>CM019065.1:77789442-78420522 GCA_009667805.1 Leptobrachium leishanense
GTCCAAATAAGAGTGGCCAACCACATAGCAGCCTGCTATGTAAACCTCAAAGAGGCACAGGAATTCCACTTAGAGATCATGCTTTGGGCCGTGGGGTTTCTTTGTCAGTGTTTTTTCTTTAATGAATACACAACAGTTCTGTCCATGTCTCTAAGCAAGTGTCTACTGTTTTGGAAATTAATCTACTATCAATTCCCTAATGTAGTTTGATCCGCTGCACTTACAAGCAGCTCTCTGCCATCCCTGCCATACGTACCTGAACCCGCGCAGTAAAAAGACACAGACACCATCACGTTGTTTCTACCTGGAGTTCTACCTGACCACCTCAGCCAAGAGCCATGTCCAAAGTGTGCTCAGTCCCAAGTGAGCTCCTGGCTTCTGGTCATTTGTTTATTACACCATAGGACAACGCCCAGTGGCCACTGACTATCCAACAGAAAAACAAGTTTGTCCAGTAAATACATTTACATATCAAAAGGACAGAGGTGTGGACTAGAATGACGGACCGGCCCCCTGTACACACCTTATCCCTACAGTATAATTTACGCCGCTGGCTTGGATTTGAAACCACACATTCAAATCCAACAAAGGGAGACAGATGACAACTTATAAAAACACACACATCCTAGACTATAATGTCCACATACTAAAATTTCCACAACACTACCAAAAAACTCCACAAACCCCACAAACCCAACATCGATGTAATGGCAAACCAGTTCAACAAAAAATTAAGTCATTTATGCCCCCTTGGACCAGCAGGTAATCCAAAGTTCAATGAGTAAGATGGTGGTTCTCTTTAACTTAACAATATTTCCTGCTTGGGCATTAATTTCCAAGATCCTCTCAAATATCGGACAAGAAAAAGTAAACGTGATGGCTATTTCTCCTGTCTGACTAGCGGGACCACAGTTTACAGAAACCATGATCCGATGCTGAACTTCCGGATCCTACAGATTCATCAGGTAATTCTAGAATAGAACGTATCAATGCGGGCTTGGAAGGAATTCAACCTAACCTAGTGGTTGATAAGTATTCAATCTTAAAAGCCTTTATGTCAGAGACTGATATTGATTCTATCACAAGGCAGTCAGACGTCTGCCAGACATAATCAGAATCTGGTAGAAAAGTCTACCTGGTGTTCATCGTATTTTATCCAGCCTATTCCTGCATCCATTGGATTTGAAGCAGGCCTCTGTTGCTGTAATCTTAAAGTTCAGGTCTCTGCTTTTTGCTATTTAACCTTTTACGAATCTTTCCTCTTATCCAATGGTGAGTGAGAATTGCTTTTCCCCCAAAATGTTTTCAAGCCATGTATTCGAGATCTTGTTCCTTGGGATTGGAAGCGGTTACTGGAAGCATTGTGTAACTTTCCATTTTAAGCTTATAAAGACCCTTCAAGATGCTTATTCTAAAATCATGGTTTCACAATTGCATTAGCTGAATGAACCCATGATAAAATGCTTATCAACATGTGACTAAACCTTTTTTTTTTATTTTTTATTTATGGATGTGTTTTGAGTTTTGTAACGATTTTGGGAAGCACATGGGTAAACTACAGTTATTCTCTATTCACCGGGGTTAACATCACCAGTGAATATATACTTCTGCTTTTTATATATTACCAATCTTCTTTGCATCTGATAGAAACATTGGTAAAACAACTCTGGAAACTTCGACTGAAACTATGGTGAAATTTACACTAAATATCTTCGGCAGAAACTACTGTGGAAACTCGCTTGAAATGACACTGGACAACTTCATCAGAAATTACAGTGAAAGGAACGGTGAAAACCACTTTGGAAGTTCCTTGAATAGCAAATTCACCGTAGTTTCACTGTACTTGAGCCACCATAGCGCCCTGAACTGAAGGCACCAGTCTCTGAAAAGAATGGTATAGTTTAGGGGTGGGCATTTGTTTTGGCTCGGGGGCCACTTTGTGGGAGCGGAGGTTAGCGGAGGGCCGCACCTTTTAAAATGATGAAATAGTGGCAGTTTTATTCAATTTATTTTTTGTGCTAATTCCATATCATCTATAGCTGAAAGAACATTTAATTTTAAACCAGTTTAATGAGACAAACGTATCCTATCACACTTTTCTACAATTTTTTTGAAATCAGGAGTGAGATTGCTTGTTGAGATTGTCATCACAGGCTGCAAGTTATATATTGGTATATATGGGTATATATTGCCCCAGCTCACATGGATATATATTGCCCCCAGCTCATAAGGGTATATATTGCCCCCAGTTCACATGGGTATATGATGCCTCCTGCTCACATGGGTATATATTGCCTCCAGCTCATATGGATGTATATTGCTCCCAGCTCATATGGGTATATATTACCCCCAGCTCATATGGGTATATATTGCCCCAGCTCATGGGTATATATGCCCCCAGCTCATATGGGTATATTTGCCCCAGCTCTCACCACCTCTGCTGTGGCCCCAGGCTCCGCGTCCGCCGGCGTTCTTCTACTCTCGAGGCGAGCGGCCGCTGGCATGCAACTTTGCTGCTCGCCAGGGATGGGAACCACCTGACCAGCCGCATTCTTGCGAGATCACGTGCTGGTCAGGTGGTTCCCATCCCAGGTGAGCGGCCAAGCTGCATGTCAGCGGCCGCTTGCCTTGGGAGTAGAAGAACGCCGCTGTCTTGGCGAGCAACAAAAAACTCTGTGGTGGCTGCATGTGGCCCGCGGGCCGCAGTTTGCCTACCCCGGTATAGTGAATAACCCCCTATAGCAGGGCTCAAAATTTCCACCCGCCTACTAGCATTTGGCGAGTGGAAATTAAGTGAGGGCGAGTGGAAATGCACACGCAGGCAACACAAATTATTTTGTGCTGCGTATTCCAGCGGTGCCACCGTGCAGCCCCCGCTTCCCCAGGCTGCACGGTGGCGGGGATCATCTGCCTAACCTGACCCAGCTCGTCTCTGTCACTGGCAGGGGGTGGAGAGGAGCTTCCCTGCCTCCTTGCTCTGCTCACACTGGGGTCTGATGACTGGGTATACATGTGTCTGGGGGTCTGATGTCTGGGTATTAATGTTATTTTTGTAACTTTATTCTAAATAAAATCTTTAACCGTGTAATTTCATAAGATAATTTAAGGGAGTGTGTTTAGGGGCAGAGTTAAGAGCTGGGTAGGGGCTAGGTGGAGCAACTGGTGGCGAGCAGGCCAGCCATCAGAAATTTTGGGGCCCCTTACTGACCCTCAGAAAAAGCCCCCCCACGATCCCCTCTTCCCATAGGAAATCAATATTTAGTGTGAATCATGGCCACATTACAGAGTGTTAGTCCCAATATCTTAAAATCACACATATTGCTCGCACAACAGCACATTTAACACGAAAAAAAAAAATCTGGTTCAAATAATTTAAGACGGGGTCTTACTTTTGATGTGCCTTTTATTATGACATGACCGACTTTAACGCCGAACTATATGCACCCTTATATTTCCTTGAAGAGCGATGTGTTACCTTTTATGTGTTTACTGTTTCTTGTACTGGCCCTGCGGGGTCTTACTTTTGATTTGCCTTTGATTGTGACATGAAAAACTTTAAAGAATTAAAAAAAAAAAGAAATTGTGATTAAAAAAATATGAATCAAGAACGTATTAGAGTGTTGCTCCCATTACCTTAAATCACATAAAATGTGTATTGGTGCAAACAATATAGCTTAAACTAAAATAATCTTATTCCACTGGTTAAGCATATCAGAGCACCACAGCAATAGAACTCACACGGTAAAGGCAGTGAGTATGAACGTACACAGAATCCACAGCAATAGACCTCTAATGGTAAAGACAATGAGTATGAACATACACAGGATCCACAAAAATAGATCTCCAACAGTAAAGGCAATGAGTATGAACGTACACAGAATCCACAGCAATAGACCTCTAATGGTACCGGCTGGGTGGAGTAGAGGTAATGTCACTGCTCTGCATGGAGAGAGCCTGTGGAGTCATGGGTTCGATCCCAGCGAGCAACCTCTCCAGTAAGTGTCCTTGGCAAGACACCTAACGGTACATACTCGCCACCCAGGACATACTTGAAAACTAGAGAAATCTCAATGTATCCTTCCTGGTAAAATCCTTTCACAAAAAAAAAATGGTAAGGGCAATGAGTATGAATGTACACAGAATCCACAGCAATAGACCTCTAATGGTAAAGGCAGGGAGTCTGAATGTACACAGAATCCATAGCAATAGACCTCCAATGGTAAAGGCAGTGAGTATAAATGTACACAGAATCCACAGCAAGAGACCTCTAATGGTAAAGGCATGGAGTATGAACGTACTCCTTAACCCTTTGAGTGCAGGGGTGGCCACAAACATTCTTTAGATATTCTGGGTTCTCTAGATATTTCTCAGCAAGTATTTTTCTTTGTGAGTGCATGTTTCTGAATCCAGATTAATAATTTGAGTGCCATAACCAGGAGACTTTACTTCCATTGCTGGCCCTGAAAGGGTTAACCATTTCACAGAAAATGATAACTAAGATTTAATGATATTCATACCCAAGTCACTTTTTCTTCCTGTTCATCAGCTAATAATCTATTGTTCATAAAATAAGCTTGATCAAACAAAAGGAGTCAGACTGAAGAAAACAAACAAAAAGAAGGGCAGAGCAATGTCTGCAGAGTGAGGTTTAGGTTGGGGGTCCAGACCCAGTAGGTGAGGACAGCTTATTAACCAGCTCCTGACACGCTGGTCCTGCTCCATGATGAGCTCAGTGTGTCGGTCTCTCTGGTCCGTCAGGCAGGAAGTAATTTACTTATGGGGAGAAGATGGGGGTGGGGGGGGTGGGCTTTGTGTACAAAAAAAGGGATGGAGGGAACAGGAAGGAGGGGGTGAGGAATGCAGCATCTCAGGGAAATGGCAGGCTGTGTTAGCTCTTTGTGTGGCTGCCTGTCTTGCTGCCTCAGCTTTCCCCCACATAGAGCCGGCTCCTCCCACCCACGCTGTGAGTCTTCCTGTGGTTTTTGCAGATGGCCTGAAGCCTGTTCAATACCTCAGCCGCTGCAAGTGCTAAGTTAGCAACTTGCCATTGAACGCCGTTCAAGCGCTCAGCAGTGCTAACCTAGCACTTGCAGCGACCCGAGGAGATGCTGAGTGTGACGTTTTAAAGATGGCCGCCGCCATGAAGCAAGTAACAATGCCATACAGCAAGATGGCCGCCGCCTCGAAGCAAGTAATAATTCCGTACAGCAATGTTAATTTTGAGGTTTTTGTTCACCAAAGCACAAAATATTTATTTATTATTTCCCCCTGCACATAGACATATATTACAGTTCAATTTATATATTGTTTCAGAAGTAAACATAACGTTTATTCATTAAAAACTATCATTTGTGGTGTGTGCATACCAAACGGAATTGTGCTGACTGCTTCTCTTTATTATATTTTGTCCGAGTGATCCGGAAAACAATCTGAATTTTTCATTAAGAAATCGTCGGCCATTTTGGATTCAAAATTCGCATCCAAAGGGTTCAACGACACTGCTGCAGCAAACTGAATTGCTGCGCTGCAGCAATTCAGCAGCTGCTGAGGTATTGAACAGGCCTCTGGCCTTCTCTCTCCCCCACGTGCATCATGGAGCACTGGGAGCTAGTGATGTTTTATGATCACTTCCTCACAGCGTTGCAGAGTACACGTGCTCCAGTGTGACTCGAGAGGAATTCAGGACGGAGACGGAGGGGGAATGGGCTGCCTGTAGATGTCTGCCGCGCCCCCTCTGACATCATCAGAGGGGGCCTGTCGGCTGTCAGCGGCCATCTTGGTGTCTCTACTCGGCTGCTGGGCCCAGGTAGGCCGCAGTACCTCCTCCGAGGCCTGCGGCCTAAAGTAAATGTAGCCGCCGCCGACGGCGGGCCCCCCCAGTACCTGGGCCCCATACCACAGCATGGGCTGTAATGCCCTGATGGCGGCCCTGGTGGCGAGTAACTTTTATGACCTGGTTAGTAGCTTGGGACTTGAAATTTTGAGCCCTGCCCTATAGTGTATGTAAAATGTGGATCTGTGTATGTTCATGGAGTCTTTGGATGTAGGTGGTTGTGTTTTGAATTTTTAATCCCAGATTTGCCTGTCACTTACCTGTCTACTTGAATTTAAATTTTACTTGCGGTGTGTTTTTACATTAATTTAGGTTTTCTATGATTGTGGTGGTCGCAACAGAACTGGTTAGAAAGTGTTTTGTTTTTACGTCCAAGTTTACATTCTCTCACACTCTGGAGAAGTGCATTTATACGTTGCTTATTGCTTCTGGGCCTGGAAGAGCCATTGGGCAAACTAGTCAAATGGCTGGTAGACTGCAGTTTCTTGGATTATGAGCTTACTTGGAAAAATCATAGTCTCTCCCTATATGGTCCCTGTGAAGCCCATGCTATGGCTGTGCAGGCAAGTGAAAAGATAAGTAGAGCCCTTCAGCTGGCTTGTGCGGGTCCACTGATGACCTATCACTAAAAAACCCTGCTTTCATAAAAACCCACATCCCACCCAGCTGTATGAAAAGCCCAGTCCTGTGACTTCTGATGTTTTGGATTTGGCATAGATAAGCACTTGTGCCTATGTTTTTAACGGTTTTGGGGGGGGGGGGGTTTGTGTGAAAATGAAATGTATTTGTGTATGAAAGCTTCTGAATGCCTTCGTTAGAACATTGAAGTTGTCAGGATGGCTGAGCCGTCTAAGGCGCCAGACTTAAACATAACCTCTCAAATTGTAACAGATTTCTGGTCTCTGAAAGGAGGCGTGGTTTCAAATCCCACTTCTGACAGTGATGTTTTCATTATTTCAATGGATCTAAGGGTAAGTAGTCAATGTAATAGAGCAGCAGGAAATGCTGGCAGAATGCTTGGTTGTGTAGGGAGAGCAGTAGGAAAAGGGAAGTGCTCATGCCACTGTACAGAGCACTGGTGAGACCTCACTTGGAGTACTGTGTGCAGTACTGGAGACCGTATCTCCAGAAGGATATAGACATCTTAGAGAGAGTTCAGAGAAGGGCTACTAAAATGGTGTACGGCTTGAAGGAGAAAAGTTACCAGGAAAGGCTTAATGATCTTAACATGTACAGCTTGGAAAAAAGACGAGACAGAGGAGATATGATAGAAACCTTTAAATACGTAAAGGGAATCCACAAGGTAGAGGAAGGGAGTATATTTAAAAGGAAACAAAATAGCAAAACAAGAGGACATAGTCTTAGATTAGAGGGGCAAAGGTTTAAAACTAACATCAGAAAGCATTATTTTACTGAGAGGGTGGTGGATACATGGAACAGTCTTCCAGTAGAAGTGGTAGAGGCCAAAACAGTAATTGCATTTAAGCAGGCATGGGATAGGCATAAGGCTGTCCTAAACAAAAGATAAATCCAGGTAAAGTATCCATGTAATTGGGCAGACTAGATGGGCCGAAAGGTTCTTATCTGCCGACATTTTTCTATGTCCTCAAACTGGTTTCCCCTGACAAGAGGTTCAAAGATGCACACAGCCAAGCCAAGCCTGTGGTGGGTGGTTCACGGGCTATACCTAATTATGCTGAGATGCTCGGCCCTCCCGGGACTACGCAAGAATAGCAGAGTTTTATTAAAGTTCCCTTTTTTTTCAAGGTGCAAATCTCAGGGAGCTCTCACTACTCTGCAGAGTCTTGATGTATCTAGCCAATATGCAAGCAGTTTTTAGTCTGGTCTTATTGCTTCAATTAACATGCAGTTTTTGAGTATGTTGATGTAGGAGAACAACCCACTTGTGTGTGTTGATTCCTCTAATCCAGGGGTCTCAAAGTACCGGCCCGCGGGCCATTTGTGGCCCTCAGACCAGTTACAAGTGGCCCCTGCGCTCAGTGGGAGTCTGAGATCATGCTCTGACATAAATTAATGAGCGAAGGCCGATTCTTTCACGTGAGCGGCTCCGTGGCTGTGTTGACGGGTCTAGCATTCCGATGCAGAAGAAGGTTTTTCTCTGACCCTGCAGGTAATAAATCATTCCTCCACAGGTTCACAAGGATTAAAACAGTTTTAACCCCTAGTATAGTATAGTGTTGTGGGCAAACTGTTTTTAATTATTATTAGGAATAAAATATTAAATAAATTTTAAAATGTGCGATAAATATACAGCTCATCAGACAGTGCTGTGAGCTGTTTAATTCTATTTATAGCACATCTCCCATACTGGTCTTTAATTCTATTTATGGCACATCCATACTGACCTTCTAAATTAATTAAGACCAGCATGGGAGATGTGCTATAAATAGAATTAAACAGCTCACAGCACTGAGGACCAGTATCGCAAAAGGGGTTATTCAGAGAGCACTGAAATGTCCCTGATATTTTGGTGCTCTCTCGTTCTGTGTGCTTCGGCAAATTCATTTCAATTTTCCCAAAGTGCGCTGAGCTGCCAAAAACCTCAGACAAGCTGCTGAACGCCACCAAGCTAACTGCTGAACGGGTAAATAAAAAAAAAAACTGAACTGCTATTCTTCAAAAGGTGTTTCAGATCATAACAATGCATGGAAATGTGAGAAAATAATAAAATGGGTCCTTTAAAAAAATAATAAAAAGGTCTGCAACAGACTAAAATAAAAACGCTTTTTAAAAACATGGGAATCAAAACTTTTGTCAGAAAAATACCAAAAATATGTTCAGAAAGATAAATACAAAGATGCTTTGCAGTAAATCCAGTAAGTGTCCTTGGGCGAGACACCCAACGGTACAGACTCGCCGCCCAGGACATACTTGAAAACGAGAGAAATCTCAATGTATCCTTCCTGGTAAAATCCTTTCTCAATTTTTTTTTTAACAATTTAATAAAAAAAAAAGTAAAAACAAAAATATTACTCTGATGCTCTCATATACACCGCACATAACTGTGGAGCTCTGTGACGCCTTCATGCACACTGCACATTACTGTGGAGCTCTGTGACACCCTCATAAACACTGACTGCACATTACTGTGGAGCTCTGTGACTCCTTCATGCACACTGCACATTACTGTGGAGTTCTGTGACTCCCTCATACACACTGCACATTACTTTGTGGAGCTCTGTGATGCCCTCATAAACACTGCACACTGTGGAGCTGTGACTCCCTCATGCACACCGCACATTACTGTGGAGCTCTGTGACTCCCTCATGCACACCGCACATTACTGTGGAGCTCTGACGCCCTCATGCACACTGCACATTACTGTGGAGCGCTGTGATGCCCTCATACACACTGCACATTACTGTGGAGCTCTGTGATGCCTTCATACACACCGCACATTACTGTGGAGCTCTGTGACACCCTCATAAATACTGCATACTACTATGGAGCTCTGTGACGCCCTTAGATACACCACACACTTAGAGCACCAGAACGTATAGATCTGCAATGCAGCACTGACCTCAAAGCGAAGTTCAGAGATGCACAGGGAAACCCAGAAACGATAGCTCAGTTTTTGAGAGAGTTACCAGCTACCTTTCCGGAGCTGTCCAAACGTGTAATGTGCTTATTTGGAAGTACATACCTGTGTGAAAAATTATTCTCCCACTATGAACGTTAACAAATCTAGAACCATGTCTAGGCTAACTGATGCCCATCTCTAGGCTGTTAGGGTTTCAACTGCTAACTCACTTAAAGCAGACTTGGCTCATCTAATGCAGAGCAAACACTGCCAGGCATCTGGCATTAAGCCGTGACCACACACACACACACACTGACACACACACAGTTTACTGTTGTTTTTGAAGTTTGAAAATTTGCATGTGGCCCCCATGGGATATGAAAACTTGTCCTGTGGCCCTCAGGTAATTTGAGTTTGAGACCCCTGCTCTAATCATTGCTAAACTGAACTGACATATTTTTTTTAGAGGATCGATAATACTGGGAATTCTGTCATTATACAGCAAAACATTTTTTTTTACTTTTTAAAATGCAAAATTGACATTTGAGGTGACCGAAGGTCATTGCAGACTTGAGGAGAGCTCAGGAGAAAAATGAAGTTTGTAGCGATGGGGGAGTGAAACATTCTGTGAAACCACTACTTGTGCAAGAAGGGACGTAAAGACGAGGAACTTGGGAAGATGATCCTGAGTGAACATACTACTGTACGGTATCTATAAACTAAAATGTTTTTGTTTATGCTTTTTTTTCCCTTTTTCCCCTTAACAGAATCAATGATATCCTGTGCCTTGCTGACTCTACATCACTTTCAGATGTCACCCTCGATGGCAATCCTATAGCTCAAGAGACATGGTACAGGCAATCCATTCTTGGACATATGTTGCAGCTCCGACAGCTGGATATGAAACGCATCACGGTGAGCACACGGCTTAAGGCCAGCTAACAATAATAAAAAACGTGTTTTTGAGCTAGTGTCATCAAGTTATACCAACATGCTATATAACGTAACTCAACAAGTCCTCCTGGGAGATGAAACTAGTAAATGTGACGGTGGCGTTGTCCTCGAACTCATAAAGCTTTTTGTGAAGGAATTGCCTTTTAAAACACACAGGGCTCTATTACATTCTTTGCGCAAACGTTAACGCGTGCGCAAAAACGCATTAACACGAGGGGAAAAACCCTTTGCGCTGAACGTCGTAATACAATGCCCACGCAAAAAATGCGGGTGAACCTGCGCAAACGTACTGTACTGCGCGCGTTCTATACTTAACATTGTGAGCGCAAATGCGTTTGTGCGCTGGTACGCGGATGGTATTACAATCTATGCGCAAAATTTAACGCACAACGTTTGCGCGCATAATTTTAACGTCTTGACAGATGAAAAAATGCGCGAGGATTGGAATACCAGCGTTGTCTTACGCGCATTAACTTTTAACGCTGCGTGCAAAAATTCACACATTCTGCGTGCGTTTTTGTGTGAAGAATGTAATAGAGCCCACATTGTTTCATTGTAGCATAGTAATGTACATTGAAAAAAAGACCAGTGGCCCTCATGTTCAACCGTCCACACATCGCTGCGGCTGCCAGAGATTTGTGGACAGTTAACTTAATGGACGTTTTTTCCTTTGCAATTTCTCATTGTGGATGAAATGGTATCCTTTGTAAAATCCTGTCAATGAACAAGTCACTAGGGAAGTGTTTGCATTAGCACTGTATGTATGTTAACATGGCAATCAACTCTCCCCTTAAACACCATCCCTTCCATTTAACAGTTTTATACAGGGTTGCAAATAACTATTATTTTCCTAATCGATTAGTTGACCGATTTTTTTTTTTTCTTTTCTTTTCGATTCATCGGATAAGGGAAAAACAATACCAAATTGCATATTTTTGGCACACAATGTACACGAGCACCTGGTCACAGTGATGGAATGATGCTGCGTACGCAGCTTAAAGGGATACTCTAAGCAACATGACCACCTAAGCTATTTTAGGTGGTCATGATGCCCGGAGTATGCCGCCCTCTGTCTCCCCTCCCTTCGCTCGGCAGTTCAGCAGAAAATGCTGAAAACAGCTGAGAGAGGCGGAGGAGTTTACTCCGCCCTCCCAGCTGTCAGTCAGCAGAGCGGGAATCATATTTCCCGCTTCTGCCGACTTTTGCCGAGTAGGAGACGTCATTGCGCTTTCAGCGCAATGACGTCTCCAACTCACCGCAGAAGCTGGCGGCTCCCTCTGAGGGTTCGTGTCGCGCACATCCTCTTGCGCGCAACACTAATCCTCAGAGGGAGCCGGGAGGAAGCCTGCCGATTGGCTGGCTTACGTGAGAGGCGCGCATGCGCGCTTCTCACGTAAACCAGAAGGCAAGTCGGATGGAAGAAGGACGGGAGCGGAAGAGGAGGGAGGTGAGTATAAAAAAAAAAAAACACCGCTGGAAACAAGAGGATTTTAGGGTAATCCCTACAAAAACAAAACAAAAAATAACGATTTATTAACGCCGCAGGACGTACATTTACGTCCTGCATTAGGCGGGCTTCGGCGTTTAGAGCCCCCCCGGGAGATACTCACCTTCTCCGGTCGCTTCCCACGCTGTTCTGACTCCCCCGGAGTCAGATCAGTGTGATCCCTCCTCCGGCGTTGTGACGTCATCGCGTCGGTGGCGCGATGACGTCAGTTTCAGGCGTCCCCCCCCGCCGGAGCAGGGGAAGCGCCTGGAGGGGAGGGGAGGGATCCTTCGGATCCCTCTATCTCCCGATCGCTTGGTCCCCGGCGGCTGTGGCCAGCATCGCTGGAAGGGTCACAGCCTGACCTTTCCAGCGATGTATGGGGGGTTAACCCCTTAGCTGCCAGGTCGCGACCGGGCACTAATTTGTGCCCGATCGCGGCCTATTTCCGGTGGGGGCCGCCATCTTGGATGGCAGCCCCCACCTCTGGGTCACCCCCCGGTCAACTGACTCATCGCGCCATGCTATATCTTCCTGATGATCCCCCTGCATGCGTAGCTCCGACCTGAGAGCGCTCTCGCTAATGCGATTGGTCTTCGATAGTGACATCGGCGCACGCTCTGCGTTCTGACTTCACTAGTAGCCGGCAGCAAAGAAATTCAAATTCCTGCTGCCGGTGGTGACGCTGGGTGTGGTGTAGCAAGCTCCTCCACTTCACCCAGCTTTTTAGCCAGGGTGAGGGTCAGAGGCTATACTCATCCTGCCTACTTTAAAAATATAAAGTGGTCCGGATGAGCAGAGCGCTCCTTTTAAGGGAGTTTGACCTTGACTCCATCAACCTTGCGTAAATGTGCCTTGCTGAACTACCCATCTTTTGGACTGTCAACGTGTTGGTTGTAGATCACATGATGCTCTGCAATATTTTAATGGTGAGGGGAGGAATTATTTTGGCTATTTTTTGTGGGATATTCATAATGTGATCCCTTGTTTAGCGTTCGAAATGCAATATGGTTGGCCCATGCTAGGGCTAACAAAGCTAACGTTACTGCTCACACAGCAGAGCGCTAACCTTAGCGTGAAGAATGTGATATGGCCCTATCTCATTTAATGCTGGGGATTATTCACTAAGCGAGGAGTTTTCAGTTGTTGCAGCTATGGTAAACTTTAGCTTTACAGAGAAAGAAAATCCAGCACACACAGGCGGAAGTTCTTGCAAACAATGCTGAACTATGGTGAACAGCAGAAGCACTTTTATTCTTCCATTTAAAAAAAAAAGCATATGTTGCGGTTCTTCTCAATTTACTGTTTCACCAGTGACTATACTTCAGTGATTTTAAAGTGACGATCTCCATTATCCTCCCATACACACTACAGGGAAAACCGTAAAAACAATCCTGGAAACTACAGTTTCCACTACAGTAATTTACTATGGTGGACACCTCATTGTAACCTATGCTAGACAACAACAAAAATTAGTGTAAAGGACTGTGAAAAGGACTGCGTATGTCGAACTACGGTGGAGGTTCTATAAGAAAAAAACAAAACAAAAACTATAGAAATGGTGAAATATGCTAATCAAGAGTGGTTAGTGAATAACACGTTCTGTATTCTCATTTTTTAGTTTATTACAAAACCTTTCACAACCACAAGGTGGCAGGAGAAGAGCTTTAATCATGTCAAACCTGCGAAGAATGAGCAATTTTTTTTTTTTTTTTTATAAGAAAAAATGTCAGGATGCTCACTAGTAATCACAATATTTTGCTTAAAATAACAGGCTTATTTCCTAATATAATTCAGTTAATCCAACAATTCAATATAAACGGACCTGCAAAATACATTAAAATGTGTTCAATGTTTCCTCATCACCTGATTCTCTAATGTGCCCCAAAAACCCTGATATTAAGAGGTCTTTCGATTTAGAGATTTGGGGGGTTATTCAGAGAGGTGAAAACCAGGAGAATGACTGGAGAAGATGACAATCTAGACCAAATAGCTTATTTGGAAAGTGAGATAAATGGGAGAATTTTTCTGGTTTGGCTATTTTGACCTAGAATTTTCACTTCTCCAGTCATTCTCCTGGTTTTCACCTCTCCCTTGCTGTCTCACCCATATCCATTCCTTGGTAATTACATAGTTACACAGGCCTGAAAAGATGTGCGTCCATTGAGTTCAGCCTTTCACACATCACCTGCTGCTGCTGCTGCCGATCCAAAAGAAGGCAAAAAACCCAGTCTGGAGTGCTCGTTGAATATGCAACACACTGGGAAACATTCCTTTTAGTTCCAAAGCAATGGCATTGTCCATTTGTCACCTATAACATGAGCAATACCACTGCCATTACTCACCTTCTCATTTCCCACACACCGTGAGCAAGTTCAGTATTTTATACATAGGCTATTCATTAGGGCTGATACAACTAATCGATAAGGAGAATAGTTGACAACTATTTTCTTCATTGATTAATTGGTTGCTTGATTATTCGGTCTTTGTAAAGCACGCACTGTTTAGAGTCCATTAAATGTTTCCTGCACTCCACCCAGCAGTCCAGGAATTTGAATTTCCTTGCTGTCGATTATTCGGTTACTAGCGACTTCGGCACTAACTGTGAGATCGCATTATCCCAGAGAGACCGCAATGGGTTGGAGCTGCGCATGCGCGTAGCTCTGATACATTGTTTTGCACAAGTGCTACTGAATTTGTGTATGTAGAGTTCGTAAGTCCCGTTGTGGTGCGCAACTTGCGTTTGCTATGCTACACAAGTAGCGCAGGAAGTGCAAATTGTGCAGAGAAGCCTCTGAGTCCCTGAGCCGAAGGGGGGGGGGGGAGCTGCGCACGGCAAGAGACCAAAGCCTCTGCCCAATTATTTAAGGGCAAAAAATAAATGACACTACTTTTCAGTAGCTTACTCCTTTAATACAATATAATGTACCATAATGGGAGATCACAGGGAGTGAGAAGAATCTGGTATGTACAGGTTACCTTCAAAGATGTCTGCTTCTACAGTACAATGCTATGCCAGGAGATGCACTGAAAAACAGCTTTTCATTGCAAGGCCTTTCTTAAGATAACTTTCTCAACATGCGCTATATTCATTCAAAACAAATTTTAACCTTAAAAATACCTTTTGATACTTTTTTATTTCTTAGGTATCTCTATGGACATTGTTCAGGTACTGTATGAGTCGGCACGGGTTTGCAAATTGCCCCGCAGCTTTACATAGTGACGACTTGTACCAGCACTTCTCTTTTCACGGAAATAGGTTTTCGGCTTGTATTTGGTGTAATTTCTTCAGGCTGAATTCCCTAAGTGTCACATTTTGCCAAAGGAATGTGTACACAGTTTTGCATTTAAACGAGAATGGAAAACCAACTAAAATGAAGAGCAGCTAGTATCCTAAAGAATCTTTAACTTTCGCTACCAAAAATGTGTGTACAGGATTAGTGATGTCCTGGGGAGAAATGAAATTCTGAGATCTCCTGTGTTACTGTAAAGAAGCTACAAGGAGCAGCCCCACTATTCCATTAATGTGGTATATGTTGATACCTTTTATGTGCTTTAACCAACCTTTGCAGTAATCCTTTCAGATTTTTTTTCACATACCTGTTGCATTGTATGTTTGTGTTGGGCTTCTCCTCATCATTGTCCCCTAAACTCAAACTTCTACGGGTCTATTCACTAAGGCTAGGGTCAGACGAGCGTGATTTCTACGGACTGTACGCCAGTGCACACGGACGTACGTCAGTACGGAAGACACAGTAGTGGCCACACAGTCCGTTTCTTCACTGACGTATATTTTGACGGATGTAGGAGGGAAAATAAATTAAAAAGCAAAACCATTTTGTCCGTGAAAAATGCTGGACGTATAAATGCAGTCTGTATGACCACGTTCCATCACTCACACACAAAGCTATGCAGACGTTGCGGACGCAGCGCACTTTGTGCGGCCGTTCTAGGGGTTGTACGTTCTTGCCTGCCTTGCGTCCGTGGGCCGCGGCCGGTGTGCGTCCGCAGTTCAGTGCGGTCGTACTTCGTGTGTCGGGCTCCGATGGGCTTTCTGTCATGCTATCACGGACGTACTTTTAGGCGCAATCACGGACGTGAACACTACGCTCGTCTGACCCCAGCCTAAAAGGTGAAACTCAGGAGAATGACTGGAGAAGTGTAAATTCTAGGTCAAAATAGCCAAACCAGAAAAATTCTCCCATTTATCTCACTTTCCAAATCGGCTATTTGGTCTAGATTGTCCTCTTCTCCTGAGTTTCACCTTTTAGTGAATAGACCTGCATGTACAGTATTTTTTGTAAGTTACAGGGTGTATTTTTCACTTTGCGATTTATATTGTTTAAACCGGTGTTTTCCAAACCTGTGCTCAGGACCCACTAACAGGTCAGGTTTGCCAGATATCTGAAGCACAGCACAGGAGATCTGATTTGCTGCTCAATGATTGCAGGATTCAGGATGCATTTCCTCAACGTAATCCTTAAAATCTGGCCTGTTCAGGGGTACTTGAGGACCAGGGTTGGGAAATAGTGATTTAAACTTTGTTTACATTCAAAAGGTTAAAAGGGATTAGGATTTGGAAAATGTTAGAATTGGGAAAAATTAAGGTTTACATGTGTAGGACTGAGGTCCCCAACCGCAGTCCTCAAGTACCCCAAACAGGCCAGTTTTTAAGGATTGATAAATCAAAAAGGATATAACAGAGAAAAAAGTTAGAGAATAGATTGTAAGAAAATCTTATGTGAAAAAAATCCAGTAAACGAAACAAATAGGTGTAACCCGTACGTGAAACTGTAAATTTTCGAAGGTAGTTTACAGGATAAAGATACAAAAAGTACTAGGTAGAAGTACAATGTATTCAAATTTTTACGAGGGAGAAAATGAACTTTTTAATATGTCCTAATAAGGACGGTTAAACACCGAATTAATGCTCAATTCACAGCAATATAGTCAAAGAACGAGCCTCAATACACAAAATAAGCATATATAGCAAAAAGGAGGAAAAATGTAAGGAAAGATATATATTTTAAAATTACTTCCCATAGACTTATTGGAAGTAAACCCACTCTTGTCCTGCTGGTTGGAACATAGGTTGTGAATTCATCACAGTGACACATGTATTGAGTTCCATGAAGCAAGTGCAATAGATCACACGCCAGCGAGATCTAGGGTGCTGCCAATTGCAAGTCTCTAAAACACGATAGAACTGCTCAACTGATGGAGCATATTTTACCATAATTCTACAAATGCAGTGTGCTGATATACGAACAGACAAGCGTGCCTGGTTAACGTACAGCAGTGTTATAAATAATGGAACAATAATTTGTGATTATTAAAAAGTCTCATGATGCGGACAAATATCATTGCAAAAAGTTTTGCAAAAAACAGCAACACTGATGACCAAAGTACAAGCGGGTGTGAGGTTTTAGCCCCACAATCCACCGCTGTATGGTTGAAATTAACCAGCAGACTGCCAGATCATTGTCTAAATGATTCCTCTGTAAAGGGGACAATATCAAAAGGGGTGACCACAAAACAAGCGGGTGTGTGGTTCTTGCCCCACAGTCCACCGCTGTATAGTTGAAATTAGCCAGAAAATTGCCCAAAGATTTAGACCCTTCCTTCGTAATGAAGAGAGCACACAAGAGTGTCAAAAAGTGCCCAGTAAGGAGTGTGCATTTGATAAGAAAACTTTGTAATAAAGGCAAATTACAGCAGAGGAATGGGACCAGATATGCGCGGGTGTGAGGTTCTCAGCTACACAACATGCCGCTAATACAATAACGGGCAGTCCGCCCAATAACGTTGCCTGTTCAGTGCCAAAGTCCGCTCAATACTTGACTCTGTTAGGAGACCTTAGAGAATGGCAGCACATGAGTGGGAAAATTTAAAAAACAAATTCCTTCAGCAAAACATTAACTCGGCTCAACGCGTTTCCCTGCCAAATGCAGCGTCATCAGGAGCGAATAGAGTTGTATTGAAACAGAAAATACTGCTTGAAAAGGAGAAAGAAATTTGGGGAAATGTAGACTGAATCCTGCAATCACTGAGCAGAAAATTATATCACCTGTGATGTGTTTCACATATCTGCAAAACCTGACCTGTTGGGGGCAGAGGGGTACCTTGAACATTTGGCACCCGGGGCGGATCCTATATTTGGCAACCCGCCCAACTTTAAAATGGAAATTTTTTTTTAAAAAAAAATCACATGCACTTTTTTAATGTTTTCAAAAATATTTTTAGTTATAGCATTCTGGCAGAACATGATCTATACATATAATAGTGATATATTATGAATCTGTCGATGGTGCATCATGTGTCCTCTGTGCTGTGCAATAAGAGGCGAGTGTAGATTTTTTGAAGAATTGTTATTTTTAAGTGATTTTGCAAACTCACAACATATCAATCTTCATGCTATGAACAAAAGTACACATGTGACTTGTGACTTGTTTTGTTGATGGGAGTTGTGTGTGTTGGGGTGACTTGTTTTGTGTGATAGGAGTTGTGTGTTGGTGGCTGGGTTGTGTGTTGGTGATTGGTGTGGGATGGGGGTTATGGGTTGGTTGGTTTTGTGTGATGGAGTTGTATAGGTGGCTGGTTTTTGTGATGGGAGTTGTGTGTATATGCTGGGTGGCTGGTTTTGAGGATTGGAGTTGCTGAGCAGAGAATGGGTGTGTGTTTTGCAGGTATAAGATGCTGCTATGGTATTTTGTCTTTACTTTTCCAGTTTTTTAAGACTCCCTCTTCCCTGTTTACCCTGGGCTGCCTATTCACTGGTGATGCAGTGAATGCAGCCCCCCCCCCCCCCCCTATGCAGGACATCACAAAGAGCCAGGCAGCTCAATGACAAATAAATTTCTGATCTGTAGTGCTGGTTAAGGAAAGGTCCACTTTAAACAGCAGTAAGCAGACAGGGCTTCATATTCTGCTGATACCCCCCCCCTTTACCTGCCGTTTACTGTCATCTTCTCTCTCTGCACACAAATCACATCCCCCTCCCCTCTCCTAGAGCTGCTGCGGGGCAGGGGAGGAGCTATGGAGGGAGGAGAGGGGGATTTTTATTCTTTCTATTTAATTCCTTATGCAAACGCCCTGCTCCGCTGCTCGTTGTTTGAGAACATAGCTCAAAGCTGACACACAGTGACAGTGGCACCTCCTAGTACCCCCTAATGACTAGGGCTGTCAAAAATAATCGAGTAATCGATGCATCACAATGCGGCCTTGTACGATGCGGCATCGATTAATTTCGGCTGAAAAATCGATTTCTGCCTGACCGCACACTGAGCAGTTGGGCAGATCGAACCACCAGCGGGAGGTGCAGCGGCGCGAGGCAGGCAGCGGAAGTGGTGTTACACGCTGGAGCTGCACTTCCTGGGCTCCAGTCTGCCTGTGTGAGTGTGAGGCTGGACGGGGGAGGCAGCCCCAGCAGTGCACGAGCTGCTCAGCCCAGCCTGCCTGCCACCTCGTCGTCTACCTGGCTCTGCTGAACATTCCAACCCCGATGTGGCCACTGCTTTCCCCGCGGGCTGCTCCAGCACAGACCCGGCTGTGAGAGCAGGGGAAGCCAGTCCACGTGCGAGGAGCAGCCGCTGCACATGACCTTAGGTCCACCCCGCCTCCTCCTTCCACAAGAGTCTCATCAGCGTGAGGGAGCAGCTCCAGCGCCACCTCCTGGACACTCATGGCACACAGCCAGACCACCTCAGTAACAATGTATGTGCTCCCCAGTGATGGACATGGATGAGTGTGTTGTGTGTGTATATACATACACACATCACTGTTGGGGACATACACACACATATCACTGTTGGGGACATACACACACACACACACACACACACACACACACACACACACACACACACACACACACACATCACTGTTAGGGACACACACATCACTGTTGAGGACACACACATCACTGTTGGGACACACACACACATCACTGTTGGACACACACACACACACACACATCACTGTTGGGGGGGACACACATCACTGTTGGACACACACATCACTGGGGGGGACACACATCACTGGGGGGGACACACATCACTGGGGGGGGACACACACGTCACTGTTGGGACACACGTCAAAGTTGGACACAAACGTCACTGTTGGGGACACACACATCACTGATGGACACATATCACTGTTGGGGGACACTCACACACACATCACTGTTGGGGGGACACTCACACACACATCACTGTTGGGGGGACACACACACACATCACTGTTGGGGGACACACATCACTGTTGGGGGGACACACACGTCACTGTTGGGGGGACACACACGTCACTGTTGGGGGGACACACACGTCACTGTTGGGGGGACACACACGTCAAAGTTGGACACACATCACTGTTGGACACACATCACTGTTGGACACAAACGTCACTGTTGGGGACACACACACACATCACTGATGGACACACATCACTGTTGGGACACACACACACAGATCACTGTTGGGGGACACTCACACACACATCACTGTTGGGGGGACACTCACACACACATCACTGTTGGGGGGACACACACACATCACTGGGGTGTCACACACGCACAGATCATGGGGGTGTCACATACCTACACGCACAGATCACTGGGGGGTCACATACACACACTGACCCCCCCCGTGATCTGTGTGTGTGGATGTGACCGCCCCAGTGATCTGTGTATGTGTGCACCCCTTCAGTGCTGTGTGTGTGTGTGACTGTCCTGTCAGAGTGCTATAGCAAAAAATTTAAATTTGTCCATTTCTATTCAGATGTCAGTCATTTGCAGTGAGCAAAATAATTTTTCTATATTCTATCATCCAGACCTTGTGGTTTTAGATCGCACGGGGGAACCTGTTAGTGGCAGCGGTATTGTTCGCTATGTAGGGAAAAAATGTACAATGCTGCTGCTTTAGAACAAAAAGAAAAGAAAAAGGTTTTATTTATCTTTTCTGTGAAATTTTAACATGGTCATGTTTGGTATCATTAGAAAGGCCAGACTCTGCCCGTCCATTGACCCCTCCCATGACTTTGTGGGGAGTAAAGAATGGAGATTGTTGGGTCCAAAGTACCCCTGCTTTTCCTAAGGAAGGGGGGGGGGAGAAAGTGAGAATTAATAAACAGTGGGTATTTATGAGTGAATCTGAGTGTGTTTCAGTGAGTCTAAACCCATGGGCACATTGGGCAGTAATCATGATGCATCGCGGAATCGAATCGCATCGAATCGTTGACCCGCTAATCGTAATCGAATTGAATCGTGAGACCAGTGAAGATGCACAGCTCTACTAATGACACCCCAACAATCACTGGTACCTGGGACGGCCCGCCCCCACCACTCCCCTAAGTACACCACTGCTCTGTAATATGCTCACACACAAAAGGTTTGGCGAACTGCCAGCAAGTGCGGTGCGATTTCAAGGCAGTGCAAATCCCCATAGAGAAGTAATGGTTAATCTATTCATAGAACACCAAACAGCAGAGAAATGGCAGTGAAATGCCCTGATGTTCGGTGGTTTCAATCAGCAGGTTTATTCAGGCGAACCTTATATGTTTCAATGTTAAAAATATTCACGTTTTTATGCAATATCTAATAAACCATTTATTATTTTAATCTGCAGTAAAAAGTCTTTATTGATTTTTTTTTATTATTATTTATTTTTTTTGTACCGTTTTTAGTCATTTTTCAGATTTCTTTTCGACAAAATCCCCCCTTTTTTAATAGCGTTTTTTCTGTAACAGAACTTTTTATTATCAATCATAGGATCTTATGTAAATTCCAGACATTTTCGTTCAGTAGTTCTTTTGAAAACAGCAGGCCACGGGTTTGCGCTGGCAGCATTCAGTGGCTGACTCCCTGCACTTTGGGGACCCTGCGGTGAATGGTGAATTCACTGCAGGGTGGGGAAATTTTATTCTCCTAAGTGCAGGGAACAACAGAACACCAAAATGTTGGCATCATTTCGGTGCTCTGTGAGTAACCCATTTAGTGGTGAGGTTTTTTGCTGCCCCCTGGAAAGTGAAAGCCTAGGCCTTGCCTACCCAGGACATACTTGAAAATTTGTGAAATCTCAATGTATCCTTCCTGGTAAAATACTTTGCAAAAGTAAAAAAAAAGTACGCCCCTGGTTGGGGTTACTTGAGGACCGCGGTTGGGAACCACTGGTGTAGGACATAGAGATGACTTTTGGGAAGGTTAGGGTTACGTCTTTGCAACGAGTCAGTTAAGACGCAATGACCGCCTTGGTGGATCCAAAGACATGTCTATCAATGGTACAGATTTTTATTCCTTGTCATATTATCCTGGCTAGCCACACCTGTCTATCTTTTCGATTGGTGTATATAGGCTTATCCTGTTTAGCAGTGATGGGTTAGACCAGTCTATAGTGAGGCTTGTCTCTGGAATGAGATAATTTCCAATTTGCTATATTGATCCATGTCAGGTTCACTTTCATTAGTTATGTGTATCGCTTTCCAATGTCACAAATATGTCATTGGGCTGAAGGGGATGCCTAGATTTTCGTTGACCTATACAGAGTTTAGTACAGCTTGCATGCAAGTGCAAGAGTATTATGTCTTTTGTACATCGGGGCTCAGCAGCCTTCGCCCTCCAGATATTTTGAAACTACATCTCCCTTGAATCGTTTAACTACTGCAGTAGTAATGCTTAACTAAGATTTTTGAAAACCCAACCACGCATGTATGAAGAATGTGAGCAGGAGACATGAGGGTCTACCCCTTATATAATAGTAACAGATATCTTCCTGGATCGCCCAGAAAGAAACAAGGCGTCTGTTATAAAATTAGACTTTTATTGAAATTCCCATTAAAAATAACATGGACACACCAGACATGCACGTTAGATGGGTGCGCGTTAGATGGGAGCCCGTTAGATGTCAGGGACCATTTTTTAGAAATCATTAATCTTGAGATGCAGCAGCCTAATTTCGAAATTATGTGTACCTAATATATTTGGGGAATTGCTATTGATGGGTTTACAACACTGCTTGGCATGCTGATATTCTTTGCTTTCAGTGATATTTTGACCAGATACCCGGGTCTTTCTTTATTGGATTATGGTCAGCAGTCTCTACATCTATTTGTATTTCTGTTCAGTTTCTGCATGAATTTTCATGCAGGCCCATTGGATAAATAATAGATCTTGTAATGAACCATTATATGAATATTTAGGGCTTCTTTACTATTGAATTATTCCTGTTATTGACAGAAATTGAATTGTCACCCTGTTGGTGGAGATTTGGTTTTAATTGTTTTTTGTTTATGTGTAGGAGACACAATATTGTGTACTATGTCTGATGTGTTCATGTTATTTTTAATGGTGATCTAAATAAAAGTCATTTTAATAACAGGCAGACATCTTGTTTCTTTCTGGGCGATCCAGATATTTGTTACATCGCCCATGATGCTCAGGCACTTATTACACTGGCTACGCCTCATGGGGAAACCTATTTCCTAACCATCTCGAAGGTGCGAGACTGCTGATACTCGGTGTACAGGGTTGTGTACAGTAATTCAAAGAGATACAGAAATGGTAGAGATAAAATGTTGAAATCAATTGTCAGTTTCTTTGAAGTGATATGTATCTCCAAAAGCCAGCCTTTTGAATAAAAATTTGAATCGTTTTTTTCAGGAGGAAGAAAGACGTACTGCGTCTGCTCTCGCACGAAAAGAGGAGGAGAGGAAACGTGAAAGCCATAAACAAGTCTTGCTAAAGGTAAAATCCTGAGGATCTCAATCTGTCCACATACTGTATCTTTATAGGGACAATTTTTCAGGACCACACCAAGGATCCTGAGGGAAAGTAACTTTGTGTTCACTTCTGTTATACGCTGACAGGGTCTCCTTTTTTTGCTTTTACTGTGTTGTGGGCCCCCCTTTTTTGTCGTCGTCCCCCCCCCCCCCATTTAAGGGTGGGACCGGTTTCCTCAGGACATGGTAGATTTCTTTTTTTAAGTCACGTAGTAAAAGTTTCATTTTATCGCCGAGCCTCTTCCGGTATCACTTCTGGTACCTATTTACTCAGAGTTGTACACTGGATCTTCAAGATTTATTCTGTTGAAAACCCTGAGGATCGTCCGACACAACCTTTACTCGTTTTATTTTTTGCTCTGTAGCCAAAGCCATCAGCAGTCCTCGGTTTTAAATCTTCTCTGTTTTACCTATAGTATAAAAAAGCACATTGACAATTGGCCAGGTGTGTTTTAACACACTGAGAAATAACAATTAAAAATAAAGGAAAATAATGCCTCAAAACAGAGGTGAGAGAAAGCAGAGGTTAATTCATTCACCGCTCTGTTTTTTTAATTTTTATAACTTAGTCTCTTTATTAAGATTAAATAGATGAATATTAATTTTACTGGCAATAAGGATCCTGCTTGTAAGAGCATGCATAAAAATTAAAAAATAATAATAAAAAAAACATTGAGACATCAACCAAAATTGTTTAATAGGCATGGTTTAGCTATTTATTGTTTTGCCAGTTATATATTAACCTTACCTTGAGCTACCCACATCTTACGCATTTGTGAAATTCCAGATTTGCTTGAAAACATCTAAAATCTATACAGGAAATTTTGGGATCTGGAGAAAGACATACAGGGTTATTCAAAGAAAGGTGAAACTCGGGAGGATGACTGGAGAAGTGAAAATTCTAGCAGGGTTATCCAAAGAGATCCGAATTGCTGTTGAAAAGTAACCGAACGCTGAAATTCAGCGTACAGTTACCTTTCCTGGCCATTCGGCTATTCAGAGAGCAGGCAATTCGCCAAATCCTGGCGAATTGCCTGCACATACGGTGCCTGTTCAGTGCCTGTTCAAGGGCAGTGAATTCCCCATAGAGAAGCAATGCTTCGGCTATTCAGAGAGCAAAAACCAGCAGGGAAAAGTTGCCGAATTGCCCTGCCATTCAGTGGTTTAATTCGGCCGGTTTATTCAGGCGAATCCCATAGGCTTCAATGTTAAAAATATTCCCGTTTTAATTCAATATCTAATAAACCGTTGATAATATTCTGCAGTAAAGAGTCTCTTTATTTCTAGATTTTTTTTTAGGATATTTTAAGCATTTTTTTTTATTTTACAGCTTTTTATTATCATTCATTGGACCTCATATGTGAATTTCAGACATTTTCGCTCAGTAGTTTCTTTGCAAACAGTGTTTCACTTTTCAAACATTCAAGCAAACTGTTTTTCTAATTTATTCACTTCATTCGTCTGCGGTGTCAGCTTTTTATGGCGGCTGCGCTGCGTGTGATCAGCTCCCGCTCGGGTTTTTCGGCGGGTTAATCCAGATGTTTTTGCGGGTTTCGGTGTGCGCTCGTCCTCGTTTTGCGGTGAGTTTGCAGCGACCTTTCCCTGCAATTCGGGGACCCTGTGGTGCTTGCTGAATATACCGCAGGGTTGCCGAAATGGGATCGCCAAATCGAACCGAATTGAAGAGAACGAAAAGTCACCGAATGTGCGGTAGCTTTTTGATTCTCTTTGAATAACCCTGTAGGTCAAAATAGCCAAACCAGAAAAATTCTCCCATTTATCACACTTTCCAAATCGGCTATTTGGTCTAGATTGTTCTCTTCTCCTGCCAATTCTCCTGATTTTCACCTTCTTTGAATAACCCTGCTAGTTGAACACTTTGGAATTTGTGTTTCCTGAAAGGTTTTCTCCTCCACATTTATACACAGTATGCAGGAAAACAAAGACATGTTTCTCATGTCTACTTGTTATTCACCTTGGCGGTGTTCTTACAGCTGATACATGAATAGTTTGGCTGCTGTCAGATTTCCTGCCAGGTTTAAACTTTGCATTTGTAAAGGTTTAGTAAATGTATGCCACGTGGGACAGATTTAGATCGGCTTTCAAAATACTATTTTTTGATTTTCTGTTTATTCTTCGTAGTAATTGTACGAGACTCGGCATACAAATATACTAATGAGAAAAATTGGTTACAAATACATAAAAACACATTTTTTGTAATTTGCAGCCAGGTTACTTACTGCTATTCACTTTACATTTTCTTTTCCCTAAAGGGTTATTGCTTGGTGTAGGCTATAAAGAAACCCACCATTCTTGTTTTTTAGCTGAAAGGGCAGTACTGGCTGGCATTAGGTTTGCATCCTCCAAGAGGTTTGCCTTGACATTGGCAGGTGGGCTTAGAATGTCAACAGCATTACATTAAGGCTAGGGACAGATGAGCGCATTTTCTGCAGCCACCGTCAAAATGTACGTCGATGCGTGCGCACGCATTTTTTCACGGAATACGCTTAAGTGGTCAGACGATGCGCAATTCTGGACGTATTTCATGACGATGGGGTGAAAAGAAGTCTAGGGAAATCCGGCTGTTTGAACGTTATGTAGGCCGCACACTAGCAGCGTCTGACATCTCCTAATCAGCACACACGCTGCTATGCGGCCGCAGCGCACTTTGTACGTCAGTAGCAGCGGTTTCACGTTCTGATAAAAATGCGTTCATTTGCTGGTTGCGTGGTGTCGGCGCACTTTCGTACGCACGTACTGCGTATATTGGCCGTCATTGGCCGTTATGTGCTGCTACTGCCGCCGTGATTTAGTGCGCCTGCACGCGCGTTCCGACTGCCCCACTCTGACCCTAGCCTTAACTAAAACACTTTTTTTTTGCGTGGATATATGGCATTACAGCCTCACATGACAATTCTTTGGTATGTTTTTGGCAGAGGGAAAGTGTT
Organism: Leptobrachium leishanense; assembly: GCA_009667805.1. Taxonomy (NCBI): domain Eukaryota; kingdom Metazoa; phylum Chordata; class Amphibia; order Anura; family Megophryidae; genus Leptobrachium; species Leptobrachium leishanense. Next base: position 77,815,974 of record CM019065.1, read on the forward strand.
GGGTCATCTCAGTAGTTCCAGGATGATCCAGCATCTCCTAAGGACACAAGAAGGCAGTACTAATGACAGGCGATTTCCACAGTGTAGAGCAACACTCCTGTCATGCAAGGCCAGGCAGATGCCACCACAGTCCATGGAGCGACCACCTCCAAGATATCCATAGAATGAAAGAAGATCTGGACTGAGCACTTGACCTTTATTAGACAGGTTTATTTGACAACACGACTCCAGCATGGCAAGATTTCGGCAAAAAGTCTTTGTCAAGCTCTGCAAAGGCTTTTTGCCGAAATGTTGCTGTACTGTAGTTGTATTATCTAATAAACCTGTTATTTAGTATAAAACTAAATAACTATAGTCACAAATTCCACAACGTAGTGTAACAGTGACACAACGTAAGGGGTCGCTCCCTCTGCAATTATGTCGTGATGTGTGATTTGTTCCAAGATGACAAATGGAAGTAGTAGGGTATCAGTTCAGAGGCCTCACCCCTCATTGCCATGATGTGCTGGCTTTTCTGATGACCTTCCATGATAATGGAACTCTGTGCAGGGATATAGGCTTGCATTATTTAAGAGGTTAAATACTTTGGAAAGGTTCGTATCCCCAATTAACATAGTATTAAACTTTCCCTTTGCCCGGTGTCTTGCTCAAGACTGACAGGAATTTGGATCATAACAGATGTCAATTAGAAACCTTGTACAGTCAGGAAAGTTTAACTTTGCCAAGAGCTATGGTTGAGCACATCTCGGTGGATTGGAAAATGGCAATTAAATAAATTAAAATGTACTCGGTTGTAAATTAAATGTTTCATTTGAAAGACCTTCAGTGGAAGAGCCAGACACTGAGTTATGAATTCAGCACAATGTGCCATTCACTGCACCTCCAGACCTCACTGCCAGCGAGACCCACCAAAGGATTATATGATAAAGATATATATGAATGACTTTAATTGCTCAAACATACCATGACAACGAACTGTGACTAAAAGCTCCAGGGCCCCATTACAACATTATCTTATTGGAAATTGAGAATGTAGCCATGTGCAAAACAAATTTAATAAAACCGTATAGTTCGCACAGCTCAAATACAGCAGAGGAGACCACATTTTTAGGACAAAAAGCCCATCTTTGTAGATTTACCACATTAAATTCTCAAAATAAATTACTAAAGGCAAATATCCTCTGAAAGCACCTGTCCTGCCTTTATGCCTGTTTTCTCTCTGCAATATAGGGCCATTGCAATGTTCGTGTCCTTTTCATTTTCATTTTTTTATCTCTTTAAAATTCTTTTATTACCTTATATATAAAATGAGACATACTAGTGGTGGGGAAAGGAGGTGGGAAAGAAACCTGGAGGAAAAATATGATCATGCCTTGAAACTAAATCCTCATTATTTTGCTTAAGTCAGGTGTTTTTAAAATCATTTAAGCGTTTATTTAAAGTGGAATGCGCTGCATATGATATGTTGTCTTAACCCCCCCCCCCATTGAGATATAGATACAATTCAGAGCACTGCAGTTTAATATATAGTTTTAAAGATTATAAAGACTTCAGAATGAATCATGGGGATTTAGTTGCAAAAATATGATCATAGATTGCATAAGCCTGCCACCGCATCCACATCCCATCTTGGTAGGTCCTACTCTTTGCCAAACTAGGGCCAGATTACCACAGGTAAGAGGATTACCACAGACCCGGTAATGGGGAGCCGCTGAAGGGAGAAGGCTGCACAAATTTAATGCCATTTATCATTAGCTTCAGCAAGAATATTATCCCAGCTATTCCCTGATACCTGCAGCTCCATGGCTATTGACTCTTTAGTCCATAGGACTCAGTGGAGCCCAGCACAAACCTGCAGAAGCTCTTAGAGAGCATGCTTGTTCAAGGACGCCCAGGAGTCCTGGAAGGACACAGAGCACTATTTGTCCCAGTCTTTTGCTGCAGCCCTCACCACCATGGGACATGAGGCAAGTAAGGGATTGTTCAGTACCTTTTAGATTGAAGTGTTAGGTGATTTTTGCTTTTGCAAAATCACCTAACACCAGGTTTTGAAAGTTGATATTTTTGTTTAAATACCGTCTCCAAAGGAGAAGACCAAGATATGTTAGAAAAGCTTGTTATTCTCCGAGATGCAAATCTATGGCTCCCATACAAAGTATAGGAGTCGTTAATTTACAGTAACTTGCCAAGACATCAGAGTAGTATCAGCAGGAATTGTTACACTCTCGGCTGGATCCCATATGTCTGTCAGCTCCAGCTGATGGCCTTTTGGGCTAGTTGTTATCTGGCTCCTAATGTCTGGTGATATTAACAGACTTTGGGCTCCTTAAGGCTAGGGTCAGACTGAGGCAGTGCGAACGCGCGTGCAGCCGCACTTAATCACGGCCGCACTAGCAGCAGATGCCGGGCAATGACGGCCAATATACGAAGTACGGTCGCACAAAAGTCCGGCTGCGCAACGCAAGTGGAAAATGAACGCATTTTTTCGAGAACGTGAAACCGCAGGTACTGACGTACAGAGTGCGCTGCGTCTGCTAGCGGCGTGTGTGTGTGATTAGGAGACGTCAGACGCTGCTAATGTCCGGCCAACATAACGTCCAGATGCACAAAGTGTTTTATTGATGATCCGTACAAAATCACGGACGAAAATGCGCATAGTATGACCACTATCACGTATTCTGTGAAAAAATGCGTCCATTCGTTCGAACGCACTTTTTCACAGACAACATAAAAATGCGTTCGTCTGACCCTAGCCTAAGCAGAGCCCTTATGGATTATGGAGTTGTTAAGTTCGCAACAGTTCTGGTTAAAGGAACGCTCTACTGAAAAGTAGCGTGTCCTATTCATTTAAAAATATATATATATTGTGTCGAAAAAAAAAAGTACAAAAAATACAGAGACTGGAATAACATCACCCATAACCGCAATATCATAAGAAACTAGCTCAAAAGAAGACTTCAGACAACTGGAAAAAGTATACAGTGCATATAAATCAGGCCCTAGGCCGTAAAAAAGGAGTGGAAAAAGCATCCCTCTGACAGCTTCACCTGCTTCCACTAATGCAGTCCGTAACCTCGCCGAGGGACAATAATCATTCCGGTGGTACCAAACCTTTGTAAAGTGTTGTACTGCCCTTTCAGGGAGAAGTGCCAGGAGTGTCCTTTTTTTTTTTCCTTAAATAATTAGGCAGAGCCTGCTGATTGCCTCTGCCCAATTATTTTTTATTTTTCTTATTTTTGTTTTGATTTTACCTTTTTCCTTCCGCTGTGCGCAGCTCCTCTTCGGCTCAGGCACTCCTGAAACCGGAAGTCTCTAAAGCTTTGGTGCACTACTTGCGTAGTGTAGGAAATGCACTTTGCGCATCGCAACGTGACTTGCAAACTTTATGTACTGTGACACAGCTACTGGACACACAAATTAGTGCTTCAGGCTCTTCTTTATTGGGCAGCCATAATATATGCAGAGTATCCAATAAACGGGTAAATAAAACAAAGTCTACTCCTCTTTCGGAGTCTAAACATTCTCCCCTCACTATAGCATTGGGCAGCTAAGCCGCTTTCCAATAAAGGAAAAAAAAGAGGAGCCGCTGTACCTATAAAGGCAGGGCCATCTTAGGGCTATATTACAATTTTCGCGCAAAAACCCTTGCGCAAAGCGTGAATTTTTGCGCCAGGCGTTAAACTTTTGTGCGCGCAAATCACCGCTGGAATTACAATCCTCGTGCGTCTTTTCATCCGGCGATCAGTAATGCGCGCAAACAGGACACGCTCAAATGCTCACGCAGTACCGTCGCGTGCAAAAATCAGTGTGCACACTGTTTTTTTCTCGCGAATGAGCCAATCAGAATTAAGAGCCACAATTATCTCACGTTAAGTTTTTGCACCTGCCAAAGTCCATTTGAGTATATATAATGCAGCAATAATAAATGCACACACAACTTCTCCATTTTATTGGTTTGGTATGTGTAGAATGTGTAACTATACTTTGCTGCATTTTTTTTTTATGGGCTGGTGTATTTGGGTTCGGCCAGGACGTTCAGATCTGCCGTTAAGACCATCTTTTAGGAGTTGCTAAAATTATGCGCGCAAAGGCTATGCGGTAATTACCGCAAAGTAGATTGTGCACTGGTAGGCGGATGGTATTACATTCGCATTTGCGCTCACAATGTTAAGTATAGGACGCGCAAAGTACAGTAAGCTTGCACAGGGTTCGCGCAGGTTCACCCGCGGTAGACGATTGCGCGCGATTGTTGCGCTATGTATTTAGCCCTTAATCAGCAGCCAGCCGAACATTAACCCAATAGGGGAAAATGGCTTTTTCCATCCGCCTGCTGACAAAACCGTGGTCCATCACCTTGCCCCAAATCTCACTGTCACAGTTCGCAAGTTCTGTAGCACCTGCGCAGAATGATGCATACGCGTAGCTCCAATTCGTCGTGGTCTCAGACCAATCGATAACGCAATTTGTCTCAGATTATGACGTCGGCATGCTCTGTGCAGGCTGACTTCACTAGTAACCGAACTAGTAACCATTCTCCGGCTGCTGGTGATGCTGGATGGGGTGGAGCAAACTCCTCCACTTCACCCAGCGTTTTCTACCAGTTCGGCTGGAGGGGCACGCCTCACATCCTGATCACTTCAAAAATAAAAAGTGGTGAGGATGTGTAGAGTGTTCCTTTTTAAGTTTACACCAGGATTTGAATACAGCCCGTGCTCCGACATACACCCTACTGGATTTCTCTGCAGTTCAAGGTTTAAAGAAATCCTTTAATGAGGCACTTGTTTTTTCCTACGTCCGGTGTTTTTTAAATCTTTAAAACTACGTATTGAAGTGGAGTACTCAATTGTTTAAAAATGGTTGTTCCGGTTGAGAGCCTCTATAGTAAGTAATATATTAATAAGTATTACCCTTTGAGCAGCCATTCTGTTCTATGTGTGTGCGCATATATGTATATATACACACTCATTTTCAGTTATGGTGGAGGGCAAAAAAATGAGATTAAAAGCCTCCACACTGCAAATAATAAAGTTTATTATTGCAGAAGCCATTTGCACATCCCAGCAATTCAAAAAACTTCATCACAGAGCTCCTGTGCTACATTCCCCATATGCAGCACAGAACTCTGGGTAAGCTATGCAAATTACATCTGCAACTACTTGAAAACGAGAGAAATCTCAATGTATCCTTCCTTTATAAATAAATAAATAACTTCTAATTTTTTTGCGTTTTGTGTTTTCACACAGAGCCCTCCAATCATTGCCACGCTATACTAGCAGGGTTATTCAAAGAGAATCGAAAAGCCACCGCACGTTCGGTGACTTTTCGTTCTCTTCAATTCACGATTTGGCGATCTCATTTTGGCGACCCTGCAGGGCATTCAGCAAGCACCACAGGGCCGTCGTAGTGCAGGGAAAAGCCGCCGCAAACCTGTCGAACACTCCCCGCAAAACCCAGGCGAAGGCACACCGAAACCGGCAAAAACATCTGGATTAACCCCGCCGAACACACCGGAGAAACCCGAGCAGCCGCCGATCACCGCGCAGAGCAGCCGCCGGAAAAACCAGACACCGCGGACGAATGGAGTGATAAAAAAAAAACGTACGCTTGAATGTTTGAAAAGTGAAACGCTGTTTGCAAAGAAACTACAGAACAAAAATGTCTGAAATTTACATATAAGATCCAATGAATGATAATAAAAAGGGCTGTTACAGAAAAAAGAAAACGATTTTAAAAAAAAAAGGAAAAAAAATGTTTGCAAAAAAAAAATCCCCAAAAATGCCTAAAAGATCCAAAAAATCTATAAATAAAAAGACTTTTTACTGCAGAATATTATAATTAACGGTTTATTAGATATTGAATTAAAACGGGAATATTTTTAACATTGAAGCCTATGGGATTCTCCTGAATAAACCTGTCAAATGAAGCCACCGAACAGCAGGGCATTTCGGCAACCGTTCCCTGCTGGTTTTTGTGCTCTGAATAGACGAAGCATTGCTTCTCTATGGGGTTTTCACTGCCCTCGAACAGGCAACGAACAGGCACCGTAAGTGCAGGCAATTCGCCAACATTTATTTATTTATAAAGGATTTTACCAGGAAGGATACATTGAGATTTCTCTCGTTTTCAAGTATGTCCTGGGTTCAAGAAAATTGAAGTGTTACAGTTACAGAAATACAAAGTAATACAATGCAAGATATTTAAAAAAAACAAAAAAACACACATATATACAGATTAACAGAAAATAAATATGTAGGAAATAGTCATTATGTTACATGTTTACAGGTGCATTCTGTATTGAGGTATGTTAGTAAGGAGCTCTTGAGTGACTTAAGACTGGTGGAAGATTTGATAGTGTCTGGGAGGTTATTCCATAATTGTGGTGCTCTGTAGGAAAATGAGGATCGAGCCACTGTCTTTTTGTATTGTGGTATTGCAAGTAAGGTGCTGGTCCTGGATCGGAGGTTATAGGATGAGGGAGCTGCTGGGGGAAGCAGTCTATTCAGGTAGGGTGGCAGCTTCCCAGAAATGCTCTTAAACACCAGACTGGAAAGGTGAAGGGTGCGTCTAGATTCCAGCGATGGCCAGTTTAGCTCTCTTAACATGTCACAATGGTGGGTCATGTAGTTACATTGTATTGCAAAGCGGCAGAATGAGTTATACAATGTAATAAGTTTCTGAAGATGTGTTTGCGGGGCGGCTGCGTACACTACATCTCCGTAATCAATAGCCGGCATAAGCATTTGTTGTACAATCTGCTTTCTTACCGCGGGGCTCAGGCAGGATTTGTTTCTGTACAGGGCGCCTAGTTTGGGGTAAAGTTTAGATGAGAGTTTTTCGATGTGAGGGCCAAAGGATAGGTTAGGGTCCAACCACATACCTAGATATTTGAAAGAAGTGACTGTGGTCAGCATGCCATTTGATTTTGTCCCAACACATAAGTGGGGATTTTGCAATTTGTGTAGTTTAGGTTTTGTTCCAAAGAGCATCGTTACAGTTTTGTCATTATTTAAAAAAAGCTGCTTGTGTTTGATCCACTTTTCTACCTCTGTGAATTGATCTTGCAGCACGGCTTCCAGCTGCCGGAGATTTGGTTTGCTGGTATAGATTACAGTGTCGTCTGCATACAAATGTACAGTTGAGGCTTTGCAGACGTTGGGCACATCATTTATGAATATTGTGAATAGCAGGGGGCCGAGTATTGAGCCTTGGGGTACACCGCAAGTGACCGGGAGGGGGAGGGAGGAGCTGCCAGAAATTGACACATATTGTGATCGGTCGGATACATATGATTTGAAACCAGGTTAACGTGCGATCACCAATGCCAGAGTTTTTAAGTTTTTCTAATAAGATGCCATGGTCTACCGTGTCAAAGGCCTTGGCAAAATCAAGGAAGATGGCTCCAGTTAGGTTTCCTTGTTCCATCCCAGCCTGGCTATCATTGCAGACTTTTAAAAGGGCGGTTGTAGTTGAGTGATTTGGACGAAAGCCTGATTGATCCGGGGTTAAGTAGTTCCAATATTGATAATAATCACGGAATTGTGTGTAGACACATTTTTCCAAAATTTCTGACATTACAGGGAGCAACGATATCGGACGGTAGTTGGATACCAAAGTACTGTCACCACCTTTATGGATAGGTACCACTCTTGCAGTCTTCCAGAGTTTGGGTATGTATCCAGTTGCCAGTGATTCATTGATTAGGGTTGCGACAGGATTTCCAATTGCCGGTGCACTGATTTTCAGCAGCATTGCTGGTATTTGATCAGGTCCAGACTGGTATTTCATTTTTTGCTTACGGAGAAGTTTAGTAACGACACTGACAGGCACTGGTCTAAAACTGAATTCCTGTCTGATACAGGGACTTTGCACAGTTGGAGGGGCCTGACCTGCATGAGGCCTTTCTGATTGCATGTCATTTCCTAGCTTGGCAATCAAAGTGGTGGTGCATCCTACAAAATAACCATTAAAGGCATTTGCTACATCTAGGGGGTGTTGCAGGGTTTGGTTGTTTACTTTTACAGCAGCCGGCTGGGAGTGGACTGGGGGTGCTTGTATGTTACTTATGGTTCTCCAAAAGTTTCTAGGGCTTGATATGTTATTGTTTAAATTTTCATTGAAGTAATGTGCTTTAGCCATTTTTGTTTGTTTTGTGCATTCATTCCGGCATTTTCGGTATTCGCAGTGATCGTTCATGGAACCAGTACTCTTGAAATTTGACCACAGTGAATCTCTAAGATGGTACATTAGTGTAAGATCAGCTGTAACCCAGGGGAGATGGGTCCCTGTTACTCGCACTTTACAGAGCGGGGCATGGAAATTCCAGACTTGCAGGAGCTCAGACTGAAAGTATTCAATTGCACAGTCTAGGTCTGGGATTAGGTTTAGTCTGTACCAGGGGAGCTGTTTGAGATCACTTAGGAAGGATTCAAGAATAAATTTCTTGAAAGACCTGGTAGTTATTACCTTTGGGGGAGATTTCATGGCCTTTATTTTGCACACGTAGTACACTAGACAATGTCACTAAAGCTATTAGCGAACACCTGCCTCCTGTATTTGATCAGGAGATGAGAGAATCCAGTCCAGCAAGGTATGGTTAGGGCTTTTCATATTAATGCGAGTGGGGGAGGAGATTAATTGAGTTAGCTGCAAAGTTTTAAACCGTGAGCAGTGTTTATTGTTTTTAGGATTTAGCCAATCTGTATTAAAATTGCCGAGGACCAGCATTTCCCTTTTTTTGTTTTTGGGCAAGTAGGTTATTAAGGATTTGAGATATGTCAGAGAGGGAGTGCACTGGAGAGCTTGGTGGGCGATAGAATCAGCAACAATGATGGATTTACTGAATGGAATCTCAATTAAACCAGAGAGGAAATCAAAGGTGACAGGGGAGCTAGAAGTCTGTAAGGGGGTGAACTTTATGGACTCCTCAACATAAATAACAATTCCCCCTCCTCTCTTTGCTCTGTCCTTTCTATAACATGGATACCCCTGTATTGATATGGCAGAGTCTGGTACTTTTGGGGTTAACCATGACTCTGTGAGTACAATGATTTTGGGTTTGTAATAGCAACACCACGCCTGAAGCTCATCCAATTTAGGGAGTAAACTGCGGATGTTACAGTGCACAAATGAGAGGCCTTTTTTAGTGGGGAGACTAAAGGTTGTGTCACCTATAGGACCAGGGTTAGTTTCCACATCGTTTGCCAGGGAAAGGAGCAGGATAAATAGGAATTTGGACAGAGTTTTCTTTTGGTAATAATGTGGTTGCAGAGTTTTAAATCTTTGTCTGGGGGTGGGAGGGCTGGATTTTAACACACTCCACCAACACTCAGCTGATAGGTTAAAAGAACTGAGCAGGCTGTGGTGTATTGGAACTTGTTTTCCATCCTGGGGCAATTGGAAAGGTGTATAGAAGGAGAGAGAAGGGATGAGAAAGAAAAGAGAAGCAATAGTGGCATAAACATTATAGAGAAAGGTGTTGGAGGTGAGTAAACAGGAAATAGAGAGGTACCAGAGTAAATGGTGTAGGTTGCTGCTATATCACATGATCAATTAGTTGGGTATATATTAAATGAAAACCATGGGGTGGGTGGGTGAGGGGAGGGTGGGCGGGAGCAAAGTCCTGCTGGATGAGGATGATTAGCTTCTCTCTGCCAGGGCCAGGTAGAGAGACTGACTGAGTTTTGGGTGTGTGCTGAAAGAGAAATTTGGCGAATTGCCTGCTCTCTGATTAGCCGAATGGCCAGGAAAGGTAACCGAACGCTGAATTTCAGCGTTCGGTTACCTTTCTCAAGCAATTCGGAGCTCTTTGAATAACCCTGTAGATTGCTTTTCTTTTTTTCTTTTTTAAGCAAAGATCCGGTATATGCAACAGCCACTCCTATACAGCTGTTTCGGTCTTTTTGTGCCCTCATCAGCAAGAGCAAGGCATGACCAGTTTCAGTATGTGTATATAGGTTCTATCACGTCTGATTTTTCTCAAAATAAGAAATGGTGAGAGTGGCGGCTCAGTTCATTGAAAAACAATATTTATAAAATGAGATTGGCCTTTATTTTTCTGATGGGTATAAAACTCACAAGGTTTAATATCTAAATTGATGCATGTTCTATAAATAATATAATTGGTTGCAAGCATTTATACTAATGGGACCTATTCATCAAGATTAATATAGGCTGCTGGAGCCGAAATAACTTCGATACTGTGTTTGACTTATATGAGAAAAAGAATTCAGCTGAAAGCAAAATGATATTTTCTTTTAATAAACGCAGTTCCTTTTACGGTTGCTCTGCCAGGAAATTTTCTTGCGTCGACCTCCGTGTATATTTACATTCTGGAGCATGTTTTTTTTTAGTAAAGTGTGATATTTTTAGCGTAACCTTAAGTTACCATTTTGTGTTTTATTATTTGTGCAATATTTATACCAAGCTGCAGCCTCATAAGGTACATTATTATGCTCGGAAATTCACAGGGCTCTGATTACTATTTTTTTCCAAGACAAATGTAGCATTTTTCAGCTGTCCTATAGTTTATGTTGCTTGGGAGAACATCAGAGTTTGTAAATGTACATAAAATAACACTTGCAGGTCTATTCACTAAAAGGTGAAGCTCAGGAGAATTGGCAGGAGAAGAGAACAATCTAGACCAAATAGCTGGTTTGGAAAGTGAGATAAATGGGAGAATTTTTGGGGTTTGGCTATTTTGACCTAGAATTTTCACTTCTGCCAATTCTCCGGTGTTTCACCTTTAAGGGGTTCAGAGAGGTCAGAAATGTAACCGGTCGCTGAAATTCAGCGTATCACATTTCATGGCGTTCGCCTGTTCAGAGATTTTGACGAACTGCCTGCAAGTATGGTGCTGTTCGACGGCAGTGAAATCCCCATAGAGATGCAATGGTTAATCTATTCAGAGAACACTGAACAGCAATGAAAAGTTGCTGAAATTCCCTGCTGTTCGGTGTTTTCATTCGATAGGTTTATTCAGGAGAATCCCATAGGCTTGAATGTTAAAAATATTCCTGTTTTTACTCAATATCTGATAAACGGTTTATTCTTTTAATATGCAGTAAAAAAAAAAATATTTATAGATTATTTTTTTAGGATCTCCAAGGCATTTTTTGTCAAAATATTTTTTACCTTTTTTTTTTTTTTTTATTAAAGCGTTTTTTCTTTTTTCTGTAACAGACCTTTTTATTATCATTCATAGGACCTTTATATGTAAATTTCGTTCAGTAGTTTTTTTTGCAAACCGCATTTCAGGATAGTGTCAGACGAGCATCTTTGGAGAGCATAAGGAAGGTCAGTGAGAGTGGACGTTACTTCCACTCAACGCCCATCTGGCCACCTCACTGAATGCACTCAGTGCGCTCAGCGCTGCAAGGCTCGGTCCTCCTATGGAGAATCGCGCTTTGCAGCTCCGTCAACGTCCATCCTAGCGCTTTGCCGGAGAGGCATAGATATCGTATGCTTGTTGCGCACGCATTTCGTACGCGCGCACAAGCGGTTGACCGGCCCTGATGCCGGTAAGCACATCAGTACGGGCGCACGTAGCGCGCTCATCTGACGCTGGCCTCAATTTTGTCAGTTGTAAGCGTTTATTTTTTTTATTTTTTAAGCTTGTCAGCTTTTACGCCGGCTGGTCTGCGCTGTGATCAGCGGCTCGTTGGCTTTTTCGGTGTTCGGTTAGTGTTCGGTCTTTGTTTGCAATGGGTTTTCCCTGCACTCCGGGGACCCTGCAGTGAATGCAGAATACACCGGAGGATGGGGAACTTTGGTTCCCTGAAGTGCAGGGAATGAGAAAGCACCGAAATGTCGGTGACATTTCGGTTCTCTCTGAATAACCCCTTTAGTGAATAGGTATATTTTGGGGGGAGGGGGGGGCAAAACGCTATAATGTTCACTGATGACATTGTTAATGTTTGGGAATAGGTTATCTCCCCATATGGAAGTTGTATTGCAATTATTGGATTAAAAAACTCATGCATCAGAGACAGTGCAGAGCGGATATAAACGTCATTCACCTTTATGTTACAGGAGAAAAAACGTCTAGCAATTTGCAATGCTGCTCGCCAATGGGATATACAGCAGAACAGAGTCCTGCCTCTTGCTACTTCAGATCCAGAGAACCTTGACAGTGCAAGCCCTTCTCATAAACCATGCCAAATCAATTGGAATATATCAGACGACTTTCCTGAAGAAAAAAGGTAATCTGCATGTTTTGTACAGTATGTGAATAAAATGGAAAAATGCATGAATTGTCTGTGATTGCAAAGTCCCTTTAGAACAGTGTTTCTCAAGTGGTGGGTTGCTACCCAAAAGTGGGTCGCGACCAGGGGCGGACTGGGTCGCGGGGCAAGTACCCCCAGGCCTCTCTAATGCCTCGGACCCGCTGATGCATCTTACCTGCGAAAGTGGGTCCCAGGCGGTGCGGCTACCTCTGAATGTTCCCAGGCGCCACCTGGGACCCGCTGCATCAGGTAAAATAATCTGTAATGGCAAGGTGGGAAGGGGAAAGCATCTGTAATGGGAAGGTGTGGGGTGTGACTGGTGGCACGCTCTACACTTCCAACACCAGGAGCCACTGTGCACAATGCACATCTCAGTGAAGCAAAGTATATTTATATAGGCCAGCATCTCATGGAGGTGTTTTTTGACTGGCTTGGACCAATGGTGCTTTCCCATTGGGCCAAGCTATTCCATTGCTCTTCAGTGTCTCTCTGAGGCACTGCAGAGCGTAGGTTCAGGAAGTAGGCAGCGTCAGACGCGCGCTGCAGCCTTCTCAATCTCTTGGCCAGCTTGAGCTTATGCGATTAGTGTATCGTTCAGCTGTGCAAATTGTGTAGGCTCAGGGAGGAAGGCTGCTGCGAAAAAATAATGTGCGCAGAGACATACGGCGGGGGAGCGCGGAGCAGATGAGTTTAAGTTTTTTTGTAATATTTTATTATTCATTCAGTAGTGATTTAAATTAGAGTTGCTTTGTCTACCATCACCCCGGGCTTTGAGACACTTATTAAGAGCAAGAAGCATCCCCAGTTTTCCCTTAAGTTCTAATTAATTTCATATGTTTCAATTACAGTTTATTTTATTGGGTTTTTGCTTTCGTTTTCACTTTTTCTGTGATTACTGCACTATCCATTATTTTGGAAAGAATCCCTGTTTGTTTACGAAATTGTTTAAAAAGTGAATACATTGTAGAATATTGCACATGTTGTTTTGTGGAATAAATTAGGTTTCAGAAATTCAATTATTTTTGGTTCGTGACTTAATGACCAAGGACAATTGTGGGTCCTGAGGGTCCACAGGTTGAGAACCACTGCAAGTTTAGAACAACCACACACCTATATAAACTTACTTGCGATACACTGCCCCCTCTCTACTCCGTTTGAAGAACACAGAGAACAAATATGTCTGCAGTGTCCCTCCACCACCCAGTGCAATCCTACGACAGAGTGTAGTTCTCCATGGAATCCTGTTCTGTACACAAAGGGTTAACAATCATCCTTTGCAATTACAGAAGACGGTCTCTCCCTGAGTAGGACATTACCATAATTTTCGACAGATATTTTCAAAATTTGAGACGGCAGCCAATAAAAACCCGAAAGATGGGTGAGAAGAATTGAAATGGTGAAATATAATTCCCAAACGTTACAGAATATTTTTTAGTTTGAAAAACCCGAGTTACAGTTTGTAATTAAACTAGTTTCTTTGTGAATTTTTTTTTCTCTCAAACTTTCAGCCGGGCCAAAGCTCAGCTGATTTTGTACCTCACTGTGACACCTCAACACGCACGTTTTGGCATCCTGCCATGTTCTCATTAACGTCTTTTATTTGTAACTGGAAGTAAAGGGGTTTTTGTCGGGAAGTACACCTTTCACAAGCATTACAGTTGGCTAACATTTTCAAAGTTCCTCCAAGTACCTGTAAGTCCTTCAGTATTTATACAATTTGCTTTCCTTGGCATCATGACACCTATTTTTTGTAATATGGAAATTTTACTTGAAACCTGATACCCATGACGAAGACATGATGGATAGAACACAGATTAATCAATACATTTGTTTTTATTTGTTGTGTTTCGGTCTGGAAAAATGTAGTAGAAATAATGATACAGGTACTTTGTGGCTGAGAAAAACCCCAGGGAACTCTTGTTCATTTAAGCACTATGGCCTTCAGACATGCACATTTTTAGTCCTGGGACTGCACCAAAACTAGAGCTCTTAACAGGGCAGCCAATCAGATCATGAATTGATCTTGTTCCTACTGGTGGCATACAGCCGAACTGCACACTAAAGGGATTATTCAGAGAGCTCTGAATTGGCCATGAAATGGCACCGAACAGTGCATTTCCCCGTACGGTGCAATTTCATGTCTATTTCGGCTAGCCATAAAGCTGGCAATTTGACAAATATTGGCAAATTGCCAGAGAAATACAGTGATCTTTGGTGGCAATGAACTCCCTATAGAGAAATAATTGTTAATCTATTTACTATTAACACCGAACAGCACTGCAATGCCCTGATTTTCATGGTTTTGTTCGACAGGTTTAAACAGGTGACTCCCATAGGTTTCTATGTAGAAAAAAATAATCTGTTTTTATTAAATATTCAACCGTTTATTCTTTTCATTTGCAGCAAAAAAATCTTTTTTGTTCTTTTAGTTTATTTTTTTTAGGATTTTGTCGGCAAAATTTTTAATTCCGATTATTATAACTTTTTTTATTATTCTGTAACCGACCTTTTTATTATTATTCATAACACCTCATATCACTTCCAGGCATTCATGCAGTATTTTTTTTTTTAAAAACGCGTTTTAAAAGTTGTGTTTTACTTTATGTATTTTTTATTTTTTTTACCCCTGTCCAGTGGCTTATTGGCTTTTTTCCTGCGGCTGGTAGGCGGTCTGTTCGGCGGGTCATCGGCTTTTTTTTTGATTGATTCAGCAGTCTGACCATCGGATGCATTCGGAGGTTTTTCAATTTGTGTGGCGTTTATTTGGATGCGTTCAGCGAGTCGATTCGCCCCACTTCGGGGACCCTGCGGTGAATGCTGATTTCACCACAGGGTCAGTGAATTTAACTTGCTGAAGTGAGAGCAACAAAATATTTGTGACATTTCGGTGCTCTCTGAATAACCCTGTAAGTAGCAGTGCCGATTTAAAGAAAGATTCAAGATCTGTGTTGCTTAATTTGAAGGACACAAGGGGACGGCACACTAGCAACAATGGTGAAAATCACTGTTGTAGCAACCTGTCAGGTGCTGGCCTACGCCACACTCCTCCCCCGGTCCGTAGGACACACCGCATCCTCCAACTGGGCGCAGGGGTTGCACACTGTTTGTTGTGTACTGACCCTCCAACCTCGGTGTCAGGGGTGTCCCTCCTCTACGGAGTTCAGATCATGTCGGTGTGTGCACGACGTGCCGGCAGGAGTCAGGCCTCTGCGTTTGCAACCAGAGTAGTGATTGCAATAGAGGCTTGGGTCTGCTCTGCTCCATTGGTGTAAAGTGAGGACTGGGGAAGCGCGGGGTTGAGGGATGGGTCGAGCTGGCCCCGGACTCCCTGTATAACCATTGGGCTCCAGGACAGGGACGCTCACTTGTTTTGCTCTGCTACGGTATCAAGACGCTAAAGTGCTCTCCCTCTTTGCTACATTGTTGTCGGATCCTGCTTTCCGTTATCGACCTCGCTACTTTGACGCCTGCCCTGACCTCAGAACTACCTGACTTCGCTACCTGGATTGCCCCTTTTTGCACCGACTCCCTAGTAATCCACTCTGCATCCTGGTTCCACATACCTAGACCCTGTCATAACCACTATATGTTCTGGCGATCCACCAATGGAATTTCAAACATAGGGAGGTTGTTTGAATTTCCTTCTCTGGATCACCAATGTCTTTTTGTGCTTCTTCAATCTGCCACTAGCAAGCATTTCCGTCACTCGTAGTGTATAACGAGCCTTCAAGACTTCATTCTATTGCTTCAAATACCAAGGAATGGTATCTTCTGCAATGAGCCTTCTTCCAAGTGGGAAGTTGTTGACTCTAAGCCTTATTGTTAGAGCAAAATCTAGGGTTCGGATTATCTGGATAAATACCCACAGAAAGAGGAGGATATTGGTGAATCACGCTCCTAAATGACCATAAAATGTAACCATATTGGAGAAAATATCAAATATCAAAAATATCAAATCTTTATCACAATAAAATAGTTGTATGAGACATAAGGTTTTTTTATCCCCCCCCCCCACGTTTGTTAACATAAAGGCAGTTTGCAAGGTAATACATGCTACAACATGATCAAATGCAAAAATCTTCTTCAGACATCTAGGCCACTGGTGACCTCCGTGATATCCTGGAGGCAAATTGGGGAACACTTAAACGCTTTCAGAGATGTAGAGATTCTAGTGTACTCCGCCTCAAGTGCGAACACTGTTATCTAAATGAATACTAGGAAATTTATTTATGATGATGACCACAACCTTGGTTTATCACACCTTTTATCCAGGTTATGCCTTTTGTTCCCCTTAAATGAGTGAGAGCCATTATCTCTCTTTTTTTTTTCGAGTCTCCTTGTCATCCGGTGCTACACATCATAAATTACTCGGGTCTAAGAGTGTTCATCTAGCCATGGACTATATCTAAAATATGTTCCTTGAAGTCCATAAATCAAGCAAATATCTTGTTTGTTTTAACCTGTACCTGAAACAGCTGTCTCGGGTAAAAAAAAATAAAAAAAATAGTACAGGTGCTTCAAAAAAGACAAAACAAAAAACAATTTGCATCTTAACATCTCCTGGAGCTGTGAGCCATTGTCTATAAGAATTTAGAACATGCCATGGTGAGATGCAAATATATATATTGTTAAATTTTCCGTGTTAGTCCAGTTGCCAAAATCACGAATATAGCAGTATGTAGTGATACCTTTTCTTTTTTATTGGACTAACGTTACATTATTGTAATGGTACTCCAATAAAAAAGCTATCACTATGTACTGCTATACTCGTTCTATATAGTTTCAAATTTGAATCCGATCCGTACTGTATATATCACCCTTTTGAAATATGAACAAAGAATTTAGATGGGTATTAAGTCTCATTTCAGATTTTTCAGGGGATCAAACCACCACAAAGAAATCTGCAAAAAGATCAAAAAACTCATTTGAAAAATCTCTCTATATAAATGTTTTCCCATCTTCTTTGGGATGAAATCGATATATTCTGAGTAAGGATAGACAGATTATTGATATTTGAGATCAACCTTTTAGTTGTCGCTAATTGGCAAGTTGGCTCACTGCAGCAGTGATAAGTGATGATCCACAGATCAGGGTTGATCCCTTGCTTATTTGGGGCTTCTCCCACAGCAGGTTAAATCTTGGATGTCAGCCCTCGCTGCAGGACTTCCCTTGCCCACTGTCAGTATTGCAGATGACCATGACGACAACTGAAATGGGGCTTCCCTCCCTCCGGCACAGAATTCTTATGCAGGAGTCTTTTGGACCCCTGTATTTTTGGTACTGTGTATCCTAAAGGAAATGTCAGCAATCTTGGCCCTTCAGAACCCTCCATGGTTTTGGAACTACATTACCCATGAGGCTCTACCAACCTAATGAATGAATGGTGGTCACAAAATGTATGGAGGGCCATACCTGACGGGTCATATGAGGTATCACAAGGCATTGCTGTGTTGTTTGTGTAAAAAAAAAAAACAAAAGAAAATACACAAAGCTTCAAAATAGACATTTTATCTTTTTCATTAAATTGAATAAATGTAATGGAATTGGTTCAATGGTTTAAAATTTTATTAGCACATTCCATTAATGTCAGGTGGATGTGTTTTTTTCCACAACTTTTAAATTTACAGAATAAAGGCACCAGATATCGGCTATCGACCAGAAAGGCTGCCATTAATCAGTATCGGCTCTAAAAAAAATGAGACCAGTCTATCCCTGATTAGGTGTATTTTACAAATCCCGTCTCGTCGGCGTGTCTCCTAATTGATAATTTGCAATGATACTGGCACTGTCCCTTGGTATTATCCGATATTTCCACTGCCTAGTTGATTTTGGCTGTAGATTTCTGTATCACTTGCTCCTGTCACATCTGAACTTGCCATCCTGCAGGTTCCCCTCTTGTTCTAGCCTTTCCCACACTCTCCTGTTTGCCTAATCCATATGCTCATTTTAATCCCCAAAGTATGGAATTTAATTTACTCGGTTACTATTTTATGCCTCTCTCTTGAGTTAAGACAGACGTTAAAGTATATTCTAGTTTACCTGGTCATCCATCATTTTGTAGTTTGTTTCATATCATATTAAAAAGAAAATCGATTGCGTGAAAGCAATTTGCAGTTATTTTTGTTAGTATATTAAATTATCTTTCATAGCAGACGGTTGAGGGCAACAGCCTTTGGAGACTATTTTTGTTGAATGTTTTCTTATTGTTATATATTAAGGCATACGAAGTGATACCGGTTCAAATAAACAAAAACTGACATTGTAAGAGAAAAGACATTTTGCTTAAACATTGACGAAATGCAGAGCAAACATAATTTTCTTAAAGAACAAAAATAATAATAATATTAAATTCAAATAACAATACCTCCAGCAAAGTGCCCATGTAACTCAGACTACCTAGGTGAAACCTGATGCAGGGAAACAGTCAGGAGCTATAGAAGTGGCCAGTATTAAGTCCCATGACAATTGGGTGGGTGGTCGAGCTCGTGCCTGGGCCTTGACTTTCTTGGTCCTGGGGCCAAAGTGGTTCAGCACGTCTACTTTACAACAAAAAAAACAAGGTGTTATGTTTGCTCAGGGGACTGTTGGCTATTGAAGAGGAAATCCAACCTACAATACCAGTTGTTATACAGTAAGGGCAGCATTACAATGTTGGTGCTAACTTAACAAGAGCTGTTGTAAACTGAAAACCTCCATAGGTTATAATGGCTCTGGGAAGTTAGGGCCATATTACATAGTTGGTGCTAAGTGCTTTGGAGAATATTTAATATCCTCCAAACAAATTGTACTTCTGCTACTTTATGCTATATTTGCAAAACAACTACAGCAGAGTTGAGTTATAAAATATGGGAAATGTACCAAAAATAAAAAGGGAGGGTTGATGGCATTCATTATGCAATTATGTTTGTATAAACCGAACACAAAGTACAAAGTCGGCAAAATAAAATGACATCCGGAAGTCAACAATGAAGAACAAAGACCAGCAGGGTTCGTACCGGCTGGGTGGAGTAGAGGTAACATCACTGCTCTGCGTGGAGAGAGATTGTGGAGACACAGGTTCGATCCCAGCAAGAGCACCTCTCCAGTAAGTGTCCTTGGGCAAGACACCTAACGGTACATACTCGCCACCCAGGACATATTTTAAAACGAGAGAAACCTCAATGTGGAAAATGTATGTTGGCCGAACAACGAGAAGCCTCAATGTCCGCATTCGTGAGCACCTTAATAACATCAAAAAAGGTGTAGACTCGCACACAGTACCACAGCACTATAAGGATAATCATAACAAAGACCCTAGGGGGACGAAATTTTTAGCAATTCAACAGGTGGAGAAGGAATGGAGAGGGGGAGACTTTATTAATAAGATAAATAGAGTAGAGATGAGGTGGATTTATAATTTAAAAACATTGGTGCCTAGGGGACTCAACCAGGATTTTGAAATCTGTCATTTTCTTTAATAAAAAAATAAAATATAAGCACTTTACGTTTTGAAATTTGCACTTTAAATTAAATTAGTAATTGGTCACTTTATAAATAACATTCAAATAAATTTAATAATAAACTAAGATTTGCATTTTATACCGAAGATAAAGCATACTGCACTTTAAATCCAATCAGTATTTTGACACTTTAGATATAAACGACAAGATAATATTTTATGAATACATATTTAAGTTTGAGGCTGGGTTAGTTGTGATCTGATGAATATGTAGATGTTTATGGATAATAATGTATGAGAAGGAATGATAGAGATTTATATACAAATGATTTAAAACACACTGTTGCACTAAAAACATAATGATCTATATCGTTCGTAAAACTTGGTACGTTTGAGATAAAGGCACCATACTGTATTAAATAGATAGATATTATGCACTAGAGTTATATGATGTGTTGAAATTAAGTTTGCAATTCACATTTAGACAATTTTAAACATTCAGGTATAGTTGGAACCATGTACCTAATTCTTAGGTTGACTATAGGGGTATAAAATGATTATTTCCTTTTTTTGACTGTTGTAATTTTAAAGAATTATCAGGCTGTATATATAATTGTAGTATTGGGTACAACATTAACATGCCCATAAGAATCTCCGAATATGGTTTTGTAAGAGAGGAAAAATAATTCTTTTTTGTAACATCGCTGAGGCTCTCAGATTAGATCAGGGTGCGCATGAGTGCTGGTTAGGTATAAGCACTAGAGACTAAATGAACCGCAGGATATGGCGGAGTGAAACGCACCACCATTTTGAAGGCGGACCTCATATTATTATTGGACGGCACCCCGCGCATGCGCAGTGGAGTTGCCGAATACCGGGAATCGGGTGTTCCGCTGCCTAATTACGCTATGGACACCCGGGGATATAAGGACACTGCAGGACAGCTAGAGTCATTCATTTCTGTCGACTGAGGAAGCGACTTGCTTGCGAAACGCGTCTTGGCGTTTATTTTATATGTTTTAATTGTTTTATTGAAATAATTTTTCACAAATATCTTTACCAAAGATCCTGCTGCTGTATCTTATTCCCTGGAGGAACATCTTTAAACGGAGGTGCTAAAGGGGAGTCCGGTATCTCCTTAAAATACCGGTGGTGCAGTATATCAAGTGTCTGATTTAAGACACCTCCACATGTGAGTTGAACCTTTGTATATTTTATGGGGGACTCAGTTGAGTTAAGCAAGTCACACGATGTTGCTGTATCTCCTTTTTTCTGAGGGTTGAAGATTACTTGTGAAAAGTGACTCCATAAACAAGAAGAAGAACTTTTTCTACTCGGGAAAACCAATTCTTCATTTTATAGAGGGAAGCGCAGATAGTCACCACATCTTTCTGTTGTTAAACCTCAATGTATCCTTCCTGGTAAAATCCTTTCTCTAAAAAAAAAAAAAAAAAAAAATTCAGAGAAAGGTGAAAATCAGAAGTGGCAGGAGAAGAGAACAATCTAGACCAAATAGCCGATTTGGAAAGTGAGATAAATGGGAGAATTTTTTCTAGTTTGGCTATTTTGACCTAGAATTTTCACTTCTCCAGTCATTCTCCCAAGTTTCACCTTTCTTTGAATAGACCTGTATGAGGGAAGGCACTCACAACGTCGATCGATTTATACACCTACAAGAAGGGAATCTGGGCACTAAAGATAAATCCCACTGTTTGAAAGTGTAGCTTTAATTGGATGATCACTGGTGACCGTGACAACGGTTTAGAAAGGAATGACCTTTGTTAAAGCCTTGACAAAGACCGTTGTTGGCCGAAACCTATCCACTGCCAACCATGAAGAATGGCAATCAAAAAAATTAGAAAATCGCATGTATAGTGGTAAGCGACGTATGAGCATTAATTTTTATATTATAAAAATATATCATTAATCTGCTTTATTATCATCTGTGCCGTGCAATGAAAAAGATTATAAAACTGCAAAAAATACAAACAAACGCAATAATAATAAGCTTAGAGTGTCCCTTATTACACTGCCTACGCATTTATGACCTAATCGTTTAATTTCCTTTTTCTTTGCCAGAAGTATAACTAATATTTTTTTCTTTTTGGAGATTTGCATAAAGCAATAAAATTCTCCCCGAAAACCGAGGGGTGTTTGTAAGCCAAAGTAATACCTGCCCGGAGCCTCGCAGTCTGCCACGTATTTAGTGAGACCTGTACACATACATTCACTTTTTCGGGATTACCTCATATGTCAGCTTTCCACGTGTACCTCTAAGGCTCAACATCCAAATCCTGTACTGAAATAGCCGGAATTCCTGCTGAACAAAGCGTGATTTATGCACCGCAGCGTTACAGTTAATTAGACTGTCAGAATGATTGCACAGCTTCCTGGCGTAATATCTGTGTCACAATGGCGACCCTGTGCAAGGCGTTAAAATCTGATAATACCAAACCACTGTGTTTTAATTACAGTAATATAAGGAGCCATGTCTTTATATTCAGACACTGTTTCATGCATGTCAATAAAAATATTAATCGCTGTAGGTCAGTTAATGTTCTATATACTGTGTAATACCATAATTATCTGATTAGGCCTCCCATTTCCACAGGAACATTAGCATAGCAATAATTGCATTATAACCAGTTTATTTATTTTTTTGCAGCTTAGAAACGGTCACCTTCCAAACATTAGCAGGGTGAGCTGTACAACACATGTGTTACATCCTCAGCCACTGTTGTGCTCCCTGGGGGGGTCTGGGCATGGTGGTGTGCCGCTGGCTGGTCGGTTGCCAGCACTTCCTGATGGCAGATTGGCATCTGAGGGGGCGGGGCCTGTTGTACTCACAAGGAGCCGCCGGGTTTAAAACAGGGGAAGAGAGGTTGCCTCGTCGCCCTGACGTGGAGTTTGATTCCAGCGGCGCTAAGTTTATTCCTACATTGATATCCTGTTACCGACCCATTTCTGTATGCGATTATTTCGCCTGTTAATTGACCCGGCTTGTACTTTGAACACTCTATCTGCACGTTTGTATATCGCTGTGAGCGTTGACAATTTAACCCCATGCTTGCCGCTGGGTTTATTGCTCGCTGTCTGGGTTCTGTCCCATCTCGTCTTGGGGTATCGCTTGTGACCTTTCGAGGTACCGTTACCCAACGTAGAGCTCATGTTAATGTTCATGTAAAAACCGCGATTAAGAAAGATTGTTTATTTCTGCCGTTTGTGATTTCTAATCGCATCTCTGAATATACTCGTGAGAACAACCTTATCTGCAAGTCAGTACCTTCTGGTATTAGCCAGGTATCTACGATCTGCAATTTCAAACCAGTCCTTACTGTTTCTGAATTTCTTTTGATTGCCCTGCACCTTGAATACTTCACGGACTGTCATCCCACGTATCATGTTTCTGAAAGTGTCCTAGGTAATCTGTTGGTCTCGAAAACCTTCAGAGCCTAGAGGCAATTCAGTTAGCCCTTGTGTCTCCTTGGCTATTAAGTTACAGTCTGTAGTTTATGAACCTTTTGTGTTATTCAAGCAGATACTTTTGCCCTCAAGGATCTCAACTCCGCTACTCGTGTGGCAGCGTTACCGCTACCGTTACAACATGTCATCTTAAAAGAGATTTCCAGGGACTGAGCTGCAGCATCTGTGGAGATGCTCTGGATGGGTACCTACATTTGGCATTGTCTACTAGCGGGCAGGCATATTTATTTTTTGAGAAAGTGTTTTACCAGAAAGGATACATTGAGATTTCTCTCGTTTTCAAGTATGTCCTGGGTGACGAGTATGTACCGTTGGGTGTCTTGCCCAGGGACACTTACTGGAGAGGTGCTCTTGGTGGAATGTAACTCATGTCTCCACAGGCTCTCTCCACGCAGAGCAGTGATGTTACCTCTACTCCACCCAGCCGGTTGTTGTTGCCCTAGGCTACGTGGTCCACAGCCTTGGCCTGACAGACATCTGGAGGGCCAAGGTTGCAGACCCCTGCTCTAGACAGTCCAAATTCTGCTGAACCCCACATCATATCAAATAAATATGAAATTAAGACAAATACTCACCACCTGCTGGGGCTATGCACTTCAGACAGATTTTTATTGGGAATTAAATGCAGGTAAGTTTGGATTTGAGTCTTCCAAACCAAAATCTATTTTGGCTGTCGGGACGATTTTAAACAGAGACCCTAGTTGGACTATGCAGATCTACCGTCACAGGGGCACCAGGTGTGAGCCACGGTTGGCCCGTTATTTGGGGTAGATAGCCAGCAGCTATCCTGCCTATAGGGCTGCAAGACACGCAGAACAGGAGACAAGGTAACCAGATAGCAAGAGACACAGAACGGGACAACAGGCAGGGCAAGGGTTAAGGGAGAGAACAACAACAATATACTCACACCTAGCAGTACACACAAGGAAACCCTAATCTAGGATACCGTCCATAGAATAGTCGTCTGTTCTAAGGGAGGGGATCTCACTGCTGGGTGACACACAGAAGCTAGAGACAGGACAAGAGGGACAAATCCAGAGACGTGGTAATAAACCAGAGCCAGAGCTAGAAACCAGAACAGGGGGCTGAACAGGTTTTGCATGAACGAGCCTTGCATTCAATACAAATAAATAAAAAAAAAAATATTTTTTTTAAATTCTTTTTTCAATAAAGTATAACTTCTGTCTACTTTTCAGTTACTTGATAAAATACCTCCTACATAAAAGAATGGGGGAAATTAGTTTCAAAACATCTGGAGGGCAACGTTTCCTGACCCACTTGCTCTAAACACACAATACTTGGATTCGTGTAATTTCCATATTATACAATATGTGGCTGTTGTGATGGTTTTCTATAGATTTGCTGTTCAATGTGACTTATTTCATAGAATACTTTTTCCCCAGTTTTGCTCGGGTTAGAATAGCTTTGGTAGACTGCATCGGCTTTTGGTACACAGGAGCGTGTGTATAATTGAGGTGTTTATTCTTCCTGAGTTGAGACCGAATCATTTTTAAGTCTTTATTTATTTATCATTCTTGGAATTAAGCCTACTGGCGAGTATTGCCTGGGATGTGCTTTGTCTCTCTCACATGAGAGTTTATGATTGAAATCCAATGTTTGACACTTAACTCCCATTAAAATGCGCCTGCAGTCCAGAATGTGGGAGCACCGATAATTTCGCCATTGGATGTCAATCGGCGAGTGAAATCCTGGTGCTGGAAGCAGGACTTGGATTCTGTTCTAGTGGACTCCTTCCGTCATTAATCAAAACACGAGCCCTGCCAAGTAATAAAGCCGTACAGCAGACTATGTCAGGGCGTGCGCCAACACCAGTGTAATGAAACCGGCGCGGCGTTTGAGGGCAGCCGTCGCCATGTAAAAGCTGGTCTGGGACGTATTGACATAATTGAAAAGTCAATGTTTGGCTGGAGATCACTGGGATGGCAGCACAAACTTTCCATAGCATAATGAAAACAATTTGCATCAGACACTGCCATGATGAGCTGGTGAAAATAATACATTTAATTTTCCAAGTACTACTGTGTTTGCATTTGCAGATGAGTAAGATGTGTATTAACTGGAACCACATGTGAGTGAAAGCCTTACACTTTCCAGTAACTGGCCGAGCTCTGATCGGCCCCGACACTGGTTATTATATGTGCCTATTTATGTTTCACCGCTTTGCAGCCCATACTGTTTGTTTCACATATATATTCCTACAAATTCTATAATAAACGTGTTATTTTAATGTGTTAGTGAATCAGTCTTAGATGTGTATGATCCATGGCGCTAATCCCTCACTTGGCCCCTTGATTCACCCTCTGTTGGCAAATTCTTCTAGTTAAGTCCTTCATCAGGATCCACCCAAACTCACTTTTCCAATTTTTCTCAGTGTTGAGGGTAAGTTTAATAATCTGGACCTTTTCACTAAGAAGACGACGTTCTGTTTTGCCAGCTGTCGATAAAAAGAACAAAATATATATATATATATATATATATATATAGTGTGTTTAATGTTACAGAAGCCACTTGCACATCATAGCAATTCAAAGAATTGCATCCCAGAGCTCCTGTGCCACATTCCCCATATGCAGTAAGGAATTCTGGGTGAGATATGCAAATGACCTCTGTCTCACTTTTACACATCCTGGATCTGTTATTACACAGAACCCTAAAATCAATGCTATGCCACGCTGTGGCTTTGTAGCAAAGATAAGGTTATGCAACTGGTCAAAGCCACTCTGACCAGTTGCATAACCTTATCTTTGCTACAAAGCCACAGCGTGGCATAGCATTGATTTTAGGGTTCTGTGTAATAACAGATCCAGGATGTGTAAAAGTGAGACAGAGGTCATTTGCATATCTCACCCAGAATTCCTTACTGCATATGGGGAATGTGGCACAGGAGCTCTGGGATGCAATTCTTTGAATTGCTATGATGTGCAAGTGGCTTCTGTAACATTAAACACACTTTTGATAGTGTGGAGGCTTTTTGTCTCACTTTTAGTCCTTCACCACAACCCTTATAGACACTTACATATATATATATATATATATATATATATATATAATTTAACCTTCCTTTCATTCAGCTTGTTGCACAAACATAGGGTTGACATTATTCATCTGAATCTTGTCACGTAGATGAATTGTACATTCTGATCTTGGTTAAAATATACAATTTGCAGGAAGAAAGTACATGTCTGTTGTAGTCAGTTTGTGCCACCTGAATAGTTTGGGAATTAGGGACATTATCTAGCCTTCCTTTCAGAAACATAATTCATGGTAAATTTCCTCAGTTAGTCTGTAAATGTTCAGTGACACTTAAATATTATATTTTATAGATCCTGTATAGTCACACCTTTGAGAACCACAGAAAATATGTTCAACATATGTTGCCTGGTACCTTTTTATATGAAGTGGGTTTAATATCGTCAGGTTTACACGTAGAAGTGGAAAAAAAATCATGGTGTTGGTTAAGACCCGCGTCAGACGAACGCTGTGATCAGTCCGTGTTGCCGCACAGTTTAACGTCCATCGTAGCATAGAATCTTGATCAATACAGACCCACAAAATAAGTACGTGCGCACCGAACTGCACACGCACAACGCACGTGGCAAACGGACGCAAGTTAGGCAAGAACATAAAACTGCTAGATGGACGAGCAGAGTGCACCACGTCTGCGTAGC
Source organism: Leptobrachium leishanense (assembly GCA_009667805.1). NCBI lineage: Eukaryota > Metazoa > Chordata > Amphibia > Anura > Megophryidae > Leptobrachium > Leptobrachium leishanense. The sequence continues at coordinate 77,842,805 of CM019065.1, forward strand.
GTTCTGTGTGAGTGATGAGATGTCAGATGCAGCGCATTTGCGACGTCCAACACCTTGACGCACAAAAATGGCTTTTCGTATCCTTTTCAAATTGTTATCATTTTTCATATTAATTTTATTTCCCATAGTTCCCTTTTTTTTTTCCCTACGTCCATCAAGAAAAACGGACTGTGTGGTGTCTACAGTATCTTCCGTCAATACGTCCGATTTGCTGCTGATTTGCTGCTCAGTGATTGCAGGATTCAGTCTGCATTTCCTCATGGTGATTTGCAAAATCTGGCCTGTCAGGCCCCGTTCACACTGTGCGATTTATTGCGACGTCGCAGCAAAATCCGCGCGACGTCGCGCTGTGTAGCTTCTCCAGTTCATTTCAATGGAGCTGTTCACATCTTGCCGCGCGACGTCGCATGACGCGCGTCGCAGTAGCATGTCGCTGGTACATGACCCTTTTTTTGCGATTTGCTATCTGCGATTTTGCGATTTGTATCGGTGGTGCTTTGCAAAAATCGCACAAAACAGCGATGTCGCGCGACATTATCGCACCATGTCGCGAATATGAAAATCACGCGGAAAGTCGCGCAATTTTCAAATCGCACAGTGTGAACGGGGCCTCAGGGGGACCTGATGACTTTTTTTTTCTCAAGGCCAGGTGCACACGAGAGGGTTTTAGTGCACACTAACGCACGTTACAGCATATAATTAAGCATAACGCGAAGATCACACGCATAACGTGCGCAACGCATAACGCGCTGCAGACGTCAGTCTTGAAAACACAAAGGCTGTTGCGCTAGGATTGACGCGACTTTGGGCATCAAATGCAGCGTGCATGCGCACTTGAGCGCAGGAGGATCATGCAGCCCCGTCGACGCACCTCCTAGGTGATGATGCGCGTCGACGGGGCTGCGCAATCGCGCTTTGCAGTGCTGGGGGGCAGGCAGCGTCGAGTGGACTGTGCGTTAAAGAAAATGTCTCGTGTGCCCCCGGCCTAAAGGACAAAATAGCATAGCAAGTTGTTTAAAAGACCCGACAGCCATAGTTTATGCAATCTATGTCAATGTTCACCTCTACAGGTATCCATTTTTGTTAATTAGGTTGCTTGGTCACATTGGAGTAAGATTTTTTTGGATCGTGCATTTTTCTCTTGCCTAGGGATCTTCTTGTTTGTGATTGAATCGTTTATATACATTATTTTCCCCTTTCACAGATCAATTGACACGGTCCTGAGCAGTGCAGTACAAGCACTTTCTGCCATAGATTCCCACCTTGTGGAGCTTGAGGGGGACACGCTTTGCCTTTACGGGACAGGGGCACTGGAATCCCTGGATAGGACCTGGAGTGTTCAGACATCGGGGTCAGTCTGCACCGTCTCTTTTACTTTCATAAATTTTGATGATATAATTCAAGTTCTACCAAAGCTGAGAATGAAATTTCCTAATGTTACGGTAAGGAAATAAAGGGGGGGGGGTACCCCACACCGTGTATATGCATGTTTACATTTTCTTTTCCATTGTTTGCATTGCATTTTTCTTGTATAAAAGGGAAAAAAGTCCTAGTCCCTTTTCTTCTTAAAGATTAAATGGAATATAAAATAGCACTTTAAATACATGGTATGGATGGTTACGGTGCAGTAAAAAACTGTACAAAATAATAAAATAAGGAAAAACATTTGTTGCTTTTGCTAAAAAAACTCCCGTGGCTGTGGCATCAACTTTGATCACTTTGTAAATCATGGTCTTCTTCGGCAAACGCAGCATCTCTTTCTGTTCTAAACCTATTTAATGAAATCCTTGGGAGAGTTTATGGGAGATGTAGTTCAGCAGCTAGCAGCAGTTCTCATCATCTGATACGATGAATGGAAAAATTGAGAAAGCTAATATGCACCCCTGTGGCTGCCAGCAATTTAAGAATAGTTCTTTTATAATTTTGTGAACGGTGCTGCACATACCTAACATCTCTGCGCCCTGTTGAGAGATTAGCAGCTCCTCTGTGAAAGCCGAGGTTCCCTGACCATACGTTTTATTCTTAATTAACTCTTATTAAATCTGTGATTACCCAAAATGGAAATTATTGCAACGTGCAGTTTTGTTACATGTTACGTCACTCAAAACTGCAATGTCTCCTTTCAGTGAAAAGATTTTTATTGTGGAATTCAGTTTTATGAAATTGGAATTATTTTAAATAAAATGGTATAAAGGCGTCTGTGTGTGTGTGTGTGTGTGTGTGTGTGTGTAATATATATATATATTTACATAGGCTGGAAAAAGACATGCGTCCATCGGGTTCAGCCTCTCCCACATCACCTACTGCTGTTGATCCGAAAGAAGGCAAAAAACCCAGTCTGAAATGCTCGCCAATATGCAACACACTGGGGAAAATTTCTTCCTGACCCCAGAATAGCGTCAGATTTCTCCTTGGATCAAGAAGCTTTTACCCACATATTAAATATTCTAACCCTTAATATTCTGTGTCTGCAGGAAGTCATCCAGTTGTTTTTTTAAAAGTCTGTACAGTCTCTGTCCCAACCACCTCAACAGGCAGAGAATTCCACAGCTTTATTGTTCTCACCGTAAAACAACCCTTCCTATGCTTTAGGCTTAATTTCCTTTCGTCCAGTCTAAATGGGTGACCTCGTGTCCTGTGTATAGTCCTGTTAATGAATAGGTTTCCACCATACAATGGTTTATAATGGCCCCGTATATATTTATATAAAGTTATCAGATCCCCTCTAAGTCCCCGTTTCTCTAAACTAAAACAGGTTTAACCCTTTAAGGACCAATGGTCTTTAAAGTCAATGCATTTATGACGTAAACTTTACGTCATTGGTTCTTGAGGGGTTAAGCTCGTTAGTGTGTGTATGATATATATATATTACGATTCAATATTATAAAGTGTTTAAAGCCGGGATCTGAAACTCAGGCCATTCCTCCAAACATTGATGGCCTACAAATACCAGAATTGTTTGAATGCAACAGATGGCCAAAGAATCATGGGTGTTTTAGTTCAGAAACATCCGAGGGGCCATATCTAGTTTGACTGTAATGATTAATTCTGAGTAACTCTTTAAAAACACAGTCATTGCTTCTTTTTTTTTTGTCTTGTAAAAATGAGCATATTTTGCACAGTATCTTTTTTGGCTATTGTACCTTCCATTACATCCCATCTGCTTATCTATCAATAAAGCATTTTTTGTTTTTCTGATTAGATTATTTCCCCACTCATTTACAGCACTTAAAATTTAAAGAGACCAATGTGACCACCCTGCATCAGTTCAATGCTTTGGCCCAGCTGCGTCGGCTCGATCAGTTGACCGTCGATCCTCAGGGAAACCCTGTTGTTAACTTCAGTTTGTGGAAGTTCTATGTTCTTTTTCGACTCAACAACTTCAACATACAGAAGATTAATGATATTGAGGTAAGAATATAAACCTGGAAACAGCCATGGATAAATTTAAAAAGTACCATACGGAGCAGCATATCTAGATGTACTGATACAACAATATATAATGGCACATTTTAACCAATAGGATATAAGTGTTCCCAACCAGAAAAAGGGACGGGGAAAAGAAATGGCAATATTTGAAATGTCGTAGACTTGGCTCTCATCCATTCAACCAGGAATTGTAGCTGCCAATAGTTGGTGGTTTTAGAAGATCATCCAGTCTAGAGCAAGCCAGAATCAATGCGGCTGTTAAAAGGTGATATACACACATTTGTTTATTTTAAAGAGGACCGTGAAAGAGTAGTGCTGAAAAGCAACATGTGTGAATTGAGTACCATCACCATTGAGCCTTATTTTAAAACAGCGTTTCCCAACCCTGGTCCTCATGTACCCCTAAAACGGCCAGGTTTACAGGATATCTGAAGCACAGGTGATATGATTTGCTGCTCAGTGATTGCAGGATTCACTCTGCATTTCCCCAAGTAATCTTTAAAATCTGACCTGTTGGTGGATCCTGAGGACAGGTTTGAGAAACACTGCTACATAGCCATTGACTTGGACTTCCTCCAGGCACACTCTGCAGTGCGAGAGCATCTTTGCATGTAGCGTGTCTAGGGTGTGTGCCAGGGCAGAAGCTGGCTGCGTGGGGCCTTACAGATTTGAGGAGGAGCAAGTGTGTCTAGAGCAGAGATAAGAGTAGCGTTAAAATGGTCAGTGGCAGCATCAGGGCAGGTGAAGGTTGATGTGTGTGAGAGATGTTGTAGGAGTTTAGAGAATTCATGGGGATCCACAGCATGCAGATTTCGGCAAGTGTGGGATGGCGGAGCAGGGAGTTTAGGTACTCCAAATAGGTTGAAGGAGAGAAGGTGGTGATCAGAGATAGGGAAAGGGTGACCGGTGGACTCAAAGTCCAAGGGAGGATGTGAATGAAAGAAGTTTCGAGGCAGCAGAGGCAGATGGTTCATCAATTGGAATGTTGAAGTCCGAGAGTTAGGCATGGAAGGTTAGTAGACAGAAAGTGGGAAAGCCAGGTAGCATAGTTGTCGAGGAACTGGAAGGTTGGTCCCGGTGGGCGGTAGATGACTGCCTCTCTACGAGCCAGGGGAGAAAACCGGCAGATGCAGTGTGCTTCAAAGGAGAAGGAGGGAGATGCTGGTAGGTGCAGGTGGGAGAGCACAAAATTCCGACCCGCCCCCCCCCCCATGTCTCTCGCCCGGTCTGGGGTATGGCTGAAGTGTAGCCCGCCATGAGTGAGAGCAGCAATGGAAGCAGTGTCAGAGGGAGTAAGCCAGGTTTCTCTAACAGCTAGGAGGTTGAAGGAGTTGGAGATGAAGAGGTCATGGATAGCTGTGAGTTTATTGCACACAGAGCAAGCATTCCAGAGGGCGTAGGGGAAAGAGGACAGGCGCTGAGGGCTTATAGGAATGAGGTTGCTAGGATTGTGGGGAGTTGTGTTACGTGTGTTGGAGATAGAATGAGAGGGAAGTCGTGGACTTGAGGGGCCGGGGTTAGGATAGATGTTGCCTGCATAAAGTAACAGCCGGAGAATGAGAAGAGAATGTGGAAATGGGATTTGTGTGAGTGAGGATGATTGTAGGCCAGAGAATTAGAGGGAGAATAGTTTCTGAGGAAACAAGCTTGTGTGAGGCCATAATGTGGGAAGAGAGAAGGGAGGGAGAGATGTAGATAGTGGAGGGGTTGATAGGACAGTTGCATGTGTTCCATTTTAGGAAGAATGAAGAGTAGAAGAGAAAGGGAGTGCATTGTGCAGCAGTGAGATTACTAGCATGCGGACCTTGAAGTTCCTTCCTCCAGTTCACTAACTCCAGCAGAGAGAAGGTGACGATGGTGGCCAGAAAGAATATAGCAGAGCTTGCATGGGAGAGACCAGAAGCCTGGGTGTAGTAAGAGTAATTAGAGAGAGAAGTGGAGACAGCTGGAAGGGATATCCGATATAAAAGATAAATCCAGGGAAAGTCTCCATGTAACTGGGCAGACTAGATGGGCTGAAAGGTTCTTATCTGCTGACATATTCTATGTAGTGTTGGGGAGGTTTATGTTTGCAAAGGTTACGCTTATCAGGATCAAATCTATAAGGTCTTGGGGTTTGGAATCACCAACATCCTTACACTAGATGAAAAGTGTACCCAGAAACTTGTAAAGAGGCATACACTATTATGATACAAACTATTGCCTGTTGCTGTATTGGTTCTCTGCCTTGGTTCCATCATACAGGTTTGGAATCCCGCAATTTGGAAGACTCTGAAATCCTGAATTTTCTGAGTCTTCCTAATTTCAGTTTGCTCTGGATGGGTCCTGTTGGCCAACGGCACGCCTCCTATGGGTTCAGCATCGCAAGAAACCTGCTAGAAGATAATGCAACATGTCACAACCTGGAGTTGCAGAGAGACAGGCTGGCTTTGTACAGCATGTCCCTCAAAGGGCTGCACAGCGTCTCATAATGTGTATACATGCTGGTGCTGCAGCAAGCAGCTCCCTACCACTTCCCCTTTTGTGTCTGACTTTGGATTCTCCAAAATCTGGAAGAATCCAAAATCATTGGGGTCCCAAGCATTTCAGATAAGGGAAGCTCAACCTGTAACGACTCACCAGTGTCTGCGACATTTTTATAAGCCAGAATGCAGTGTTATTTATTTGTGTTCTGAATGATTTATCCTTGACAATACAATTAGCACATGTTTCGCTGCGATGATACGGGCTAACCTAGTACTGGAATCTCTGACAATTAATTTAATAGTTTTGCTATAACAACTTCCTGGGCGAAGTCTCATTATACACGGAAATGTATCCCAATCTCCATAATCTGACATCAAAGCAATGCGAATGTAACAGGCTTATTGAAGGGTGGTGATTTAATACACAGGTACTTTCCCTGGGGGCGATTGATATTACTATGCAGAAAGCAAAGTTTGCTGAAGAATTAATAGCGGTGTTCTGTTAAAATTTAGAGCCGCTTTTTTTTTAATCAATTTTGACGTGTTGTTTTGACAGGTTACACAAAATGATATTGTTATGTCTGAGAGACTGTTCGGAATCCTTGCCTACGTAGCATCATCTGAATTGCCACAATATAAAATTCTTGCATTTCTCGGAGACTTCAGGTAAATAATGAAATGGATTGTTTAACTAAAGAAAATCCTAAAAGTTATATTCTCAAAATGTCACAGAGCATGCTTTTACAGTTGTTTCCTCTTATCTGGATCAGACTAGGAAGACTTGACTGGATTTTATCCACTTGCCTGCTGAGACAAGATATGAGTATGTCAACACATGGCTTTGCACTCTTGGTTCACTTAAAGTGCACTTATCCTGCTTAAAACAACTTTATCTTATTCAGTAGGTCTCCAAGATCTCTTTATACATTGCTATAAATATGTTGTAAAAAAATTTGATTTGAAAGGTAAAATCCCTGAGTGACCTTTCTGTGGCATGCCGCATGACTTTAGTCGTGGAGGAAGCCATATGGTAGACACCCCAAAGAAGCCAAGATATCTGTATGTGTGTGTGTGTGTGTGTGTGTGTATATATATATATATATATTTGGACAGGCCGTGTTTGATTAGTAAACCTTCAAGACCTGAGGAAGAGAGGAATACTTTCGAAAGCTTGTCTTTTAACCTCCCTGGCGGTCTAATTTTTTCAAAATTTCGTGTCTAAAAGCGTCTCAATTTTTTTTTAAAGGAAACGTGTTTTTGTACATAGTTAGCCTGTAATAATTAGGAATCACGCACTGAAATCCGTGCAATCAAGAGTCCTTACTGGTAAAATCCTTTATAAATAAATAAAAAATAAATAGTAAATACACTGAGTCCGATAAAGTTTGAAACCCGCCATAATAATTTATTATCCCAAAAATAATTATCCAAAATAATGCAAATAAATGATATTCAATAAAATACAACAAAAAACACTGAAATCTGTCTGCAAGCAAGGGTGAGACGATGTGTGGTCTATTCCTTATCCTGTACTGCCACCTAGTGGCCGTTCATAAACATTACACTGTATAATCCAAATGTAAACTGTAAAAAATATTTCTTTTATGCTGGCCCCGCCCCCTTCATCGTGTGACTCGCAGGGAGCCTTCCAGGAAGCAGCTCGCCGCGATCACACTGCGGGGGACAGCGAGGGAGCCAGAAGGAGGTGAGTAAACATCCAGCCTGAGTGTGGCTCGGGGTTACCGTTCGCGGTAGCGAAATTTAACCCCGAGTCACACTCTGGAATACCGCCAGGGAGGTTAAATGTAACGTTAGTCCAATAAAAAAGTATCACTACTTACTGCTATACTCGTGTGAAATATATATATATATATATATATATATATATATATAGTATAGTGATCCAGCACGTCACAGCTGTAGCACAGTCCTCTAGGGCAAATATGGCGGCACACCGTCTCTCTCCACGGTTTAGTTTATTTCAGCAGCATTCAAAATATAACAAAATAAAACTGAAAACAAAACCTAACTCGTCTGAGCACTTACTAACAAATAAAGCATCCCTCACTAACTTTGCAGAACTAACAAAATGAAAAACCTTTGCCAACCTCACAGGCACTGCAAGCCTCAGAGCTCCAACTGTTTGCTGCTGCTGCTTGCTTGCTTTCACTTCTTTCTCTCTTTCACCTCCCATGCTGGAAACACTTATCCTGATTCACAGCAGGTGGGAGAAACTTTGTGGCAAGCAATTAAAAAACACATATTTCCTTTCTGGGCTTAAATAACCCAATCCCCTCGCACAAACATAGGAGGAATATACACACCATTATAAACTATTCCCCTCCCCTTATCACAAGATATATATAATCTCAAAATACTTACAGGTCTAGTCACTAAAAGGTGAAACTCAGGAGAATTGGCAGGAGAAGGGAACAAATAGCCAATTTGGAAAGTGCGATAAATGGGAGAAATGTTCTGGTTTAGCTAATTTGACCTAGAATTTTCACTTCTGCCAATTCTCCTGAGTTTCACCTTCAGTGAATAGGCCTGATAGTCTGATGTTTTAACCCCTTCATTATCATTTATAGAGGATGTGAACTAATCCTGGTACAATGCAATTTAATTTCTTATTTTTGCAAACCAAGTTAGTTTATAATTGGGCTCCAGAATGTGCCCCCAAAGTTTTAGAACAACAGACCTGACACCCAAGGTGCTAAAACAGATTAACAGCGCGGAAAACGTTTTTTTTCCCTTCTGCAAAAAAAGCAACCAATCCCGAGCTGAATTGTAGAGATCTAGTAGTAGTGCTGTTTCGCCAGCAAAATGATACCATGTGTATGTCAAATAATGCATACATTTGACAACCTGCTTATGTAAGAATGTGGTGAGTATCATACACTACGGGAAAATAAGCGTGTACCCATTCATAATTATGTGTAAGAGTGTGGGGGCGATGGCATAATGTGTTTCTTCACATTGTTCCATGAAAATCTAAATCGCCGCACTGCAGTTGGGAAGCTTTGGACCATTACGTCTCTAATCTTTACACCGCAATGTACCTTACACCAGCAAGGTAGATCCGCCAAGGTGTGTACGTATCAGAGCTGGTGGACTCCGTTACCTACACAGCTGGGTGGATCTACATTGCTGGAGTTGCTGGGTCAAAGACCCCAATATCCGACGATCGGACCAAACTAGGTTCCTGTTTGTGCATGGAGGTTATCCAGATCGATTCCAGCAGTGTGGTGAATATCGATTGTGATGTCATACGCTGTTTTTGCACACATATGTAATGCATTGTGTGCCACTTGCTTTGTGAAGGTTCCATCTATATAATTTTAACTGTATTAAGTTTTGCTACATTTTTACGCTATGATGCATTCTGCATGGTGTGCTTGCTACAAATATAAGCACAAACAAGACGTCCCACAGTCTGCTAGGACTTCAGTGGTATATGTGAGTGCCATTGGGCTGGTGTGATCACTGTATGCTCTTTTTTTGCTTTTATAGAAACCTTTAAAATTACCAGTACAAGTTAAAGTGGCGGTTCCAGCGGTTATTGGATAGCTTGGAACATATGATTTGAGGAAGTCCGTGAAAAAGGGATTTCAATAATAGTTAGTACTGGACTCTTACAAATTATTATGAGCGAGCACATGCTTATTTTCCCATAGTGTATGATACCGACCACACTCTTACATAAGCAGGTTGTCACTGCATGTATTTAAATGGAATAAGATCATAGAAATGAGACAGATATATCTGCACTAGGAGCATGCACGAGGCCAGTGATCCGTACATGTGTCGTTCACACTAAAACCACTTCAGGGACTTCTGCTTTCTAGATGCCTGGAGTGCAGGGGTCAGCAACCTTGGCTCCCTGATGTTTTGGAAACTACATTTCCCATGTGGCTCAGTCAGCCTTGTGGGTAACTGAGCATTGTAGGAAATGTAGTTCGAAGCTGGAGGTGGAGGGAAAAAAAAAAATCTTTTGGGAGAGTTTTCTCAACTAATAAAAAAAAATCTATTAAAACATGAAGGGTCAAATTACAATGCTAACGCTAAATTGGGGACTATAAGGGAGAAAACCGGCACCTACAGGTTTCCCTGTAGCGTCCCCATTTAACGTTTGATTCCGGGGCAGGCGCTACTTCGACAACTTTGCCCTGGAACGAAGCACTACTGTCAGGGATAGTCGCAGTAGCGCTTCCGCACTGCCGCGAGTATCACCTCTGAGTCCATAGGACTCCATGGAGGGTTGCACTGCCAGGCTGTGAGCCTTGAGCGATCTCGCTCTCGCAAGATCACAAAGCGCCGCCGAGTGATCACAGAGGGAGACTGGGGACCATTGTACCCAGTCTCACTCTGCTCCCGGTGGCAAGAAGCGGTGGATTGGGCGACCATACTGGCTGCGGGAGGAGAGGTAAGTATTGGATTTACTGGGGGGGGGGATTAGGGTGTGGTAATGATTCTGAAAAAATTTAATCATTTAGCACTGGCATTTAGGACTCATTAAAAATTAGTTTAGCCCATCGCTACGATAATTAGCACTAGGACTTTGTAATACTTTATCCTAATGCTAACGCAAGTCAGAAGGTTATGGCACAATGTACATTATTTAATCAAAATCCTAAACCACCGCAGTGCTGGTTGGAGAGGTAGGGGGGCATTTGTAACTCTGCATATCTGATTTTTACACCAAGCAAGGCCATGTGGAAAGGTCAGAATCTGTTTTACAATCTCTTGCAAATGTGTCATCCTTTCGCCCCAAAACAAAAATTGAAATATTTCTGGCAATTTCTTTTGTTGGGGGGGGGGTTGTGCTCTGAATTTCTTTGCCTCCTTTGCTCCTGTGATGTAGATCCGGTCCTGGTTATATATAACCCTATCTGCACAGCTGTAAATACACATTTCAGTGTGGTTCTCTAAAATAATATGCGTTTTGATTTTACACAATTCCAAAAATAGCCCCACCAAAATCTTCATCTCCAGGCTGATAAAGTTTTTAATAAAAAAATATGTAATATGTAATATGAAAACTGGGATCCATAGATAACCCTTAAATGTAGTGTAAAATAGTAATTTTGCATAAAAATTGCTATTTTCAGATCGTTAAAAGATTAATATAATGTACAGTTGTGTTCAAAATTATTCAACCCCCACTGAAATTGAGTGTTTTGGCCAGTTTGACATTGATTTTGATCATTCAGTCATCTTGCTTACAATTAAATCAAAGAGGCACGTGTAGGTCAGACAAATATAACATAACATTTATAATGAAATAACCACAAATGTCTTTTCTGTGCTCACATCATTATCAGTTTTATTCAACCCCCAAGTGACATTCAATCTTAGTACTTATAACTGTAAAAGGATGTTGTACTAACAGCTTTTAAACGTGAAGCATAGCTTGACACAAGTGTCTTGCAGCGATCTACGGGTATCTTCGCCCATTCGGCATGGGCAAAAGCCTCCAGTTCAGTCACATTCTTAGGCTTGCGCACTGCAACTGCTTTCTTTAAGTCCCACCAGAGGTTCTCAATCGGATTTAAGTCAGGTGACTGCGATGGCCACTCCAAAATGTTCCAGCCTTTAATCTGCAACCATGCTCTAGTGGACTTGGAGGTATGCTTGGGATCATTGTCCTGTTGAAAGGTCCAACGTCTCCCAAGCCTCAGGTTTGTGACGGACTGCATCACATTGTCATCCAATATCTCCTGGTACTGAAGAGAATTCATGGTACCTTGCACACGCTGAAGCTTCCCTGTACCTGCAGAAGCAAAACAGCCCCAAAGCATGATTGACCCCCTGCCATGCTTCACAGTAGGCAAGGTGTTCTTTTCTTCATAGGCCTTGTTCTTCCTCCTCCAAACATAGCGTTGATCCATGGGCCCAAACAGTTACATTTACTACTGTATTACAAAACCAATTGATGTCATTTTAGTTGCATATGGTTCTTTAAAAAGTCCTTGTAGGATTTCATTCTGAATACAATTACAAATGTACACTAAATTCCCTAAAACCCTTTACAGCATTGGGGGTTGAATAATTTTGAACACAACTGTACGTTTTCTAATTTTGAACTTTTCGTTTGTGGTCAGCTTTTACAGAAATATTGCTGGGATGAAACCTTATAAACTCTATAGAAGGGATTCCAGATATTGATGGTCTACAATTTCCAGAGTTAGTTTACAGAAGTAGATGGCCAGAGACTCATGGGAGTTGTAGTTCAGCAAAATCTGTTGGACCAGAGTTGGCGATCCCTGCTGCTCTTGATAATGTCCCCTTAGGCTGGCGGCACACGAGCAGAGGAAGGAACGTCCGTGAAAGTGGACGTTCCTTCTACTCTCTGCGCTCAGCGTACAAAGCGCGATCCTCCTATGGAGAATCGCGCTTTGTATCCTTTCAGCGTCTGTTTAGCTTTTTGACGGGGAGGGCTTTTTCACGTCCAGTGGATGGCTTTCCCCGTCAAAAAACAACGGACGCAGGGAAGTGCGGGCGCACATGAGCCATAAATACGCTTGTGTGCCGGTGGCCTTAGCGTGCAAAATTTCACACAGGGTCCGCATTACAGGCAGAAATGGCATTTTGTTGGACTTTGTGTCACAGTGCAGGGGCTGATCCTTGTAGGTTATTTACAGTAATGCAGTATATAGTGACAGGAGTGACCGCTCACAAGGAATAAAGTTTCTTACCAGGGAGATCACTACTCTTCCGTTGAAAAACTATAGGGGTTATTCAGAGAGCACTGAAATGTCACCGACATAGAAAAAAAAAACGGAAAAAAGGTTTTGCAGAAAAATGCCTAAAAGATCCTAAAAAGTCTATAAATAAACTTTTTACTGCAGATTAAGAGAATAAACAGTTTATTAGATATTAAATTAAAACGGGAATATTTTTAACATTGAAGCCTATGGGATTTGCCTGAATAAACCTGCCGAATGATAACACCGAACAGCAGGGAAATTCAACAACTTTTCACTGCGGTTCGGTGTTCTCTGAATAGATTAACCATTGCTTCTCTATGGGGGATTTCACTGCCGTCGACCAGGCACCGTACAAGCAGGCAGTTCGCCAAGATTTTGTGAACTGCCTTGCTCTCTGAATAGCCAAATGGCCCCGAAATGTCACCGTACTCTGAATTTCAGCATCTGGTTACATTTCGGTGACATGTCAGACCTCTCTGAATAATCCCTTATGTATATATATGGTGAATAGGCTAATTTGTGTTTGTTGTTGCATTTCAATGCAAAATCGCATGTTCATATTTTTTGACATTTGATTGATGAAAGGTTTGATTTGAATTGATTGACATTTGATGAAAGGTTGAGGGTCTTTGTGCTATTTGCCTACATTTTTATTCATTTTGGGTGAATTGTTGTTGTGTTGCACATGGGGACAGGGTTCTTTTGGTCATTAGACTTGGTTAAATGGTACAGGTTGTAAGTAGACAAAGCCTAAATGCCACATGTCATCCATAGACCTAGGCTAAATTCCACTAATGGTTAGTAAGCCAAGCCTAAATGCCACAAGTGATCAGTAGTCCACAGCTAAGTACCATGAGTGGTTAGTAGATAAAGACTGAATGCCGCAACCAGTCAGTACACCAAGACTACATTCCTCAAGTGAACAACCAGGATAATTGCACAAATCCTTTTACCGCTGGGCAGCACTGCGAGCTAGCAGACAGCCACATAGTACAGAATACACAGGAAGAGGAATCATCCTGAAATCCCTGTTCATCCTACAAAAAGAGATTTTTGGTCTACTTAATGGCCATTAGAGTATTGCCAAGATCCTGTTATTACTTAATACTCTGGCCATTAATAAAAATATTTATTTTAAAAGAAATTGTAGTATGAATAGGGATTAGCGCGTAAGTGATAACTATTTCTGTGTATTCTACATTCCTCCAGCGGTCAGAAGGGATCACATCTTGCTGATGGGTTTTCTGGCAGTGGTGTAATGACCAGAAAATCGAAATAAAATGTAATTGTCATTGTAATAAACCTCTTCTGGATATTTTATTTAAGTGCCAGCGTTGTCACTTGATACAAAGCCAAACTTTAAAGGAATTTGGTTTAAGAAAGCTGTTTCTGTAGATTTTCTGTCTGATATGCTGTCATGCTGGTGTTATGTGTGTCTTTTTATAGAAAGAAACCGCTCCATCATATTCAGGATGGGAAATCTAAGAAGTATCCTGCACTAGGTGAGGAAAGCAATGATTACCGGCGAGCTGGAGGAGAGATCCCAAGCAGAGCAGCGTTACATTACCTTCCTCAGGATCTGCACAATGAGAAGCTGGAGGTAACGAAGGACTTTTGGTTTTTACATTTCCCTTTCTTTGCTTTAACACATGGTTCATTTTTCTACAAAGGTCATAGTTTTCGTGTCTTCACTGCTTTTCAAGGGGGAGGGCGGTTAAAGAGTAATACAAAAATTCACAAGAGACATTGATACTAATCTGCATGGACAAGATAAGTAGCATAACCCGGTCAGCAATATAAAAGTTATTTTAAAGCCATCGTAGATTCATACCTCTTTTGTTATACACCATTTCTTTACAATATACACAGGATAGTAAAACTGTATAAATAATTATAACACTTTTTATAGGATATTACACATACAGTAGAATATATTCGATCTCTACTATTACCTCATACCCTCACATCTTACACCACTTAATGACAAGTGGCAAGGCTAAAAAAACACTTGCCTCTAGAGCACCTCTGAGTGTCACTATGTTTCCTTAATGCTCTTTGTGTTTGCGTACATTTTCTGGGTGGAGTAGAGGTAACATCACTGCTCTGTAACTGTGGAGAGAGCCTGTGGAGACACGGGTTCGATCCTGGCAAGAGCACCTCTCCAGTAAGTGTCCTTGGTCAAGACACCTAACGGTACATACGCGCCACCCAGGACATTCTTGAAAATGAGAGAAATCTGAATGTATCCTTCCTGGTAAAATCCTTTCTCAAAATGTATTATTTTTTTTTTTTAAATGCTGCGCTGACTTTCACCCATTGTACTATGTGTGGTCATGCAGTAGAACAGAGGTCATCAACCTTGGCCCTCCACAGATGTTCTTGAACTATGTCTCCCATGATACCCAGCCTCGTGGCTTTGGCCCTGCTGTGATTACTGGGGTGAGCAATTCAATTGAACTATGTGGTTTTCTGAACCCTGTGGCAGAGCAAGAGTATACCTTGTCCAAAATGCTCTGGACCAGCAGTATGTCGGATTTTTTTCAAATTATGGAATTTTTTTTTTTTTTTTTTTTTAGAAAGTATTTTACCAGGAAGGATACATTGAGATTTCTCTCGCTTTCAAGTATGTCCTGGGTGGCGAGTATTTACTGTTAGGTGTCTTGCCCAAGGACACTTACTGGAGAGGTGCTCTTGCTGGGATCGAACCCATGTCTCCACAGGCTTTCCACGCAGAGCAGTGATGTTACCTCTATGTAATAATGAGATTTCTCCAGGATGGGACCCAAGTCTAAACATGAAATTTGTTTCTACCCGGCTGCTGCGTGTGCATCTCGTAACCGCCGTGGCGAGCGCACAGCCGGCTCGTGCCGCAGCGGTTGCATGTGCGCACAGCCAACCGCCGCTGGTTGCGCGCGCATGCGCAGAGAAGGCTTGGCGACGGACACGACAAGCCTTACTCTATTATAGTATAGGATGGAGTTGTTTAAGTTTACAACAGCTCTGGTTAAGTTAGCATCGACTTTGTAATATGGTCATTGAGTTTTACTGCATCTCCAGATACGACAGATGCATTTTAGTTGCATCATGAATACATTATCAGGGTTATTTGGAGGGCACTGAAATGTCACCAACATTTCGGTGCTCTCCCGTTACACTGCACTTCGGTGAGTTCAATTCGCCAACCCTGTGGCGAATTCAGCATTCACAGCAGGGTCCCCGAAGTGCACCGAACGAGCTGCTGAACACATCCTAAAAACTGTTGGAAAAACACTGAATCGATCTGAAAAACTGCCGAATACATCCAATGATCCACCACAAAACCGCCGAATCGATCCAAGAAAAGCAGACGACTTGCTGAACGGGGCGCCAACCGGCCGCCAGAAAAAAGCTGACGAGCCGCCGAACAGGGTAACAAAAACAAAAAAAAAAATTAAAAGGCGTTTGCAAAAAAACTACTGCATGAAAATGCCTGTAAATAATATATGAGATTCTATGAATAATAATAAAAAGGTCTGTTACAGAAAAAAACAAAACATTTAAATAAAAAATCAGAAAAACATTTTGCCAAAATAATCCTGAAAAATGCTTAAAAAATCCTAAAAAACACTAAATTTGCACCGTACAGGGAAATTCAATGTTCTTGCAATTTCAGGTCCAATTCGACTCTCTTTTAATAACCCAATATGTTAAAAGAAAAATCACCAGGTATTATTACCTGCTGATAAGATCAACTCCTTTTATTATTTTTGTTTTCTACTCTATTCGTTTTGTTGTCATTGCTCACAACCTGAACTCTGGTATTTTGTACCCATTTGAAAATGCCTTGTTCCCACTGTAGAATGCCTTGTTATCCTGCCAAAAAAATGTGATCATTAGTAATATTAAATGTGCAAGTGTTAAATGTTATGAGATAAGCCCACAGGATGGACTATGAGTTACGATTGTCATGAAATCCATGTGAGCGCTTTGTCTCCTTCTCTGCTTAGAACATTTCACAGCTGGCTTCGGCTCTCACTTTGGGTTTAAGAAAGCACATTAAACAAGAATCCGCCAAGTCCTGTTTCCCATCAGCATTAAAATAGAAAAGTAAATATGATTCGCCACTAAAAGCCCTGCTAATGAGGATCCCCAGTCGAGTTTATATGTGGATGAAAACGAAGTTTCTCATCGCAATCAGCTGGAAAGGATTTTCTGACTCTTATCAAACTTTTTTTTATTCTTCTGTTTAGCACAGATGATCCAAGCTGAGATCTAACACTTTTAAGCAGAAATTTCCAAAATAATTGTTTTGACTATTTTCATTAGCTTATAACAATGTGCTAACATGTAGCTTGTTGTTAAGCTAGAACTTTCACTGTATTTATTGAGGTGTGAAATTCTCACCATTGTCAGAAACCTGCTTTGTCTCCATATTATTTATTTTTGCAATGGGAGACTTTAAATAGACACTCCGTGCACTGTGAACACTCAACATAATTTAAGTGGTCACAATACTCATGAATGCCATCACTCTTCTCCATAGGTTTTAAGGGGTCTCAGAGGGCTGATTCAGCCCTCCGTGTACAGGGGATTAGTCCCACCCAGAAGGTGAGTGTCTAGCTCTGGTTCTGGGAGTTCAGGACTTTGCTAGCACCAATGGCTCTCAATGTGCTTGAGAGCCATTGGATGGGCTGCTTCCCCGCAGTCACGTGATGTGCTGTGGCTAACAGGAAGCGGCAGCAGGTCACATCCTGACCAGTACCAAGGTAGCATGGTGCTGGATTTAAGGTCAATTTAAAGCTACAGAGTTTATCAACTAATGACACCCTCGCATTTTAACCCTCTGTCCCCCTCCTTGCTTTAACCAAAGAGTATACCTTTCAGGAGCATTAGATCATAAGGTTTTTCAGACAAAATCAATGTTTTCATGAGTTTAATGATGTTTTATCCAGGGAATAACCATGGCAAAGCCAGTTTGGGGAAAAAAAAATCACAACCATTAAATAATAATTTCTTCCAACGCATAACCCAAATCTATTGGTAGGCTGTGTAGCCTGACATTGAGGTAGGGGTGTAAAATGGCTTTATAACGCCCCACCACATGCAGGAATCATCACTGCACTGGAAGGCATTTCCTCTCCCATCCCTCCCATTAAGCGCTGTTGTTCTGTTTATAATCCGGTGAGCCCTTTTTCCGGATTGTCACCACGTTTGCCTCAGCACTCCACAGCTGCATCATACTGGTGATGCGGTCTATTCCCCCATAGCTTTTCCCATGACTACAAATAGAAGTATAATTTCAAAAACATTCAATGAGCAACAAGCTTGCCACCGAATTGCACCAAATGCTGAATTTCACCGTTACGGTGCAATTTTGTGGCAGTTGTATCATTCAGAGAGCTATCTGTTCACCAAATACTGGCATATTGACAGCTAAATACGGTGCAGTTCGACGCAATTCAGCAATCTTTGGCGGAGGCGAAATGGTCCCAATCTATTCAGAGAACACTGAAGGTGTTTAAACAGGTGAATCCCATAGGATTCAATGTGAAAATATATTATCGTTTTCATTCACTTCTATATTCAACCGTTTTATTCTTTTCAATTTTTCAGCAAACCGTCTTGGAACTTTTTTTGTAATATATATAAATATATATATATATATGTATATATAGTGTGTTTAATATTGCAGAAGCCACCTGCACATCACAGCAATTCAATGAATTGCATCCCAGAGCTCCTGTGCCACATTCCCCATATGCAGCAAGGAACTCTGAGTAGGATATGCAAATGACCTCTGTCCGACTTTTATGCATCCTGGATCTGTAATTACATATATATATATATACTGCTATACTCGTGATTTATATATATATATAGATATATATTTTAATTCTTTAACAGACCTTTTTATTATTTTTTATAGGACCTTTTTTAGACACTTTTTAATGCATTTTTATTGCCTTAAACACCTATTAGAAGAATGGCAGAGTGTTTTTTTTTTTGTTTGGCGGTCTACGGCGATTCCGTTTTTGCCACACTTTGGTGACTCTGCAGCGTATAGTGAGTTCACTGCAGGGTCAGTGAAATGGAATCGCTGAAGTGTGCTGAACTAGAAAGCACCAGAATATCACTGAAATTTCTGTGCTTTCTGAATAACCCCTTCTAAACTCTGTGCTGGGGGAGGCTCTCTGGAGAAATGAGTCACCTCAAAAACATCATGGCCTCTGTGCTGAGGAGGCTCTGTGGAGAAATGAGTCACCTCAAAAACATCATGGCCTCTGTGCTGAGGAGGCTCTCTGGAGAAACGAGGCACCTCAAAAACATCATGGCCTCTGTGCTAGGGAGGCTCTCTGGAGAAATGAGGCACCTCAAAAACATCATGGCCTCTGTGCTAGGGAGGCTCTCTGGAGAAATGAGTCACCTCAAAAACATCATGGCCTCTGTGCTGAGGAGGCTCTGTGGAGAAATGAGTCACCTCAAAAACATCATGGCCTCTGTGCTGAGGAGGCTCTCTGGAGAAATGAGTCACCTCAAAAACATCATGGCCTCTGTGCTGAGGAGGCTCTCTGGAGAAACGAGGCACCTCAAAAACATCATGGCCTCTGTGCTAGGGAGGCTCTCTGGAGAAATGAGGCACCTCAAAAACATCATGGCCTCTGTGCTAGGGAGGCTTTCTGGAGAAATGAGGCACCTCAAAAACATCATGGCCTCTGTGCTGAGGAGGTTCTCTGGAGAAATGAGGCACCTCAAAAACATCATGGCCTCTGTGCTGAGGAGGCTCTCTGGAGAAACGAGGCACCTCAAAAACATCATGGCCTCTGTGCTGAGGAGGCTCTCTGGAGAAACGAGGCACCTCAAAAACATCATGGCCTCTGTGCTAGGGAGGCTCTCTGGAGAAACGAGGCACCTCAAAAACATCATGGCCTCTGTGCTAGGGAGGCTCTCTGGAGAAATGAGGCACCTCAAAAACATCATGGCCTCTGTGCTAGGGAGGCTCTCTGGAGAAATGAGGCACCTCAAAAACATCATGGCCTCTGTGCTAGGGAGGCTCTCTGGAGAAATGAGGCACCTCAAAAACATCATGGCCTCTGTGCTAGGGAGGCTCTCTGGAGAAATGAGGCACCTCAAAAATATCATGGCCTCTGTGCTAGGGAGGCTCTCTGGAGAAATGAGGCACCTCAAAAACATCATGGCCTCTGTGCTGGGGAGGCTCTCTGGAGAAATGAGGCACCTCAAAAACATCATGGCCTCTGTGCTGGGGAAGCTCTCTGGAGAAATGAGTCACCTCAGAACCACTTTTTTCATGTGAGAACTTCAATAGTGCTTAAGCAATTTTTTCTGAATCAAACTCTTCTCCTTAGAACTGCAATTAAGACTTGTTATCAAGTAGAGGGATGTTTTTTAAAGTAACCCTTAATAAACGTAGTGTGGTAGCAATTTATACTATTTACTGATCTTCCACCTCCTAGAAGTAAATCTGATTATTCAGCAGCCTTCACGATACTGCAGACTCCGCTTCCTGTCACTTATCTTCCTTGTTTGCATTATGGGGAGGGATTTCTGGCATGGGCATCTCTTTTCAGCGCCATATTATCAGGTCAGGTTATTCTCGTTAAGCTAGATCAAAGTGTAGATTTTGTGAATGGAAATAAACTTTAGAAATACATGGAACCAGAGCCTTGAAAGCCACTGGGACATTATTTTTATGGATGTGGGCAGACAGGTTTGCCACATACTGTACACCCATTAATGCCAGCTGCTTGTAAAACTTGCTCTGCTTGCTGGCAACGTAAAAAATAAACTTAGTCCATCAACATGAAAAATATCACAGACTGCTGAATTAACTGAATCTAATAAACACCTCATAGAATGGCAGGGGCTGGGGTGAAGAATAAGTATATGCAGAACTCTGGCCGTTAGCAGGGTGTGCGCGTGTATCAATCTATAAACCACAATATTCCCTGTGGAAATGGAAAGATCCTTACCATAATAGGGTTATTCAAAGAGAATCGAAAAGTCACCGCACTTTCTTTCTCTTCAATTCGGTTCGTTTTGCCGATCCCATTTCGGCGACCCTGTGGTGTATTCAGCAAGCACCACAGGGCCCCCGAATTGCAGGGAAAGGGCGCCGCAAACCCAACGAAAACTAACCGCAAAACCCAGCAAATGCACGCCGAAAACCTGCAAAAACATTTGGATTAACCCACCGAAAACCACGGAAAAACCCGAGCAGGAGCTGATCACACGCAGCGCAGCTGCTGGAAAAAGCCAACACCGCAGACGAGTGAAGTGAATAAATTAGCAAAACAGTTTGCTTGAATGTTTAAAAAGTGAAACGCTGTTTGCAAAGAAACTACTGAGCGAAAATATCTGAAATTTACATATGAAATCCAATGAATGATAATAAAAAGGGCTTTTACAGAAAAATAAGTAAAGTTAAAAATAAAAAAATCCAGAAAAATGCTTGAAATATCCTAAAAAAATCTATAAATAAAGAGACTCTTTACTGCAGAATTTTATAATGAACGGTTTATTAGATATTGAATTAAAACGGGAATATTTTTAACATTGAAGCCTATGGAATTCTCCTGAATAAATCTGCCGCATGAAACCACCGAATGGCAGGGCATTAGGGGAACCTTTCACTGCTGGTTTGTGTTCTCTGAACAGCCGAAGCAGTGCTTTTTTATGGGGATTTCACTGCCCTCGAACAGGCACCGTATGTGCAGGCAATTCGCCAGGATTTGGCGAATTGCCTGCTCTCTGGATAGCCGAATGGTCAAGAAAGGTAACCGTACGCTGCATTTCAGCGTTCGGTTACCTTTCTCAAGCAAGTTGGATCTCTTTGAATTACCCTTTAAGTGTGAACCTAGTTTGGACACAAATTCTAACTGAAGTTGGTGAACGTTCAGAGATCTCTGTGTCCCAGGGGAGCTGGCACTGCTGCTCTGATGCTAATTTTCATCCCACTGCTTGAGCTGCACATGGCTCATAAATCTACACCATTCTTGTACAGCAGTTTAATTCAAGAGAAAAAAAGCGAGCAAAAGAAGTAACCTTGAACCAACTGAGCCACCTAGGAGAAACTACCTATGGCATCTGTTGACTAGACCGGTGCATTATATTTTTAATGAAATATTTTTTGCATGTTTGTATGATTTTATTTATTTTAGCCCTTTATGAATATCTTCTAGAAAGTCTGTATAGGTCTTGTGAGATCAACATGATGCCATTAGCCATAATATTGTATAGAGGGACGCTCTCTATACGATCTACAGGTAGTCCTTTGAATATGCTTAAATAGGTTAAAGCTTCGTAATATGAAACATAAATTGAAAATATGCTAATTTTTTTCAGCGCTGACACGACATTAGAAGTGGGAAATTTCCACACCTGACCTCATGCGACCGGGACAAAACTATAAAAAAATATTCTATAACATGACCATCAGGCCATGTACTGTATATAATGTGTATGTGACACATAAATTAATTTCTTGTTTAAATTCGGGTCCAATCAGTAAGGCTGGAGTAGAGGTAACATCACTGCTCTATAACCGTGGAGACACAGGTTTGAATCCTGGCCAGCGCACCTCTCCAGTAAGTGTCCTTGGGCAAGACCCCTAACAGTACATACTTGCCATCTAGGACATACTTGAAAACGAGAGAAATCTCAATGGTAAAGAGCAGGTTCTTGGTAAAAGACTTTAAAAAAAAAAAGGATTCCAAAGCACTTCAGGTCCTGGTCATATCAGATAATATTCAACCGGTACTGGGAGTGCCCAAATAACTCCAACTGCTCAGTCAAAGTCTGTCAATATACAGGATATCTCATCATCATTATTATTATTATATTCAAATAATAATCCAAGGTCAGAAACATTTGTGGTCTCAATCATTTTGGATAATACCTCCACCTGAATAGGTCCAACATATTCTGAGAATGCCCAACCAGCTAGAACTGCTTAGAGCTGCCCATACTCGAACTGCCCAGACCAGTTATTGGTCATTTAATCCGCTGCTTCTCTTTCTAGGCTATTGTGGTTGAGCAGATCCCCTTAAACACCCAATGAGTAGTAGGTAATCTATTACAAAAATTACAAGTGCGATATTTCAGCTCCACTATTTTGACTTTGAATTTGCCAGGTTAACATCTAAGGGGCTAGTCAAGAAGCTCCTGTTTGCAGAAATTAAAACCAATGGTGACAAACGTCACCTTCTCACAAAAGGGAAATCCAAAAGATGTCAGAAGAGACGTCATTGTTGCAGCTTCTCCTGCCATTGTTTGAATTTCTCTTTTTTGTTTGTTGGTATTGTTTGAAACGTCAGCTAATGACGGTGCGTCTTGAATAACCCCTTTATAGACTCCACTCCTAAGGGCTTATTCTAGTGAAAGAAGAAAAAAAGGGACATGGCCTATTTTGATCATGTAATTTTATCCCAAGCAGCCTGAAGACGTGTGTGTTTTAACACCACGAAAAGTTAAGACACGCTTTAACTCGCCCTCTGGTTGAGTCGGCAGACAGTCATATTCGTCAGATGTTGCTGGTTAAGTTCTCATGACGTTCTAAAATGGGACAAGTAATTTTTCCCAGTAGAAAATCCCACAACTCTTGTGCTATGTTACATAGCATTACTTGCAGTACAACAGTTATCGTAGTTATTTATTGTCATGATTTAGTTTTTCCATTTATCCCTTGAAGGCAAACTTCTAACAAATAGGTTTAATGTGAAACATCCAGGTGAATCACCACAAATATTTATGGTTTCTTTTCAGGAACTCAAAGAGAAAAAGGCCTTTTGCCGCTCCTATGTGCAGGACCTTGCGGACGAAGCTGCTGACATCAATATGAAAAATGAATCCTTGCAAAAGTTATGGCCGCAGATGTTCATTGAGCTTGTCAGAGACGCAGTGATTGAGGTTCGTGATAAAAACGCCTACATGAAACAATGCTTGCAGAGGATCTGTGATCAGAAGTAGCCACGCAAAGAAATAAATAAACATTTGGGCACGTTCCAGAGAGAACACGTCAATCCAGTATTCACCATTAAAATACATTCCCCAACCCTAAAGAATGCATCCTCCTTCTTTTCCTATGGGTCGAAGTATTAAAAGGTTGCCAGAGGTTTTTAATTTTAACATAAAATATGAAATCATTCTAGTGGACAATCAAGCCATGAAGTCTTCCACTTTTTGTCGATCTTGAGGGCTTTGTGGAAAAAGTCCTACATGGAACATTCTTTGTCTGAATCTGCTTTTCAGATAATTTAGCTTTTTATGGAGCTTTGTTTTAATCTAATAAATACTGTTTTGAAATAGATACTGGAGTGTTAATCGATGTGTGGCATTGTTACATAAACTTCTAACAGACTACATTGTTAAAATGAATTGATGTATTGGTAAGATGACAGAAGGTGCAGCTATAGAAGAGATTCTGACCTTGTAGGTAATCAATGAGAAAAATGAACCCCCAAAACAATGGACTTCATTCCAACCTAGGGCTTTTTTTTAATTTTGGCTCGATCGCCAGCATTTAGAGACTTTTCAGCTGCAATTCGGCCATTTTTCTTTTGATTTATATAAGGGCATACCATTATTTTGATTTCCATGAAAAATTCAACTCAACAATTGGCACCTGTGTCTGTATTCTCTAACGGAGATTTCTGCTCCAGCGGTTCGATTAGAATTTACCAATAACCCAAACTTCCAAAAAAAAATTCAACTGCTGACAGTTGTTGAACCATGTCTCCTAGAAAATCAGAACAAAACTCAAACTTTTATCATTCGTGTGGGTTTAACACTTCTACCTTTTAAAGCCTGGAAACTCATTTAAATATACAGCTGTCCAGAGCAGCCATCAACATGTCTCGCACCTCAGGGTGTTGATGTAGTCAGGCAATGAGAGGGCTTCAGACATAACGCCCCTCTTGTTGGTTGAATTATTTGCCCATGTAAGCACATTTTGCCCAGAGAATCCCTGTTTTTTGATTGGCCAGTGGTGTACATGGGACCACTCTACTTCGCACCAGTCAGGGAAGACCTGATAAGATCTCCTTTCTGATTGGTTTGATGTATTTTGACCATGTTGACCCAATTTGGCTGCCTACAGCATATCGTCCAAAGTGTGGACACTCCAATGCCGCTCTTCAGCAGCCACTGATGGGTGGTTTCAGGTATTGGTGAGATATCAGGAGTGACTAGGGAGAAAAGGATTTTTGGAAGTTTTTTTAAAAACCTTTGAACACCTTTTTATGCAGGGTGGGAGTCCATTGGGAGACATGTTTGCTGCATACATTGCCCATGTAAGTTCTTTTATCTGTAATGGGTGATTTCCTGTGGAATCACTTGATGGCTTACGGCTTAGTGAATTTTGGTGAGAATCCCTGCAAGATCAGGAAAGTGAATTCTGCAGAAATTGCTGCTTAGAGCCTCTCACCCAGTGGAAAGAGAAGAAAAATGCAACAAGATGAGTCACTACTTGAAGGTAAGGTAAATGAATTTCTAAAGAAATTTCTAGTTGATACATTTGCTACCTCCGTAATCGCTCCCAGCCTTATTTAGTGTAGAGTACGTAATGACTTTTCAGCTTATAACAATGTATTTAATATGATTTAGGTGAATATTTTTCATGTTGCTGATACCTCTTCCTCTTTTTATTATAACTTTTGCAGTAATAAAAGTATTAACGTTGGGGCCTCCACCAAAAAGAGGGCAACACAAATTGTAAATAGAAATAATACAGCAATAGAAAAACCCTCTCAAGGGGATTAATAATAAGACCTAGACCGTTGGGTTCTTGTGGTGATGGCTGGAATATCTGCCCATGGCTCCCAAGGCCTCAACCGGTGTGCCCGCTGCAATCAACTTCTTCTCAGACAACACCCTATGCAAGTACTCAGAGGACACAGATTCACAAGCATACAGTGATGGTGGAAAATATGTCACAAAGTTTAATTGAGAGAATCAAGTTTATATCAAAAAGAGGCGTTGCATGATCTTCATCAAAGGCGTCACATATCACTATCCAATGCATAGTCATGATCTCTTATCAATACCATAAATGCCATGGTCCTGCCTTACAGTTACTTGCAGTTATTACTGGTATAGCCGCTAAAGTAAACCACTTAATGAGCGTGTTTGGGGAATTTTATACCAGTCTGATTTTTTGATAACAAAGTCTTGGGACTTCCCATCATGCTAATTGTTTCTCTTCTGCATCCATTCTGTCAAGCACTTCCCCTCTCACTAATTACCCACATTTTTTGGACTCTTTCTTCAATGGCTTCCAGGCCATATCCTTAGCGCCACTGTACACACACACACTTTTTTTAATATAATGTATACTGCAAATTAGTAACAACAACTAATGAAACCCCCCCTCCCCACTGAATCCTTCCACCGACCCAAAAGGCAGTTCTCCACCGACCCAAAAGGCAGTTCTCCACCCAATTTGGGATTGACTGGTTTAGATTAGGTAGAGCTTGGATAAAAAGGGAATGCATTACAAGATCAACCCAGGAGGGGCCGGGGGTACATCTTTTCACTTCAAACTTGCCAACTCTTGTATAGATTGACCTACTGGGTGCTCCAGAACATTAAAGAGGCTGAAATCCTCTGAAAAAACTTATACAAAACAGAGTCCAGGACTCCGTTGTCAATAGAAGGAAACTTTATTGAGGAATACACACCATTCCAGGGTACAGACTGTAAGACCGTTTTATAATCAATATTAAGATGTAATAACCGTTTAATTGTGGCTACACTCAATATATTGTCAGCCCTGCTTTGTTGATGCAATCATGAATTTGTACAAGCTTTTCATTGTCATTACTCATGCTGCAAGGGAAGGTCGTTCTGTGATACTTGTGTATCTGCATAAAATAGGAGAACATATTCAAATTGCAGTCTAGTTTTTCCCATATGGTTCGTTCAAGATGGACTAAAACA
Organism: Leptobrachium leishanense; assembly: GCA_009667805.1. Classification (NCBI taxonomy): domain Eukaryota; kingdom Metazoa; phylum Chordata; class Amphibia; order Anura; family Megophryidae; genus Leptobrachium; species Leptobrachium leishanense. The sequence goes on from CM019065.1 coordinate 77,869,335, forward strand.
TAAGAAGCAGATGAATACACTAAAAGTGTCCAAATTGGAGACCTAACCTAGAAATTTGAATCCTTCCTGCCTGAAGTCCTTCCAGGAGTATTAAGACAGGTAAGCGGGGCTTCTTCTACATTTAGTTTTGTTTTGCATGCTGTAAATATTTCATATTGCTTAAAATGATTAGGATGGCCGGATCAACATTTTAAATAAATATTACAACATAAAAGGATGATACCAGACACTTCAAAACGAAAGGTGGCATTTAATGGTAAATGTAACATTTTGGTTCCATGGACCTTTCTCCCGCTTGAGAAACGTCCGTGGGACTGAAATGTTACGTCTTCCATTAGACGCTGCCTCTATATGATTATGGTTAGTCTTCTTTAGTGTTTCTTTTGTTATGTTTCTGCCAGTGTCACCTGTAATAGAAGCCAGTCCCCCCCCCCTTAATGCTTTCATAGAGAAAATATGCATATCGTACTGAAAGAAGGAACTCGATTTACTGTAGCTTGATGTGGCTACATTTAATTTCACCACCAGTCTCCCTCTCCGAACCAGCATTGTTTTCATTTATTTACAATGTGTGAACGTTTTTTTGGCAGATTGTGACTTGCCTGTTAAGGAAGACCGAAAGCGTTGTGTTTATGTTGCACGTGTATATGGATGTATAAATATATGACACCCCGCAGGGAAGTGAGTAACCAGGGTTATGTTTAATTACAGAAACTCTGTTTAACCATAGCAACCTGTACGAATCGGAACTTCTTAAAATTCGCTGTGGCAGTTTTGGCAGGTGTTCAGTATACACATGAAATGATTAGAACCTGTAGAAATGTGCCCTACGGGGAGCCCTTAAGACCTGTAATGACTACTTTTCAATGAAAGTGTATTCATTTAAACCAATGACTTAAGCAGAATATTTATTTGCACAAACAAACTGTTTTTACGAGAGTCAAATGGTTTTTAAGTACAATAGTTCTACTGTGGATAGTGTACACATATACCGTGCACTTATGTCATTCTTTGTAATGAAATAATGGAACATGCAGCTATAAACAAGCACTATTGATTGCTAGCCATAAATAAAATGGGAGAGGGTTATGGTATACTATAAATAAAATAACCATTATGGCCTTCTTGCTCCAGAATTAAAGTGCAGACATTTTTTTATTTTGGCCTAAAAGCAAAAGCCGTCTCGTTTCGTTTACTCAAATCTTCTTGATCAGGGACAAATATAGGCCAGGCTCTTGGACAGAAACGGTTTCTCCACAAGCCTTGGGTTTGACGTACGCTGTCTTTGATACATGCCATGTGATTCGTGAAGGATAATCCATTAGTTTTGCCTTAATTTATAAATAGAAACCTTGAGATCGTGGGAGAGAAACTTTCTACGTGTAGCGTTTTCTCGACTTAAAGTGTGGCGAGATGCTTGACTGACAGACTGGTATGCGGTTTTTTTGGTTCTCTCCCATCACTCAGATTCCATATTTATCATTTGATATGCGCCGTAACTCATGGTATACCTGACATTTTGAAGGGGGAAAATGCTTACTGGCTATTATTAAAAAAAAACGTATTTTATTTCCATAAATAAAAGGGCTGGTTTCTTGTAGTCCTATTACTAAATGGATTTGCTTCTGTCAATTTAAGGCAAGCACTGAGACATTGTCCTGAAAATACACTATGGTGACTGAACAACTTCCATTACCTAAGACTTTGAGCTTCTACATGCTGTGTGTATGTGCAGAAATTGAATGTATTTATATATTTTTCACCATAGTAATGGAGATGTCTCAGATTTCATGCATGGATCTAATTAACATTATCTCCATAAGGTGAAAAGGCCACATGACCCCCATTCGGATGGCGAACAGGTGTGAAAACTGTCTCGTGTATGAGTTTAGTCATGACAGCAGATGACATAGACATGCCCAAGCTTGACTCCTTTCTATACTATCTTGTAGAGCTGGCTTTATGTGGATCTGTAGTTGATGCACTCCGTTAGCTTAACTGATGTTTTAATTTCAACCTGTACATTGTTCGTGAGAAGCTAACAAATTTTCTTTAAAACCAATAAAGCTAGGCTTCCACCTACACACATTGTCAATCATTCCCTCTATGTTGTGGCTTGGATGAACAAGTGAGTTGTGTCCCGATGTTGTGAGAACCATAATACTGGTAGTTAATTTTCCACTCATTCAGAAAGTCATTGAAAGTTAATGTGCTAACAGTGTCACGACTCAAGAGTGAGGATGGGCAGATACTTTAAGATGTGGTTTGACAATCTTTGCCCTCCAGATGTTTCGGGAACTACATTTGTCGTGAGCATCTGCCACTATAATGGGTACCAGAGCATCTCGAGAGGTGCAGTTTTCACCATCGGCGGGTGGGCCAAGCTTGCTGACTCTTGCTTTAGAATCTGGCCTTGGATATGACGTCCACACAAACCAATGAGAGGACAGGCAGGTATGTCATAGGCAGGAACAGGGTTTTATTCCAAAATTCAATGTTTCGAACTAGGGATGCACCGATACCGATACTAGTATCGGTATCGGGGCCGATATTGCCGTTTGCACGAGTACTTGTTACTCGTGCAAACGGCCCGATACATCCCGCCGATACCGGAAGCCGGCGCTGGGCCGGCTTGCCGGTATCCGCGGGGCTGGGGAAGCTGGCCGCGTGCATGGAAAGCACGCGGCCAGCGTTCCCCTTCGGCGCCAAATACTCACCCTTCCTGAAGTTCCGGTCTCTGGGCAGTGATGCGGTCACGTGGCCGCCGGGCGCTCCTGTGACGCGGCCTCTCGGCTGGAGGCAGCGTCACAGATGCGCCCGGCGGCCACGTGACCGCATCACTGCCCAGAGACCGGAACTTCAGGAAGGGCGAGTATTTGGCGCGCCGGAGGGGAACGCTGGCCGCGTGCTTTACATGCACACGGCCAGCTTCCCCAGCGTTCGAGCTGGGGGCCAATCCATGAGAGCTGCGGGCAAATCCATGAGAGCTGCGGGGCCAATCCATGAGAGCTGCGGGCCAATCCATGAGACCTGGGGGCAAATCCATGAGACCTGGGGGCAAATCCATGAGACCTGGGGGCAATCCATGAGAGCTGGGGGCCAATCCATGAGACCTGGGGCCAATCCATGAGAGCTGGGGGCCAATCCATGAGAGCTGGGGGCCAATCCATGAGAGCTGGGGGCAAATCCATGAGACCTGGGGGCAAATCCATGAGACCTGGGGGCCAATCCATGAGACCTGGGGGCCATCCATGAGACCTGGGGGCCAATCCATGAGACCTGGGGGCAAATCCATGAGACCTGGGGGCAAATCCATGAGACCTGGGGGCCAATCCATGAGACCTGGGGCCAATCCATGAGACCTGGGGGCCAATCCATGAGACCTGGGGCCAATCCATGAGACCTGGGGCAAATCCATGAGACCTGGGGGCCAATCCATGAGACCTGGGGGTAAATCCATGAGACCTGGGTAAATCCATGAGACCGGGGGCAAACCCATGTGAGCTGGGGGCAAACCCATGTGAGCTGGGGGCAAACCCATGTGAGCTGGGGGCAAACCCATGTGAGCTGGGGCAAATCCATGTGAGCTGCGGTCAATCTCATATAAATTTTTATGAGGTCTGTTCCTATTAGACATGTGCATTCGTTTTAGTACTAAAGCGATTTAGTCCGAATTTTGGGATAATTTAGTTTTAGTATGACTCAAGAGAAACGAAACTGCTCAGTACAAAAAACGAAAGAAACTAAAATAAAATGCACTACATTTTAGTTTCAGTCCTCTTTGTGATATTATATTGATGAGTGAAGGAGACCAGCAATGAAGAGCGCAACATCGCAACATCCGAAGTTCTGTACCCTCCACATGCCAATGCAGGAAGATGTTCTATACAGAGAGGGACATTAATTCAGGAAGATGTTCTATATATTATACAGAGAGGGGTATTAATTAATGCAGGTGGATGTTGTATACATTATACAGAGAGGGGTATTAATTAATGCAGGAGGATGTTCTAAACATTATACAGAGAGGAGCCTTTTTTTTTTTTAGCCCTTTAAATCCAGTGGCTGTGAGCGCTGAGATCGGCTGCTTGTTACATTATCTCTCAGTACAATGTATCAGGCTCAGCTGTTACAGTAACTGACTGCTGCTCATCACAGCGCTCAGAGTTTTAGTAAAACAAGAAAATAATATTGTTCTAACGTCTTATATATAAAAATATTATTTACTAGTTTTACTGAAACTCTGAGCGCTGTGCTGAGCAGCAGTCAGTTACTGTAACAGCTTTGCCTGACACGGGCAGTATTGCAATGTTGGTGCTAACTTAACCAGAGCTGTTGTAACTGAAAACCTCCATAGGCTATAATAGCTCTGGGAAGTTTACAACAGCTCTGGTTATGTTAGCACCAGCTATATAATATGGCCCACATTGTGCTGAGAGTGAGAGATACTGTAACAAGCAGCGATCTCAGCCTCTGAGGAGCCACTACAATAGTAATTGTATCCACTGGTTTTCGGATGAATGAAATTAGTTTTCATACTAAAGAACTGAAAACGAATTTCTTTAGCAACTAAATAAATTGCATTTTAGTACTAATGCATTAGTTCAAAACGAAATTTTGTGCTGTGCACATGTCTAGTTCCTATTGGAAAGCGTCACATGACATTAAATAAAAGTATCGGTACTCGGTATCGGTGAGTACTTTTAAAAAGTATCGGTACTCGTGCTCGGTCTTAAAAAAGTGGTATCGGTGCATCCCTATTTCCAACCTTGGACAAGACAGAAACTCCTTAGTTCTCCAATAAATCTAGGCTCCTACTTATGACATACCTACCTGATGTGACCAGTCCTTTCTTAGGTTTATGTGAATGTAATGGGCTCGCTGCCTATGGATCCTGGTGCACTCTGTCTGGGTGACGTATAGTGACGCGTGTGTCTCTTCTCTACCTTTTGAATATGATGCCATGACCCTGGCAAGATGGCGTACTCTTTATGAAACGAAGGGGAGGCGGACAATTTCACAAAGACAAAGGGATATATTGATAATCTTTTGCTGATCTTCAAGTAATTTTGTTACCTAATGAGGTGGTCCTATTTTAACCCTGGAGTACACTTTTCCAGAGCTATTGCAAACTTAGTAACTCCAAAGACTGTAATGGCTCTGGGACATTTACAACAGCTGTGGTTAAGTTGACACAAATAGTTGGAATACACACCCGAGATGTTTCGGACAAAGTGAAATGGTGTTTTTTTTTTTTTTAGAAAGGATTTTACCAGGAAGGATACATTGAGATTTCTCTCGTTTTCAAGTATGTCCAGGGTGGTGAGTATGTACCGTCTTGCCCAAGGACACTTACTGGAGAGGTGCTCTTGCCGGGAACAAACCTGTGTCTCCACAGTCTGGGGCTATAACATGTTATCAAGGTAGGACCCATAAAAAGAAAGTAACATAGACTGTTCTTGTGTGAAAATGGCAGACAAATACATGTATGTTCTATATAAACAAGGAGGGTGTAGAATCTGTATTAGGTAACAGCAGTAGAATCCATAAAATACATGCCGTACCTGGCTGGCAAAAAGCTGAATCTTGAAAAATACAGCAAAGACAGAAACATTTGTAACTTGACATGTGAATGGTCATCTCTAGTCAATAACCTCAATTTTGCTTTTCATTTAATGGCATCTAGAGTGATGTTGAAGTCAACTGACTGTAGAAGGAGAAGAATAAAAATTCTACTTTTCTGGAGTCGGTGAGAGACTGCACAACATGTTTTTTATTGTGGAATCATTGTTAGTGTTGGTTTATAGACATTTGGAAGCAAATATTCACATTTCATGGAGAATGTAGAACTGATTCAGTTAAAGTGTGAAAGTACTTTTACCCGTGTTAAGCCCAGGAATTCGTCTTGGCATTACATCCTACTTTGAAGCTATCACAGTGAAAAAAAGAGAAGTGCTCTAATACATGTCTGGATAGAATCACTCCTATCACCGTGTTTAGCTCTGTGCGTGCTCTTACATGTTATGATATACTGACCCCGCCAAAAGCAGATGAGACATTCTTGAAAGAACAAAACAGATGTTGCTGTTCTACCTTCTCCACTTTCCTGATTTAGAGCGGCTGCCATCTACAAAATACAATTTGTGGCTGGGAGCCAAAAAATCTCAGTTTAAATATATATTGTTTGCGTTTGAGCTAAAAATAATAAGGCAATACTTTTTACAGCAGTCTACCCAAGTCGCACCTCACACGATGTGCATGATTTGCACAATCGACAGGCTGGCAAAACACTTGGAGAGTTGATTGTCCATGGTATGGGTTGGGGTAAAAGCAAGAGGGCTTAGTCTGACCCCCAGCACGGTTACCACAACTTTGCTTTTAGCTGAAAGTGTTTTAAATTTCACCTTTCCTCTCATTGCATTAGTCTCTCTCACCTTTCTTCCTTTGGACAGCACAAACTACAAGAACTGACAGGTATCCTTCCCCTGATGATTGGGTGTTTGCTTGTTGCCTAGAGGATCATTTGGCTTAAAGGGACACTTCCACTAACATAAACTGTAACTAGATTACTCGTGAATTACAAACAAAACCACCTTATAAAACACATGATGCTGGGTTTTTTCTTTTGTCTGAAGTAATATCTATTTGGAACAGCACCTAAACTACATAAATTGCAAACTCCCCATCTATGTGTCAGGACAAGATCAAATGACACGCTGACCACAGTCACTTCTCTCAAATATATAGGTATGTGGTTAGATCCAAATCTATCCGTTGGCCTCACATAAAAAAAACTCCCTTCTAAACTTTACCCCAACTAGGTGCCCTGTACAGAAACAAATCCTGCCTGAGCCCCGCGGTAAGAAAGCAAATTGTACAACAAATGCTTATGCCGGCTATTGAATACGGAGATGTAGTGTATGCAGCTGCCCCGCAAACGCACCTTCATAAACTTACTACATTGTATAACTCATTCTGCCGCTTTGTGCTACAATGTAACTACATGACCCACCATTGTGACATGTTAAAAGAACTAAACTGGCCATCACTGGAATCCAGACGCACTCTTCACCTTTCCAACCTGTTGTTTAAGAGCTTTTCTGGGAAGCTACCACCCTACCTGAATAGACCCCCAGCAGTGGTCGGAGTTGTGGCAATTGAGTTTTAATGTGGATAAGTGCAAGATAATGCACCTGGGACGTAAAAACCCAAGGGCTGAATATAGAAGATTTGATACAGTCCTAACCTCAACATCTGAGGAAAGGGATTTAGGGGTCATTATTTCAGAGGATCTAAGGGTAAGTAGTCAATGTAATAGAGCAGCAGGAAATGCTAGCAGAATGCTTGGTTGTGTAGGGAGAGGTATTAGCAGTAGGAAAAGGGAAGTGCTCATGCCACTGTACAGAGCACTGGTGAGACCTCACTTGGAGTACTGTGTGCAGTACTGGAGACCGTATCTCCAGAAGGATATAGACACCTTAGAGAGAGTTCAGAGAAGGGCTACTAAAATGGTGTACGGCTTGAAAGAGAAAAGTTACCAGGAAAGGCTTAATGATCTTAACATGTACAGCTTGGAAAAAAGACGAGACAGAGGAGATATGATAGAAACATTTAAATACGTAAAGGGAATCCACAAGGTAGAGGAAGGGAGTATATTTAAAAGGAAACAAAGTAACAAAACAAGAGGACATAGTCTTAGATTAGAGGGGCAAAGGTTTAAAAGTAACATCAGGAAGCATTATTTTACTGAGAGGGTGGTGGATACATGGAACAGTCTTCCAGTTGAAGTGGTAGAGGCCAAAACAGTAATTGAATTTAAGCAAGCATGGGATAGGCATAAGGTTATCCTAAACAAAAGATAAATCCAGGTAAAGTATCCATGTAATTGGGCAGACTAGATGGGCCGAAAGGTTCTTATCTGCCGACATTTTTCTATGTTTCTATGTTCCCTCATCCTATAACCTCCGATCCAGGACCTGCACCTTACTTGCAATACCACAATACAAAAAGAAAGTGGCTCAATCCTCATTTTCCTACAGAGCACCGCAATTATGGAATAACCTCCCAGACGCCATCAAATCTTCCCCCAGTCTAAAGTCACTCAAGAGCTCCCTATTAACATACCTCAATGCGGAATGCACCTGTAAACATGTAACATAATGACTATCAGGTATATTCAAAGAAAGGTGTAGCTCAGGAGATTGACTGGAGAAGTGAAAATTCTAGGTCAAAATAGCCAAACCAGGAAAATTCTCCCACATATCTCACTTTCCAAATCGGCTATTTAGTCTAGATTGCTCTCGTCTCCTGGTTTTCACCTTTCTCTGAATAGACTGGTTTATTTCTTATGTATTTTCTGTTAATCTGTACATTTGTGTTGTTTGTTTTTCTTGTTATATCTTGCACTTTATTACTTTATATTTCTGTATTGACCGTAACAATTCAATATTCTTGAACCCAGGACGCACTTGAAAATGAGAGAAATCTCAATGTATCCTTCCTGGTAAAATACTTTCTAAATAAATAATTTCAGCTGTGGAGTCCAGTGGTAACGTCTCTACGCTTGGGCCGTGGAGAAGCAAGTCAAATCCGGTTCAGCACATCCCTCCAATACAACTGTGGAGAAGCAAGTCTCGACTTGACAAGAAGTGGGTTCAACCTAGCCACCAGGTCGCTGCTCTACAGTCATGGAAAAGCTGACTCGATGCCACCAGCAAGTGTCCTTGGGCAAAAGGATATATGGATGCGCCTACCTCACAAAATTCTTCTTCATCTCTTGTAAGTTCTCTTGGGAACAGGGTTCCCCTGAATCAGGTCATATCATCCATGTGTGGTATTCTAATGTATCATCCCCTTGTACACTGATCTTGTAAAGCACTGTGGAATATGTGACATTGTATAAATAAAGGATAATAATAAAAAAGGAATTGCATGTAAAAATAATAAATAAATTTAAGTTTTTATCTCATGTATCCTTTTTGTGGATTTTTCCCATGATTCAACATTTACCAAAATCTTTGCAAATGTACATGACAATATCTGCAGAACACTAAAAAACCAAAAGAGCACAGATTGCAATGAGGAAGTGCAATAAAACCAAGCAGTGATATACTGGAGACAAGTGTCCCGCAGAAGTGTACAGAGAATGAAGAATATATGACGTCTACCAGTTTTGCAGACAAACAAATATGTACCATTTTTTTAATAATTTTACCCAAAACATAGGGCACGCGTTCGTTCAGTTATCTGTCAAATCAGAAAGACAACAATAAGCAAATAAAAATATAAGTAATATTCACAGAACACATAACCAAGTTACAGTGTAGCTACCTCTACAGCGACAGTCACAGTCAGTCCAAGCCATACACTTGGGTGGTCCCCCAGGGTTTACACACTGCTGGGGGGGGGTCAAAATGGCAGTCTAGAGAGTGGTGGGCTCCGACTTTTGTACAAGGATGACTCCATTTGCTGATGGGTCTGGTGCACTGTGCTGCGCCTCCTGATGTTTAGCAACGAAGTCAGACCACCAGCGCCAGATTTGGAAATCTTTAGTATAATTATTTTCCAGAGAGTAGTGTAACTCCTCAATCTCTCTAATACAGTGTTTCCCAAACCTGTCCTCCGGACCCGCTGACATGCCACGTTTGCCAGATATGTGAAGCACAGCACAGGTGATATGATTTGCTGCTCAGTGATTGCAGGATTCAGTCTGCATTTCCCCAAGGTGATTTGCAAAATCTGGCCTGGTTGAGGGTCCAGAGGACAGGATTGGGAAACACTTCTCTAATACCATTGACTTGGTCAATCCAATCAAAGACAGACAGGGGGGTTGTGCAAATGTTTTACTTTACTGCTGTGGTTTAGCTTCTACAGTATTTATAAAGAGTAAATGTTTAGATAAGAGTACAGGGGGCTATTGTGTTCTCTAAGCTAATCAAGATGAGAGATGGCAGCTGAATGAGTTAAAACAAGGAATTTAAAATACTTCTAATCTACCTCCGGTGATGTCCTTGGAATACATCCCACACAATACAATGATGTGAGTTGACTGCCTGACCCATAGACTCCATTCTATGCTCATTTCATACAGTGGGAGCAAGTTACTGTGCTTTCATTTTGGCTCATTCCAAAGGAAGAAATGCACAACAATAGGCAGTCCATCAACAGGTACCCGCTAATCCTCAAAATACTTAGAAAAAGAGAAAATGTCAGGCAACTCTGAAGACCACGTGGCTCAGGGGGACTGCAAAGGCAAATTTCAGCCTTTGGGCCTTTATCATGCCAGTACAGTATTGGCATGTACTGGCAATAAAGTGTTCTCTTTTACTGATTTGAGCTTAGGGTAGCTCATTAGTATGGTATGACCTATTCTCCTTCTTTGTTGTGATAGGTTTTGCCAAGTTATCGATCACCCGGTGTACTTGGAAGACCATAAGAATTGGGTAGTGTGAGGGTACACAAGGAAAAAGACCGTATCAAAATAGATACTGATAAACCAATTACAGTTTGCTCTCTGGGGAAATGACAGATGGAATCTAACAAATTTCCCATCAGCCACTGAACAACCATCAATTGTTCTTCACTTTGTCCTCTTAACTGTATTTCCACCAACTTATAGGTGTTTTTCAAAGAGGTCTGTTCTTCGTTCTCTTCTGAGGATTTTGATCTTATCTTTATATCTTATGATTTGTCAACATTTCACGCATATGCAGACCAGCATGTTTCAAACGCTAAGGACTGTGAACTTTCTGTTCTGTTTAACATGTTCAGTGTTTAACAGGTCTATTCAAAGAAAGGTGAAACTCAGGAGAATGACTGGAGAAGTGAAAATTCTAGGTCAAAATAGCCAAACCAGAAAAAATCTCCCATTTATCTCCCTTTCCAAATCGACTATTTGATCTAGATTTTTCCTCCTCTCCTGCCAGTTCTCCTGATTTTCACCTTTCTCTGTATAACCCTGTATGACTTCCAACAAGTTGCGCCATTATATTTTTACCCCCCAACAATCCTATTCCTACACACTTAGGAAAGTTGACCTCCAGTCCCTTCTTGTCCATCCCACTGCTTGCCTTTCTGCACCTTTTGAGCCGAGTTGCCCTCCTTGTGGATTTCAGTCTATCAGCTACCCTTGACTCATACTCAATCAACGTAGCAACCTATTTCACCCACCTCATCTCGGTCAAATTCAAGTTCTCTGTGGTTTACAGAGACTAATGTCACTCAGCTTTCCCACAGGTATATTTCTGTACTCCCCTCCACACCTTTGACTTGTATCCATCATCATCTTCAATGTGTCCACGAATATTCTTTTCCATCCTCATTTACCGTCCTTTGCATTTATTCTTTCTCCTCACTTCTCTTTATCAATTAAGTGTGAGCCAATCCACAAAAGAGCCCACGTACAGGACTGAACTTTCCGAACCAGCCTGTTGTAAGGATACACTTCTATACAGAAACCTAGCGCTCCTAGATTCTCCGTTGTGGCATGTCTAGGTCCTTTAAAATACAAGGGAAATATAAAAATATTATGAATACACCTCTAGAGTCCAAATTGGGTCCATTTTTGAAAACCAATGACCTGGTTTACCAATGGAATCTTGTGAAAACATTGGCTTATTATACTAACCAGCCCTGATTGAATGGTATGTAAATAAATCTGCTTTGGGAAAGAACTCAATATTTTCATTTTATGTTCAACGTTTATATAAAAATCATATACATTGTAATATTTATCAAGCTGAATCGCAGTATAAAATGTTCCCATAATGTAATTATAAAAAGTCCATAATGTTATGACTAGAGCTGGGTGAGTATTTTATTTTAATTGGCAGCTCTGAGATTTTCTTAGATAAGCTGGAAAGACCAAAAGGTTCCAGTATATTTAATTATTCAAGTCCATTGGCTATTTGTCTTTTTTATTTCTATAACTTGTAAGTTATCCTTCCTCTGATTTATTTATTTTCTAAACTGGCTGGGGAGTAGAAGGGGTGTGTGGCAACAGACAGCTCCCAACAGGGTCAACACATATGGGCTTCTTGAAACCGTTACATGCAGGGCCTGATTATGCGCTTCATGGGCCTGGAGCTGAACAATATAGAGGGTCTCTGCTGCATTCCACTCAGCTCACTTGTTTCTCTGCCCCGTTCTTACCTTCCAATGTGACTCCGTCCCATTATTTTACTTCCCATTCTGCACATGCCACATTCTTCTGCTCCTTTTGTTTCTTTGCCACATTCTTCTCCCCTCCCATTGTGTTTTTGACACACACCCCCATTGTGCCACTACCCCCTCCATCTGATCTCATTGTGTTGGTTACGATTGGTGCAGACATAGCTATCCTTTCAGTGTTCTATTTTGGAGGTTAGGGCTTGGAGCTGGAGCCTCAATATCCAGGGCTGGATTAAGATCTCTATGGGCCTGGAGCTGAAGAATTGGTGGGCTTTTTTGGAATTTAGTGTAAAGACACAGGATTTGAAAGTCCCCACCCCAGTGCTCCTCGCTGCAGTGCGGCGGTTTAGGTTTTTGATGGAACATTGCGTAATAACGGATTGTGCCATCGCCTCTACACTTGATGGTGACATGAGAAATGAGATGGTGAGTTAGTGCAGCATCATTGTTCACTTTACAATTGAAAAGAAAAGAAAAACTAATATTTTTATATTATTTTTATTGTTACATAGGACCTGGTCATGTTTGGTATCATTGGAAAGGTCATGCTTTTTCCAGTGCTACCTCACATGACCCTGTAGCTGCTATGGAGTCTGAAATACAGGGGTTCAAATGCCCATCAATGCAGACATACAGGGTAATTCAAAGAGATACAAAAAGTCACCGCATGTTCGGTGACTTTTCGTTCTCTTCAATTCGGTTCGTTTTGCCGATCCCATTTCGGTGACCCTGTGGTGTATTCAGCAAGCACCACAGGGTCCCCGAATTGCAGGGAAAGGCTGCCGCAAACCCAACGAAAACACACCGCAAAACCCAGCGAATGCACGCCGAAAACTCAGAAAACATCTGGATTAATCCGCCGAAAACCACGGAAAAACCTGAGCAGGAGCCGATCACACGCAGCAAAACCGCCGGAAAAAGCCGACACCGCAGGCGAATGGAGTGAATAAATTAGGAAAACCGTTTGCTTGAATGTTTGAAAAGTGAAACGCTGTTTGCAAAGAAACTACTGAGCGAAAATGTCTGAAATTTACATATGATGTCCAGGGAATGATAATAAAGAGGGCTGTTACAGAAAAAATAAAGTTTTAAAAAAAAAAACAACAATCGGACTTTTTAAAAAAAAAAAATCAGAAAAATGCTTAAAATATCCTAAAAAATCTATAAATAGACTCTTTACTGCATAATTTTATAATGAACGGTTTATTAGATGTTGAATTAAAACGGGAATATTTTTAACATTGAAGCCTATGGGATTCGCCTGAATAAATCTGCCGCATGAAACCACCGAATGGCAGGGCATTAGGGGAACCTTTCACTGCTGGTTTGTGTTCTCTGAATAGCCGAAGCAGTGCTTTTTTATGGGGTTTTCACTGCCCTCGAACAGGCACCGTATGTGCAGGCAATTCGCCAGGATTTGGCGAATTGCCTGCTCTCTGGATAGCCGAATGGCCAAGAAAGGTAACCGAACGCTGAACCTTTCTCAAGCAATTTGGATCTCTTTGAATTACCCTGCATGTTATCCTTTCTCTGGGCTTATTATGGGCCTGGAGTTGGTGCTCCAATATCCCCAATGTCAATCCTGGTTACATGTTTGCAATTTAACCAGACAAATAAAAGTTATACAATCACCTAATTATCAGTGGAAATGTGACCGGTATGAAGTTGCCACTGGGCAAATAATGAATTAAAGGAACATGTTAGTGTATTTTTATATTTTTCTTGGTAAAGTAAGCCTTTATAACTTTAGTCTGGTAGAAGAACCGTATTAGCCATTTAAACCATTTACTTATTTTCTATTTGCAAGGAGTTAACACCTGTTACAAAACCTAAAACCAATCATCAGCAGGAGAAGCGTCACCGCGCCTGTGTTTCCTGATGATGTGCTTCACTCTTTGAATGAGCCCCCATCCTGATTTGTTATGCTATCTCTTCACGCTTTTTTTTTTTCGATTGCCGAGGATGTACACGCATAAGCATTACCATACACAGGTGAATTTTATCTGTAAAGTATATTCCTTCCCATAGATTTTTTTTTCTTTCTTTCAGATCAGCATCTCTTTTTTGAGAAGGGGGTTCCCATATACTGTATATTATGGGTTACTATGTATATTAATGTCAGAACAATCCCCCAAGCAATTTTGTCTGTCTACAGCTCACTATCATTCACTAACTGCCCACATTAATACGAGCTAAAATAACACTTGCCTTCTGTACAGTAGTTGCATACCTAAATGGGGCCAGACATGAAAATATGCTTTCGTGTTTTGCCTTCAGGTGGATTACGCTTTTTTTTTTTTTCCTTTCGTTTTTTTTTTGTTTGCTCAAAGTGCAAGAAAGTTAATTCATAAACTTTCAGATATGTATAATTGATTTATTACAGGACATTTTCTCTGTTTTTTATATAGGACTGTCTTTGTAAAGTCACACGTCATGACATAAATTAAGAAAATATCTATGTACCAAGAATTGAAAGTGTTACTTCCTTTTTGACCGGTTTATTTAATTTTAAAAAAATCTAGTAGTAAAAGCTTGATTAAAAAAAATATTAGTGATTTTAATGGATTTTGCATAAATATCTCAGCATTGCTTACAGTGCATGGACAATAGTGTATTCTGAACATAAATGAATGGGTTTATCGTGCAGCTTATGCCCACACTGCAACCTGCTTTCTCAATCAATGGAACTGATTATTCTTCACTCTTTTTAACCCCTTCACTCCCGAGATTGAGAGAACCCAAGACTTCAAAGGCACATCAGGTTCCGATATCAAGTTATCGCGATCTGCAGCTCTGAAGGACAAAAGCAAATTAAATTTGTTTGCTGAAAACAAATTTTGTTTGATTTTGGCTGCAGAAGGTCCCCCTGATGTTTTAGCCCTATGGGAGCGTTTGAAGGAAGGGAAACTAGGGGAAAGTCTGACAGTACGAGGGAGAGCGTTCCAGAGGATGGGGGTTGTGCGTGAGAAATCCTGCAGTCTATCATGGGAAGAGGTGATGCGGGGAGAAGCTAGGCGCAGGTCACTGTTTGATCTTAGGGAGCGGGCTGGGGTCGTATTTGGTGATTAGTGAGGACAGGTAGTGGGGAGCTGAGTTAGTGAGAGCTTTGTAGGTAAGGAAAAGGATTTTGAATTTAATTCTGAAGTGGACGGGGAGCCAGTGAAGCGATTCGCAGAGAGGAGCGGCGGGTGAGATGGATGAGCCTGGCAGAAGCATCTATGCCTAGGAAGGCGCATACTGTGGACTCGCAGCATTTTGGTTTCGTATCAAATAAATTTTATATAATTTGTGTTCAGTGACACCTAGTTTTATGTAGTTTGAGACGTGTGCAGTGAGTGCACTTTAGCAGTATGAAATGATGGAAGGTATGCCTATGCCACCAAGGAGGCTCAGGAAACGGAACCTGATTGGCTCATGGGGTTCGAGACATGTTTCTCTCATTAACGGCAGCTGCCATCAGGTCATGCATAGGATGGAAAGCTTAATTTTGATTCCTTGGACTGATCACCTGAAACTGCCAGTTACTTTGTAATGAAATAATTCTAGCTGCACATAATATTTTTATTTTACTTGTTATATTTAAGTCTTTTTCCACGCTAGACGGTCCACCATGGAAAGAAACCTCTGGCAGAATTGAGAGACTATATTAAAGTGCACATTTTATCATAAATTAATTACACCTTGTGGCAGAACCCCAATAATAAGTCACCAGCAATGGATATTCGGGGCCAAAGTAAGAGTTCTAAATAAAATAGTAGGATGGTCCCCTGTAATTGCTTTAGTCTGATACTCTTCATTGAACTTTAGGATTCCTGCTACACATGATGTATAAAATAAAATCATGCCAGGTATAACTTTCAACGTTAAATTGCCGTTTTTCCTGCCAGACATTCTTTTTCGGTGATGAAAAGACTTTATGTCCCTGTGAAATGATCATTAAACTATAGACAATCCAACATTGTGTGAGGGGAATTTTAAATGGAGACTAATTAGGATGTTCCTTGGAGATGCTCTCTATTAGCGATTTAAAAAACATTCTGGCATTTGTCTGTCCAGAACACCTTGAGGGGAAGGTAGTAACGCTATGCCAGGAGAGTTACATGCGGTGATCCTGGAAAGTCTATTTACAGTAACCTGCAAACTCAAAAAATGTAAGTTTTGTGTCATTTTCTCGGGCATTGAAAACCTCTAAAAAGTGACTCTACGCTGGGCATCGTTACTAGTACACGTCTGACTAGTACTAAGACCCCTGTTCCCGTAACTAAGTCTGTTATAATATTCTGGTGCCTGTTAACCCTTGTTGGTTACATATCGTTCGGTTCCCTGAAGGTAGCTAGCTGTACCGACCATTCAAGGATCAGAAGGGTAGATACTACTCTGTGTACAGGGACCAACATCTCAGACCCAAGGGGATCCGTGACAAACTCACAAACCATCTCCTACATTCACACTGTTCATACACAAACATTCACTCAGTCGGAACGTACACATGTTGCACACTGTAGACATGAATGTAACGGACCATGACAGGAACAAGGTGGGTTTCAAGTTAATGGAGTGGAATTCAACTGGAATTAATAAGTATGTCTCTTTTTAAATCTTGATTAAGGCGTGCCATTAACCCAGTCAATATAAAGTAATGGCATGACTTTCCATTACCCACAAAGTAAATATATACAAAGTCCTCTCTGTATATGTTCACTGTACATAAGCCATTTTTAACAAGTGGCTCCCTCTGCTGGCCAAAAAGTGCTACCACATTTGCCTTATAGCTTGGGCTCTGTGGTTCGGTCAGGAAACAAGGATTTTCAAGGATTTTCAAATGACTTCAGCACATCGACTGTCTAGTCCAAAGGCTGAAATTTTAGAGCCATGTTCTAGAGACAATTTGCAAACCCATTTTGTTTGCATTAAACTAAATTCCTTTGCATGACTCCAGAATTAGAAGACATCAGTACTTTGGATCCAGCAGGTGCTTTTGAAGATCGAGTATACTCAAGCTTGGATGTGAGGGGGTTACAGCCGTGATATAATATAAAAAGGTTCTTCAAAGAGCACCGAACGGTGAATTTCACTGTACAGCGCAATTTCATATCAGTTCCTCTATTGAGAAAGCTGGCAGAGAAATACGGTACAGATCGCTGAATTTCGGTGACCTTCAGCCGCAGTGAAATTGTCCCATAGAGAAGTAATGGTTAATCTATTCAGAGAACGCCAAACTGCACTGAAGTGTCAGTGAAATGCCCTGACTTTCGGTGAGCCAGTCTGACAGGTTTAAACAGGTGAATCCCATAGGATTTAATGTAAAAAAAATAGTATTACTTTTATTCAACAGTTTAATCTTTTCAGTTTTAGCAAATAGCCATTTTACTTTTTTTTTTTTCTTCTAGGAAATGCTCGATTCACATTTTTTTAATTTTTCTTTTTAATTTTGTAACAGACTTTTTATATATATTTTTAGGACCTTTTTTTTATTATTTCCACACATTTTCATGCATTTTTATTGTTTTGAATGCCTTTTAGAGAATAGCAGAGTTCCGTTTTAAATTTATTTTTTTCCTGCAGTTTGTCGGTTTTCGTCAGCTCCATGTTTGGTGCACTTCGGGGACCCTGTGGCGATTCCAATTCACAGACACTTAATAGTGAGTTCACCGCAGCGTCTGTAAACTGGAATCGCCGAAGTGCGCCGAAAAGCAAAGCACCAAAATTTCATTAAAATTTTTAATAACACTTATAGAGATATTTCACTGTTAAGGCCGGGGTGAGATGAGCGTTTTGCAGATCAGAAGGAACGTGTCATGCCCCAACCCTGCTGTGGCCAGTTTGGATTGCCATGTCTGCGTCCATTCAAGGGTTAACTCCTGTGCCAGATCCTGAGTGTCACGGAACGGACATGAGAGCTCTTTTCAGCGAGCCACATGACTAAAGACTGAACCCTTTTTAAAGACCATTTTTCCTGTTTTCGTTTTGGTTTTGCGTGTGAGCCTATGGACCTCTTATTTTATTGCTAGATGTGGTTTTATTGGTGTGATGTAATAAAAATGTACCCTGTGTGATGTTTGTATGTGTTTTTCCCCGTCGCCATTTTGCTCATCCCAGCATGGTCTCACAGGACAAAGGATCTCAGGCCCCAAGATGGAGGATACAGCAAGCCAGCTGATTTGAGGCTTTTCCAAGACCTCATCTGCCTAATCCCCTGGACAATGGGGGAGCCTGAAAGGGACCTGATACGGAACAGGAGGCTGGGAAAGGAGCCAATCAGTGCTGGTTGGGTGGGTGGGGGAGTTGGTAATCTGTTTGTGTGAAATTGTATAAATGACCCTGTTGAAACCCATAAAATTCAGTTCACTGTTTTAAAGCATACAGCCGCGTCTGGTGTCTTCATTTCAGAGCTACAATCACTATTGCAGGAGACACTCAGCGGTCTCCTGCATCACCACTCAACCCAGGAACGGGATCTCCAAGGCAACACCGCACCATCGCTCCAGAAGCCGGACCAACGCCATTTCATCCTCCAGGCCGCTCGAGACGCCGAGTGCCGTGCCACTCGGTAGTCGGGCTGGACGCCATCAAAGGGGGGGGTCAGATAGAGCAGGACCGCAGGCGGACTTCCATCCCGTCACACTGGTGGCAGTGGTGGGATAGCTCTTTGAACCCCAAGAAAAAGCACTCAGCATGGCAGGGTACGCCAACTACAAAAAAGACACCCTGCGGGGCATCCTGGAGAGCCGAGGAGGCACCCCGGGCTCAAAAAGTAAAGCCGGCCTGATCGAGGAACTGCAGGAAATGGACCAGGGAGCCGTGGGCACGCCAACCTTACCACCCACCCAGGCATTGGTCCCAGAAGATCCCTTCCAAAGGAAAGTGCGGCAGCGGGTAGCCCTCTTCGGAGCCGCCCCGTCAGAAGCCGCTATACACAACGCCATCCAGGAGATCCGGCAGGAAGAGGAACGAGACAAGGGGCGCCAGCATGAACAAGCTGGCCGAAATGCAGAACCAATCAGCGGGCCGGAAGGTGCCCTTCCAGGCGTTTTCCTCCGCCTCACTGAAGGTTTTAGAGATTGAAAGCTTCCTCCAGGACTTTGAGCGGTTGTGCCAGGTACACGAGGTCCAACGCTCCGCTTGGGTCGGTATTCTGGCCTGTAAATTGACTGGTCGAGCTGCAGAGGCGTATCGGACCGTTCCGGACGAAGAGGCCAAGAACTATGACTATGTAAAGCAAGCTTTACTGAGCTGCTTTGCCATCACTCCTGAAGCCAGCCGGGTGAAGTTCCGAAACTTATGCCGGCCCAACGGCACAACGCATGTAGAGTGGGCACATCGGCTACAACGAGACCTAAAGACTTGGTTCCTGGGGAGCAGGGCCAGAA
The DNA here is from genome assembly GCA_009667805.1 of Leptobrachium leishanense. Taxonomy (NCBI): domain Eukaryota; kingdom Metazoa; phylum Chordata; class Amphibia; order Anura; family Megophryidae; genus Leptobrachium; species Leptobrachium leishanense. Next base: position 77,888,873 of record CM019065.1, read on the forward strand.
CGGTGGAAGAAATCACCCAGCTGCTACTACTGGAACAATTTTTTGAACACACCGCCATAGCAGTACGGGAGTGGGTACGGGACAAGAAACCCCAGACGGTGCAGCAAGCTGCTACCTGGGCAGACGAGTACACAGACACGAGAAAACCCAACGGGGGTGAACAACCCCATCCCCTCGACCCGCACCTCCCCCGGAGCTGTCGACCCGCTGGCCCGCAGTCAGACCGGCGAGCCGTCCGAACTCATCGGCCAACATCCGCTGTTACGGATGCGACCAGGTGGGGCACTACCGCCGGAATTGCCCCCACCGACCCCCCCCCATTTCGCGGGCCCCCACCCGAGCACCACCCGCGGCTCACTGCTAAGAACACCGAAACCCCGTGGTTGGACTCCCCGGAAGAATGGGGGATGTTACACAAGGCCGACCCTGTACAGGCTGCCTCGGCCGACAACCGCCAACACCACCGACAGGCCGTGTGGATCAACGGACGGGCCGCCGAGGGCCTCCGGGACTCCGGCGCCACCATCACCCTCGTACGACCCTATTTAATACAGAAAAAGGACCGGTTGGACCACACTGTCGCTGTCCGTGTGGCCGGAGGGAAAGTGCTCCGACTCGCTACGGCCCGAGTCCACCTGGATTGGGGTTCGGGGGAGGGATCCGTGAGGGTGGGTTTACTGGATCGACTACCGGCTGAAATCCTCCTCGGCAACGACCTGGGACGCTTAGTTTCCGCCTACGCCACGGATGCAGCAGCCCCGGTGACCACTCGGCAACAAAGCCACCGCAACAACTACGGCACTCCAATCGGGACCCAGGTGAGACCACGACCCAAACCTCCCAAACCCTGACCAACCACGACCCCGTCCCCTCGACCTGACAACCCCCTCACATGGAGCTCCCCAGCCACCCTCCGACACCAGACCCAGACCGACCCCACCCTAGAGAGATACCGAGACCGGGCCGGCAAGGGCCTGGAAGGCAACAGGACCGATAGCATCGAGTGGGAGGATGGGCTACTCTATAGGTATACTGAGAGGGTGGGCACCAAGAAGCAACAGGTTCCCCACAAGCAGTTAATCGTACCCCAGGCCCCTAGACAGGAACTCCTGAGACTGGCCCACGACATCCCCCTCGCTGGACACTTAGGGATAAAGAAGGCCCGACACCGGTTAACCTGAACGTTCTTCTGGCCCCGCCTTAGTGAGGATACCCGAGAGTACTGTCGCACCTGTTCGGTCTGCCAGAAGGTAGGGAAAACCGGAGACCACCCGAAAGCCCCGCTGCACCCCATGCCCATTATCCAAGAACCCTTTAGTCGGGTGGCGGTCGACATAATCGGCCCCCTGCCTCGCCCCAGTGCCACCGGGAAGAGATATTCTCACCAAGGTGGACTACGCCACCCGATACCCCGAGGCTGTGGCCTTGGCCAATATCCAGGCCGACACCATAGCCGATGCCCTCCTATGGGTGTTTTCCCGGGTAGGATTCCCACGAGAGATTTTGTCTGACCAGGGCACCCAGTTTACCGCTGAGCTGACACAACAGCTCTGGCGCCTGTGTGGTGTCAAGGCACTTCACAGCGCCCCATATCACCCCCAGACGAAAGGGCTGTGCGAGCGGTTTAATGGGACCCTGAAACAGCTGATCCGGGCCTTCACCCAGGAAAGAAAGGACTGGGAAAAATACTTACCCCACTTGTTATTTGCCTATCGGGAGGTACCACAGGAATCAACTGGATTCTCCCCCTTTGAGTTATTGTATGGGCGCCAGGTGCGAGGCCCCTTAGACCTAGTTAGGGCTCAGTGGGAGGGGGGACAGGAGGCAGATGGACTCCCTGTCCGGAGTTACGTCTTGGAGCTCTGGGAGCGCTTGACGGAACTCACGGAACTAGTTCAAGGGAACATGGAAATGGCCCAGGCCCAGCAGAAGGTGTGGTACGACCGCTCCGCCCGCAGACGCTCGTTCCTCGTGGGGCAGAAGGTCCTGGCGTTAAAACCACAGCGGCAGAACAAGCTGCAGGCGTCCTGGCAGGGCCCCTACCGGGTGGTAACCCAGCTGGGGGATACCACCTATGTGGTTGTCAGCTGCGCAGACACCAGGATCAAGCGGACGTTCCACGTCAATATGCTCAAGGCCTACCATGAGCGTCCGGAGACGGTGGCTGCCATTTGTGCCCCGGCCACCGAGGAGGCAGAACAGTTTCCCCTGATAGATCTCCCCGGGATAGACAACCGGCCCGCAGGGGTCGACCAGGTGCAGATAGGGGAGGAGTTGGGTCCCCAGAAACAGGCCCAGATTAGACAGCTCCTCCACAACCACCAGGAGGTCTTCTCCGCCCGCCCCGGCTATACCAGCCGGGCCTTACACCAAGTTGAGACCCCAGGCCAGAGACCCCTCCGTCAGCCAGCCTACCGACTCCCGGAGGCAGTCCGCGAACCCATGCTGGCTGAAATCCGGGAGATGCTGGAGCTGGGGGTTATCGAGCCCTCCGCCAACCCATGGGCCTCCCCCGTAGTGTTGGTCCCCAAAAATAACGGGACCACCCGGTTCTGCGTGGACTACCGGAGGTTAAACGACTGTACCACGACTGACGCATACCCCATGCCCCGAGTTGATGAGCTGTTAGATCAGATCTCCCAGGGGCACTATCTGACCACCGTAGATTTGTGTAAGGGGTATTGGCAGATTCCCCTGGCAGAGGAGGCGACCCCGAAGTCGGCCTTCATCACCCCGTTCGGCCTGTACCAATTTCGGGTCATGCCGTTCGGGATGAAGAACGCCCCGGCTACTTTCCAGCGGTTGATTGATCACCTCCTCGATGGCCTACAGGAGTTTGCCTGTGCCTACTTAGACGACATAGCCATCTATAGCCAAACCTGGGAGGAACACCTTCACCATCTAGGGGTAGTGTTAGAGCGGATCAAGGACGCCAAGCTGACCCTTAAACCGGAGAAATGTAAAATAGGGATGTCCGAGGTACAGTACCTCGGCCACCGGGTGGGCTGCGGGAAACAGCGACCGGAACCCGCCAAGATAGAAGCCATTCTCAACTGGCCCACCCCCGGGACCAAGACTCAGGTCCTTGCCTTCCTAGGGACCGCAGGCTACTACCGAAAGTTCGTCCCCCAGTACAGCGCCCTCGCCAAACCCCTGACTGACCTGACCAAAAAATCCCATCCCCGCCAAGTCCTGTGGTCCCTGGAGTGCGAGGCGGCCTTCCAACAACTGAAGACCGCCCTAACCCAAGCTCCCCTCTTAGCTGCTCCGAATTATAATAAACGTTTTGTCGTCCATACAGACGCCTCCATGTTTGGACTGGGAGCCGTGCTGAGTCAGGTGGGAGACAACGGGGGGGAACATCTGGTGGAGTTCATCAGCCGCAAACTTCTCCCCAGGGAGGTGGGATATGCCGCAGTAGAGAAGGAGTGTTTGGCCCTGGTTTGGGCCCTGAGAAAGTTCCAGCCCTATGTTTACGGGCGCTCCTTCACCGTCATGACTTACCACAATCCCCTGGTGTGGCTGAACCGAGTGGCTGGGGAGAACGGCCGCCTGCTACGGTGGAGCCTGGCCCTCCAACCGTTTAACTTCACAATCCAATATCGGCCCGGGCCTCAAAATGGGAACGCCGATGGATTATCGCGGAAAACGGCCCAGGAACCCGGAGACCTCCGTTCACCGACTTCCCCGAGTCGACCCGTGTGGGTCCAACCGTGTCCGTCGGACTCTAGAAGGGGGGAGAATTGTCACGGAACAGACATGAGAGCTCTTTTCAGCGAGCCACATGACTAAAGACTGAACCCTTTTTAAAGACCATTTTTCCTGTTTTCGTTTTGGTTTTGCGTGTGAGCCTATGGACCTCTTATTTTATTGCTAGATGTGGTTTTATTGGTGTGATGTAATAAAAATGTACCCTGTATGATGTGACTGTAAAAGTATGAAAGAAACCGTTTGTATGTGTTTTTCCCCATCGCCATTTTGCTCATCCCAGCATGGTCTCACAGGACAAAGGATCTCAGGCCCCAAGATGGAGGATACAGCAAGCCAGCTGATTTGAGGCTTTTCCAAAACCTCATCTGCCTAATCCCCTGGACAATGGGGGAGCCTGAAAGGGACCTGATAGGGAACAGGAGGCTGGGAAAGAAGCCAATCAGTGCTGGTTGTGTGGGTGGGGGAGTTGGTAATCTGTTTGTGTGAAGTTGTATAAATGACCCTGTTGAAACCCATAAAATTCAGTTCACTGTTTTAAAGCATACAGCCGCGTCTGGTGTCTTCATTTCAGAGCTACTATCACTATTGCAGGAGACACTCAGCGGTCTCCTGCATCACCACTCAACCCAGGAACGGGATCCGCAAGGCAACACCGCACCATCTCTCCAGACGCCGGACCAACGCCATTTCATCCTCCAGGCCGCTCGAGACGTCGAGTGCCGTGCCACTCGGTAGTCGGGCCGGACGCCATCAAAGGGGGGTGTCAGAGCAGGACCGCAGGCGGACTTCCATCCCGTCACACTGAGTTTTGCATAAAACCTGATCACGCCCTCCTAACCTGGCTCTTTCATTCTGGACTGTTTCCCTTCCCTAGTTGTTTGAGGTCCTGAGAGCTCCCTCTTGTTTTGTTTCAAGTTATTCATTTGCTCTGCTGTGCTTCACTGCTTACCAGTGTATTTCATCCTCGCCGTGTTTGCCTTACCTGTTAAAGTCTTCCTGGTTCCTGCTTGCTGGACTATTATGCCGTGGCCCACTATCCAGTGGGCCTAGAGACTTTCAGGTGGCTTCCAACCCTCTAGCTCTCTCCTAAGAGGTTGACCTACAATCAAGTTACTGTTGCCTAAGCTCCTGCTTCTCCTCAAGTGGATCCAGAGAGACTACGTGGCCCACCATCCACTTGCCATTTACACTGCCTGTGTTTTGTGTTGCTACCTGTACTTTGCCAAGACTGTTTGCTGTATCCTTATTCTGCAATACAAAGCTTAATTGTGCCAATACAGCCTCCAGTGTCTGTCTTCTCACCCCCAGCACTTGGGATTATATATTCCTACACCGAGGCCCTGCCATGGCTCCATCCTGGCTCGAGCCTGACCGAACGACTGTGAGTGAACATTCCTTCCACACTGACGCCCGTCTGGCTACCTCGCTGAGCGCAGTTAGTGCACTCAGCGCTACAAGGCTCGATCCTCCTATGGAGGATCGCGCTTTGCAGCCCCGTCAAACGTGCGTTGTAGTGCTTTGACTGGGAGGCTTTCAGAACATCCGCAGCACGCCTGCTGAAGTGCGTGCAGTTTGTGCGCACGCCACAGCGTGTGGTCAGCCCAGTAGAAGCATCACAACGCTGCGACAGACGCCGGGAGGCATGACAGTACGGGCGCACATAGTGCAATAGTCTGACCCCCGGCCTAAGCCAACAAATTCCGCCATGGAACGCTTTACGTTTGACAGCTATATACCTGTGACATACGCATCCTATTCGGGCACTGGTAATAAATTTGTTAATGAGTGTATTTTGAGACCTGGAAGCAGGCCTTCTGACTTATTGTATACATGATATGGACGAACCCTTGTAGCTGTTAATAAGTTATACTTAAAATAATTTGTCAGTATCTTGCGACTGGGAACATGGGTCAGTTAGTCATTAGATCCAGCACAAACAGTGCGAGCGGACATGTGTTTTCTCAGTCGGTCTGCCAACATTCACTTTTAAAGCTCCGCTCGCAGACCACCCACAATATCCTGAAGCGCTGAGGTGCACGCTGCAACTGCTTAATACTTTTTTTTTTAATAAAATTCCTTCCTCCACATTGCTAGGATTTTTATTTACAATGTTCCAAGCCAGTGTAATCAGATATATTCTACAACAAGCCACGTGACAACCACAAGGAACAACATTTCCGAATGAAAAAGAATCCCTGTCCGCCAAAAACATTGGACGACGACTTTTAACCATTGCTACATGATTTGGAAGAGTACTTTTCCATAGCAGCCAAAAATTAACTCTCCCCTCTAAATGCGCAATTTATGGCCCAAGAACAATGCTCCAATGAAAGTGGATTTTGTTAAACGTTCCCCATAATTAAGTGCCTGGCAGTGCTGCTAGACCCCAGGGCTCAAATGCCTATATTAAAGTACTAAAGAAAATACCTTTTGCTCTTTCATGCTATATCTGTCATTAGGTTCTTAGTTTCTCATTCCTCCGTGACACATAAAAAAAAAATTCGGGTTGCCAAGAGCAACAGTACGTCCCGTAAAACAGTGCAATTTCCACTCTCTGACAGTTGGCAGGTCAGGACTGAAACACCCTATATGCAGTAATCCAGATCGCTGTCGATCTGTCTGAGGGTTAAATAAAGACTTTGCCTCATCCCTAAATTAACTCTTTCTCAGCGTTATCAGGCGGTACGGCATCTAGTGCAAATGCTCCACTTGGGTTTCCTGTATTAATAATATTATAATATTATTTCTATATCCGTTGTGTGCTTTACTTGTTGCAAGTTTTTTTTCCTCTCCTTTTATATCTTTACGTCTTTAGATATTTTCATTAAATTGCTGGTTGTAAGCTCTCCCCCCTCCCATTTTGGGTTGTTAGTGTTATGTTTTTAACACCATTTTCCCCCCCCCCCCAGCTTCTAACATAAGTTTAGAAGTGAAAATGAAGAATAAGTAGCGCTGCTACCTTTTCGAATACGTTCATAAGGATACTGTATTAAAAATAGTTATTTTTTTTGTTTGCACTTAAATAATTGGGCAGATGCTGCTGACAGCCTCTGCCCAATTATATAAATGTGTGTGTATATATATTTTTTAGGGTCATCTTACTCCCCTTTTCTCCCTTGGCGTACACATTTCCTCCTCTGCAGCTCAGGACTCCCGAACCTAAGGACTTCCACAATCTATCTATGCAAGTTCTGTAGCGCCTGTACAGAGCGATGGATTGGGGTTGCGCACACATGGGCAGATCCGACCGATCGCTGCCTCTCTGATACTGCTTGCTATCACAGGTGGTCTCAGAGAGGGTAATGTTGGTATGCTCTATGTGTGCTGATGCCACTAGTGTAGTGTAAAGATTAAAGACACAGGGTTCCAAAGTCTCCCCCCCCCCAGTGCTCCTCACAGCAGTTTAGGTCTTTGATGAAACAATACGTAATAACGGATTGGGCCATCGGCTCCACACTTGTTCATGACATGAGAAATGACATGGTGAGTTGATGGCATCAGCACACATAGAGCATACCAACATTACCCTCTCTGAGACCACCTGTGATAGCAAGCAGTATCAGAGAGGCAGCGATCGGTCGGATCTGCCCATGTGTGCGCAACCCCAATCCATCGCTCTGTACAGGCGCTACAGAACTTGCATAGATAGATTGTGGAAGTCCTTAGGTTCGGGAGTCCTGAGCTGCAGAGGAGGAAATGTGTACGCCAGGGAGAAAAGGGGAGTAAGATGACCCTAAAAAAATATATATACACACACATTTATATAATTGGGCAGAGGCTGTCAGCAGCATCTGCCCAATTATTTAAGTGCAAACAAAAAAAATAACTATTTTTAATACAGTATCCTTATAAACGTATTCGAAAAGGTAGCAGCGCTACTTATTCTTCATTTTCACTTCTAAACTTATGTTAGAAGCTGGGGGGGGGGAAATGGTGTTAAAAACATAACACTAACAACCCAAAATGGGAGGGGGGAGAGCTTACAACCAGCAATTTAATGAAAATATCTAAAGACGTAAAGATATAAAAGGAGAGGAAAAAAAACTGTCAGGGTTATTCAGAGAGCGGTGAAAACCAGGAGGATGACTGAAGAAGTGAAAATTCTAGGTGAAAATAGCCGATTTGAAAAGTGAGATAAATGGTATTTTGACCTAGAATTTTCACTTCTCCAGTCATTCTCCTGGTTTTCACCTCTCTCTGAATAACCCTGTGTATGACTGCAATGATGGGCATTTGAACCCTGTATCTCTGATTCCATAGAAGTTACAGGGTTATATCAGGTATCACAGGAAAGGCCAGAGCATGACGTTTCCAATGATACAAAACATGTCCAGGTCTTATGTAACAATAGAAATTAAATATTTATTTATTTTTCTAACACCACAATATTGTTCACTTTTCAATTATAAAGTGAACAATGAGGATGCATCAACTCACCATGTCATTTCTCATGTCATGAACAAGTGTGGAGCCGATGGCCCAATCCGTTATTACGTATTGTTTCATCAAAGACCTAAACTGCTGTGAGGAGCACTGGGGGGGGGGAGACTTTGGAACCCTGTGTCTTTAATCTTTACACTACACAAGGTCAAGTGAGGCATCATTGGACAGGTCAGAGTCTGGCCTTTGCATTGATACTAAACAAGACCATGTAAAATCTAATAAGAGAAAACAATTTTTTTATAGTTCCAAAGCAGTGGCATTGTCAATTTGTCACGCATACAATAAGAAATACCACTGCTATTGCTCGCCTTCTCATTTCCCACGCTGGGAGCAAGTTCAGTATTTTATACATGCAGGGGTATTCAAAGAGATCCGAATTTTGGCCGAAAGGTAACCGAACAGTGAAATTCAGCGTTCGGTTACCTTTCCTGGCCATTCGCCTATTCAGAGAGCAGGCAGTTCGCCATCATCTTGAATTGTGGGATTCTTTTTAGTATACATGGAGTACTACCAGAGCCAGGCCAAGACACTGTGCTGGATCCAAGGATGAAATGCTGCACCCCCCCTTCCCAGAAAAATGCAACAAAATATATGCCGTGTATGAACGTATCACAGAGTTACACAGCAATAAAATTCACACTCCTACAAACTGCACATTACTGTATCACTGAGCTGCAGAAAAATAAAACCTCACAGTAATGTGTGGTGTGACTAGTTGAGGCCCAAAATACTGCCCCTGGCAAAGTGCTGCCTGGAGCCATGGCTCCATCCAGCCCCATGGGCGGGCAGGCCCTGAGTACTACAAACAGCTGGTCAGTACAGTACATACCTACATTTCTAATATGTGAGCCACCTGACATGCACACAAATTTAAGCACGCTCCAGAACAAGGAGCTAGAACCACAATAGAATATTTGGTTCTATTGATTCCAACAAATATATATATACACTGTAAGTAGCAAGAACTGCAACAATTGGCTATTTCTTCCTACGTGCTACTTTTCACACTAGTATTTATAGAGGGATCTGCCACTGTATTTCAATACTGTTATGTGCAGGTAGATACTCGAGTATAACGCTAGATTTTGGTGAAAACAATTTACCTTAAAATTGGAGGGGTCGCGTTGTATTCGAGACATCTGCATTGCGTGTAAAAAAAAAGAAAACTTGCTCAGGGATCCCAAGTCTCCCGGAAGTTCCGGTAGTCTCCCTGAAGTGAATGTGAACTCCCTGACGCCCGCAAACACTTCAGGAACTCCTGGATTCGGTAGAGGTGGGGACCGTCGTCCATCAATAGCCAGCTCCACCCTGTTGTTGCCCCGTCCTGATGTCACTGCAGACGCACTACGCAATTCTCCTCACATTCTGCATGTCAGGTGCTTGTTCGGGGGCGGCTGGCTATCGGTGGAGAATACAGTGGATGAGCCTGCCTGCTGGAGCCGGAGGTTAGAAAACTACACCTCCCAGCGTGCTGGCTATCAGTGAACTATCATTGTGTTGGTCACCTTACTCAGCCGGCCATCTTATCGGAAGTAAAGAAGACAGGTGGCCGGCGGTTTCATACTTCGTAACAACTACAATCATTCTAGAGCAGAGCACCCTGGCCTGAGGGGGAGCCTGACTGTGTTAAGAGAACCTGGAAGGATTTTAATTGTTTACCGGTACAGTATACTTTTATAATTCTGCTCCTCGCGTTATATTCGAGTCTTGAGTATTGTATCTATAATGTACAGGGATTTTCAACAATTATAACCCCTTGAATAGTATCCCTGTACAGTATTGAGTGACCAGAGCTCTCCCTGTATTCTGCCCTCTCCCTGGCTGTTGTAATGCAGAAGCAAAGTTTGTTGAACTTGTTGAGTGTGGTATTTACTCCTTGTAGCATCTTTACCCTAATAGAGAGTGACAGGAGTGAGATATATTTTAAGTCTGCTGGGATGAAAAAACTATATATAATTTGTCTGGGTTCTACTATAAAACATGAAAAATATGATGAGTAAAAAATGGTCAACATGAGCTCAGCAGTGCACACGGGTAAAATGGGTCAGCAGCGAAGGAGATAATAGTTTGAGTTGGCCACAAGAGTGATGTTTGTACTTGCCCCATCTCATAACAAGCCAGGGCTCTCCTGCCTCTAGTAAGCCAAGGGTACCGTATGGACTGCTATATATAGCTGTAAGCTCACCTTGTAGTTTATAGTTAGAAAATATTACTTATAAAAAATAATACTAATTATAATAATATTTATTTATTGTTTCAGTAATGACATTTTGCTTTGCATGCCAGTTGTATTTTTGTTTAGTTGTCTCGCATGGCCGAGATCAAATCCATACATTACACTGCAGTTCTGTTACTGTGTAGCATTAGAGTTAATATATTATGAGAGGCTGACCAATCACAGTGTGTGTGTGCGCTGCCCATTGTAAACAAACTCATGTAAAACTAGCAAAAAAAATATGTACTTGCTGTCCAGACATGCAAGACAGAACTTCACATTGAGCCTCACCTTGTACTACAGTTATGTACAATTAGTGAGCAAGACAAGGCACGCTCCCTATTCCTCCGGGAACTTCTACATATAAATGAGAATGCTAGAGAAAGTTTTAAAACCATAACAGCAGGAACATTATGTATCTATTCATCTGTCATCATTCAGAACTTGGCTGCCTATTAGTTATGGGCTGTTAAACTGTTAATTGCTGTATCGTGGTACTTGACTTCTGAGAGCAAATTGAATCCTATTGTTGTGACGACGGCTTCCACTCTATGGATTTTAATCCCATGTCGGAGAAGGAAACAGTTTGTTGCATTCTTTAATTTTATGGAGGAAATAGATGAAATATAGCTTTAGACTCGCAACTCTTCCAACACTGTGCCAAGGAACTTAGTTCCTGCGTAGGCTGATTGTAAAATTAAAATCTTGGAACTGGATCAGCAGATACAGAGTCGTGATCCTCTGGAAGTCAGCAATTACCTGATCGTAGTCAAACTTAGATTTAATTCCATTTTTTAAAAAGAAAAAAAATATATGTATTGGCTGCTCGCGGAGGATATTTGTTTTTTTAAAAATATTGGTGGCTTCAATTGAAAAAAAATTTGGCCTGAGACAATAATTGAAAAATGCCCCTGGTCCAAAAGATAAAATAGAAAAAAGCTGACCGTTAAAACAGCTGGAAAAGCTTATTTTTCAGCCGGCATTGTACATATTTGTGACTTTTTAAACATGACTATTATACAGTGTTTAAAAAATGATTCCAGTTTAATCCCCTTTATTTCCCTGCCTGAAAATCCATTTATCAACTCCTTTTATCATTTGTAATTTTTTTGGGAAATTGGCATACTGATAAATTAGAATTTAATTGATTTTAAAGCTGATATTTCCACTGAAAAGTACTGCCACGAGAGCAGACAATCAATTTTTATCGGGAAAGAAATGCCAGTAAACCCACAACTGAATCTCCCGAACTGAAAATCGTCCAAAAAAGTCTTGATTTTGGCCATCCATGGCTGCAGCAGCAAAGGTTTTCAACTTTTTGTTACAGTGAGGTTTGGATCTGATCTTTGCAGCTCGTTTTAAATTCTTGCAGAGGGACAGTAGTGCATTTTCAAAGTGAATCTTGTTTCTCCACAGGGGGCACACTAATCCTGCCTTTAAAAAGACCTGCAAATGGGATCTTGTATACTAAAGATTCTTTTTCAACGTATTTCAATGCAAAAGTTATGTTGGCTTTGGTAGTGAAAGGGTTAAATCTGAAAAACGATATGAACATGTTCATCCTCTTTTTCAATAAGACCTGTAGGAAATATGGGAGTGGTAGGAATTTAATTTCTAGCTTTTCATGCATTTATTGATTTAAACTTGCTTTTCATTTAAGTCATGAATTTATGCATCAATAAATACTTAATCGAATGAATAAATGAAAAAGAATGAGTATCCTCAAAATCACTACGGAGTCCATTTAAACATGGAGGAAGCATAATTTGTTATCATATCTCTTTATTAGTCTTTATTATGTATAGTAGATATTGATTGCAAACAATAAAAATATTCATATAGACAGAGGATGGTGCAGCACCACACAATATGTATCCACCACCTTGGCACCCCAGACAGCCAATCACAGGATATAGTGGTTTCCCCTACACCAATACGCACAAAATGTAGAATATATAACCTGAATCGGCGCAAACAATGCTTTCTGGGGTCCTGGGATCTCACACATATATAGGAAAAAAATAAACAGCAATAGTGCAATAAAGTTGATATTAATTCAGTATGGTAATAAAGATAGTCTCCCACTCACAAGTCTAGAGCCTTATCACTGGCTCTAAGTGGGTCCAGGCATATGGATAGATTGTCTTCCAGTTTCTCAGGTGACCCCCACCTTATTTAGGCTGTTTTGTCCGGGATCATATAGTGGAAGATAGAAGAAAAAAGAGACACTCCTTGCGCAGATCTGAGGGAATTATAGCGTGGTAAATTCGAGATTTTGTACTCCCATTTCCTCCCCAGAATGAACGCCCATGGTTTTTTTTAGGTGTCAGGAAACCCAAAAGAAAACCACCTAGGATCCAAGATAGATGGCACTTGAATTGATGTACCTTGAATTGATATCAACTTTATTGCACTATTGCTGTTTATTTTTCTCCTATATACGTGTGAGATCCCAGGACCCCAGAAAGCATTGTTTGCGCCGATTCAGGTTATATATTCTACAATAAAAATATTCATGTCTCATTACTTAAGGTTGAAGTAAATTACGGCATGATTTTCCACAATAGCCTCGCTTTTACCATCTATCCCTTTTATATCTATTCTTTAAGGTCATTTAAGGCAAATCAAGAAAGTTTACACAATATTATTCATTCTGGGTAGATGTAAATTATACAATTAATCATTTCCACCTTTTGCATCAATGTTGAATGACACGATGGAACACAAGTACTTACAGGGATTAGGAAGGACGTATTTTGAAAACACGAGTTGTGTTCATTCAAGTTCACAAGCATTTACAAGTTCCAATGTATTTGTGTATTTTGTATAGTGTTTCAAGTCTAGAATGAGTTCATTCGATACATTTGTTTTATCTATCGTATTTAATATGTATTATTCAGTTTAGTATTGGTTATTTAGAAATAACAAATTTTTTACCTGCCAATCAAAGGTATAACCCGTCCAAGAAAGGTTGTATAGAGGCTAGGCGACATCTTATTTATTTATTTATAAAGTATTTTACCAGGAAGGATACATTGAGATTTCTCTCGTTTTCAAGTATGTCCTGAAAATGTACCTTGCACTTTAATGTGTTTTTATCAGAAGAACCAAGAGAATCTGGTTTGAGTTGTAAAACGTTTTAACAATCCACATAAAAATAACAGTGTCGACAGATGAATATCTGGAAACGAAATAAATTCACACATGATTAAAGCGTAACACATACAGTATAAGGTAGTTAATCGTAGGTAAGACCACTATATATTTTTTATACTACACATATGAATGTTGAAATTAAATAAAATAAGTTTTAAAATAGTAAATTTAAGACCAATAGGACAATGATCTCTTCGCTCTTCCACAGGGATACCATTCTGGTTGTTATAATTGCTAGAAACCCCTGAATTGTGCTGTGCGTTCTATGTAGAGGCATTATGGCCACATACAGATGTTATTACTATGTTTTGTTGGTGTTTTTTGGAAGATTAGGACCAATAACTGCTGCAAATAGAAATTAATTGCATCCTCTTTTATCCATCTTCAATGCAGTTATTGTGGTTGAATGCTGGGACTTTTCCGCCTGTATGCTAATAATACAGGTACTGACTGAAATAGCACAAGATGAGGGACACAGTCTAGTGTGTAGAACTTTTCATCTCAACAAATATATCTTGAAAGGTTGAACGAATAAATAAAAAAATTAAATTGCGTAAATTTTAATGGATTGGGAGTCAGAGAATAACAAGTGATTCCCCTCTGGTTTGTTATTCTCGTTGGCAGCTGGTACTTTAAAAAGAAAAATCGCTTCAAAATCAGGTATTAACTAACAGGGTTATTCAAAGAGACCCGAATGGCTGGAGAAAGGTAACCAAACGCTGAAAATCAGCGTTCGGTTACCTTTCTTGGCCATTCAGCTATCCAGAGAGCAGGCAATTCGCCAAATCCTGGCGAATTGCCTGCACATACAGTGCCTGTTCAGTGCCTGTTCGAGGGCAGTGAAATCCCCATAAAAAAGCACTGCTTTGGCTATCCAGAGAACACAAACCAGCAGTGAAAGGTTCCCCTAATGCCCTGCCATTCGGTGGTTTCATTTGACATTTTTATTCAGGCGAATCCCATAGGCTTCAATGTTAGAAATATTCCAGTTTTAATTCAATATCTAATAAACCGTTCATTATAAAATTCTGCAGTAAAGAGACTCTTTATTTATAGATTTTTTTAAGGATATTTTAAGCATTTTTCTGTTTTTGTTTTTTTCTGTAACAGACCTTTTTATTATCATTCCCTGGACCTCATATCTAAATTTCAGACATTTTCGCTCAGTAGTTACTTTGTAAATAGCGTTTCACTTTTCAATCATTCATGCAAACTGTTTTCCTAATTTATTCACTGCCTCTTCTGCGGTGTCGGCTTTTTCCGGCGGCTTCGCTGCGTGTGATCGGCTCCTGCTCTGGTTTTTTCGGCATCTTTGACGGGTTAATCCAGATGTTTTTGCGGGTTTTCGGCGTGCATTCGCTGGGTTTTGCGGTTCGTTTTCGTCGGGTTTGCGGCAACCTTTCCCTGCAATTCGTGGACCCTGTGGTGCTTGCTGAATACACCGCAGGGTCGCCGAAATGGGATTGGCAAAAGGAACCCAATTGAAGGGAACGAAAAGTCACCGAACGTGCGCTGACTTTTCGAATCTCTTTGAATTACCCTGTAAGTGTTTAGCAGCCCACACTTCTACTGTAACAAAAATAAAATCACTACTCTTATAATTGTGGAAATTGTTTGTACAGTACCTAGACAAGGTGCTAATGCAATTTTTTATGCAGGCCTTATGCCACATACAGATATTGTATTGCTATTTATTGAAAGCTGTATCACTATTAATCTTATTATATGATTGCTACAAATTCCCTAATATGCAGGAGATATGACCATTTTAATTTATCTTTGTCACATTCATTTTTTTTGACACACAGGCCATTCTGCCTGTATGCGGATAAAGCAGACCCAATGTGATATTGTGGGAGGTACGTTACACCAACTAGTGTTTAGGCTGGGGTCAGACGAACGCAGTGCGAACTCGCGTGCACCCGCTCTTTATTACGGTCGTAGTAGCAGCAGATGACGTCCAATGATGGCCAATATACGAAGTACGGCTGCACGAAAGTTCGGCTGTGCAACACAAGCGGCAAAGGAACGCATTTTTTTGAGAACGTAGAACCGCTAGTACTGACGCACAGAGTGTGCTGCGTCCTGCATAGCGGCGTGTGTGCGTGATGAGGAGACGTCAGAAGCTGCACATGTCCGGCCAACATCACGTCCATTTGTTTTTAATAGCTCTGTCAAAAATCACGGCCGAAATTGCACATCGTATGACCGCTATCGCGTCTTCCGTGAAAAAATGCGTTTGGACGCATCAACGCACTTTTTGACGGTAGACGTGAAAAATGCGTTCGTCTGACCCTAACCTTAGTACCTTTGACCCCATTGATATTTCTGTAAAGGATAAACCATTACATATAACTTCTAAATTAGCAAAGTTACATTATTTTATCCTTTAACTTTCTTTATGTAATATTGCTATTTTCACTATACTTCTATGTTAACTACATATCCCATGTTTCAAATAAATGTTTTGTGTTTTTCTACAAACATTCTTGATAATGAAAGTCTTAATTTATCCCAATCTCCATGTATGGAAGAAACCTCATCTTCATGCTGTATTAACTTATGAAATGTTTCTTCTTTTTTAACCTGGAAACCTGTGATATTCAATGCACCCAACAACACCAGGAATAATCAGATCTAAGAGACTTGTGACCCAAAACCAGAAGGTGCTACAGTCATTAGGCCATATTACATATGTACCACTAAAACAGGGTCGCTAAAGGTAGAAAACCTGCACCTGCAGGTTTCCCCTTAGCATCCGCATTATAGCACCATATTACGTACCGCAGCACTAAGCCACTGGATATTCGTGGCAGTGCTAATGCGCCGCCCGAGTATTTCCACCATGGAGTCCAGAGGACTCCATGGAGGCTTGTGTTGCTGGGTCAGCTGACCTGCAGGATCTCACTCTTGCGAGATCCTGCAGGTCCACGGAGTGATCGAGGAGAGACTGGGGACTTTTTTCCCCAGTCTCACTATGCTCTCGGTGGCCAGAAGCGGCGGATCAAGCCGTTGTTCTCATTGCGGGATGAGAAGTGAGTATCTGATTTATGGGGGGATTTTCAGCTGAGGCTGACGAATTCCATAGAAGCGGTATCCGTTAACACCAGCTCCTAGCTGTGGTTATCTTTTCAGTTAACCGTAGCGGGGCGTAATTAGCGCTAGGACTTTGTAATCCTAACGCTAATTACTCTTTGCGCTCCCCATTTTAAGTATAGGGAGCACAAAGTATAGTAAGCTCGCGGGAGCGATTGCAGTCTCTGATGTGCAAATGTTTTTTAAACCTGTTAGTGTTCGGATTGTAATATGGATGGTCTGTGCTAGGGCCACTTAACCTAGCATTAACGCTCACATAGCTGAGCGCTAACGTAAGCGCCAAGATTGTAATATTGTCCATTGTGCCTTCTATTGACCCCTTCACTGCCACGGTCGAGAATACTCAATGTTCAAAAGCTCCTGCAGGAGCCCAACATCAAGTAAACTCAATCTGGACATATTCTGGAGCAATGTAAAGTAAACTTCTTTACTGCAAACAAAAGTCATTTGCAAATGAACTCCAGAATGTGCCTCAAAACAATCAGCGCATTGGACATGTCACTAACATGCTGAAGCTGTTCGAACAGTTTAGGAGCTCTGATTATCCTGCAATGAAAAAGGGTTCCCCAGCTGCATTAGTATACAAGTAGTAGTGCTTTTTGGCTGGTAGAGGGAGCTCTTTGCCTGTCAAGCTTATTGTATTTATGTAAATATATAAATGTATTTTATGAAGGGTACATTCATTTTTAGAATACTGCAAAAGACCATTGTTTTTTCATAATTCACTGTGTCCCGGCAGTGGTTAAACTGAAAACAACTTGGCATTGAAGTGGTTAACAGGAGCTGCCAGCATCATTCCAATGACTCTACCTTATTTTTATTTTTTTATTATTAATCAGGCACACCAAAAAATTAGGAGGGGGGTTATTTCAGGCAATGTTTCAGCTGCAGCTGTAACTTTGAGGCTACGTAAAGGTTGCATCCACAACTTTACAGGGTTATTCAGAGTGAGGTGAAAACCAGGAGAATGACTGGAGAAGAGAAAATTCTAGGTCAAAATTCTCCCATTTATCTCACTTTCCAAATCGGCTATTTGGTCTAGACCAGGGTTTCTCGACTCCAGTCCTCAGGACCCACTACAGGCCAGATTTTGCAGATCTCCTTGGGGGAAATGCAGACTGAATCCTGCAATCACTGAGCAGCAAATCATATCCCCTGTGCTGTGCTTCACATATCTGGCAAACCTGGCCTGTTAGTGGGTCCTGAGGATACGAGTTGAGAAACACTGGTAGATTGTTCATTCTGCCAATTCTCCAGGTTTTCACCTCTCTCGGAATAACCCCGATAGTGTTGCCTGAGTAAAAACACTCTGTGACCTGCTTCACTTTGGACTTGGAATGCATAGACCTGGAGATGTATTTGAGAGGTGTAGGCCAGACGTTCTGTGTTATTTCCTTGCCCTCTCTTGTGTGCAGAGTGTTTGTGTAATCGTTGTTGGGCAGACAATAACATTATTCTTACCTATCATTATGGTCTATGTGTATCTGTTATTATCTGCTGATCGTTATGCTCTCAGGAATGTGATATCTGTTTATGTCTGAGTAGTTTGTTAATCTTTGTCAGGCAAGCACTGCCCCCTTATCTGCTGTTTAGACATTAATCTGTTCACCATTAATGATTGTCATTGTCCAGTCTCCTTGATGGTTCAGCAAATGTTTATCCCATTATCTGTCCTAATCTAAATATGCCTCCCAACATTTTCTAAGGGAGGTCTTGTATATGTAAATGACACATGTTTGACTGCATCAATATGTGTGTGCCCCCAATTAAAAGAGTTACATTTTGACCCCGAAAGGTCCCAGATCTACATCCTCGTCTTATTTCTGGGTGATGCTAGCAGGCTCTCTACGTGTCCAAGTCCTTAAGCTTCATCTGAGGACTGGAGGAAGGCATGAGAGTCTGCTAGGGGAGAACACAGGGGGGGGGGGTCTGGTGAGGAAGCGGTATTGAGAGATGTGCCCCGGTCTGGGTACTGAGCGCTGTACCACCCTCGTTACTCTTATTTTTTGGTGAGGTTATCTGCCATGTGTCAGGAATCGGACTCATACAAAGCCTGTGCCCGCACCTAATCCCGGGCAAACCCTTATTTACCTGCACTTGCTTGTTATTCACCTGCTTATGTTTGTATACAGGTTACAGGATCCTCTATCTGGCTATTCAGCTCCTGCTGTGGTGCCTTCAGGTGTATGCTATTACTCCTAATGAAGCCTGCTTAAAAGAGGGATCCACCCTTCCATCAGGGCTTCAACATTAATGTTTCTGGAAGTGTAAATAACCAGTCCTGTTCCCGAAGCTCCCTGCTATTGAACCTGAATCCCTCCAGTGATCCAGTCAAGGGGAACCCTGCTCCCAAGTGGAACCTTGCTCCCAAGGAGATCCTTGTTATCAAAGGTACCCCTGCTCTCAAGCATCCTCATTGTCAAAGGTACCCCCGCTCTCAAGCATCCTCGTTGTCAAGTGTACCCCCGCTCTCAAGTATCCTCGTTGTAAAGTGTACCCCCGCTCTCAAGCATCCTTGTTGTCAAGTGTACCCCCGCTCTCAAGTATCCTCGTTGTAAAGTGTATCCCCGCTCTCAAGCATCCTCGTTGTCAAATGTACCCCCGCTCACAAGCATCCTTGTTGTCAAGTGGATCCCTGCTTTCCAGCAAACCCTGGAACCAGCATACAGTCTGTTGCCTGCCTGATATTGACTCAGACCAGTTTGTTTCCTGCTTTGTTTATCCTTTGTTTATCCTTCTGTGCCCTGTAACCTACGAGACTCATTCAATCACTGCATCATGGGCCCACTTCACCAACCGTCGCACTCCAAACCTGACACCATGTTTCTATTTTTAATGTTGTCAGGTTGGCTAACCGGGCAAATGGAGCACCAGCGCTGCGGAATATATGCTGGCGCTTTATAAATAAAGAATAATAATAATAATAAATCAAAGTTTATGGACCTAGATTTTCTTCCCTAGGTGCACAGTACCGCTATTCTTTTTCGTAATGAAATACGTTTCAAGCCCTTCACGTTGTCAGAACAAATCTAGATTTATATAAAGTTCCATCCACTGACATGTGCCCTGTCCACTTTTGGAACATAGATTATTAATTAATGCATAAGTAATAATCAGGTGCCATCATATTGCGTCATAGATAAAGGAAACACACAAAAAATGACAAGCAACAGGACTAAAAGGTCACAAGGATACTACAAGAGCTGACAAGCTAAATTACAAAACCTACTTGCATTATTCTCCTAGACTTTCAGCATTTCTGCATTGCTCCTAATGGCAATAGCTAATTAGCAGCAGATGAAAATTTGTGCAAATATTTTTTTTAAGATAACTCCCCCCATCTTGCTGATATATATTACTATTGCAACCATTATTACTGTATTTTTCCCTCACGTGAGTCAACTGTCAACCGTCTCGGGTTTCTCCATTTTTACCCTGAGGCTAATTCATGAAACTTTCTCATACTCACTGAAAACCAATTTTAAAAGGAAATAAAAGAAAGATAAACTATCTTACTATTAGCCTTTATATATGATCCTCCTATAGCCCTGATAGAAATCAGCAGAAATGAAGATTATGGTTTAATTGATGACTCTTTTTTTTTCCTGTAATGTCCTGAAATAGCGTGAAAACTAGAAATTAAGTGAAATTGATGACATTTCCTATCTCGCCCCTTCAGGGGGCTTAATGCTTATTGCATCCAATTTTATGGATTTGCGGGGGCTTTGCTTGACTCGGTGACGAGTAAAATCGCTCGGAGAGCTGTCCTTGATTTACAGAATTCTCCTATAATAGGCAAAATTCAATTATTGCTAATGCTAATTGGCGCACCGCACTTAGCAAGGCAATCAGTGGAGTTAAAGAGGCAGAAAGAGCTTTCTCCAAGAATGTTCTCATCTGCGGATGGAATTCCGCAAAGATCCACAATCGGCAAAACTGCATTTAAACTAATATGGGAAGATTGGGTCGTCCCTGGAAATCCAGCGCAATTGGTCAAAATTGTGAGTGGTTGCAAAATATTTTTCTTATTAGATTTTGCTATTTCGGGTTCTTCTTTTTTGTACTGCAACATCGACTTTGACGTTTGGTAATTGAACTGTATGAGAATGATTTTTCCAGTGATGCTCAGGTGATCATTTTGCTGACATGGCATTCGTGTACACGAATATCTGTGGGTTCCAAGAATTGTTCTCCACAGATTGCAGAAAATGTATTTATTTAAGGTTCCTCTCATGCAAATTAATTGCAATTTTGGGGTGGCAAGTGTGAAAATCAGCAGACTGCACTTTTCTCTGCAGAATGTCCAGGTCCGTGCATTTCGACATAGGGTACAATTAATTTGCTGCAGGAATTAAATCTCATCATATTATAATGTGAGTGGACAAGAACCACCTCAAAGGAACACGCTACTGAAAAGTAGAGTGCCCTTAAATAATTGGGCAGAAGAGATGATGCTGACAGCGTCATTTATTGTTATTATTTTTTTTTTAAAAAAAATTGAATTTACTCTCCTTTAGTCCCTTGCTGCTCACAGCTCCTTTCCTCTTCCTCGAACCTGTAGGTCCCTGTGGCTTTTCTACACAATTTGCGCTCTTAATTACTTGCATAGTGCATGCGCAGATCCGATTCATCGCTGCCAATGTGAGACCACTCACTACAGCGAGTGGTTTCAGATATAGTGACGTCAGTGCACACTCTCTACGTGCCCATGTCACGAGTAACCGGCAGCATGTATAAGTGGTGTCCAGAATGGTATGGCATGGCATTGTGTCCAGGCACAGTATATTATTATTTACTCATTGCATTGTGTTCCCTGTCCATGACACGGCGTATAAATAAACAAAACATAACACAAGATACAAAACCTTGATGGGGTTTTCTGAAAATATAATCTAATAAATAAAAAACTTTTTTTTTTCTTCTATGTGGTTATTAAAAAAAACTCCATGTATGACATATTTTCTTAAAGCAGAATGTAGTTAGGATGTTTCATAAAGGGATACATTGTTACTGGTAAACAACATCTGTCCCTCCGCTTTACATGTCATATCTCGTAACGGTCAACACGTATCCATACAGGGAGTCTCACAGCTGGAAAGGGAAGCAATGGCTATCCCAGCACTTACTGCACGATCCGCAATTCTATAGCATGCATGTGTTCCCTGGAAGAATATATTTAATTTCTTAGTCACCTGATGAGACACAGAGCTATACACAGTCATATAAATGTATGTCTATATAGATAGAGTGTGTGTGTGTGTGTGTGTATATATATATATATATATATATATTAGATAAGCCATGTTAGTCCAGATGCCAGAATCACAGGAGTATAGCTCTACCTGTTTTTTTGTTTAACATATCTTTTTTGTTGGACTAATGTTACATTTAAGGCTGGCGGCACACGAGCGTTAACAGAGACAAGAAGGAACGTCCGTGAAAGTGGGCGTTCCTTCCACTCTCTGCGCTTAGCGTACAAAGCGCGATCCTCCTATGGAGAATCGCGCTTTGTATCCTGTCAGCATCCGTTTAGCTTTTTGACGGGGAGGGCTTTTTCACGTCCGGTGGATGGCTTTCCCCGTCAAAAACACACGGACGCAGGGAAGTGCGGGCGCACACGAGCCGTAAATACGCTTGTGTGCCAGGGGCCTTAAAGACAAGCTTTCGAGAGTATTCCTCTCCTTCAGGTCTGGAAGCTATAGTGTGCAAAATCATAGAGTTGAACATTAAGGGGCACACAGGTGGGGGGTTGGGATAGGTGTCGTAAATAGTGAGAGTGAAATCGTATTTGCCATTTTCAACCATTCAGTGGCAGGATGAGAGTCCTGGGATGTGCTGCAGTGGTGGGAAAATCCAGCTGCCTCCCCTTCAGCCCTACCCTGAACCCTTACACAGCCTTCTCAACCACCAGCATCCAATGGCAGAGCACTTTCTTTCTACTGCCCGGAAGTACAACGGATGCTTCCAAATTACACCTTTTTGGAGACAGAGAGTTGAAGGAGGGAAACTTTATGCTGACATTCAAAGTGCAGGGCCAGGACTACCACAGGATAGGGAGTATCATGGCGGAGCCAGAGCAGCAGCCTTCATTTCTGCAGATATACTTTGTTGGTGATGATGACAATGAGAGGGACATCCGTTATGGAATCTACCTGGACGTTAATCCAGAACTGGTTAGCCAACTGCAGAAGTTGCTGCGTGAACACAAGTATATTCTGGGACTTAAGGCTGCTGTTGATTCTGTTCCTAAGGGCCACAAAGACTTCCAAGTGGTGTTTAGCGTCGATAGGAAGCCGTCTGGAGAGCACCAAGGGCGTTTCAATGCTCCCACGGGTACAGAAGTGGCTGTTCTCATTGTCAGGCAGGATTTTGAGAAGAAAGATATCATTCTCCACAGCAGAGACAACAGGTTGTTACGAACCAGTGAGATGCACCATGTTTATGATGCTCTCCAGTACCCTCTGATGTTCTGCCGTGGAGAAGATGGCTATTACATCAATATACCTCAGTACGACCCAAAGATCAAGGGTCCTCTCGAGAAGACCGTGTCTACTGCTACCTTTTACTGCTCGGTGAATGGAGCGTGAAGGCGAAGAATGCTACCTACTGCTGTTCCGCAACCTTCTCAATCAACTTCTGGTTGATATGTATGCCAAAATTGAAAGTGAAAGACTAAACTGGATTCATAGAAACCAAAAAAAAAGCTGAGAAGTGAGCAGTATGTGCACCTGCAGGATGCCATGACAAGAACTGACAGCCACTTATCACAGCGTGGCAAGATGGTTGTGTTGCCATTCTCTTTCACTTGAATCCCCGCTACATTCATGAGCGAATTCAAGATGCATTGACGTATGTGCGCTATTCCAGATGACCGTATCTGTTCATTAAATTTACCTGTAATCCATAATTTCCAGAAATTGTACATATCTTGAAACAAGGACAACAATCTCACGATAGACATGATGTAGTAGCAAGGGTTTTTCACGCGAAAGTGAAGTAAATGATGACACTACTCACTAAAGGTTGCATCTTTGGGAATACCAGGTGTCACCTGTACTCCGTGGAATGGCAGAAACGTGGACTCCCCCATGTTCATTTTCTTCTGTGGCTAGAAGAGAAAATAAGACCAGAGTCCATTGACCAAGTTATAAGTGCTGAGGTACCAGATCCCAACCTAGACCTAGCCCCCCATGGCATTATCAAGGCGACAATGATCCACAGCCCATGTGGACCCCTCAACAGGAACCCTGCATGATTGATGGTACCTGCATAAAGCACTACCCCGGCCCTTTTTGAAGGAAAATCAAACCGGAGAGGATGGCTATCCTCATTATCGCAGGCGGTCCCCAGCAGACGTGGCTTCACTGCCAACATCACTGGAGTCGATCTTGACAATTACTACGTGGTGCCATACAACCCCGTACTGTCTCGCACTTTCTCGGCTCATATAAATGTTGAGTACTGCAATTCAGTTAAATCCACAAAATACATCTGCAAGTATATTAACAAAGGGTCTGACCAGGCAGCGTTCACCATTGAAGATGTGGACGAGGTGGCGAGGTATGAGGCAGGTGATACATCCGGAGCTCTGAGGCAGCATGGCATATTCTCTAATTCCCTATCCACAAAAGGTATCCTCCTGTTATGCACCATGCCGTACATCTTGAAAACGGTCAGAGAGTTTATTTTACGGAGCACAATGTTGTCGAGAGGATCAATAACCCTTCAAAAACAACACTTCTGGCCTTTCGTTGTGAAGCACAGGTATCCATCTAGTATATATACAAAAAGAAGAGCCTTATTCAAACGAATTAAAGGCACTAACTGGTCTACGTTTCAGTCAAGGGGCTTTTTTTTAATTAAACTCTCTATTTTAGCAAAACAATATATGATTTACAGAGAGATTCGTATGGATCCGAATTCAACATTTTCATTATAGTTTATAAAGGAACAAAAGTAAATAAATGAGCGTTTCAGGATACTTACGTCTATGTTGAGCACATCCCATCCTAGCGTGTGCTGAACTGAGTGCTCCATAACCAGCCCCACTGACCCATTACTGGATAACAATAGGAATGAGATCCAAAACAGATGCAATATTAAGCTGTGTTACCAACCACATGCAGCTCCGTGTTGACATGCTCCTAAAAGAAAACTGTGACCAGTTCCAGCACGTGCTGTGATGACATGTGCTCAACATAAGTGGAGGCACGTTTCCTGAAACTCTCACTAAATTCTTCTCATTCATGTAAGATCTATAACAAAAACTTTGGGTTTAGGTTTATATGAATCACCCTGTAAAATTCATCCTCTCTAGATTCATGTCCTTCAACACTTTCTGATGGTTGAAGACATACACACTATTTAACTCCATTCAAAATCATAACAATCTGACTCAAAATTAATCTATTTGTAAGCCTGCATTTTCATTATACCCTTAATTAGATCTTTGCTTACATGTATTGTACTCAAAATGTACTTAACTCAGTGAATAAGAATAGTAAGATTATACATGGAAATGTGTCCGGTTGTACAGACTGCATAAAGCGCAGAGATGCACAGGTTAATGTGTCCAGGTTGAGGAATGCGTTGATCTGCAGCTGCTTCACATTGAGGAGGAAAAATATGAAGAGAAAACCATTTGTTCCCCTGTTGACTTGTGATTAGTAAAATTCCTGTCAGATGACACAGTCAGAAGCAAATAAGACTTAAAGATTTCTGGCTTTCGATGTCTCTGTGTATGGCTGATAAACTGCTAATTAAATACGCTCAGAAGTGGAATGACCTGCTGTAATTTTTGGAATGTAAACTGACCTTGACAGGTTGTTTTTAGTAATGTTCCAAGTTGAGGTTTAGGTTTTCTGTTTTCTAAAACACCTTTTAGAGTTCCTTTCATGTGTCATCTCTGCTGGCCAGTGAATAAATCCGTAATGAAATAAGCATTAGTAATTAGTAAGAGATTCACTCTCTTGTCTTTTCTCGGTTACTTTTTGTCTATACGCAAAGTATTATTTCAATGATACTGCTGTCAGAGTTCTAGCTGGAATAGGTCCTGACTTGAAAGCCCAAATATCAGTAAAAGTAGAAGTGCCAGTACCAACTGGGTGGAGTAGAGGTAATATCACTGCTCTACAACCGTGGAAACTGTGGAGACACAGGTTTGAATCCCGGCCAGAGCACCTCTCCAGTAAGTGTCCTTGGGCAAGTACATACCACCCACAGGGCCGGATTTGCACCTCAGGAGCCTGTAGGCACAGAAATGCGGAGTGCCCCTACCCCCTAAAACTGAAACTGTTTTTCTCTGCTCAAATCAAAAGAAGAGGCAGAATCTGTTGCCTTAGTTGAATTAGTTACAGTTACAAGTATTTATAAAGCGTTAACAAATTCCTTAGCACTGTACAATGGGAGAAACCGAATAACAAATATACATAAATGTTACACACACGGAACAGAAGGAGGAAGGGCCCTGCTCGAGAGCTTACAATCTAAGAGGAGAGGGGTGACACATTAAGTGAGGTTGAATAGGGTATTTGAAGTAACAGGTTGCATGAGGACTGTATGGTAAGATGAAGCAGGAAATGACAGTGGGGGATCATGGAGTGAGCTGATAGGCTTCTCTATAGTAATGCGTTTTCAGAGACTTCTTGAAGGACTTGAGAGACGGGTGAGTCTGATGTTGCGGGGAGGGAGTTCCATAGAAAGAGTGCAGCTCAGGAGAAGTCTTGAAGCCGAGTCTGGCATAGGCGTTCATTACAGACTGCAGAGGCAGAATCTGTTATCTCTTAAGGCCAGAGATAAGGAGGTTACAGTAGTCAAGGTGGGTGATAAGAGCTTGGATGAGCATTTTAGTAGAGTCTGGATTAAGAAAGGGATGGTTGCATGCAATGTTTTTTAGGTGGAAGTAGCAAGATTTGGTTAAAGACTGAATGTGAGGAGTAAAGGATAGATTGGAGTCCAAGAAGACCCTGAGGCAATGAAGTTTGAGAGGTAGAAGTAATGGTGGCACCATTCACCTGAAGAGAAATTGGCGCAGGAATGGAGGTTTTAGAGGGAGGGAAGATGAGAAGTTCAGTTTTAGAGAGGTTGAGATTTAGGAAATGGGAAGTCATCCAGTCGGAGACAGCCAATAGGCTGGCAGTAACATGGTCCCACACCGGAGGAGAGAGATCGAGAGAAGAAAGGTAGATTTGGGTGTCATCAGCATAGAGGTGATAATGGAATCCAGAGGAAGAGATGAGGTTGTCCAAAGAGGCAGTATAGATCGAGAAGAGTAGGGGGCCCAGAACAGGGCCTTGAGGTATCCCAACTGAAAGAGGAACTTATGGTGAAGAGACACCAAGGAAGGAGAAACTGAAGGAGCGAAAAGAGAGGAAGAGGACCAGGAGAGAGTGATGTCACTGAGGCCAAGTTGACGTAGCATGAGGAGCAGGAGAGGGTGATCACCAGTGTTGAATGCAGCGGAAAGGTCAAGAAGAATAAGCAGGAGAAGGGACCTTTGGTTTCAGCGGTAGCTAAATCATTAGTCACCTTGGTCAGAGCAGTCTCCGTAGATTGTTGGGAGCGAAAGCTAGACTGGTGTGGATCGAGTAGAGAGTTAGCAGCAAGAAAACTGGTGAGCTGGTTATCGACCAGACGTTCTAAGATTTTGGAGGCAAAGGGGAGCAGAGAGATGGGACAGTAGTTCAAGAGGGAGGTAGGATCAAGAGATGGCTTTTTTAGAATGGGGTGATCAAAGCCTGTTTGAATACAGAGGAGAATATTCCAGAGGAGAAGGAGAGGTTAAAAATATGAGTCAAAGCAGGGACAGTAACTGGTAGGACAGGCAGAATAAGGTGTGAGGGGATGGGATCAAGTGGTCAGGTAGGAGGACATAAGAAGTTCTCCTCCTCCTCCGAGACTGTAAAAAAGGAAGACCTAGTAGAAGAGGGGCAGGTAGTGAGAGAGTCAGTGGGGTAGAATGGTTAAGGAGGAGGGCAGTGAATGCAGCAGCATTGTTTGTTTTATATGTAAAAGTATATATTGTCTCTGCTGTAGAACAGAAAAAAATATTTTGCATTTACTTTTTTCATTTTTTTATTTTTACACATTACATGATCTTGTTTGGTATCATAGTAAAGACTAGACTCTGACCTTTCCAATGACACCTCACTTAACCTTGTGTGCTGTTCAATTCAGGGATGCAGGTTCCAAAGTCCCCCCTGTCCCTCCTCACTGCAGCGCCACGGTCTAAGTTTTGACTTAAACAATGCATTGCTTTACCAGATACACACTTGCTGGCAGTATGGTAAATGATGTGAGTTAGTGCAGCATCACTGTTCACTTTATAATTGTAAACTGAATAATAGTGCCGTGTTAGAAAAAATATATATATAATTTTAATAGATATAAGAGGCGGAGCTGACTGTCGATGAGCGTGGTCGCACTTTGGATGTGCTCCTGAGACTTTGCCCTTTATAAGCTGACCCGTGTGACCCGCTGTCGAATGCTGATCATCTGCTGGAGGGGTATGTGCCTGGCACCCGGCTGATCTGACCTTGTGACCTTGCTCCGTTTGGTGGACATTAGGGGTGCTCGCGTGGCTTTGGGCCTAGAGACATACTGCCGGTGGCCATTTTAGGAGTTGGCGCGCTTGACCCGGAGTGTGGTGCGGCCTCTCCTTGGCTGCCTTCTCGCCCAGCATCTGGATGGAACTGCAGGTGATCCCTTGTCCAGCGGTGGATCCCCACTGCAGGGCCGTTCATAGTTCGCCTGATGTGGCCTTTACATCTCCTCCAGGGACGCTGAGTGCCGCGCTGCAGCGGCTGGATGACTACCTACACTCCCTCTCCTCCGCTGATGATGGGCTGGTGACCCGGGGAGACCTGCGTGGTTTCCTGGATATTCTGCGGGAAGTTCTGGATGGAGCTCCGAGATTGGCGCTGTCTGCTGAGGATGTCGTAGCAGATGAGCGGATACCCGAAGACGCAACCCCGGGGCCTTGGCCTAAGTTCAACGCTGCTGGCACACAGTCATCGGTCACCCCTGCGGAGATGGAGCTGCCGCTTTTGGTGCAATCAGAGAGGGCCCTCATCACCCCAGCGGGGCCAAGGGCCCAGGAGGCTGCGAGTGACATTCCGGGTGGCACACTTCTTTTAGATGACAGGCCGCTGGAGGGGCCGCCAGTTCCGGGCATGCTGTACCCACTGGGTGGATGGATGTGGCGGTGGATGGAGATGCTGCGACTGCGGCATACATATTTGTGAGGGGACTTGGAGTGTTCCTGCTGGGTGCTGTCCCTGAGGGGGCTAAATATCTCATTCCTTTACGGGACACTGGCTTACTCTTCATAGTAGAGACCTGTACTCCTCTCCTTACTGGCTATCGATCCTTGGCTGCATAATGTTCCCAATATTTGACAACATCCCCCGTCATGATGTCTCCCCCCTCCTCACCGTTTGTTTATGAGTGCACATGGGGCTGATATTACCCCACCCCACCATGTTGCATTTGTATTTGTTTCTCTGCTGACCTGCTGACTCCTCTGATCTGCTGTTCTTGTATCCTGCTGACTAGATTTGCATTCCTTGTCATTTTTTTTTACGTTACTCCCGTTCCCCCCCCCCCTCGATGGCTGGCTGAAACTCAGAGATATTATTTTTGTCCTTATTGCTGACTTCTGCGGTGTATGGAGTATTTCTGATGTGTTAGTGGACGCTGGGGACTTTTTTCATCCCCCCCCTTTTTTTATTGGCAGAACGGGGCTTTCTCGGGCTTTCTTGGCCACGTGACATTCGTCCTTCATGGCCTCCTTGTCCTTTGGACCTTCCGGAGCGAGCCAGGAAAGTCACGTTGTTGACCTTTGCCATATCCCCCCCACCCCCTTTTTATTTTATTCATTTATTTTTCTCTCCAGCTTCCACCTTTATTGTTTTGCTTTCCTGATGTATACACCAGTGCTTTCCTTTTGTTGGCCCTGCGTGGCCATTGTTTGTCACTGATTTCTTGTAATGCAGACATGTCTTCAAAATAAAATTATGAATAAAAACATTTTTTAATAGATATTTTATTTTTACATAAATGTAACCTGGTTATATGTGGTATCATTGTAAATGCTATAAACTGACCTTTCCAATGATACCTCATATGTCCCTCTAGCCCTTAGGGCTCCAGAGATACAGTGGTCTAAATTATTGCAAATTGTAAAAAAATATATTTTTTTTTTACACACACAGCAAGGCGCCCCCTTGTGGCAGGCGCCTGTAGGCACATGCCTACTGTGCCTAATGGGAAATCCGGCCCTGGCCACCCAGGACATACTTGAAAACAAGAGAAATCTCAATGTATCCTTCCTGGTAAAATACTTTCTCAAAAGAAAAATCAAGAGTTGATGAAAACCTTATAAGGTCGAAATGTTGTCACTGATGCTGTTGGACTATATTTCACATTTCCATGAATTAATGGTGTGCTCAGGGCCAGCCCGTCCATGGAGCAGGGTAGAGCAGCGGCTCCAGGCAGCCCTTTGCCCAGGACGGCAATTTGCCGCACTGTGCAAGGCTGCGACATAGAGCGCCTGCCCTGGATAAGGCATGGTCCTGCAGTAGGTCAAAAAACCAAGCCGCGCCCCATTCATTGCTTGCGGTGCCCGCCCCCTTCACATCACTGCGGGCCGGCATCCGCCCCCTTCACTTCACTATGGGCTGGCACCTGCCCCCTTCACTGTGGGCCCCCGCCCAGCGTGCAGGTGCCCGGCGGGTTTCAAGCAGTCCAGCGGGCCGACGTCTGCCCAGTGTACAGGTGCCCGGCGGCTTTCAAGCCCTCCAGCAGGCCAACCAGGCCTCAACCAGGCACGAAGCCATGCCCCAGCAAGCGTAGACGCCAGGACCCGGTCAGCGCAGACGCCAGGACCCAGCCATCGCAGACGCCAGGACCTGGCCAGTAGGGATGGGCCGAACACCCCGCGTTCGGTTCGAACTCGAACATTTGAAAAAGTTCGAAATCGAACACGATTCGATCACAATGCAAGTCAATGGGGCTCGAACGTTCGAAAATTAAGGTGCCCTCCAAGAGGGCATATATGCAGGATATTGGTCATAAAAGGTGTATGGGGGTCTGGGTACTGCCCTGGGGGACAGGAAACAATAAAAAACAATTTTTTTTAAAAAAGCGTTTTTAACCCAAAAACTTTTTTGGAGTCATTTCACCGCTGTGCGCTGAGCTAATTTTTACCACTTTTGCTCATGTTTAAACTCAATTTGAACATAAAAAATAGAATAACCGGATGCACAACCCAAGTAGAATCACACGAATTCTTTATTTAGAATCACAAATCATGACAAGCAGTTGAAAAGCGTATGAGTGCAGTCATATAATCCAAAAAAGAAAAACTAACATACACCATAATATAGGGGAATAAATGTTCTAAGCACAGACCCCAATAATGATCACATAAATATCCACATTAATATGACCTGCACAATTGATCACAAAAATAAAGGCAGCAATGGTAATCTGAATATACAATAATTCAAAGATACCTACTTCAAGCAAAATGAATATCAAGGACATAGTGAGCCCCAAAGAATAATCATGAGAGTCCACACCTATAAACCCAACGTTTCGGCTGGTAGCCTTTCTCAAGGGTTATAGCAAGATCCACTCTAGCAGGGGTTTATATATTCCTTTAGAATCACCTTCCCTTGATTGGCAGTGTACGCCATCCTTGACCTATATCCCAGTAGGTGGCCATCCTTGATGACGCGAATGGCCCGGCATCCAGAGATGCGGGAAACCACTGACGTCATCCAGGGGCCCGCACGCATGCACAAACCCATTTGGGGCGCATATTGCACAGGAGCCATGCAGGACTACATATACCAGCATGCTTACTGGAAATGTAGTCAAAAATCGATGCCTGATTATCCCAATGGATACACTGTATGAGTAAAAAAGTTACCTTTAGTGCACACAACGGTAAGCATAATACGTAGGAATCCATCAACCTGGAACAGTTTAAATACAAAACGTAACGACCTATCCCATAAGTCAAAAACAATCATCGAAACCGCTCGACATCATCATCCTATTGACTTGCATATCCAAAGAAAAATCGACAATAAACATAATCACATTTGAGTATCTGATAATTGTAGGACTATACTGTATATAAAGTCTATAAAGTATGTAAACTAATACAATGTCTGTAGATAATACACATGCTGCAATCCAAAATACAGCGTGCCGGTGTATGCAGCTTCTAACAGCGTGGGAGACGGGAGGCTGCGCTTGTTGGTGGATCCAGTAATCAGGTGAGTATTAGTAAGAAAAAAAAAAGTTTTATTTTATGTTCCCGGGGACATTTAAAAATGTCCTCTTATTTTTTTTTTTTTTAGAAATGTGTCGCCTTACCTTAGCCTGATTGTCAGTGGAGGCTCCCTGGATCCTGGTTGTGGGGGGGTCTGCTGTGGCCACAGGTGAGGTGGCTCCCTCCCTGCGCCACCTCTCTGCCACATGCACCCGGCCGGCCAGCCCGCACAGTCGCAGCTCTGTCATCCGGCAGCCACATGCTCCTCAAGGGATCCTTGGGAGGCCCGGTGGGCTGCCCTCTACAGTGCCAGATTAGAGGGCCTCATCTGCCTGATGTTTTAGCAACAAGATTGTTTTATCCCATAGGCTTCAATGTTAAAAATATTCCCATTTTAATTCAATATCTAATAAACCGATGCTTATAATATTCTGCAGTAAAGAGTCTCTTTATCTTTATTTTTTTAAAGGTTTTTTTAAGCATTTTTTAAAAAAAAATCTAAATTTTTTTTTTTTACTTTTTGCGAATGGCCTGAAAAGTTCGAAGTTCGCGAACTTTCGAACAGCCGATGTTTGATGCGAACATTGAACCGATTCGAACCGGCAGCCCATCCCTACCGGCCAGCGCAGACGCAAGGACCCTGGCGGCGCAGACGCCAGAAGGCAAGCCTGCCCCTTTCAGTATGCCAGCTTTCAAGCCATCCAGCTGGCCAACCAGGCCTCTGCCTAGGCCAGGAGCTAGGCATTTGCCCAGGCCTTTACCCAGGCCCGAAGCCAGGCCTTTGATAAGCTTTCCAGCAGGCCGACCAGGCCTCAACCAGGCACTCCAGCGGGTCGGCCAGGCCTCAACTGGAGCCTGACCTCAATCAGGCATGGCGGCGTCCAACCCCTACAGCGGGCTAGTGACTAGAGCAGTGTGGGTAAGTTTATGTGTGTTTGACTGTATGTGGATGTGTGTGTCACTGTGAGTGGATGTGTGTCAGTGTGTGTGGATGTGTGTGTGACTGTATGTGGGTGTGTATGACAGTGGGTTCGGGACATGTGGCTCAATATGCTCATACACAATGCTTGTTACTGTGAGTTTTATTGTTGTGACGCTCTGTGATACACTTGTAACACTGCACATTACTGTGAGTTTTATTGCTGTGGAGCTCTGATACAGTAATGTGTAGTGTGTATGAGCGTATCAGACCTCCACAGCAATAAAACTCACAGTAATGTGCGGTGTGTATCAGCGTGAGTATTATTGCTGTGGAGCTGTTATACGCTCATACACACCGTACATTACTGTATTATTGCTGTGGAGCTCTGTGATAGGCTCATACACACTGCACATTACTGTGAGCTTTATTGCTGTGGAGCTCTGTGATAGGCTCATAAACGCTGCACATTACTGCGAGTTTTAATGTTGTGGAGCTCTGTGATACGCTCTTACACACCGCACATTACTGTGTGTTTTAATGCTGTGGAGCTCTGTGATATGCTTTTACATATGTGTTTTTTCCTTTTTTTGGGGGGGGGGGGCAGCATTTCATCCATTGCTCCAGGCAGCACAGTGGCTTGGGCTGGCTCTGGGTGTGCTGGAACATCTTGTACTTTTTCCTATAGTTATTAGGACTGAAGCACTGCAGAGCCAAAGGAGAAACTAATAACCAGAGGATACACACATATGATTCCCTTATGACAACAAGTCAAATATACATACACAATACTTCCTCTGTCGTTACAACAGTGTAAATGCAGGTTTAAGAAGCAAAATCAATGGGCCCTTGTGAGTCCTGATGTCCTAATGGCTACATTCACTTTTTTATCTATCCTCTGCAACCAACTCCAGTTTATTAATTCAAAAGAAATGCAACAGAATGTACAATATACATGGTAGGTTAGGCGTCAGCGAACCAACGTTTGTGTATGGCTCCTCAAAATTGTAGGTTTGTTTTCAGTATTTTTAATTATTTATTTTTTTGGAACAGTAAACCTGGTGGGCATTGTCTTTATGGACATGCCTCTACTGGTGAGAACTCAAACTATCTGGTCTAAACACTAGCCAGAGGAGTTTCTTAAAGCCATTATCTTCTAAACCAGGGATCTAAAACTCTGCTCCACCTTCCCTCCGATGTTTCTGAACTAAAACAATCAAGGGGTTATTCAAAGAGCACCGAATTGACCATGGAATTTCCCCGTACAGTGCAATTTCGTGGCCAATCGGCTATTCAAAAAAGCTGGCAATTTGCCAAATATTGGCGAATTGTCAGCGAAATCCGATCACCTTCAGTGGCCGTGAAATCCTCATAGAGAAGTAATGGTTAAGCTATTCAGAGACTGCCGAACAGCAGTGAAAAGATGTCGAAAAGCCATGATTTTCTGTGGTTTCATTCGACAGCTTTATGCAGGCGAATCCCATAGGTTTCAATGAAAAAAAAAATCCCCGTTTTTTGTTAATATTTATTCAACCGCTTATTCTTTTCATTTGTAGCACAAAGTTTATTTTTTAGAGTCTTTTCGGCATTTTTTTGGAGAAAGTTTTGATTCCGATATTTTTTTTTGTATATGGAGTTTTTTTTTCTGTAACAGACTTTTTTATTGTTATTCATAGGGCCTCATATATTTATTTCCAGGCATTATCATGCACTAGTTTTTTAAAAAAAAAACATGTTTGGGGGGGATTTCTTGCTTTTCTTTAGCCCCTGTTCGGCTGCTGGTTGGCTTTTTCCAGCGACTGGTCGGTGGACTGTTCGGCGGGTCGTCGGCAGTTTGAGGATTGATTTGGCGGTCTGTTCAGCGGGTTGTCGGCATTTTGCGGTGGGTTTGCAGCTGTGTTCGGTGGTTACATCGAATTGATTCGGCAGTTTTTCTAATCGATTCACGGTTTTAGGATGTGTTCGGCAGGTCGAATTGCCGCACTTCGGGGACCCTGCAGTGAGAGCTGACTTTACTGCGGAGTCAGCGAATTTAACTCGCCGAAGTGCGAGTTAAAAATCCCTTTAGAATTTTATAGCCATCTATTTAATTCAAAGAATTCTGTGAATTGTATGCAACGAAAATCTGGGTGGCCAGGGTTTGAGATCCCTGCTCTAAACTTGTAATACAGAACTAGTTGATGAGCAAACGACATTGTCAAGTGTGTACCTACTCCTCATTCCTATGGTATCATTTAGCCAGTGGTCTTCCCAATGAAGAAATACAACCCTCTCCCATGCAAAATGAAGTTCCTCTCACTTTTTCCATCCTTGAACTGTTTCCAAAGACTAGGGGAACGCCTTCCATAAACTTTCAAACATAACATACTTACAGTTAACAGAATTTTCACCAGCTGTAGAAGTTTTCATCTTTCTCACATAGAAACACTCTTGCAGGGTTATTCAGAGAGAACCGATCTGGCCTCGAAATGGCACCGAACAGTAAATTTCCCCATACGGTGCCATTTCGTGGTCATTCGGCTATTCAGGAAGTAAGCAGTTCGCCAGATTTTTGCCAATTGCCAGCAACATACGGTGCCTTTTTGATGGCAGTGAAATCCCCCATAGAGAAGCAATGGTTAACCTATTCAGAGAACAACGAAACAGCACCGAAATGTCAGTGAAATGCCCTGATTTTCAGTGGTTTAGTTCGGCAGGTTTAATCAGGCGACTCCCATAGGCTTCAGTGTTAAAAATATTCCCGTTACAATGCAATATCTATTAAACAGTTTGTTCTTTTAATCTGCAGCAAAAAGTCTTTTTTTTTTTTTGGGATTTTTTCGCAAATTTTTTTTCCCATTTTTTTTAAAATAGTGTTTTTTCTTCTTTCTATAACAGACCTTTTTATCACTATTCATAGGACCTTATAAATTAACCTCCCTGGCGGTCTAATTTTTTCAAAATTTTTTGTCTAAAAGCGTCTCAATTTTTTTTTAAAGGAAACGTGTTTTTGTACATAGTTAGCCTGTAATAATTAGGAATCACGCACTGAAATCTGTGAAATCAAGAGTTCTTACTGGTAAAATCCTTTATAAATAAATTAATTAATCAATTAAAAAAAATTAGTAAATACACTGAGTCCGATAAAGTTTGAAACATGACATAATAATTTATTATCCCAAAAATAATTATCCAAAATAATGCAAATAAATGATATTCAATAAAATACAACAAAAAACACTGAAATCTGTCTGAGAACAAGGGTGAGACGAGGTATGGTCTATTTCTTATCCTGTACTGCCACCTAGTGGCCGTTCATAAACTTTTCCATTTGTATTCAGTGAGTATTATGAATGAAGTTTGCTGCGTCCAGCCCCCCTGCATCATGTGACTCGCAGGGAGCCATCCAGGAAGCAGCTTGCCGCGATCACACTGCGGGGGACAGCGAGGGAGCCAGGAGGGGGTGAGTATGTATCCAGCCCGAGTGTGGCTCGGGGTTACCGTTCGCGGTAGTGAAATTTAACCCCGAGTCACACTCGGGAATACTGCCAGGGAGGTTAATTCCAAGTATTTTTTTTTTTGCAAACAGCATTTCAAATTTGGCACTTTTAATAGTTTTTTTTTTTTGTTCTTTTTAACTGTCCGGCGGCTTGTTGGCTTTTTTCTGCGGCTGGTCGGCAATGTGTTTGGTGGCTCGTCGGCTACATTTGGCGGCTGTCTGGCAGGTTTGCGGCGGCTGTCCGGCAGGTTGGTGGTGGATCGTCTGATACGTTCGGGATTTTATTGGTGGTTATCGGAAAGATCCGAAAATTTGCATCTACCTTTGCTCGTGGCGGGGTATCTGTGTATAGCAATAGGTAGATATTCCGGCCACTTAAAGGACCGGCAGTGTAGGATACCTTGTCTCTGTACAGGGATCAGACATTACATCTAGGAGGTACGTGACAATTAGGCTAGGGTCAGACTAACGCATTTTTCGCGTTGTCTGTGAAAAAGTGCGTTCGAACGAATGGACGCATTTTTTCACGGAATACGTGATAGCGGTCATACGATGCGCATTTTCGTCCGTGATTTTGTACGGATCAACAATAAAACACTTTTTGTATCTGGACGTTATGTTGGCCGGACATTAGCAGCGTCTGACGTCTCCCAATCACGCACACACGCCTCTAGCGGACGCAGCGCACTCTGCACGTCCATACTAGCGGTTTGACGTTCTAGAAAAAATGCGTTCGTTTGCCACTTGCGTTGCGCGGACGAACTTTCGTGCGGCCGTACTTCGTGTGTTCCCCGGCATTGGACGTCATTTGCTGCTAGCACGGCCGTGATTTCGTGCGTCTAAACGCACGTTAAAACTGCTTTCGTCTGACCCTAGCCTAAGACGAAAGTCCGTTTGTAAAATTTTTTACTTATTTTGTACCTACAAGTTAGAGTTGCAAGTATTTACAAAGGGCCAACAAGTTCCGTAGTGCTGTACAACGGGAGAGGCAGAATAAGAAATGTACTTACACATTACACACACAGAACAGTAGGAGAGAGGACCCTGCTCGAGAGCTTTAAATCTAAGAGGATAGGGGAGACACACTAGGTGAGGGTGAATAGACTACAAGTACCAGGGTGCATGTGAGCTGGGTGGGAAAATGGTGCAAGAAATGTACAGTGGGGGATTATGAAGTGAGCTGATAGGCTTCTCTAAAGTAATGTGTTTTCAGAGATTCCTTGAAGGACTGGAGAGACTGGGAGAGTCTGTTGTGGGGGAGAGAGTTCCATTGAAAGGGGACAGCTCGGGAGAAGTCCTGAAGGTGAGAGTTTGGGGTGCGGGTACAAAGAACTGATAGCATCAGATCATTGGCAGAGCAGAGTGGTCGGGATGGGATGTACCTGCTAATAAGGGGGAGAAGTAGGCAGGGGCGCGGTTATGAAGAGCTTTGTACGTGAGCACCAGTATTTTTATTTGGATTCTAAAGGAAACAGGGAGCCAGTGTAGATATTGACAAAGAGGTGAGGTGTGAGAGGTACAGGCGGTGAGGTGTATGAGTCTAGCGCAGGTGTTCATTACAGATTGCAGAATGAGAATCTGGGATCTTTTAAGGCCAGAGAGAAGGAGGTTACAGTAGTCAAGGCAGGAGATAAGCACATGGATGAGCATTTTAGTAGAGTTCTGATTAAGAAAAGGACGGATGCATCCAATGTTTTTTAGGTGGAGGCAGCAAGATTTAGTTAGGGACTGAATGTGAGGAGTAAAGGATAGATCGGAGTCCAAGAGGACCCCTAGGCAACAAGCCCTAGAGGTAGAAGTAATGGTGGCACCATTCACCTGAAGAGAAATGGGTATGAAAATGGAGGATTTTGATGGAGGGAAGACGAGAAGTTCAGTTGTAGAGAGGTTAAGCTTTAGGAAACGGGAAGTCATCTAGTCAGAGACAGCTGACAGGCAGGCAGTAACACGGTCCAACACAAGAGGAGAGACATCGGGGGAGGAAAGGTAGATTTGGGTGTCATCAGCATAGAAATGAAATTGGAGTCAATAGGGTGAAATGAGGTTGCCCAGAGAGGCAGTATAGATTGAGAAGAGTAGGAGACCCAGAACAGAGCCTTGAGGCACCCCAACCGAGAGCGTAACCGGTGGTAAAGAGGCACCAGCAAAGGAGACACTGAAGGAGTGAAGAGAGAGATAGGAAGAGAACCAGGAGAGAGCTGTGTCACTGAGGCCAAGTTGACGCAGCGTGAGGAGCAGGAGAGGTCACACTGTGACCTTTCCAGCGCTGCCTCTTTTACTAATATCTATCTAATATCTTCTCCCCTCCTTTCAGGCGCTCTTCCGACTTTTGCCGGGGGGTGCCTGAAACTGACATCATCGAGCTCTTCGTGATGACGTCAGTGCGCCTGGGAGGGGGTATAAAAGCGGGGTCTGACTTCAAGGAAGCCAGACCACCACAGGACCCTTGAGGGAGAGGTAAGTATTAGGCAGGAGAGCCCCTTAGCAAATGACATGTGGGGAATGTCCTCCGCATATAGCAGGGAAGCCCCATGACGTTCTCCACAGGTCTTAGGAAATGAAGGGGTTAATGAGAATCACGATGCAAACAGACTGTCTGTGCAAACAGACAGTATAAAAAAAAATTGGAGTACATCTTGTGCTGCCATTTTGTTAATTTTGTGAATAGTAATTTTTTTATGCTTTTTCTATGCCCAGAAAGTCCAAAGAAAATACAGATCCTGACCAAATAACATATCGAGTGAATCTAACAATCACCGGGGAGGTTTCCTCCCAGGAAAACACAGGAAAGTCTCTAAATTTAAATTCTCCTTGTTAAGAAAATATTTCTAAGCTATGCTTAAAGTATTTTACTGTCCATAAATACTCAACCTGCGGCCAGGGCAGATTAATGAACGGGTTTTGAAAGCAGCGAGCTTCCGTCATTAAGTCATTACATTTTCACGGAGCTTGATGAATCGGTGTCACTTTTTACATATGTGGTTTGGCCTAAGATTGTGGAGAACATATTTTATTGTCAATAAAGGCTAGCTTCACCTTATTCTACATAATTATGTATGACGGGCATTGAGTTAGATTTTTCTAGGTAATAGATGTTTTACTATTCTCAAGTAAAAGATTGCAATCATTCAAAACTTTCCATGGACGGATGAATCATGAATCACTACTGTTGCGGCTCGACGGAAATTGTAAGAAATGATATGACAGATTATGGGCCCTATTGCAAGGATGACGATAAGGCTGGGGTCAGACGAGCGTAGTGTTCACGTCCGTGATTGCGCCTAAAAGTACGTCCGTGATAGCATGACAGAAAGCCCATTGGAGCCTGTTACACAAAGTACGTCCGCACTGAACTACGGACGCACCACGGCCGCGGCAAACGGACGCAAGGCAGGCAAGAACGTACAACCACTAGAACGGCCGCACAAAGTGCGGTGCGTTCGCAACGTCCGCATTGCTTTGTGTGTGAGTGATGGAACGTGGTCAGACGGACTGCATTTATACGTCCAGCATTTTTCACGGACAAAATGGTTTTGCTTTTTAATTTATTTTCCCTCCTACATCCGTCAAAATATACGTCAGTGAATAAACGGACTGTGTGGCCACTACTGTGTCTTCCGTACTGACGTACGTCCGTGTGCACAGACGTACAGTCCGTAGAAATCACGCTCGTCTGACCCTAGCCTAAGATAACTTCTTGATGTTATACCCAACATCTTGGATAAGAAGATATCTTCTCCCCAAAAATCGCAATTTCACTCTTGGTGCAAGCTTTACTCAAAAATAAACTGTCTGCTAAAAGCTGGTAAGTTATAATTGCTTTAGTTAAGGGTACGTAAAGTATCTTTATTTCTTATATTGCAAATTTAATGTTAGGTCTCAGAAAATATTCATGCAATTGCCTTACCGGCGCTAATGGTTAATAAAGTGAATTCGTGGCAGAGTTCATGTGTTGGCAGGTTTTAAGGGCCAATCAAAACACACAATCAATATTCACTGACTTTCTTTCTTGGCACAGGTTATTTTAGGGTTGTTCTACCTCCTACCTCAGGCTGGCCTTCCACTGGGTCCGTAGACAGGCGATCGACTTAGTCCTCCAACTACAGATAACGCCGTCGCATGACCAGTGTCGTCCACTGAAAGTGTCTGACGACGACCCAGGTTGGCCAACAGACCGGCTGCCGAACAAAGAAAAAGAAAAAAACCTCTCCCTGTTGCTGAAATGGGTTTCAGCACCAAGGAGAGCACCGGCGAAGGCAGCCGTACAAAGGGGGGGGGGACACTCGCCAAAGGCTGCAAGAAAAGAAACCCCTGTCCTTGGTGCTGAAATAGGTTTCAGCATCAAGGACAGTACTGCCGACGAATGAAGCCAGAATGAAGAAAAAAACACACAATGCGGTCGGCCAGAAAAAAAAGCCTAGTCTTTTTTTTTTTTTTTAAAAAGACCCAGTGGGAATCAAAAATTTCACCTACAAAAAAATACTCGAATTCCAAGAAAAAAATCTATAAATAAAAAGGCTTTTTGCTGTAGATGAAAAAAATAAACGGTTGAATAAAACATTATATAAAAACAAAAATATTTTTTTACATTGAATCCTATGGGCTTCATCTGTCAAACTGAATCACCTCTCTATGGGACAATTTCCCTGCCGTGGAACGGCGGATTAACTATACAATTCATTTTTTTTTCATGTAAATTGTCCCAGATCGTCCCGGCGCCGTCTGACAAATCCCTTTGAAATGGGAGCAATCGCTGGTTGCAAAAAAATCGTCTGAAGTTGTCTGATGGAAGTCGGATGCAGTGGAAGAAGGCTGATTCACCTCCATGTTGTGGGATCGGTGGGACGACGTCAGACGATATCGGATGATCGCACTATTGCACGACTACGGACACAGTGGATGGTCAGCCTCAACATTACAATCTTTGTAATTACGTGTGTTCACTGCGTTTAGTGCTTAGTTGTATTTTTTAGGGTTTGCGATTAGGGATGAGCCTAACACCCCCCAAGTTCGGTTCGGGCCCGAACCCGAACTTTCCATATGTTCGGATCCGAACCCGAACCCGAACTCAATGCAAGTCAATGGGGCTGAAAATTCGGTTTTTAGAGTGCCCTCCAAGAGGGCATATATGCTAGATATTTGCCATAAAAGGTGTATGGGGGTCCGGGTAGTGCCCTGGGGGACAGGAAACAAGGACAAAAAGTAAATAATAATTGAAATGGGAACAATATTGCTGCATTAACGAACCAAAAAAAAGAAAAAAAAACTTGTTTCTTTTTTTTTTATAATTTTTTGTTAATATTTTTTATTTTTATTTTATTTTTTTATTTATTTTTTTAAAACTTTTTTCATAGTCAAGTTTGATATTGTTGGAACGGCCATGCTCTGGCCGATCCAACAATACCAAACATTAACCCCTAACTGCCACGGATCAGGAGATAGAGGGTTCATTGGAACCCCCTATCTCCACCATTGGTGGCAGTTAGGCTAGGGTCAGACAAACGCATTTTTCACGTTGTCCGTGAAAAAGTGCGTTCGAACGAATGGACGTATTTTTTCACGGAATACGCGATAGCGGTCATACGATGCGCATTTTCTTCCGTGATTTTGTATGGATCATCAATAAAACCCTTTTTGTGTCTGGACGTTATGTTGGCCGGACGTGTGCAGCGTCTGACGTCTCCCAATCACGCAAACACGCCGCTATGCGGCCGCAGCGCACTCTGTACGTCAGTAGTAGCGGTTTGACGTTCTCAAAAAAATGCGTTCGTTTGCCACTTGCGTTGCGCGGACGAACTTTCGTGCGGCCGTTCGTCGTATGTTCCCCGGCATTGGACGTCATTTGCTGCTACCACGGCCGTGATTTTGTGCGGCTAAACGCACGTTAAAACTGCTTTCGTCTGACCTTAGCCTTAGGGGTTAACTCCAGGACTGGCGTCATCGTGCTATGCACAATGACGCCAGTCCTCAGGGGGCATTCCCGGAAGCTTGGCCGACATCCAAGATGTCGGCCAGCTCCGGGAAAGGATCACGAACCGGCGCTTTTTGGCGCCGATTCGTAATCCGGCCCCCATGGGGTTAATGCCAGGTACCATTTGGAAGGGCAGGCTGTGCCCTTCCAAACGGTGCCTGGGTTAACCCCCTGCACGCCGACGATCGGGAGGGAGAGAGGTCCGAACAACCTCCCCCCCTCCCTTTCAGGCGCCTCCTCCGCACATGCGGGGGGGCGCCTGAATTAGGTGTCATCGCGCCCCCGCGATGACACCTAATTACTCCGGCGGCGGTTCCAGGTGCTGGGCTGACATCGAGGATGTCAGCCCGCACCGGGGGGGCCAGCGATCGGCCGGAACCCGGCCGAACGCTGGCCCCAAAGTGAGGACGCGCTCAGCGCGTCCACCGCAAGGAACGTACCTGCGGGTGGACGCGCTGAGCGCATCCTCCGCAGCGAAAGGGTTAAAGGGACAGTGAGTTTTCCATGAAATAGGGGTTAAAAATAAAAACGAAAAATTCCTTCAAATATTGTGCCTAGGAGGTCCCCAAAACCTGCCCGTGAAGTGGCGGATTTCTAGGATGTATAGAAACACTTAAAAACAAAAAAATGACATTTAAAATGACGGTAAATGCTTTTCCTTTAATCTATCCATAAACAACTGCTTGGGGCGGCAGTCTGTATGAAAAGAGGAGACATTTTCGGACACGCAGAAAAAGTTTACTGATTTTTTGGCGGTGAAACGCAGGAGAATGGAAAATTCTAGACCAAATAGTCGATTTGGAAAGTGAGATAAATGGGAGAATTTTTCTGGTTTGGCTATTTTGACCTAGAATTTTCTCTTCAGTCATTCTCCTGAGTTTCACCTTTCTCTGAATAACCTTGTCAGGGTTATTCAGAGAGCGGTGAAGAGCAGGAGAATGACTGGAGAATGGAAAATTCTAGGTCAAAATAGCCAAACCAGAAAAATTCTCCCATTTAGGCTAGGGTCAGACTAACGCATCTTTCACGTTGTCCGTGAAAAAGTGCGTTCGAACGAATGGACGTATTTTTTCACGGAATACGCAATAGCGGTCATACGATGCGCAGTTTCATCCGTGATTTTGTACGGATCATCAATAAAACACTTTGTGCATCTGGACGTTATGTTAGCCGGACATTAGCAGCGTCTGACGTCTCCTAATCACGCACACACGCCGCTAGCGGACGCAGCGCACTCTGTACGTCAGTACTAGTGGTTTCACGTTCTCAAAAAAATGCGTTTGTTTGCCGCTTGCGTTGCGCGGCCGCACTTTTGTGCGACCGTACTTCGTATATTGGCCGTCATTGCCCGGCATCTGCTGCTAGCACGGCCGTGATTATGTGCGCCTGCACGCGCGTTCGCACTGCCTCAGTCTGACCCTAGCCTAAGGCTAGTGTCAGACTAGCGAATTTTTAACGTGCGTTTAGGCGCACTTAATCACGGCCGCACTAGCAGCAAATGACGGGCAATGACGGCCAATATACGAAGTACGGTCGCACGAAAGTCCGGCTGCGCAACACAAGTGGAAAATGAATGCATTTTTTAGAGAAAGCAGAACCGCTAGTACGGACGTACAGAGTACGCTGCGTCCACTAGCGGCGTGATTTGGAGACGTCAGACCCTGCTCATGTCCAGCCAACATAACGTCCAGACACCCAAAGTTTCCTGGTTTGGATCCGTAAAAAATCACGCACAAAAATGCGCATCGTATGACCGTTTTCGCGCATTCGGACGCACTTTTTGACGGTCGCTGTGAAAAATGCGTTAGTCTGACCCTAGCCTTATCTCACTTTCCAAATCGGCTATTTGGTCCAGATTGTTCTCTTTTCCTGCCATTCTCCTAGTTTTCACCTTTCTCTGAACAACCCTGAGAGACAGGTGAAAGCCAGGAGAACTGGCAGGAGAAGAGAACAATCTAGACCAAATAGCCAATTTGGAAAGTGAGATAAATGGGAGAATTTTTCTGGTTTGGCTATTTTGACCTAGAATTTTCATTTCTCCAGTTATTCTCCTGCTTTTCACCGCTCTCTGAATAACCCTGTGAATGTTTAATCCCGAGGTGAAAAATAACATTGCTTTAGATGTTAAAAGCGGTCAATGAGGAAATCTTGTATTTTTTCACACAGCAGTTAAATGCAGCATATTAGGAAGTTTTAGGAGGGAAATTAACACTCACTCAGAACAGAAGCAGACACCCCACACCTTCATTCTACATAAAATGTATCAAATTGATTAGACCAGACTAAAACATCTGTTGTTGTTATGCCGTTTGGAAAAAAAAAAGGTAATTTAGGCTAGGGTCAGACTGAGGCAGTGTGAACGTGCGTTCTGGCGCACTTAATCACGGCCGCACTAGCAGCAAATGACGGGCAATGACGGCCAATATACGATGTACGGTCGCACGAAAGTCCGGCTGCGCAACGCAAGTGGAAAATGAACGCATTTTTTCGAGAACGTAAAACTGCTAGTACAGACGTACAG
Source organism: Leptobrachium leishanense (assembly GCA_009667805.1). Lineage (NCBI taxonomy): Eukaryota > Metazoa > Chordata > Amphibia > Anura > Megophryidae > Leptobrachium > Leptobrachium leishanense. Next base: position 77,933,663 of record CM019065.1, read on the forward strand.
AGTGCGCTGCGTCCGCTAGCGCGTGTGTGCGTGAATTGGAGATGTCAGACGCTACTAATGTCCAGCCAACATAACGTCCAGATGCACAAAGTGTTTTATTGATGATCCGTACAAAATCACGGACGAAAAATGCGCATCGTATGACCGGTATCGCGTACTCCGTGAAAAAATACGTCCATTCGTTCGAACGCACTTTTTCACGGACAACGTGAAAATGCGTTCGTCTGACCCTAGCCTTAGAGGTGAGAAGAATCTTTGCACGTACACATTAGTTTTTAATTCAATATCTAATAAACCATTGCTTATAATATTTTGCAGTAAAGAGTCTCTTTATTTCTAGATTTTTTAGTATTTTTTAAGCATTGTTTATACTTTTTTCAAAATTTCTTTTTTTTTTCCGAACTCGAACCGAACACGCCCAAAAAGTTTGAAGTTCGCGAACTTTCGAACTGCCAAAGTTCAGGCCGAACTCCAACCGACCGAACCCGAACAGCTCATCCCTATTTGCGATATTTGTCCAAATTTCTGTGATGGATTTCAATTGAGGATATTAATAAAGCTTATTCTGTTTTAATGTAGCTTTTTTCCTTACTGTGCCCCAGAGCATTGGATGTGGAGTATTGTTCGGTCCACATCTCAATATTATTTTTTCGATAAGTGTTTTAAGGGATTTTACTAAAGCAATTAACTAAATATGCCAAAAAATTCCTTACATCTCATCCCACGGTGAAGAGGGCAGAGCGATTTTCCACTTCTTCTCGTCAGAAGAGTGAGACTGGGAACAAATAGTTCTCCATCTCCCTCCACAATTCATCTGCAGCTCCTCTGTGATTATTTGGGTGTGAGCTGGGCTCCATGGAGTCCTATGGACTCAGGACATGTTGCTCATGCAGGAATGCAGCGTCTCTGTCTACACATGCTAACAGGCTGGCGATTAATGCCGTTCATTAGCAGCACTGAGTGCTAAAGTGGAGTGTACACCCACAATGCATAAACCTCTTTCAGCTGCTAATGCATAAAAACACCAAAAAGAATGAACATAAAACTAATTATTTTACTAAACAAACCATTTAAGAAGGGATGGAGACTGGCTTGTGGATGGAGGAATAAGACTGTGCTTGGATTTATTTGGCACGGTTAAAATATTGCTAAAGGTAAATTCCGAATTTACCATGGCAGAGTTCTAATCCCTCATTTATGAACCAGACGTATGAAAAAAGAGATTGTGAAATTACACTCTGACTGTAGATATTAAGATGTCTTTCATGAGCCATGACAGGGTTATATTAGAAAGTACATAAATTATACAAACCGCTCCCTGATAAGATGCAGATGCCCTATGACCTCAACATTTGTAAATGCAAAATAGACCAATATTTGGTAAAAATATGCAATAATGCAAACTGTCATAATTTTTTTTTTTTTTTGAGAAAGTATTTTACCAGGAAGGATACATTGAGATTTCTCTCGTTTTCAGGTATGTCCTGGGTGGACATACTTTGACCGGGAGTGTTACACAGTCTGTATCTGACAAGGTTCCAGGCCATATTGTTCCCCCCAGGACCACCAGAACTACATCAGAGGCTACAGACGCCTGACTGCTCCGGAGCACCCAAGCACCCTTGAGCCATCAAGCCACTAAACCGCTCAGGGCCCATGTGCTAACAACCCCATAGCACCCCAGGCCTCTCTATGAACACAAATCCCTGCAACATAGATATGCTAGACATGTGTTCCATGTTAGAAATGCTTTAATCCTATGTTGTTTTCCATTAGGAAGAGGTTAGTAAACACTATTAATACCCTAAATACTATATAGATTTCCTCATTACAATACCTGCAGCCTGACACCTCATCTTGTTTCCAATTCAAAGCACCCTACGCTAGAATCTACACAGTCTTAATCCTTCCAGAATGCATTCAAAGCAAAGCATATAGCTTGCATATGTTACAAATGCCGGGGAAAAGGAAACGCACAAATCTATTCTTTTCTTTCTAACAAATCATTTCAAGTGTTTGAAGTTGCAAAGTTTATCTTATCAGCATTAACAGTGAAGTACAAATATTTTCAGTATTTGGAATACCTGAATTAATTCCAGTACTAGGCAAAACCAAGCACTGCATGTGCTATAAACGGCTAAGTAAAAATATCCAGCAGCTTACTGATTGCAGGATCATTTCAAAGGCACAGATTGAACTGTATGTTTATATATACATATAATCTGTGTATATACAAATTGTGGGGCGAGAAGGCCAGCGTACCACCTACTGTATATACCGCCTGCATGGAATAGAGGTAACATCACTGCTCTATAACCGTGGAGAGGAGACTTGGTAGTGAAGGGTTCCTATTTATAGTGTGAATTTACATATTCTATTGGTATTATTATATTACCAAGTGTGAATAAGAAGAGTCGGCTGTTCACAGAAACAGGGTTATTCAAAGAGAATCGAAAAGTCACCGCACGTTCGGTGACTTTTCGTTCTCTTCAATTCGGTACGATTTGGCGATCCCATTTCGGCCACCCTGCGGTGTATTCAGCAAGCACCACAGGGTCGCCGAAATGCAGGGAAAAGTCACTGCAACAGTAGGAAAGATGGTAAGCGCCCACAATATGTGCCACCACCCAGCTGAACCAGATGACCAGTGGTTTCCCCCAAACCAGAATAGACAATTCACACACAAGTGAATCTACGACTCTACAATACGATATATACACTGTATTAGACATACTGCACCAATGTACTTTTTGCCTTTTGTTTCCTATATACCATATATTCATACCGAGGACATTATGAGAACCGCCTGAAATCCCTTGCGTTTATTCCGCGCTGACCAGATATGTATTCAAAAATTGCCGCAAACCCGCCGAAAACTCATTGCAAAACGAGGGTGAACGCACACCGAAACCCGCAAAAACATCTGAAATTAACCCGCCAAAAACGCCGGAAAAACCTGAGCAGGAGCCGATCACACGCAGTGCAGCTGTAGTAAAAACCCGAAACCGCAGACGACTGAAGTGAATAAATTAAAAAAACAGTTCGCTTGAATTTTTGAAAAGTGAAACCCTGTTTTCAAAGAAACTACTGAGTGAAAATGTCTGAAATTTACATATAAGATTTTATTTATAAAGGATTTTACCAGGAAGGATACATTGAGATTTCTCTCGTTTTCAAGTATGTCCTGGGTTCAAGAACATTGAAGTGTTACAGTTACAGAAATACAAAGTAATACAATGCAAGATATTAAAAAAACAACACAAATATACAGATTAACAGAAAATAAATATGTAGGAAATATAGTCACTAGGTTACATGTTTACAGGTGCATTCTGTATTGAGGTATGTTAGTAAGGAGCTTTTGAGTGACTTAAGACTGGGGGAAGATTTGATGGTGTCTGGGAGGTTATTCCATAATTGTGGTGCTCTGTAGGAAAATGAGGACCGAGCCACTGTCTTTTTGTATTGTGGAATTGCAAGTAAGGTGCTGGTCCTGGATCGGAGGTTATAGGATGAGGGAGCTGCTGGGGGAAGCAGTCTATTCAGGTAGGGTGGCAGCTTCCCAGAGATGCTCTTAAACACCAGGCTGGGAAGGTGAAGGGTGCGTCTGGATTCCAGCGATGGCCAGTTTAGCTCTTTTAACATGTCACAATGGTGGGTCATGTAGTTACATTGTAGCGCAAAGCGGCAGAATGAGTTATACAATGTAGTAAGTTTATGAAGGTGTGTTTGCGGGGCGGCTGCATACACTACATCTCCGTAATCAATAGCCGGCATAAGCATTTGCTGTACAATCTGCTTTCTTACCGCGGGACTCAGGCAGGATTTGTTTCTGTACAGGGCACCTAGTTTGGGGTAAAGTTTAGATGAGAGTTTTTCGATGTGGGGGCCAAAGGATAGATTAGGGTCCAACCACATACCTAGATATTTGAGAGAAGTGACTGTGGTCAGCATGCCATTTGATTTTGTCCCAACACATAGATGGGGATTTTGCAATTTGTGTAGTTTAGGTGCTGTTCCAAAGAGCATCGTTACGGTTTTGTCAGTATTTAAAAAAAGTTTGTTGTTTTTGATCCACTTTTCTACCTCTGTGAATTGTTCTTGCAGCATGGCCTCCAGCTGCGGGAGATTTGGTTTGCTGGTATAGATCACAGTGTCGTCTGCGTACATATGTACAGTTGAGGCTTTGCAGACGTTGGGCAGATCATTTATGAATATTGTGAATAGCAGGGGAACTAGTATTGAGCCTTGGGGTACACCGCAAGTGACTGGGAGCGGGAGGGAGGAGCTGCCAGAAATTGACACATATTGTGATCGGTCGGATACATATGATTGAAACCAGGTTAGCGTGCGATCACCAATGCCAGAGTTTTTAAGTTTTTCTAACAAGATGCCATGGTCTACCGTGTCAAAGGCCTTGGCAAAATCAAGGAAGATGGCTCCAGTTAGGTTTCCTTGTTCCATCCCAGCTTGGATATCATTGCAGACTTTTAAAAGGGCGGTTGTAGTTGAGTGATTTGGACGAAAGTCTGATTGATCCGGGGTTAAGTAGTTCCAATATTGATAATAATCACGTAATTGTGTGTAGACACATTTTTCCAAGACTTTTGACATTACAGGGAGCAACGATATTGGACGGTAGTTGGATACCAAAGTACTGTCCTCAGTAAAACTCTAACTATCAGAAGCAACATCCCAACACAAGATAGTTCTCTGCCACCTCCACTCCCACAGGTCCCCTCTGCCACCCTCTGCCGCTTCCTCCCAACCACTGAGGAGGAAGTCAATTCCTTATTGTCCTCCTCACATCTCACCACGTGCCCGCTCGACCCCATTCCCTCACATCTAATTCCTCCCCTCTCCTCCTCCCTCACCCCTGCTCTCACACACATCTTCAACCTATCTCTCTCCACTGGCTCCTTTCCATCCGCCTTCAAACACGCGCTAGTTACCCCTTTACTAAAGAAACCATCCCTAGACACCAACTCTCCATCCAACTACCGCCCTGTATCCCTGCTTCCCTTCACATCAAAGCTCTTAGAAAAACTAGTCTTCAACCGCCTCTCCCTCTTCCTGTCCTCCAATTCCCTACTTGAGCCCCTGCAATCTGGCTTCCGTCCGCTACACTCAACTGAAACTGCCCTCACCAAAGTCACCAACGACCTCCTAACTGCTAAAAAACACGGCCACTATTCTATTCTCATCCTGCTTGACCTCTCGGCTGCTTTTGACACTGTTGACCAACCCCTCCTTCTACAGACCCTCAACTCTCTGGGTCTCTGACACTGCACTTGCTTGGGTTGACTCCTATTTATCCAACAGGTCCTTCTGTGTGTCCTTTGCTGGTAACTCCTCCTCTTCATTGCCTCTATCTGTTGGTGTACCTCAAGGCTCTGTCCTTGGTCCTCTGCTCTTTTCCATCTACACCTCCTCCCTGGGCAAAATCATCAACAGCTTTGGCTTTAATTACCACCTCTACGCTGATGACACTCAGATCTACCTCTCTACCCCTGATCTCTCTCCCCCTGTCCTTTCAAAAGTCAGTGACTGTTTATCTGGCATCTCCTCCTGGATGGCCTCCCACCACCTAAAGATCAACATGTCAAAGACTGAGCTCCTACTTATTCCTCCCTCTAATGCCTCCCCACCTCCTGACTTCTCTATCACGGTGGAGGGTATCACCATCTCCCCATCAAACCAAGTTCGCTGTCTTGGAGTTACACTGGACTCTGCTCTTTCCTTCATCCCCCACATCAAGTCTCTTTCCTCCTCCTGCCGATACCAACTGCGTAATATTTCCAGAATTCGGCCATTTCTTACCGCTGTCACCACAAAACAACTCATACACGCCCTGGTAATCTCCCGACTCGACTATTGCAATAATCTCTTATCTGGCCTCCCTCTGTCCCGCCTCTCCCCCCTACAATCCATCCTGAACGCCTCCGCCAGGCTAATTCACCTCACCCGCCGCTCTGTCTCTGCCGCTCCCCTCTGCGAGTCCCTTCACTGGCTCCCCATCCACTGCAGAATTAAGTTCAAAATCCTTATCCTTACCTACAAAACCCTCACTAACTCAGCGCCCCACTACCTGTCCTCACTAATCACCAAATACACCCCAGCCCGCTCCCTAAGGTCAAACAGTGACCTGCGCCTAGCTTCTCCCCGCATCACCTCTTCCCATGATAGACTGCAGGATTTCTCACGCGCAGCCCCCACTCTCTGGAACGCTCTCCCTCGTGCTGTCAGACTTTCCCCTAACTTCTCTTCCTTCAAACGCTCCCTGAAAACATTCCTATTTAGGGAAGCCTACCACCCAACTCACTGACGCAACCATCAATCACTCTCACCTTACAGTCCTCTCCTCCTGTTTCCAACCCCAACCCTCCTAGATTGTGAGTTCCTACGGGAATAGGGCCCTCATCTCCTCCTGTACTGTTTGTCAAATGTTGTTCAATGTATTGTAACCCTGTCTGTACTGTGCTTATTGTACAGCGCTGCGGAATATGCTGGCGCTTTATAAATAAATAATAATAATAATAATAATACTGTCACCACTTTTATGGATAGGTACCACTCTTGCAGTCTTCCAGAGCTTGGGTATGTATCCAGTCGCCAGTGACTCATTTATTAGGGTTGCGACAGGATTTGCAATTGCTGGCGCACTGATTTTCAGCAGCATTGCTGGTATTTGATCAGGTCCAGACTGGTATTTCATTTTTTGCTTACGGAGAAGTTTAGTAATGACACTGACAGGCACTGGTCTAAAACTGAATTCCTGTCTGATACAGGGACTTTGCACAGTTGGGGGGGCCTGACCTGCATGAGGCCTCTCTGATTGCATGTCATTTCCTAGCTTGGCAATCAAAGTGGTGGCACATCCAACAAAATAATCATTAAAGGCATTTGCTACATCTAGGGGGTGTTGCAGGGTTTGGTTGTTTACTTTGACAGCAGCTGGCTGGGAGTGGACTGGGGGTGCTTGTATGTTACTTATGGTTCTCCAAAAGTTTCTAGGGTTTGATATGTTATTGTTTAGCTTTTCATTAAAGTAATGGGCTTTGGCCATTTTTGTTTGTTTTGTGCATTCATTCCGACATTTTCGGTATTCGTAGTGATCGTTCATGGAACCAGTACTCTTGAAATTTGACCACCGTGAATCTCTAAGCTGGTACATTAGTGTAAGATCAGCTGTAACCCAGGGGAGATGAGTCCCTTTTACTCGCACTTTACGCAACGGGGCATGGGAATTCCAGACTTGCAGTAGCTCAGACTGAAAGTATTCAACTGCACAGTCTAGGTCTGGGATTAGGTTTAGCCTGTACCAGGGGAGCTGTTTGAGATCACTTAGGAAGGATTCAAGAATACATTTCTTGAAAGACCTGGTGGTTATTACCTTTGGGGGAGATTTCAAGGCCTTAATTTTGCGCACGCAGTACACTAGACAATGGTCACTAAAGCTATTAGCAAGAACGCCTGCCTCCTGTATTCTATCAGGAGATGAGGAGAGAATCCAGTCCAACAAGGTATGGTTATGGCTTTTCATATTAATGCGAGTGGGGGAGGAGATTAATTGAGTTAGCTGCAAAGTTTTAAACAGCGAGCAGTGTTTATTGTTTTTAGGATTTAGCCAATCTGTATTAAAATCGCCGAGGACCAGCAGTTCACTTTTTTGGTTTTGGGCAAGTAGGTTATTAAGGATTTGAGATGTCAGAGAGGGAGTGCACTGGAGAGCTCGGTGGACGATACAACCCAGCAACAATGATTGATTTACTGAATGGGATCTCAATTATACCAGAGAGGAAATCAAAGGTGACAGGAGAGCTAGAAGTCTGTAAGGGGGTGAACTTTATGGACTCCTCAACATAAATAACAATTCCCCCTCCTCTCTTTGCTCTGTCTTTTCTATAACATGAATACCCCTGTATTGATATGGCAGAGTCTGGTATTTTTGGGGTTAACCATGACTCTGTGAGCACAATGATTTTGGGTTTGTAATAGCAACACCAAGCCTGGATGAGGGTAATGAGCTGCTCTCTGCAAGGCCCTGCTACAAACACTGACTGAGTTTGGGGTGTGTGCTGAAAGAAATCAAGATTGCAAATAGCATCACATTGGGTTGAAATTGTCCAGGAACTTAGGGGGGAGTTTGTAGGGGGCAATAAAAGTTAAGGTTCGTTGAACAGGACATTGGGCAGAATTGCAGATTTAGAGCAAATGGGTAGAAAATGTAGAAGGGAGTGGAATGCAGAATTCAGATAGTATTGCAACAATTCCAATGAATAATAATAAAAAGGGCTGTTACAGAAAAAATAAGTAAAAGTAAAAAAACAAAAACTTTTTTTTTACAAAAAAGAAATCCCGAAAAATGCTTAAAATATCCTAAAAAAATCTATAATTAAAGAGACTCTTTACTGCAGAATATTATAATGAACAGTTTATTAGATTTTGAATTAAAACGGGAATATTTTTAACATTGAAGCCTATGGGATTCGCCTGAATAAATCTGCCGCATGAAACCACCAAATGGCAGGGCAATTCGGCAACTTTTCACTGCTGGGTTTTGCTCTCTGAATAGACGAATGGCCAGGAAAGGTAACCGTACGCTGATTTTCAGCGTTCGGTTCCCTTTCGGCAGCCATTCGGATCTCTTTGAATAACCCTGAAAGTGTTGTAGAGTTTTGTATTCTACAATTACACTTTTTATATTTACTTGACAGTATCTGAGCGCTATAGTTATTATTTACAGTTCCAAGTTTTTATAAAGCGCTAACAAGTTCCACAGTGCTGTACAATAGGGGGCAGAACAACATACATACAGGTTTAACACACAATACAGTAGGCGAGAGGACCCTGCTCAATAGCTTTAAATGATTATTCAATAGGTTCCAAACTTAATCATTTTTCCAATTCCCGTCCAACTGTTAAATTCATTTGCAAGAGAACATGACACTAGTAACCGCTCTCTGAAAAGCTAAAACGTTTTAGAATTGAATTTATTTTTTTTGTTTTTGCTTTTTACTTATTGAGGTTTTATTGCATATAAAAAGAATTAAATATAAGATAGTGCGGCACATTATCTTAACAATAAATTTATGGGAAAAGTAGAGGGTGAGTTGTGGGATCAGGATGGTGTAAGCGAGGGGGTAGCTTTGAGTTTTATGTGTTGTTCTTGTACTGTTATCAGCAAACCTTGAAATAATGTTATTGATGTGCGGATTTTATATGAATATATTTAGATTTAAATATCAAGATTCCATAGATTACACAAATCTATCAAAACTGCAGCTGATTAGCTTAGAAAGCAACTAATAGTCTATATTTATCACTTATTTCCTGTTAGTCACATGTGATTTTAAATGTAGTTCAATTCAACAGTACTTTGTTTATCAAAGGAAACAGAAATCTTTATAGCTGTAGAGTACAGTTTCTGTGAGGTTTGTAGGTCATAGAATGATATATTACCAACCTTGCTAGCTTGACAAAATTACTTGATGACAAACAAGGGAGAAATTAAATGGACAATTTAAAGATGAATAAGTAACTAGTTGTCCAGTTGTAGCTTCAGGCAATGAGCAATTGTTATTGTCAGCATACCTTGTGACTCAAATGTAATATGTTTTACAACATTATTAAATCACAAGCTACAAACCATAACAGGATGAGGTCACACACATGGTGATAGAAAGTATACTATGTTTCCTTTCTTCAACTGGTTGATCCTCTCAAATCAGACAATGTGGCCAGTGAAACACATACACAACATGGACTACTTCTGCATTTTTTTCCCAAAATGGATTTTTATCATATCTAGTTTACATATAAATTTAGAGTGATTGGCAAAACCATTTAGCACTTCTTCTTTAAATAAACTGGGATTGTATATACACGTTTTAGATTTGTGGTGTATACATTATATTAGAGCTATCTGCTGATAGTGATTTAGGGTTTAGGATAGGCCTTAGGCTAGGGTCAGACGAACGCATTTTCACGTTGTCTGTGAAAAAGTGCGTTCGAACGAATGGACGCATTTTTTCACGGAGTACGCGATAGCGGTCATACTATGCGCATTTGCGTTCGTGATTTTGTACGGATCCTCAATAAAACACTTTGTGCATCTGGACGTTATGTTGGCCGGACATTAGCAGTGTCTGACATCTCCAATTCACGCACACACGCCGCTAGCGGACGCAGCGCACTCTGTACAACCGTACTAGCGGTTTTACGTTCTCGACAAAATGCGTTCGTTTGCCACTTGCGTTGCGCAGCCGGACTTTTGTGCGATCGTACTTCGTATATTGGCCGTCATTGCCCGGCATTTGCTGCTACTACGGCCGTGATTAAGTGCACCTGCACGCGCGTTCGCACTGCCTCAGTCTGACCCTAGCCTTAGGGTTTAGGATAGGCCAGGGCTTAGGATAGGCCTTAGGGCTATCTGCTGATAGTGATTTAGGGTTTATGATAGGCCAGGGCTTAGGATAGGCCAGGGTTTAGGATAGGCTTTAGGGCTATCTGCTGATAGTGATTTAGGGTTTAGGATAGGCCTTAGGGTTTAGGATAGGCCAGGGCTTAGGATAGGCCTTAGGGCTATCTGCTGAAAGTGATTTCAGCTTAAATTTCTCACTACAAGTTTGAGACTGTTTACCAGGAAAGGCTTAATGATCTTAACATGTACAGCTTGGAAAAAAGACGAGACAGAGGAGATATGATAGAAACATTTAAATACGTAAAGGGAATACACAAGGTAGAGGAAGGGAGTATATTTAAAAGGAAACAAAATAGCAAAACAAGAGGACATAGTCTTAGATTAGAGGGGCAAAGGTTTAAAAGTAACATCAGAAAGCATTATTTTACTGAGAGGGTGGTGGATACATGGAACAGCCTTCCAGTTGAAGTGGTTGAGGCCAAAACAGTAATTGAATTTAAGCGGTCATGGGATAGGCATAATGCTATCCTAAACAAAAGATAAATCCAGGTAAAGTATCCATGTAATTGGGCAGACTAGATGGGCCGAAAGGTTCTTATCTGCCGACATTTTCTATGTTTCTATGTTTCTAAAATAACAATAACAAAAGAATAACAGACACATACATGGCTTGATTTAATTCTATTGATCATTTTTTGAGAAAAAAAAAGCTTTGTCTGCTTGCGGTTGGTATGTTTATAAATACCAGCTGATCCAGTTGAAGAAATTCAGCCCGAGACCAATTCGAAAAAGTGTCCCTGTTTAGTAAAAACATCGGGATCATAAAAAGCTAAAAAAAAGTGTAAATACATGGGTACAAATGCGGCTTCCATGTTACACTGCCTTCTTTCAAATCCCGGATATGCATGTTGTAATACAGTGGTTCCCAACCACGGTCCTCAAGTACCCCCAACAGGGCAGGTTTTCCAGATATCTGAAGCACAGCACAGGTGATACGATTTGCTGCTCAGTGATTGCAGGGTTCAGTCTGTTTTTCCCCCAAGGTGATCCTTAAAACCTGGCCTGTTGGGGGGACTTGAGGACCGCAGTTGGGAACCACTGTTGTAATATTAAGTCCTGTAAATGCGCATCATATAGTGAAAAAATGTGCATGTCTGAAATTTACAGTAAAAGGGGAAATATTACAGTATGGACTTGCGGGTTGTGAATATAACAGATGTTAACGTACAGACTTACGTGTTATTACTGTAGCAGTAGAAAGTTTATGGACTTGCTCGTTATAACAGTGTAAATATCAATGTACGGACTTGCGATGTTTAAATTTTCAGTACGGAGGTTGAGTGGTTGCAGTGTAAATGTGGATCCTTACTAGATTGCCATGAAGTGTTCAAAAAACACTGCACCACCTCCTGTTAATAGTTATCCATCGTCTTAGGAAAAGTTTAGAAAAAAACTCAACACGGAGGTCAGTTCAGCATATACAAGCTGAAAACGTATTAACCATGTATACACGATCTGCACTAGCAGACCCAGCAGCCCGAGATCGTGTTAACATGATCTAGGGTTATGCTGTATCATTGCATGATGACCAAGGTGCTAACACTTCTTAAATCCAGTTTGGGAATGTCTCCAATGGACTCCCCCCCCCCCCCCACTGTTCATGCACGGAGTCGAGAACTTTAGAAACTCCTTTTGGCCAGTACATGGCAATATCTCCATTTCAAATAGGTTATCACAGTAAGGAATACATTGGGAATATTCTCAAATATTTCTTATTGTATACCGCCTGGATGGGGTAGAGGTAACATCACTGCTCTATAGCTGTGGAGACTCAAGTTTGCCCAAGCACCTCTCCAGTAAGTGTCCTTGGACAAGACACCTAACGGTACATACTCGACACCCAGGACGTACTTGAAAACGAGAGAAATCTCAATGTATCCTTCCTGGTAAAATACTTTCTCAAAACAAAATTAAAAAAATTTGAAAAAAACATTCCTGACAGTTTTTTGAAAATACCTTTTTATTGAAGGGGCGAAAATAAAATAGTAACAAAAGAATGTTATAAGACCAAACGTGTTTCATTGTATAAAAATGTCCTCTACAGCCAGGATGAAAGATGTAATAGAAACCAACAATTCGTACAAGTAATGAACGCAAAGCGCTTTGACCTCTAGCATATCCGTGTCCTTCTTGGCATGTCCAACAGCCCCATCCCAATTAGCTATGACATTCTTCTGGGCTAGGTTTGCATTCCACATTGAGCCACTTGTGTTCCAACCTTCTTTAAGAATGTTTCACCATATTTGAGTAGGATAAATGCTCTATCCCATTGTGAAGGGTTGATTACAATGCATGAATACAATAAAACCTATCCACTAATGTAAGAAAATAAAATAGATCAAAGTTATAATACCATATCACATATTAAACCAAAAGTAAAAATAAGTTTTATGTAATATATATATATGTAGGACTTCTACAACTGCATTTAGAACCACATAAACCATACATCTTCCACAGTGTGTGTCTATGTGTGTGCACTGATACATCTTAAAATATGAAGAAGTAAGAAATCATAAAAAAATTAATTAAAATAAGTTAAATATAATCATAAAAAAATGATGATTGCGGAGGCACTGATTTTGACAGGCCAATGTCTCATTTAAGGTGCTATGGTAAACTGTTCTCCGACCATGGCATACCATTCCAAAAGTAGATTCACTGAAGATTTTCCACAGAATTGGAAGAGTATTTCGATACTTTGTTGAAAGATGTAATGCTTTTGTTATTAAGGTATAGAACATATATATCTGCAGTGACGTTCCAGCTAAATCTACATTCTTTTACAAGATATTTTTATAGTTTTCTTATTATAGATAAACTGACATGGCAGCATAAGGCTAGACACAATTCTATAACGATGCAGAAGCTCAGGAGCAGAATGAGTTATTTGGGCATGCATGTTATCCTAATATCAAAACCTAATCCTAATACCTAAACTTGACCGTAACATAAATCTGAATTCGGCTTTTTACCTTAATGCTAAATGTATTCTACAGGTCTATTCACTAAAAGGTGAAACTCAGGACAATTTGCAGGAGAAGAGAACAATCTAGAGTTAAGCAGCCGATTTGTAAAGTGAGATAAATGGGAGAATTTTTCTGGTTTGTCTATTTTGACCTAGAATTTTCACTTCTCCTGTCAACTCTCCTGAGTTCCACCTTTAGTGAACTAAAGGTGAAACTCAGTGAAACTCAGGAGAGTTGACAGGAGAAGTGAAAAACCTAGTAGTTTTAGCCATAAATTATAGCCTTAGGATTTATCCTACCACTGATCCTGCTCCGAATCCTAACCCTACACTGATCAGAGTACTTTCATGCCTTGATTGTCTGTAAAGGTATACAGTAGTCTTGACTGGTTCCCACATTAATTAGTCAGCCTTCGAGTCAATCAGAATGTTACTGCTGGATACCTCATTTGTGAGGAATTCAGAAATAACTCGTAGTCACGGCCATGCTGGGACAAAAATACGCTTGGGTGTTTTAAAAGCAGAGCATTCCATTAAAAAAACAAAACAAGAATGGACACACACACACATTATATATATATATATATATACACATACACAAACTCACTTAAGCATACTTTTAAAAACACAGTCAGCCTTACATTTCCCCACAGATTTAGTCACACAGTTATACACACACCTAGCCATACAGTCACACACGAGCATCCATATAGTTTCATACATTTGAAATCTAAAGATGCACCCCAAATCCTGTACACTTTCGTACATGGCCCTAGACTCCTCGTTTTTTTCTACTCCATACCTACAAGTTATTATTATTTTTATTTATTAAAGGCCAACGCATTCCACAGTGCTGTACAAAAGACAAAATGGGTAAAGACGAGACAATACACCAAAAGACATGTCTATATTTCAGCAACAGGTACAGGAGGAATTGAGGGTCCTCTTCCTGTGGGAACATACACAGAGTGGCCAGATTATTATGGCCACCTGACTTTTTTAGGCATCTTAGCTATAATTTGGCGCTGAAGTTGCTAGAGGGCCAGACCATTATAAATAGGGAAGCAGGTTGTTTACCACGACAGTAGAAGTGATTTTTTTCTGAAGATATGGGTAAACCGCTCGATTTAACAGCCTTTGAACGTGGGATGATTGTTGGCGCTCGGAGCCATGGAGCGAGTATCAGCAAAACAGCAGAATTCGTTAAATGTACAAGAGCAACTGATGTTGCAGTGTTTAAAGACTGGACTGTCAGCCAAAAATATGGGTCTGAACGTGCGAATTGTGGCCCTCAGCGACTAGTCAATTTTAGGGCAGAACGGAGAGTGGCAAGACTGGTACAAGACAAGAGAAGGGCAACAGTGCATCAAATTAATGCAGATCTTAATCAGGGATCCTCTCAAATGATCTCTGAATGCACTGTTCGCCGTACACTGCATCGTATGGGATATTGAAGCCGAAGGCCTGTGCCAACACCTTTGCTGCCTGCAGTTAACAAGATAAAACGTCTCCAATTCGCACAGGAACACAAGGATTGGACAGTCGAGCTTTGGAAAAAAGTCATGTGGTCTGATGGATCCCGTTTCCAGTTGCATCATGCAGATGGCAGAGGAGAATTTGGCAGAAGCTGCATGAAAGCAGCACCCTACATGCATGAGTACAACTCTTCAAGCTGGTGGGGCAGTGTTATGGTTTGGGGCCCTTAAATTCATGTGGAACAACGTCTGAATAGCACAACATACCAAAGCATCATTGCTGATCAAGTTCATCCTATCATGTTGATGGCATATCCCAATGGCGTTGGCTTCTTCCAACAAGACAATGCACCATGTGACAGTGCTCGTATTGTGCAGGAGTGGTTTAAAGAACATGAGGGAGAATTTACCTTGCTTAGGTGGCCCCCACAATCACCAGATCTCAACCCAATTGAGCATTTGTGGGACGAAATTGAAAGAGCCATCAAATCTCACAGAACTGGACAGTGCTATTCATCAGGCATGGTGTCAGATCCCTCGCATCAACTTTCAACATCTCATGGAGTCAATGCCAAGAAGAGTCGCCGCAGTATTGAAGGCAAAAGGTGGCCCAATGAAGTACTGATGGGGTGGTCATAATAATCTGGCCACTCCGTGGATAAGCTAGATGGGTGAAGGGGTAAGAAACAGGAGGCGAGAACGGCAGTGATGAAAATGATGTTAGAGTAGAGAGATCAGGACGGTTATTGGGCAAGTCGGATGTGTTGTTATGTAGTTAGGCTTCCCTAAACAGAATTGTCTGTAGGGAGCATTTAAAAGAAGCCAGAGTTTGATATTGTGAAGACGCACTTCCATAGTGTTGGTGCTGCACGGGAAAATTCCTGCAGTCTGCCATGTGAAGAGGTGATGATGGAGGATGCCAGAAGCAGGTCATTGTTGGAAATTAGCGGGAGATCTGAGGTGTATTTGTTGATAAGTGAGGACAGGTAGTGCGGAGCGGCATTAGTGAGGGATTTTTAGGTTGGTGAGCACAGTAGTTTGAATTTTATTCTGCTGTGGATGGGAAGTCAGTGCAGGGCCTCAGAGAGCGTCGGCAGAGACAGAGTGATGGGTGAGATGGATAAGCCTAGTAGATGCATTTAGGATGGACTGCAAGAGAGAGAGGAAGGCCAGTCCAGAAGTTATTGCAGTTGCCTAGACTGGAGATTATACAGTTGTGTTCAAAATTATTCAACCCCCACTGAAATTGAGTGTTTTGGCCAGTTTGACATTGATTTTGATCATTCAGTCATCTTGCTTACAATTAAATCAAAGAGGCACGTGTAGGTCAGACAAATATAACATAACATTTATAATGAAATAACCACAAATGTCTTTTCTGTGCTCACATCATTATCAGTTTTATTCAACCCCCAAGTGACATTCAATCTTAGTACTTAGTACAACATCCTTTTACAGTTATAACAGCTTTTAAACGTGAAGCATAGCTTGACACAAGTGTCTTGCAGCGATCTACGGGTATCTTCGCCCATTCGTCATGGGCAAAAGCCTCCAGTTCAGTCACATTCTTAGGCTTGCACACTGCAACTGCTTTCTTTAAGTCCCACCAGAGGTTCTCAATCGGATTTAAGTCAGGTGACTGCGATGGCCACTCCAAAATGTTCCAGCCTTTAATCTGCAACCATGCTATAGTGGACTTGGAGGTATGCTTGGGATCATTGTCCTGTTGAAAGGTCCAACGTCTCCCAAGCCTCAGGTTTGTAACGGACTGCATCACATTGTCATCCAATATCTCCTGGTACTGAAGAGAATTCATGGTACCTTGCACACGCTGAAGCTTCCCTGTACCTGCAGAAGCAAAACAGCCCCAAAGCATGATTGACCCCCCGCCATGCTTCACAGTAGGCAAGGTGTTCTTTTCTTCATAGGCCATGTTCTTCCTCCTCCAAACATAGCGTTGATCCATGGGCCAAACAGTTCTAATTTTGTTTCATCAGTCCACAGAACACTATCCCAAAACTTCTGTGGTTTGTCCACATGACTTTTGGCATACTGCAGTCGACTCTTCTTATTCTTTGGACACAGCAAGGGGGTGCGCCTGGGAGTTCTGGCATGGAGGCCTTCATTACGCAGTGTGCGCCGTATTGTCTGAGCTGAAACTTCAGTACCCACATCTGACAAATCTTTTCTCAGTTCCTCAGCAGTCACATGGGGACTTTTCTCCACTCTACGCTTCAGGTAGCGCACAGCAGTCGAAGTCAGCATCTTCTTTCTGCCATGACCAGGTAGCGTTTCAACAGTGCCCTTTGCTTTGAATTTGCGAATGATGCTTCCTATGGTCTCTCTTGGTATGTTTAACATCTTTGCAATCTTCTTATAGCCATTGCCCTTCCTGTGAAGAGTAATCACCTCTTCTCTTGTCTTCCTGGACCATTCTCTTGACTTCACCATGTTTGTAACCACACCAGTAAATGTCTAGAAGGAGCTGAGTATCACAGTCATTTTAAAGCTGCCTAATTGGTGCTTATTATGCTTTATTGCTGCTCCGTGACATCCACAGGTGTTTTCAATACCTGATTGAAAACACTTGAATGAACCTCTGTTCTTCAGAGTGGTGGTCTTTAAGGGGTTGAATAATTGTGTCAATGAAGAATTCACAAAAGAAACATTTACTACTGTATTACAAAACCAATTGATGTCATTTTAGTTGCATATGATTCTTTAAAAAGTCCTTGTAGGATTTCATTCTGAATACAATTACAAATGTACACTAAATTCCCTAAAACCCTTTACAGCATTGGGGGTTGAATAATTTTGAACACAACTGTAAGAGAGGGGATAAGTTGCTTAGTGGTGTTAGCAGTCAGAAGTAGAAGAATCTTGGTGATATTGTGGAGGTGATTGCGGCAAGATAAGTCGATTGATTGTATGTGGGGGCTGAAGGAAAGACTGGTGTCAAGAGTCACTCCGAGGCAATGGACTTGGGTTGAGGAAAGGACAGTGATACTGTCAACAGTTATAGAAAAGTCTGAAATCGGAGTAGAGTTAGAGGGAGAAATTCGAAGAGGTTGGTCTTAGACATATTGATCTTCAGGTGGTGAGAGGCCTTCCAGGGAGAGCGATTGAGAGTGGAGAGGTAGATTTGACAGGTCAAGGAGTATCAGCCCCCACATCACTGTTATCTTTTATATCAGAGTGTCAGGCAGGCACGTGGGCTGACCAACAGGCTCTCTATTCCTCTGTCAGGGTGGCTATCTAATCCTCCATCAGGATGGCTCTTCTGACTAAATCTCTGCCCAAACCGAACACAAGACCTCTGGGCAAATGTCCAGTGTGCATCTACCCACAGTGGTCTGGGGCCAGCTGATCTCCAGAAGAGAGACTGCTCAAAGTATGTGTGATGGCATGTGATACTGGTACATTCGCCCCTGCAACTGGATGCCAAGAAAGCATGAGAAATGCTGGTTACTGCAAGCTACAAACATAAACAGCCTGCAAACACTGTACATACAGAGGTAAAAGGTTCTACAGATATGTTTGTATGCTAACCTTGGTGTAAATATAACAAGAGTTGTTGGAAACCTAGTAACTCAAAAGACCTCAATGGCTCTGGTAAATTTATACCTCATTCAGAATCTAACCCTTAACCCCATAAGGACCAATGACGTACACAAGGCCAGATTAACATAGGGGCTATTGGAGCAGCAGCTCCAGGCCCATACCCCATATTAGGCCCAGAATAGGATAAATCGGCATTGATGGGCAGTTAGACCCCTGTATCTCCGACTCTATAGCAGCTACAAGGTCATGCAAGGTATCACTGGAAAGGCCAGGGCATGACCAGGTTTTATGGAAAAATAAAAATGTTTATTTCTTTTTCTGTCTAACACAGCAATATTGTTCACTTCTCAATTATAAAGTGAACAATGATGCTGCACTAAGTCACCATTTCATTTCTCATGTCACCAACAAGTGTGGAGTCAATGGCATAATCCGTTATTACGCATTGTTCCATCAAAAACCTTAACTGCCGCACTGCAGAGAGTAGCACTGAGGGGAACTTTGGAACCCTGTGCCACTAATATTTACCCGACACAGGATCAAGTGAGGCGTCATTGGACAGGTCAGAGTCTGGCCTTTGCATTGATACCAAACGTGACCATGTAAAATCTAAAAGAAAATATGTTTTAAAAAAGCAGTTTTTATTTAGTTTCTTGTTGCAAAGCAATGACATTGTCGATTTGTCACGTATAAGGCTAGGGTCAAACTTAAGCATTTTTCCCCGCGAACGTCAAAAAGTGCGTCCGAACGCATTGACGTATTTTTTCACGGAATGCGCAAAAACGGTCAGACGACGCGCATTTTCGTGCGTGATTTTTTACAGATTCTCAATAAAACACTTTTTGCGTCTGGACGTTATGTAGGCGGGACATTAGCAGAGTCTGACATCTCCTAATCATGCACACACGCCGCTATGCCGCCGCAGCGCACTCTGTACGTCAGTATTAGCGGTTCTGCGTTCTCGAAAAAATGCGTTCATTTTCCACTTGTGTTACACGGCCGGACTTTCGTGCGGCCGTACTTCGTATATTGGCCGTCATTGCCTGTCATTTGCTGCTACTGCGGCCGTGATTTAGTGCGCCAGAACGCACGTTAAAAGTGCGCTGGTCTAACCCCAGCCTCAAATGAACAATACCACTGCCATTACTCACCTTCTCGTTTCCTATGTTGGGAACATGTTCATTGTTTTATACATAGTCATATTATTCTTAAAACGCCATCCTCCAAAACACAAAAAATATGTAATTTTTTTTTCAGTTTTGAATAAATTGTGTAACAGGTTTCCATTTCATTTTTTTAAACAAGAATGCACTATATAATATATAATCAAAGGTTTGGATGATAAAATGTGAAAAAATAATTTTATATGCTGTAAATGAATGAAAGCTGAATGGAAATTTAACTCACAGTATCTGCCTGGTTACCTAAAATATGTTTTCATTTCACTAAATTTCACAAAAAGGCCACGAAAATTTTCAGCTCCAGGCCCATAGAGATCTTAAAGCGTCCCTGAAGGGCCAAGGACCCTGTACGTCATGTGCTTTAAACTCCCTCCCTATACTTACCTCTCTGGTCGGCGTCCCGCGATGGTCTGACTTCCTTAAAGTTAGACCTCTAGTTTTATGGACCCCGGCCGTCACACTGATGTCATCACCGGGTGTGATGACGTCAGTTCCAGGTGCCCCCCGGCAGAGCCGGGACAGTGACTGAAAGGGAGGGCGCGTCCTTTAGACACCTCCCCTCCTGATGGAACAGGATTTTTTTTTAAAAAAAGGAGCGACATTACTGGAAAGATCACAGTGGGACCTTTCCAGCAATGCCTCTTCTTAACCCCTTACTTTGCTGGTTCGCGATCTAGCACCAAATCACAGACTTGTCCAGGAGGTGGCTGACATCTTGGATGTCAGCCAAGCCTCCGGGGCCTCACCCACCCACTGATATCATCGAGCATGTGCGCAATGATGTCAGTTGGGCAATTAACCCTAGCTGCCCAGTGCTAGAAATAGGGGGTAAAAACTACCCCACTATCATCACAATCGGTGGCAGCTAGAGGGTCAGAGCATGGTCTTTCCAATGATATCAAACATGACCATGTTTGGTGAAGAAAGAAAAAAAATTCAGTCTCGGTCTTCTAATAAAACAGGACTTCAAATCACGTTTAAACACGATGAGCACAAAATGGCCAAAAGTAGCTCAGCACACAGAGGTGAAATGGCTCAGCAGTGAAGGGGTTAAAAGTAAAAACATGGTGGCTGGATCTGGATGCCTGAAGAGAGCAGTCACATGTCCGGGCAGCTCCTGCAGAATCACCCTGATTTAATCTATTTTAACGCTGCCATCGGACTTTCCCTGCTTTCCCCTCACGCAGTGACATACCCAGGAACGGGTGGTGTCACATACTGACCGAGAGACGTTCCCTAGCTTACCCTGACTTGGCTGTTGGTTTTCGGGCCTGGGTGCGGAGTGAGGCAGACCACCATCTTTGCTGCCTCGTGCTGCTGTTTTGCCCCTTCCTCCAAGATACCGGTACGTCAAACGGCTATGGGTAAAAAGAAGATCGGTGCGGCGGAGTGCCCCAACCTTCCGGACATTAGGGTCACGCTGGCGGGCCTGAAGGAGGTGAACGCCCTGCCCCGACCACCGGCGGAGACGGCACCCGAGGAGGTGGGCCCTGCTGCTTCCCTGCAAGCCCCACAACTGACGACGCAGGACTCTGAGGACCTTCCGGCGACGAGGCGGGACATCCGAGCCCTTCTGGCGGATGCCCGCTCCTCGTGGGCATCGGAGATGGCAGAAGTACGCTGTGATCTCTCCTCCCTGCGCACAGAGGTGGCAGATATTGGCTTCCGAACTGGCACCTTAGCGGCTACACAAGACGAGGCCTCTTCCCAGGTTTGGGCACTCCAGACCCAGGTCACTGGACTGCAATCTGCCTTACTGGCTCTGGAGGCCCGACATAGGCGACGGAATCTGAAGCTGAGGGGTATCTCGGACGCTGTTCCTACCTCTGATCTCCTGCACAAGGCCAACCGGTTGGTAAAGATCATCCTCTCTCTCCCTGCCGAAGCCCCAGATCCGGTGATATCAGCGCATAGAATCCGCAAGGCGGCGGCGGCCCCTCAGACTGCCACGAAGGACGTCATTGTGGTGTTCGGAGATGTCCTTGTACGGGAACGCTTTCTGGGGGCGATGATTCGAGCTCCCCCGATCCAATTTGAGGGACTGGATGTCACAGTGTTTCACGACCTCCCGTTTTTGGACCTGGCAGCACGGCGACAGTTTCGGCCGATTAAGACCATGCTTCGAACCCACGAGGTTTGTTATCTCTGGGGAGTCTCGGGCTCCCTGCTCATTCCCCATGGCTCTGCGATTTTTGTAGCCTCGACGCTGGACGAGGCGCGGACTCACTTGTTGACTCTGGGTCTACCCCATCATGTGGTTACTGCTTGTAGGGAGCAGTTGCGGTCCCCTTCGGATGGGCAGCCTTATGATCCGGACTAGTCTGTGGCGCTAGTATGTGCTCCACTCTCCTAGGACCGAGACCGACACCGGTCGCTTTCTGACCTTGGCTATTCTCTGATCGACTGTATGCTGACTTCATGCCCCCCCTTTGTTCTTCCTTTCTTCCTTCTGTTCCCCTTCTTATATTTTTCTATCTTCCCCACATCTTCCCCCCCCCCACCAATTAAACCCCCCCTTTTTTTTTTTTGGGACTAGAGGCATGGTTTTATTGAGGGCGAGCCGTGGGACGGTCACCTAGGCTCTCACTGTTCCCTTGGCCCTTCAGTGACCTTTGCCCTGTGTTTCCCTCTGTGGCCCTCTGTTTCCCTGCGGGGTCTCTGAGGAGCGCTGCTGAGTACCACTTTTCTTGGGCTGCCTTTCCTGATTCCAGGAACTTTTTTTTTTCTCCCCTTTCTTTTTTCTCCTTCCCCCACCCCTCTTCTTCTCCCACTCTTCCCCATTCCCCCTTTTATTCCCCCCTTTCTATGTCCTGTGACCAATTACGATAATAGCTGTCCTGTATTATGTTGATTGTACTTGCCTACCTTTCCAGTTGCCACCTGCCATACACCGTTAATGGTTTGATTCCCTTGCATTGTCTATGGCATGGCCTGCGGGGACTTTGTTTTTGTTTCTCTGGCTTTATTGCATTCACTTGTGATTTGCTTAATCATAAATAAAGAATTTAAAAAAAAAAAAAAAAAGTAAAAACATGTACCTATTTGGTATTTCTAAACTCAGGACATAATTTCGAAACTATTTAGCCAGGAGTCTTTTTGGTGGTTGTAGATTTTAGGGGTCAAAGTTCGAAAAACTGTGTTTTTTCCATTTTTTTTCATCATATTTCATACTTTTATTTAGAGTAAACTATACAACATGATGAAACTAACGGCATCTTTAGAAAGACCATTTAATGACGAGAAAAACGGTATATAATATGTGTGGGTTCCATAAACGAGTAAGAGGATAATTAGACCTAAACACAAACAGCGCAGAAACGTAAAAACAGCAGTGGGTACTTTCGGACAGACAATGGTAAAATCGCCTGGTCGCTATGGGGTTAATTTTATATGAACTTTCCAACTGAGCCAGAGACTTCATCGATCGCAAGATAACACGAACAGAATAGAATAGAAAAAAAAAACTTTCTCTTCACTTACAACAACCCTTTTTTTCCACACAGACTGAGCATTTAGGATTTTATAGAGGTTGCTTTAATGACAGACAGAGCTAAGACCAGAGTAAATACGATTGAGCTGAACAGAACTGGTCATGGTTGGAATGAACGTAAAAAATGATCTATAGACTAAATGGGAATAAAAATCAAGAACTTAGTATATGTTATTGAACCGTACCTGCTAAAATAATGACGCAACCAGCAATTAATAATAGTAATCTGAAACTGAAGTTTTGTTATAAATTAACAATGGCTAACAGCTTGACAAAGACATTTCAGAAAATACAGGCCAAGTGCCACGAGGCAAGGCAAGCAATTGGCAATACACCTGCATTGGAGACATTGGGACATAAATATTTCTAGCTATAACAAATCAGTACACATCTTATAAATGAAAGAATTATTTGGTATTCTGTGTGTTCTGCGAGTTCTTTAAAATCACAATCTTACATGTTCTTAGTGGAGCCTTCGTAAGGATTAGCTTCATTCTTATCAAACCCATTGTTCTATCCTGTGAGAATCACCGAATGAAAGATTTGTTTGAATACATACAGCATGGATGGAAACGTAGTCGCAAGCTTTGTGAATTGTTGGTTATTATATTATTTCCTCTCTTCTAGAACCTAAGAGACTCTTTAAATAATCAGGCAGGAGAAGAACAAACTATACAATTTAAAATATTCTCCTGGGAAATCCAAACGAAGACGCAATGATTGTGTTCTACTTCCTTGTTTGATATATTGTTTTTATCGCAAGGAGCATGAACTCTTGCTAACGATATGCAATATGCCCTATAATTGTGTTTGAATAGATCCATATGTACGTGAGGTTAGGTCCGCTCTTATGTAAACAATATGAAACATGCAGAAGAATAACATTAAACCTATGAGCAGAATGTTTCAATGGACCTGACATATATTAAACACAGTTAGTGATACTTATCATAAATTCTCTACAATGATTTTTTTGAGTCCCGAAATATTCCTTATTGTAACTGTAGCCCTTATCCTGTTCAATGACCAGCTGATTGCCTCCATCATGCCTGGAAATCCCAAAGGGTGTAATGTACCATACGATAAATTTGATGAAACGCTCCAAACACCATAACAGGTTTTACTCCTTACATGTGTTATGGTGTTATGTGCCAGGAGCTTAGCAATCCCTGCCTCTATGAACACTTTCCGATAAGTGACTCTAGTGATGATCATCTCCAAAAGGGACAGGGCGGGTGCATATGCTTCCACTTTTGTCTTCGACAGAAGAATGTTATACACACTCCAATGCTCCTTGAATGTTAGGAACCGTGCACCATGTGTCACGTGTCTCTTAGTTTGCCGTGCTCCTGCTTACCAACGTTTGCCATGTTTCCCAAGCTTCCTTGTGTGAGTCCACCTGTGATCCTGTTCCTGCCTTGCTCCCTGGGTCCTGACTTGTTAACGTGTACTCATCATTTTTCCCTTCGATCCTGCCGTGTCTCTGGCAACCTGTGGTTCCTACCAAATAAAACTCCCTGCCTGGGGTGTCTTCATCTGCTTTTTGGTCTTTTTCCTGCTTGACCCTGCACACACCCTGACAATAAAACAGCCCGAGACATCACCAGTCTGTCTCTCAAGGGCTTTCGACATAGAGGTGTATTCACAAGGCTATACACAAACCTGTCAGTGTGCCTGAGGCCCGTGTCAGACGAGCGCACTGATCACGTCCGTGTTGCCACACATTTGTACGTCCGTTATAGCATATAATTATGACCAATGGAGCCCCACACACAAAGTACGTCCGCACGGAACTGCGGACCCATAACGGACGCGGCAAACGGATGCAAGAACGTAAATCCACTAAAACGGACGCACAGAGTGCGCTGCGTCCGCAATGTCTGCATAGCTTTGTGTGTGGGTGATGGAACGAAGTCAGACGGACTGCATTTTTGACGGACAAAATATTTTTCATATTAATTTATTTTCCCATCTACATCCGTCAAAAAAAATGTCAGTCACAAAAACGGACTGTGTGGCCACTACCTTGTCGTCAGTCAGAAAGTACGTACGTTGTGCACGGATGCACAGTCCGCACAGAATGCGCTCGTCTGACCCTAGCCTAAAGCAGCAACATTGTTTTCAACTTTTTACAGAAGTCTTATTCCTCTGTCTTAATGAGTGGAAATTCACTTAAAGCAACACTTGTCAGGAAAGTAAGCAAATCACTAAGGATACAATCGGTCCATCCTAACTGGACATTTATGTTGACCACATCAAGAAGACACACATTTAATGTTACCAGGTTTTCCAGTCCCCCACTAATCTGTCCTGTGGAAAATCGATTGCACCCCAACTCATTCTATATCAGCATAGTAAATAGAAAGATCCCAGCCCGGTGAGGAGCTTATTGACTCTGGTATCGCCTGCCCTTGAATCTCACAGTAAAATTGTTAACCAAGGAATAGTGCCGAATATCACCTGCATAGCCTAGTGTTGACGCAGGAATAAATCCCAATTGGAATGTCTGTCTATACCATGGATCAGCAACCTTGGCTCCCTGATGTTTTGGGAACTACATCTCCCAAGATGCTTGGTCACCCATTAGGCCGACTGAGCCACATGGGAAATGTAGTTCCCAAAATATCAGGGAGCCAAGGTTGCTGACCCCTGGTCTATACCTTACAACCATGGAGAAGTGGGTTCAACATCACCCCCCTCGTCACTGAACTACAAGCATGGAAAGCTGACTCCGTTCCCAGTCAGAAGACATCACCAGCACATGTCCTTGGGCAAGACACCTAATGATATGCATGTGGCTACCTCACAATACATGACAAATTCTCTTATAGCTTCTTAGTTTCCTTAGGAACAAAGAACCCCTTAATCATACTGTACCATCTATGGGCAATATTCCAAAATTGGAGCTAACATAGCCAGAGTGGTTGTAAACGTAACAACTCCATAGATTATAATGTCTCTGGGAAATTTATAACAGCTCTGGATAAGTTAACACCAACTTTGGAATATTACCCTATATGTGGTATTTTAATGTTTCAACCCCTTGTTCACTGATGTGGAGCTCGCCAGAATCTATGGCGCCATATAAATAAGGTATATTGTATAATAAGGGTTGACCTAACTGGTTTTCCTAAGGAAGTCAATAATAACTAAATGAAAAGACCCCCTGCTTGGTATCTCTAATGTATAACAATAAAGTAAATCTTCCCTCTTCAAACCTTTTTTTTTTACGGCTATATACGGTGCCTTTAACCATATATGTGTATGACAAGGTGTAGCCAAGGATCTGACGCAATCAGTTCCACATACCCGCACCCCAATTCCCACCTTCAAGACTTCTCCCGAACGGCCCCCTTTCTTTAGAACTCCCTCCCCCGCAACATTAGACTCTCCCGTCTCTCCAGTCTTTCAAGAAGTCTCTGAAAACACTTTACTTCAGAGAAGCCTATCAGCTCACTCCCTAATCCCCCTCTGTTCATTTTCTGCTGCATCTTCTCGCATAGCCCACATGTGCCGGCTATTTCACATTCTCTATTAAATCTCACCTAGTGTGTTAGCCCTATCCTTTTAGATTGTAAGCTCTTGAGCAGGGTTCTCTCTCCTACTGTACCGTGTGTTGAACTTGTATGTATATTTGTTGTTCTGCCTCCCATTGTACAGCGCTACAGAACTCGTTAGCGCTTTATAAAACTTTGTAACTGTAGTGCTGTTTATCAATCAGTAAAAAGCTAGTTTACAGTGAACAGTGACCTACTGTATCTGAACTACTGAAAGAGAATGCCTCTTTAAATATGTTTGAAATCCATCAGAAAACCAGATCCCTCGGCAAACGACTAAAGCACTACACGTTTCATGTTTCCACTTGTCAGTACTGAGCCCGAAGGCAGATATTCTAGATAACTTTCCAGCAAGTTTATGTTCTGATAGTCGGATGGCACATGATACAATACATTCTGCGTGCCGGGGTTGTATCATTTTGTACATGAAGACAGAGTTATCAGATAAATCATATTATTGATTTACAACAGTGTGTCATACAATGAATATTAATGTAAAATGACATTGAAAGTACAGAATAAAATCCGTATTGTTTTTAAATATAGTACACATATAAATCTATATTTATCTCGTTCTCTCTTGACACAAATTTATTTATATTCAATAATGAACTCGTTGCGCTGGTAAGCAGACACTGTGCTACTTTATCCAAAGCTCTCCTGGACAGCAAGATTATCTTTGCTAAAGAGGTAGAGGAGGAAGATTAACTAATCCTCTCTGCTTTCCATGGAACTCACTTTTAGACATTAACTAATTAAAGGAAATAATTCCATTTATTGATTAAAGTGCACCTTTATGTTGACCTATGTCTACAACATTCTGTCCCTCAATCCGTTGTTACATAAAAAGCATTCAAAAATTAAATCTGAGTGCTACAATTGGTTCTCTCCTATGGCCTTGCGCTGTTAACATGTATTAAAATAAAAGGGATGTCGGAAATGAAATAATAATGAGTGCTTAACACTTTACTATTTCACCTGTCTTTAGGCTTTTGATTCTGACACTTGACAGGTAAACATTGACTGCTCTAATTGGACCTTGGAGTGCTGCACCAAGGCCAACATCAAGAGGACAAGTATTATGTGTTCCTGGAATGAGATCTTGAGTATTGAATGAGATATTGATATTGGAATTGATATCGGATGGTTTCCATAAACATGAATATTCTGGCATTAAACATATTAGAATATAAACCATAAACATACATTTTAACTTAATTGATTAACAATTGATTATCGTGCAAATTTTCCACTTGGTTTGAGTGCCCAAAGGCTGTATGTATTTTATCCCATCCCCCATATTTAACCTCATTACAGTGGTTTAGTAGGTTATGGCATGTGGCTAATTTTATATCAAGTCAGGAGGCTTCATATTTTGCATTCTCTTTTCTTTACTAAAACATCAGCAGCAAGGAAAGTTTACATAGCAACAGCAGTAACCAATCAACAACAAGAGTGTAGTAAGTCCTTAGCCATGCCCTCTTTTCTTGCTGCTGGCGACCAGGTGAGACGTTTTCAAACAAGCTCCTGGTTGCCAGGCTTTAATTTAGGTGTAATTTGTCACTGTTAGGTTTATTATGTAATTTTATACTCAGATTTATTATATGTACTGTGCACCTGATTGTTTTTTTCCTAGGTTTCCTCCCTGCTGTGTGGGCACTCTCCCGCCTGCAGGTGCGCTTTGCTCGCGTTGCGTGACTTGCGGCGCCCCATCGTACTTTACTTTGTTTTAACAGCTCTTTCTTCTCCTTAAGGTTTTTTCCCCCCTTTCTTTGTGTTTTGCGCGGCGCCCGCCGCCTTCCCGCGAGTGCGCGACTAAACTTTCTCCTCAGGATAGTATGGTTTTTCGTCCGTGCGCACACCGGCGGCCATCTTAGTTCTAACCAGCAATTGCCGCCATTCGGGACATCGCGTCTTCGCGTCCCGATGCAAACTAGCAGGTCAGCACTTACATGTTAAACGGCCTCAGGTTCTATTTATATAAATAAATTATTATTTTTGGTGGGATTTCTGTCTGCCCAACGTAAACATCGGGTAAGCCCCGATACGCTTATACTATATATATACAAATAAATATTATTTCTTCTGGTGGGATCTGTCCCATGAAGGCATCGGGTGAGCCCCGATAGATAGATATAGATATATATATATAAAAATAAAATTTTCTGACAGGATATCTGTCCACGACGGGCATCGTGAGCCCTGCTAAGCTTATATATATAAACAAATATATTATTTATCAGGATATCTGTCCACGAAGACATCGGGTGAGCCCTGATAAGCTTATATATATATATATAAGTATATTATTATTCTGGCGGGATCTGTCTGTCCCCAAAAGGCATCGGGTGAGCCACAACACATTAATTTATAATGAATATATTATTACCTTCCTGACGGCTAGTACAGGATTTTTCTGTTTGGCCACACTAAACATCGGGTGAGCCCTGATATATATCCCTATAAATTTTAATATATATATTACCTCAACAGGTGAGTCCCGTTATTCTGTTTCCCATGGATCCTCCTCAGCTCCCCACCAATCCAGAGGAGCTTTCGGCCTGGCTTTTAGCTGCCATTTCAGAAACACTGCCCATAGCTTTGGCAGCCATGCCCCGGTTCCCCAGCCAGAACCTCCGGTCCTTTCTAGGGCCTAGTCACCGGCCCTTTCTGAGGGCTCCCATTCGGTTCATTCTGAGGCTGCCGTGCCATCTCGTAAAATACTCTGGAAGGGTTAATCTGAGTCCGCTGGCTAGGGTAAGGGCCCTGCTACAAACTCCTCCCGCACTTCTGTCCCCAAAGAAGGGGACGATGATTATGACATGGATATTTACCAGGCTCACTACCCGAGGAGGACGGAGCCAATACCACCGGTGATCCACCGACTACTGCAAGCTCGACGGGTGAGCCCCGTTCTGATAGCTTAGCGATCGTGCCCTTCTCTACCGCTCCAACACCGCCTCGCTCCTTGGTGTCCTCGGATACCCCGGCGCCACTCCTCGATGCTAGAGGAGCTCCCCCCTCCTTTTTCGATCCATGCACTACCACCCACCCCAGGTCTTCGGCCTGGCTCCCGCCTGACCACACAGCGGAGTTTCTGCTCTTCTGGCTACGCGGTCTCTTAGTTAAAATTTCCAGGGCGCATCTGTGGGCAGGATGCCTTGCCCGACGCTGCCTGACAAGGTATCTCTTACGCCAGAGTTTGACGTGGATTTCGTCTCCTTTCTGGGCAAGGTTGGCAGGGATCCTTGTCGAAGTCGAACAGGGCTTCCGCATCGCCAGGACAAATGCTGGAGGTTTCAGGCCCGCTCGTCACGGTGGACGAAGCACTACCTTCTGGAAACAAAGAACTGTCGGCAGATAAGAACCTTTCGGCCCATCTAGTCTGCCCAATTACATGGATACTTTACCTGGATTTATCTTTTGTTTAGGATAGCCTTATGCCTACCCTGCTCGGCCCTGCAATGGTCCGTGAATGGGCACAGCGTGCCCTCTCTCTTTAGGTAACGCCAATGTCAGCATCTCTTCTGCACGCCGCAATGAGGCGCTTTTTCGCTTTGACGCTAATTTAACAAGTATGTGCTCCAAAGAATTGGGTCCTGCGGCCAAGGGGTTGTTTTTTTGGGGACCTCTTCTTAAAAGAATCGAATCATAAGGTTAACATCTATACCAACCTTCCGACTCTTGGGTCCTACGAATCGTATCTGGTTTCTTGATAGACTTTTCCCAGGTTCCCTTCCAGTCTGTTTTCCCCATACAATGTGTTCTGGTACACAAGAAGTCTGGGGACCTTCGCCCGGTCTTAAACTGGATAGTCTTCAATCCCTTCTTGTCCTATCGACACTTCACAATGGAGAGCACACATCTACTCAGGGGTCTCCTATCCATCCTGCACCACCGACAGTTCACCTGCCTACCTTTCGGCCTCAGCTCCGCACCATGGTGCTTCAATGAAGCTCCTCTTACTGGCCATGGCCTCCATATATTCACAGGGCATCAGGTCTCTCATATACCTGGACAATATCTTCGTACTGGCTCAAGATCCGGTCCTGTTTTCCCATCACACGGCCCTAGTGCTTACTCTCCTTGAAGACCTCTGGTTCATTACCAACATGGACAAGTCAGCTTGTCGCCCAGCCCAAGTCATCACCCTTCTCCCTGGCCCACTGCATTATCGGGCGATGCAACGTCAGAAAACCACGTGCCTCAGTCTCAATCCCTCCTACGACCAGCTGGTCCCTATCACTCCTGAGGCTCGAGTGGAACTCCTGTGGTGGCTGCGCCTCATGGAAGCCTGGAATGGGTGGGCCATTTTTGGCTCTCTACCGGACTTCGTATCGGAATCGGACGCCAGCCAGTCGGGTTGGGGAGCGACTTGCGGACCTGTATCCACGGGTGGGGCATGAACGCCAGAGGAACAGCCGCTTCACATCATCTGCCCTCTACTCCTTTGGGTCAACCTCTTTACTTCCCGCTTGACCCACCAGATGCAGACCGGCTTCAGTTGGCTTACGGACCTGCAGGCGGCAGCGGTGGATGCTTTCCTCCCACCATGGCCCCATCGAGGAGCCTACACTGTTTCCCCGTTCACGATGCTCACGTGCACGCTTCAAGAAGTCCGCAGGTGGATGGTTTCGACTTCTACTCATGCCTCTATGGGATGCACAGAGCTGGTTGCCACTGACGCTACAGCTCCCTATTATGGGAATCCTGGACTTCTGGTACGCAAAAATGTTACGCCTGGGGAAATTTGGTGTGTTGGTGTGTGCCTGATCCTGCTACTGCCTCTCTAATTTGTTGGCGAGCCTTCCACGGCCGGCAAGTCCTATCATCACCTGGTTCCGCTCGACCATCTCGGTGGCTCACGCTCCCCTGGGTGGCGTTTCTGTGTGTTGTCTCCTCAAGGGCGTTAGGCTCGCTCGCCCGCCGGCCCCAAATAATATACTCACTTTTGGGATGTGGCGCTTGTTTTGGAGTTCCTGCGTAACTGGCCAGATACTACTCGCTGTTCCTGCGTCAGCTCTTAATGTATTCTAACCATCATTTTGTGTTTGGGGTCCTTTAGACGTGTTTTGGATGCTAGAGCCTTCGATGCGCACGCTATGGTTTTCTCTCCTAAGGGAGTCGTTTTTCACGCTTACTAGATGTACAAAAACCCCCTTTTTCTAAGGTTTTCTACCCTATGTGTCGCTAGGTGCGTTACGAACTACCTCTCCCACTTAAGCTCTTTGCGCTCCCCTGCGGTTGGCCAGCTCTTGGTCTCATATGTTTCCACTTACAATCCTGTTTCCTCGCCTACACTTTCTAGAGGGGTCCCCTGGCTGTTCTCCCTAGCAGGTGTTGCTCCTCACTTCGGCGCTCACTCCGTGCGGGGTGCAGTGGCTTCTTCTGTTGCGGTCGCCGGCGGCTCCCTGTCCGACATACTAGCGGCTGCTGATTGTTCTAGGGCGGTCACCTTTCGTACCTTTTATTTTCGCCCTCGTTCTCATGCATCTGGGGCTCTGGTGCAGCTTTAAAACTGCAAAATATGAAGCCTCCTGACTTGATATAAAATTGTGGATTATTCCAGCCTTGGTGTTAGAATAATCTTAATTTTAATAAAGACAGGAGGCGAATATTTTTCCCGCCCGCCCATACCTGGGATTGCTCACATTGTACCGGATTTACTACTATATTCGATTAAAAAAAAATAAAAAAAATTATAATAATAAAAAAAAAATAATAAAAAAAAAAATTTTTGAATAAAGGATGTAATTTACGTATCTACACTTCTTCGACTTTTGTCCATTATTGTCTAACTATTTTTCATTCCCCTTAGGGTTTGCATGTCTCATTGGCCTAGCCTACGGCTACTGTCTCATAATTGATTTAACTATTGATAATTCTTCGCTTTGACTGGTCAGTTAGTTAACTGTTGATTGGCAAGCCTCTATCACATGGTACTTTCACGTATCCTCTGCTTTCTCCGTAGCTTGATTTGCTTCTGCGGCCCTGTTGGTCTCCCATCGTTTTGGTCTGACCATCTCGTTGACCCCCTACCTAGTCTTGGCTTTCACCTCTTCAGTTTCCGGGTTCTTCCTACTTCTTGGATTTCTGGAATTTCTACGTCACGTCTCTCCTGCTCGTTCGGCATACAAGAAAAGAGGGCGTGGCTAAGGACTTACTACACTCTTGTTGTTGATTGGTTACTGCTGTTGCTATGTAAACTTTCCTTGCTGCTGATGTTTTAGTAAAGAAAAGAGAATGCAAAATATTCGCCTCCTGTCTTTATTAAAATTAAGATTATTCTAACACCAAGGCTGGAATAATCCACAATTAAGCCACAATGATATCATATTGAAATGGTCTGTTTTCTGTAAAATGTCTCTTTCAGTATAGGCTGGGCACCGCTTATCCTTAATTCTAAAAATCTGAAAGACTCTGAAATCCATAATTTTCGTAGATAACGTATTTCACTTATACTTACCTCCCTGACTCTTCAGAAGGGTCCCGCTGCTCAGTGTGTGGCTCTGACGACTGCAGCAAGCATGGCACACGCTGGGAGCCTCTGTGTAGCCCCAGTGTGTGACATGCTGCACAGCGACACACTGACTCTGTACAGCATGTCCCTTGAACAGGGCTGCACAGTTCTCTGTGAGTGTGTACACAATGTTGCAGGAAGGTGGTTGCGGCTCCCTTTGCCACGTCTTTCTTTTTATCAGACTTCAGCTTCTCCCAGATTCCTAAATCTGCAATGCTCAGGGTCCCAAACATTCTGAATAAGGGATGTTCATCCTGTATCTGTAACATGCATTGAATGGGCATAAGGTAGACCCCTATGTTCTGCCCTCACGATGTGTCTGAGGTACAAGGCTTGGCAGACAGCTAACAAATTGTTAATAAAAATCCAGAAGCAGATTGCATGAAGTCTTTCCTTTAATTTTATCCTTACATTTTAGATTCTTATTTACATTAATCTTTTTTGTAAAACTGCAAAGGATACAGAATTAGAAAAATATATTAGACTAAGAATGCACATCTACACAGACAAGTGACAAGCGATGCTTCCTAGATGTGAAACTACTAGCTAACAGAAATAGAAGTTTAGTAACTTAATGCTAAGACAATCAAATACTATTAAACTAATATGGTGCAGTATTTGAGTTGCTGAACACATGTACTTTAACTTAAAAACATTAATGCTCTACTTACAGACTTATAATTTCAAGGCCTATGTGAAAGAAATGTAGCGTTGACTCTCTGTTGCTCTCTGAACACCAAATGGTTTCTAACCAGGAAGTAACTGCAATGTATTACATAGTAATGGCTGCCAAATTAAAGCAACAGTCCCTTAATAAATTAAATGCATGGAAATCTATGATTACCAGAACACCCCATCTTTCAGGCCTATCACCATCAACAGACCTGTTCTATCAGATCTATTCAAAGAAAGGTGAAACTCAGGAGAATTTCTCGAAGTGAGAATTCTAGGTCAAAATAGCCAAACCAGAAAAATTCTCCCATTTATCTCCCTTTCCTGAGGTTCACCTTTCTTTGAATAGACCTATAAATGTGATGCCATAAAACTTTATTTATATACAGAAAAAATGGCGTTGCGCCCATACTCACCGGAGCGGCTGCAACAACCAGGAGTAACAGCCCAGTTAATGTATAGAACATAACAAGGGAAAAAAGTGTCAT
This sequence comes from Leptobrachium leishanense, assembly GCA_009667805.1. Lineage (NCBI taxonomy): Eukaryota > Metazoa > Chordata > Amphibia > Anura > Megophryidae > Leptobrachium > Leptobrachium leishanense. Next base: position 77,968,058 of record CM019065.1, read on the forward strand.
CTGCGCTCGTTTCTATGTATTCCATGTGCAACAAAACACTGAGGTTTTTGTTTGTTTCCTTGGCCATTGCAACGTAAGCTCACTCGCCACTTCAAGGCACCTCTTTGTAGAGTGAGTACCTAACCAATGTAACCAAAAGCTGCTCTACTGAGCAGCTCCAAGCCCCTCCTGCTGCTTTTCAGCTAAGGAGAGGCAGAAAGATGGTGGGTTTTATTTATACACGCACCAAACACTTCCCATTTGGGAACTTTATTTAATCATGGCAAATGTTATACAAATGAAAGGTCAATCTAGAACACGCCACACAAGTATAAATTTATTATATAAGTAAATCCCAAAAGTCTCAATAAAATCAAAAGAAAATACTGTAGTGGCGGGAAGCTGTTTGACGCATCAGTGAAATTTTGCTTCAATCCTACTCTACAGCTACAATATTTATTGAATGATTTCCTTAATTTATGTGAAACATTTTTTTCTCAGTGATCCTACACCATCAGTAATTTTTTTTCTTCATATTCAAGCTCAGGTCAGCTGTGTTTAAAAAATTAGAGGCATTCTTCAATTAGATGAACTTTGCACGTGTAAAATGATACCAATGGGAACCTTCCAGTAAGGTCAATAATGTATTTAGAATTCAGAAAATACAGGGTATCTGAAACATCAAGGTAATTTAACAAACCTTCCAGCTATCATTTAATAGCTGAGAAACACAGTGAGATATTTATTACAATGACACAAACTCCAAGAAATGAATACAGGAACTTCAAGTCTTGATGTTTCATGACATCTCTTTGCAATTTTTTTTTTAAAGAAAATAAGAAACACATTTGTTTATTCAAATAAGTGACAATCAGGCAAAATGTTTCCATTTTTGTATTTCCAAAAAGGAGTGCCCTCATACCTATTAATATATTTAGATTTTTTAGAAAAATAACTCCATAAGTAAATGAATGCTTTAGGGGCTAGAGCGGACTTGTCTTTATACATTTCAAATAAATATATATGTATAACAAACACTTATTTAAATATTATAGAGCAAATTATTAAAATTTCTACTGCAATAATATAAATAGAATATATTATTATTTTGTTACACTTTATACTTAAAAAGATGTACCTAAATATTACACATTTTCAAATGAACGGATCATCAAATCCTCTGTTTGCCTTCTCACCTTCAATGATATCGATGGAATTTATTTATGCCTTTAACCACTTCTGCAGACGAGAATGCATATGGTCCCAAAACATGTCCCAAAAGTTTCAGCACCTTGGACATAGCAGCCGATGTACTACAATTCATAGAACTGCTCTCAAAGGCTGGTCAATAATTGACGAACTTGCCACCGAATTGCACTGAGAGGTGAATTTCATTGTACGGTGCAATTACGTGGCAATTCGTCTATTCAGAAAGCTGACAAATTGCCAAATACTGCAAATTGACAGTGAAATATGGTGCAGTTCGCTGCAGATCGCCGCAATTTCGTCGATCTTTGGCAGCAGTGAAATTGTCCCATAGAAAAGTAATGGTTAATCTAATCAGAGATGCTGAACTGCACTGAAATGTCAGTGAAATGCCCTGATTTTCGGTGGTTCAGTTCGACCGGTTTCAACAGGCGAATGCCATAGGATTCAATGTAAAAAAATATTGTAGTTTTCCATTCAACCGTTTATTTTCCTTTTCAGTAAACCGTCTTTTTATTTATTTTTTGGAACATCTTGATGTATTTTTGAATTTTTTTTTTAGGCAAAAATTTGAGTCTTAATTTCTTTAAATACTTTTTTAAAATTCTGGAATAGACCATTTTATTATTTTTATAGGACCATTTTTTTTATTCCACACAATTTCATGCATTTTTATTGGTTTCAACACCTTTTAGAAGAATAGCAGAGTTGCATTTTTTTTCTGCAGTTTGATATTCAGCGGCTCCACATTCGGCGCTCTTCGGGGGAATTCACTATTCACCGCAGGGACTGCGAGATGGAATCGCTGAAGCGCGCCGGAGGAGAAAGTACTGACATTTCGGTGCTTTCTGAATAACTCTTTAGTGCCCAGAACAGACTGTGTGTACAGCGTCTCACCAACAAGTACAGTAGAAGCAAGATATACTACTCTTCTTCTCAAATACTGCATATAGCTGCAATAGCAGCTTTTATACAATGTAAATATAATTACTGGTTGTGTGTGTAAGTCTGTGTGTGTATATGGGTTTGTGTGTGTGTGTCTACGTGTGTGTGTGTGGTGATAAGACTAAGGCGCCATTTAAAGTGGTTTGCCATAAAATCTGTGACTCAGGTCAGTGGCTTTATGGAAAACCATTTGGTAAGGAAGGGGATTAAACTAGAGAATATCAAAACCTAAACCTGCTTATATAATTAACATTTTTATAGATTTTATCATTTAAATCTGAATCATTTGAAGTTGTTGACACCGTTGGTACAATAACGAGTGAAATTAAAACAATTTAAGTTTATTTTTCAATGGCCATTTCAAATGTAAGCTCACCTACCTACATCAAGGGAAAGCTCATGTTAGGTGAGTCCTAACATTATCCTCATGGTCCTGATCAAATGCACCAGCTCAAAGACAAAATGATGAGATTTGACAACACTAAGGCCGGGGTCAGACGATTGTTTTGCAGAGCGGAAGGAACGTCTGTGAGAGTAGACGTTCCTTCCACTCTGACGCCCGTCTGGCCACCTCGCTGAGCGCAGTCAGTGCACTCAGTTCTGCAAGGCTCCATCCTCTCAATCCTCCTATGGAGGATCATGCTTTGCAGCCCTGTCAAACGTGCGTCGTACCGCTACGACAGTAGGCTTTCAGAACATCCGCAACACGCCCGCTGTAGCGCGCTCAATTCGTGAGCACGCTGCAGCATGTGGCCGGCCCTGTCGAAGCGTCACAACGCTGTGATGGATGCCGGGAGGCACGTCAGTTCAGGCGAAATTCAACCTACTTGAATTTTGTCACTATTGGTTTTTATCAAAATATCCCATAATTCCAAATCCTGCACAGGAATCCTACTTTAATGATACGCCTCTTATTTTTCCCTGCGTGGTTTCGTGTCAGGAGGTACATTCTAGGCTAAGACCTTGTGACACAATACCAGGTTTGCTGCGTTTGTTTCTATGGCAGTCGGAAAGCTTCTTAAACATCTCACTGAGGTTTCTATGGGTTTAAAGCTGACAGATGTGCTTAATTATGTTGCTTAACATGCTCGAGCACTCCATTTATATTTTGTCTACATGCATCCACACCTTTAATATAGGCTTGTCAATCACACAGATTATCGAGCAGGTTTTGTATTGTATCTAGTTATACATTTATCTTGGTTTTCATGTGTGGGCTAGGCTCATCCTGTTCAGGTGCACGCTAGGTGCCAGCATTGAACATGTCTTATTGTATGCTGTTGATCCATTCATTCTCTAGTAATGTCAGGATAGGAGATTCATTTGACAAAGAATACTTTTAGTTTAACCCTTTCTCTCTCAAATACTTTGAATACACTAGACTGTTTCCCCTTTTAGCTTCCCATTAAAAGTGAGAGACGAAAAATGCACGGTCAACTGGAAATATTTTGAGAGTGTTAGAACTTCCAGATGGTGTCTTATAGCCCGAGAATAATAGAATGTCTCTGGGAGTATGTGAGTGTTAGAATGTCCACCTATGCTTTAGAGTGAACCTTTATGGGATTTGTAACATCTGAATGCGTTTGGGAGTGTATACGTGAGAGTGTTAAGATTTCAGAGTGTGTATCAGAGTGCTGGAGCTTCAAAGAGTGACTGTGAGAATATTACAATGTGTCTTAAAGCAGGGCTCAACATTTAAAGTCCCAAGCTACTAACCAGGCCATAAGAGCTCAAAATACAGAATGCGTGATGTACCTTCCCAGGGAGAGCTCCGTAAGGCCAGTGGAGAAGTCACGTGCAACGCCAGCGAAGTCCACCCAAACCTCAAAGAACATCCACAAAACCACTGAAGCGTGCAACACAGATGTCTAAAATGGAAAGTTTATTCCAAAATGAATAAGACAGCAGATAAAAATGCGACGTTTTGGTTCTACAAGACCTTAATCATGCATGATTAAGGTCTTGTAGGAGCAAAACGTTGCATTTTTATCTGCTGTCTTATACATTTTGAAATAAACTTTCCGTTGGAGACATCTGTGTTGCACGCTTCAGTGGTTTTGTGGCAGGCCATAAGGCCCCCTTCACACCTAAGCGTTTTACAGCGCGCTCCGGTGCGGTGTAAAACGCTTAAACAATGAAATCCCATGATTTCCTATGTGGGCATGTCACACCTGAGCGTTTTAAAGCGCGCATGAACGCGCTTTAAAACAGCCGACGCAAAAAGAAGTTTGGGAGCTTCTTTTCGGGCATACAGCAGCGCGTTCGCGGCCATATCATAGCCGCGAACACGCTGCAACGCGCGTTCGCGCATTTTTTTTGTATGCCCGAACGCGCGTAAAAAAAACGCGCGCATTGCGCGACGCACCGCTACGCCCAGGTGTGAACCCAGCCTAAGAGTTACTCGCCACCAGTTGCTCCACCTAACCCCTACCCAGCCCTTAACTCTGCCCATAAGCACACACCCTTAAATTATCTTGTAAAATTACACTGTTAAAGGTTTTATTTAGAATAAAGTTACAAAAATAATATTAATACCCAGACATTAGACCCCAGATACATGTATACCCAGACATCAGACCCCAGATACATGTATACCCAGTCATCAGACCCCAGTGTGAGCAGAGCGAGGAGGCAGGGAAGCTCCTCTCCACCCCCCCGCCAGTGACAGAGAGGAGCTGGATCAGGTTAGGCCGTTGTTTCCTGTCACCGTGCAGCCTAGGGAAGGGGGGGGCTGCACAGTGGCACTGCCAGAATACGCAGCACAAAATAATTTATTGTGCTGCCTGCGTGCGCATTTCCACTCATTCTCACTTAATTTCTACAAGCCAAATGCGAGTGGAAATTTTGAGCCCTGTCTTAAAGTATGTAGTAGAGATTGTTAGACTGTCTGAATATGTGTGAGACTGTATAACCAAGACTTGCTTTTCTAAGCAACCTCATACTCTCATGCCGCTTTCCAGCTAAGAGACACAACGGTGGGTATATGAGGTTATTATTATTAATCTTTATTTAGAAAGCGCCAGCATATTCTGCAGCACTGTACAATGGGCACAGTATAGACAGGGTTAGAATACATTGAACAACATTTCAACATTTGACAAACAGTACAGGAGGAGATGAGGGCCCTATTCCCGTAGGAACTCACAATCTAGGAGGGTTGGGGTTGGAAACAGGAGGAGAGGACTGTAAGGTGAGAGTGATTGATGGTTGCGTCAGTGAGTTGGGTGGTAGGCTTCCCTAAATAGGAACGTTTTAAGGGAGCGTTTGAAGGAAGAGAAGTTAGGGGAAAGTCTGACAGTACGAGGGAGAGCATTCCAGAGAGTGGGGGCTGCGCGTGAGAAATCCTGCAGTCTATCATGGGAAGAGGTGATGCGGGGAGAAGCTAGGCGCAGGTCACTGTTTGACCTTAGGGAGCGGGCTGGGGTGTATTTGGTGATTAGTGAGGATAGGTAGTGGGGAGCTGAGTTAGTGAGCGTTTTGTAGCGGTTGCTTAGAAAAGCAGTGCTTGGTTATAATTAAAGTTAGGGCTCACCTACCAGGAGTGCTGTGATGGGGCAGGTGAGCTTACACTTCAATGGCCATTCAAGTAAACCAAAACCTCTGATTGTGATTTGTTTCACATGGAGCTATAGGGATAAGTGCAGATGACACCTTTTTTTCTTGTTATGTTTTATACATGTAGTGGGCTGGATACTTTTGGTTGTTGCTGCCGCCCTAGTAGAGATTAGGCAGACACTATTTTCTGTATGTATGCATATTTTGTTGTATCTCCAGCAAGGTCATTTTCGCTGCTGTCCCATTCCGAGTTTTCAATTTTAATCCTAAAGTGGAATTGTTTCTGTTGAGGGTATAAATAAAACCCACCATTTTGGCTTTTAGCTGAAAAGCAGCATAAGAGTATGAGTTTGCTTAGAAAAGCAACTCTTGGTTATAATTAAATTAGGACTCACCTACCAGAGGTGCCATGACGTGGCAGCTGAGCTTCCACTTCAATGGCCATTCAAGTACATCAAAACCTCTGTGTTTTGTTTCGCATGGAGCTATAGGGATAAGCACAGTTGACATCTTTTATTCTTGTTGTGTTTTATACATGTTACTGGGCTGGATACTTCTGGTTGTTGCAGCCGTCCTGGTAGGGATGAGGCGTAACACAGATTTTCTTTAAAGATACATAAAAGAATTATTTTTATTCATTTATTTTTTGTTCAAACGCAATGGCATTGTCCATTTGTGACGTATAAAATGAGCAATACCACTGCTGTTACTCACCTTTTCCCATGCCGCGAGCAAGTTCATTGTTTTATCTAGTCCTATTATTCATAAAACACAATGCCCAAAGTATGAAGCGAAATTTTTTATTTTTTTCAGTTTTATGTTAAAATTGCGTATTTTCTCAGTAACAGGTTCCCATTTCTATTTTTTTTAACAAGAGTACCCCATAGAATATATAACCACAAAGGTTTGGATGATAAAATATGAAAAAATAATTTTACACCCTGTAAAGGATTGAAATCTGAATGGAAATTTACATTTTTTAAAAAAGGTTTTATATCATTCTGGCATTCATGACGTATACATATAATGACATATCTTGAATCTGCCGAGTCTGCTGAAAATAGGAATATATCCTTTGTATGGGTCCTATAATAAAACATGACGAGCACAAAAAACTGTCAAAATTAGCACAGCAAAGAGGGGTGAAATTGCTCAGCAGTGAAAGGGTTAAGGGCCGTGGCACCGCCTCCTCCTCCCTCCTTGTGTGGCAGCTGTACGGAAGGAAAGAGCGGATCTTTGCTGGATACAGGGTAAGCCCCTTCACGGCTGGGACTGTCCAGGGAGGGGGGCATTGAGAATGGAGGGGCAGGTATGACCCATGAGTAGAAGCATGCAGTATGAGGGGGGTGAAAAGGGATAGGGGGCCTCATTGTCCCTGGGCACCTGATGACCTTGCTACGCCATTGAGTGCAATTTATATTACTTCTGACTGCCCATTTGTTTTTGGACCCGTATTTTGGAATTTGACTCATGTACCTCTATACTCCTTTCACTTGGCTTGTTTAAACAGTTATTCTATACTCACCTTTTTGGCTCCTTTTCCCTTTGCCAGGCTTGCTGCTTGGTTCCAGTACCTTCGCTCACGTTAAGTATTTTCCTTACTCTTTCCCGTCTTTGACTGCCGGCCATTTAAGGACTGGTGTTTCCCTTACTTATTCATTATCCATACCTTATAGGCCTCCTACCTTCCACCATTTCTAAGCTCAGCCACTTAAAGGACTGGCATCGGACCTGGGTAAAGGGCTTCTTAGTCCCACGTGACAGGCTTACCCGTAGCACACCCTAGAAGCCCGCAACCAACCCAACAGACAGTGTGTATGTGTGAGTGTTAGAATGTCGGAATGTGTATCGGTGTGTATGTGTTAGAATGTCGGAATGTGTATCAGTGTGTATGTGTGAGTGTTAGAATGTCGGAATGTGTATCGGTGTGTATGTGTGAGTGTTAGAATGTCGGAATGTGTATCAGTGTGTATGTGTGAGTGTTAGAATGTCTGAATGTGTATCAGTGTGTATGTGTGAGTGTTAGAATGTCTGAATGTGTATCAATGTGTATGTGAGTGTTAGAAAGTCTGATTGTATATACCTGGGCTGTGTCTATGTGAGAGTGCTAGAATGTCTGGATATCAGTGTGTATAACCGTGTGTATATCAGTGTGTATGTGTGGGTGTTAGAATGTCTGAATGTGTATCAATGTAAAAGTATTAGAAGGTCTCAGTGTTCCTCAGAGTGTATGTGATACAATTTCATTTGAAAGGGCACTCAAATGTCTTTGTGAGACCTTCTAGACACCATGATCACTTAAGCTTATTTTATTGGTTATGGTGAGTGACAGGAGACTGCATCACTATTATGTTTTATCTGGGAATGTTCTTCTAAAAATGTCACCTACAACTGAGACAGATTTTTATTGCATATGGCACATATACACGTGAAAAAGATGACACAGTGTCACAAAATTGATTCCAGTGACGCTTTAACTAAAAAAGTCGCGGTCTAAAAGTTTACAGACATTACGGGAAAAAAGTCATATTAGAAGCCATATAGGTCCTTTTTGTTCAGTCCAACTTCCAAACAAGTGTAATTTTACTAACGTTGGCTTTAGTTTTAGGGTTTAGGTTACTTTGAGGGTTAGGCTTAATCCTAACCCTTTATTTTTAGGCAATAGATTCTGCTCCTTTTTGGGAAATCGATTCTACTCCTTCTTTTGACACAAGTACAGACAACATCAAAAGAAGTAGCAGAATCTGTCGCCTAAAGATGGAGCAAAAATGGATGAGATTCTGTTTGTTAAGATTAACACTAACTCATAAAATCCAAAATAGTAACACTAACCCTAACCCCTAGCGACAATTTTCTATCTTACTTGTGTCAGTACAATGACGCTAGTATGGTGTTAAGTGAAAAAAAACAGAGCACAACCACGTCTTTTTTTTTACATCAAATACGACTTTGTTTTTGTAACACCCTAATTTTAGGAACTATTATTAAAGTGCAAAGTTAATGACACATGGTATCCACAAGGAAGCAACTGTGCCTCAGGATACCAGTTTCGACAGCGTAAAGTGAATTTAAAATAGTATAAAACCATCTCAATGAAATATTTTGCCATTAAATATCCCGTTATACAAGTTTGAAAGAAAATAAAAACTTAGAGATTATATAGATAGAATTAATGAGTTGTTTTTTTAATAGCTGTGTATACAATGGAAAATTATTGAATTCTCATCATTATTATTATTCTTTATTTATAGCGCTGGCATATTCCGCAGTGTTGAGGGTTAAATCAAATCAAAATAAGCTTTATTGGCAGGACCAGATACATTTTAGCATTGCCAAGGCATATGGGGAGGATATATGGGGTGGAGGGGTAGTGGGACATATATGGGGGGGGGGAAATGGGCAAGTCCATGGACATTATCAGGGGTAAGGGATAATGTGAAGGGGGATGGGGGCAAGTCCGTGCTGGGGATTTATAAGTCCGGGATCTCTCATGTTCCGATCAGTCTGTGACATTCTATGACGTATTGGGCAGATATTTTCTGGTGCCGTGGAAGCAAGCCTGGAGATGGAACTGGTGCCGTAGAAGCAAGCCTGGAGATGGAACTGGTGCCGTGGAAGCAAGCCTGGAGATGGAGCTGGCACCGTGGGGGCAAGCCTGGAGAGGAAACTGGCACTGTGGTAGCAAGCTTGAAGATGGAACTGGCACTGTGGTAACAAGCTTGAAGATGGAACTGGTACTGTGGTAACAAGCTTGAAGATGGAACTGGTACCGTGGAAGCAGGCCTGGAAGCGAAACTGGTACCGTGGAAGCAGGTCGGGAAGCGGAGCTGGTACCGTGGAAGCGGAGCTGGTACCGTGGAAGCAGGTCTGGAACTCAGGATTCTCTTGGAGCAAATACAAAGAGGGTCCACTTTATAACGTGGTGGTGAACCACAGTATAACCTGGTTAATGAACTGGGAAAGGCGGCAGATTTAAATAGGGTTCAGAGGATCATAAGAACACTGTTCACCTGGGGCTCGTAGGTGGAGTTGGGATACCTGAGTACTTTATAGGTTAATTGGGGGCATACGAGGATCTCCAGTGCAGGTGTAATGCAGTACCTTTACTTGACCAGCAGAGTACCTAGGTCTTCATGCTTTAGGATGGACGATCACGCATGCGCGCTTGGTTTCTGCTCAGTCGGATCCCGGAGGCGGCGTGGGACACATCCTGGCTCTCCTCCTCCGAGCTGAAGACCGGAACGAGGGAGCGGCGCGCCACGAGGGACCTCGGGTGAGTATACAAAGTGTCCCAACATGGCGGCCGCGGTCCGGCCGCGGCGTGGGGCATGACAGATGTGGAGTTTCCTCGTCTCTTCTATAGAGGTGAAGACAAGGATGAGAGCGGAGAGTCTCTGGAAGTGAGTTTCCATCAGTGCTGAGTACTTGGGGCACTGTAGGAGGAAGTGGATCTCATCTTCCAGGGCCCCCTGGTCACAATGCTGGCACAGTCTATTCTCCCTGGGCTTGTAGGTCTGTCTATGCCGCCCTGATTCGATTTCCAGGCTGTGGGCGCTCAGTCTGTACTGGCTCAGGATCTGTCTGTCCTTGGGGTCTTGTAGTAGCTCCAGGTATGGGGCCAGTTTGTATTCCCTCTGTAAGGATTGGTAAATGGTGAGTTTCTTGGAGTTTGCTATATCATGTCTCCATTCTCTGATATAGTTTTCCCTGGATTCATTAATTAGGGCCTTTATTTGATATTTTGTCAGGTTGCATTCATGGGGGCTTTGGATGATCAAGGTGGATATGAGTTGATGCAGCCCACATGGTTTGGGGTAGTCCTTATTGGCCAGTAGGGATTTATGGTGGTAGGAGTTGAGGATGCTGATGTTTAGGTGGTCCCAGTATGATAGCGCCCTCTTCTGTACTGCAAGAAGTAAGGGGAGTCTGCCCAGCTCTGCCCGGCAAGCATTGTTAGAGGTGCTCCGATGGACTTGGAGGAGGTGCTTGCAGAATTCCAGATGGAATATTTCTGTCGGGCTGGTGTCCCATTTGGGTTGGTCAGGGTAGGTGATGGGGCCCCATACTTCACTGCCATAAAGGAGGATTGGAGTTATATAAAGAGAGCTGAATTGGTCACCAAATTGCACCAAATGTGAATTTTCCCATACTTTGCAATTTCGTGGCAATTCGGCTATTCAGAAAGCTGACCGTTTGCCAAATATTGGCGACTTGCCAGCGAAATATGGTGCACTTCGGCAGCAGTCCCCGTAGAGAAATAATGGTTAATCTATTTGGAGAACGCCGGACAGCAGTGAAAGGTTGGCGAAATACCCAGGTTTTCGTTGCTTTCATTCGACGGGTTTAGGCTAGGGTCAGACGAGCGCATTCTGTGTGGACTGTGTGTCCGTGCACAACAGACGTACTTTCTGACTGACGACAAGGTAGTGGCCACACAGTCCGTTTTTGTGACTGACTTTTTTTGACGGATGTAGCAGGGAAAATAAATTAATATGAAAAACATTTTTTCCTTCAAAAATGCTGGACGTATAAATTCAGTCCGAAGGATAAACAAGACCATACGGCGCATAAAACAGTGAGCAGTTGGTTAAATGAACAACTGATTAAATAGAGGTAAAATGTGAAGGGTGTCCTTTAAGGTATAAAAAGTGTCCTTTAAAATGCAAGAAATGTCCTTTAAAATACCAAACAGATGAGGTAAAAGAGTACGAAAAAAGTCCTTTTTTTTTTTTAAAAAAAATTATTATTAAGTCAATTTGTGCAAAAAACAGTGTAAAAAAAGTGCAATGGTTTAATACTCAAGAGTGTTGTTGATTGAAGTCAAGTGCAACAATCTTCTCTGTGGTGTAGATATCAAATCTTCTCTTTAAAGGTGTCCCTCAGAGAGAAATAAAGGCAATAATAGTGCAGATGGTCATACTGGGAGAAGTAATTTAATAAAATGAATATATCACTCACATTTATTAGAGCCTAAGGGAAATCCAGGCTCAAGGAATAGCTTGCGGCCAAATATAGGGTGGCACGTCCCTCCTTTCATCTATGGTGGTTACTAGATAAAGCAGAGAAGATCGGGAGACGGCACTCCCATAGCGAACTCTGTGCAATACAAGTGGAGGATTAAATTACAATTGGTCACACTCACCAGTTGTAGAGCCTCTCAATTCCAGGCTCAAGGAGTATCGCCTTGGTCCTCTTAGGGTGGGAGCCCAAACCTCTTTGGTGTAGCAGCAGTTGATCCAGATGTCCAAAAAAAGTGGAGAGATAAGGAAAAGTGGCGAATCAAAAAATATAGGTAATGAATTTATTTGAATTAATAAAATCCTGGACAAATTGTACCGAGACGCGTTTCGGCTAAAAGCCTTCCTCAGTCGGTATATTTAGTGTCCATAAAGTGCAAACAAAGTCATAAAAATAATAAATTCAGTCCGTCTGACTTCGTTCCATCACTCACACACAAAGCTATGCGGACGTGGCGCACTCCGCACGTCCGTTCTAGCGGTTTTACATTCTTGCCTAACTTGCGTCTGTTTGCCGCGTCCGCACTTCTGTGTGGACATACTTCGTGTGTGGGGCTCTATTGATCATAATTGTATGTTACCACAGACATTAAAATGTGCGGCAACACGGACGTGAACACTGCGCTCGTCTGACCCGAGCCTAAATCAGGCGAATCACATAGGTTTCAATGTAAAAACAATTCTGTTTTTAGTAAATTTTTATTCAACCATTTATTCTTTTCATTTGCGGCAGAAAGTAATTTTATTAATTTTTTAAATTTTTTTTAGCCTTTTTTTTCTGGGTTTTTGGTTTGATTCTTTTTTTTTTTATTTTTTTATTTTTTTATTTATTCTGTAACAGATCTTTTTATTGTTATTCATAAGACTATATACATTATTTTCATGCATTAGTTTTGTTTTATGCGCCTGTTAAAAATTTTCCTTTTCGTTGTCCCTCTTTGGCACCTGGTCGGTGGATGACAGGAGGCGTTCGGTGTTTTTTCAGCGGCGGTTTATCAAATGCGTTCCGTGGGTTTATCAGCGGCGTTTGGCAGATCCATTTGGCGCACTTCGGGGACCCTGCGTTGAAAGATGAATTTACCACAGGGTTGGCGAATTCAGCTCGCCGATGTGTGCCGAATGAAAAAGCACCGAAATTTCTGTGCTATTGTGTTTCCCCAAAAATAAGACCCTGTCTTTTTTTTTTTTGGCCCCAAACACACACTAGGTCTTATCTTCGGGGTAGGTCTTATTTTTGATGTTGTTTTTTTTTGCTGGTGTACATCTGGTATCACTCCACCTGTGACAGGAGCTGGCGTTAGAGGAAGCATCGGCTACAGATACGGCCACACGAGCGTTCTTTGAGCAGAAGGAACGCACTGTGTGTTTCCATGTGACCACACTTCCCTGTGCCCGTTGCAGCTTTGTGAAGGCTGGACTGGGTGGGTCACATGGAGCAGCGTGCGCACGAATTGCGTGCACTACCACCGGACGTGATTTCAGCCTCCCCATCAAACAGCTATGACGTATGCGGACGGGACTTCAAAGCATGATCCTCCATAGGAGGATTGCACTTTGTAGCGCTGAGTGCACTAACTGAGCTCAGCGAGGTGGCCACACTGGCATCAGAGTGGAAGGAGCGTCCACTCATGGATGTTCCTTCTGCTCAAAGTACACTCGTGTGACCGCAGCCTTATGCGGCTCTGCTCTCTCCGCTGCCGCCTCGCTTCCTCTGGCGTCGGTATCACTGATTCTCTCCCACGACTCTTCAAGTTGCCCTACAACTAGGTCTTATTTTCGGGGAAACAGGGTATTTGAATAAACCGTCTGGTTTTCTGACCGGACAGCATTCACTGTACAGCCGCTTTCGCTCCAGGTTCTTTCCGTTACAATAACTTTGTCCTGTATCCTCCGTTGCGCTTTATACCCCAATCCATCTGGATTATAACCTCATGTCAGCAGAGTTCTACAATATTTATTTCTGTCTTCTTACACTTTCTAGACCTTCCTGCGGTTTGTTCCCAGTCGATATTGAACTGCATAAAATGTTAGCGCTATGTAAAAGCTGATTATTTATGGACAATAATCAGCAACAACGTGTCAGCTGTAGAACCCAGTCTCCACAATCAAATGTCCTGTGAGGAACAACGCGTTACCTCGTTCGTCCGCCAGATGGCAGCAAAGAGCTCAGTCTCCTCTATGGGCTTTCCTCTCTCTCCTTCAATTGACAGTGTGATTCCCAAGCAAAAAGGAGTGTAAGGCTGGTGGGACAGAGCTGCATACACACAGAGAAGAGCTTCCTTCTTTCCCACAGCGTGGAGTTGCCAGGGAACTGGAGTAAACCTGCATGCACTTTTTTCACTTTATCAGTGATCTCCTCCTTTGGAGAGATTTAGCATTTTACTCTTTTTTTTTTTTTATCTCCATTGCCTTTAATTTTTCTACTGGGAGAAACTTCACTTGGGAACTGGAGGACTTTAATAGTCTGGGGGGGACGTGAGAAGACCTGCCTGGCTTTGCTGCCTTCACTCATCCTGTACAGGTAAGCCACATGTGCTTGATCCCTGAAGGTAACTGCTGTGCACCCCAGGTAACATGTTTAATGCAGTTTGCAGTGGTGTTTCTTAGCCTCCATCACCATGCACCCTAATTAGATTTGTGCACCCCTCCTGGGAGAATTGTATACATCACGTGATACAATTGACTCAGTATTGAAGAGGATCTTGCTTGTAACCTCCAAGATGACAGATGACTTGTCCAGAATTGAAAGAGTTAATTCCTGTAGGATGACAGCCACTACAATCAAACTATTTTTTTTCTTTTAAATTTTAACCTGTGTTGGGTTGCTGGTTGATACTTGAGTGTGACAATCTCCCTGTGGCTATTATTGTGTACATGGGCACCTGTGAGGGGAGTGTGTGATTTCTACCTGGGGCCCCTCTGGATCTGAAGGCTCCTTAGTGATACTGCAGCTGTGTCTATCAGGTTTGATGTTCTATGGTGGATCCTGATACTTTACAGGTAAAAAAAGAAGAATGCTGTAACTCCAGTGCTCGGGGCAGTGATAAATCCTTAAAGCTGTCTTGTGTATTCAGGAGCCAATGTATTAATTGATGGTGGATGGGAAGGATCTGAATAGATAAAACCTGCCAAAAATGATATTGATGATGCCAGTGAGAGAAAATACCTGGCTGATGAACTGTATGGAGGTGTGGAGAGGTGCTACCATAAGGATGCTTTCTCTGATGACTCCTTGTGTCAAAGAGTTAAATGTTACAGATCTTTAAATCCCTTTACCCTTATTAATTGGTTACTGTCACTTTGTATCATTAAGTGGTGATTTTGTAATGTTGACACTTTATTTTCGGTTTTCATGTAGCCCAAAGATCTATATATATTTTAATCAGAAAACAAATTTGCTGAGGTTTTACTAATTGTAATTTCAACAAGTAAGCAGGTATTTAAATGCAACGTGGAGAGAGCGTATCCCTTAGGCTAGGGTCAGACGAGCGCAGTGCGAACGCGCGTGCAGGCGCACTTAATCACGGCCGTAGTAGCAGCAAGTGCCAGGCAATGACGGCCAATATACGAAGTACGGTCGCACAAAAGTCCGGCTGCGCAACGCAAGTGGCAAACAAATGCATTTTGTCGAACGTAAAACCGCTAGTACGGTTGTACAGAGTGCGCTGCGTCCGCTAGCGGCATGTGTGCGTGAATTGGAGATGTCAGACACTGCTAATGTCCGGCCAACATAACGTCCAGATGCACAAAGTGTTTTATTGATGATCCGTACAAAATCACGAACGCAAATGCGCATCGTATGACCGCTATCGCGTACTCCGTGAAAAAATGCGTCCATTCGTTCGAACGCACTTTTTCACAGACAACGTGAAAATGTGTTCGTCTGACCCTAGCCTTACTTGCTGGGACTACAATTCCCATTATCCACAGGTTCGTGAGATGACTATTATGCTTTCCAGGAAGGAGAAAAGAGTGCTGATCAGTAATCTATTTCACCTTCATTTATCATGATCAGTGCCCTAGTCCAGTGTGTCCCCAAACCTCTCCTCGGGACCCCCTAACAACAGGCCAGGTTTTGCAGATCACCTTGGGGAAATGCAGACTGAATCGTGCAATCACTGAGCAGCTATCTGGAAAACCTGGCCTGTTTAGTGGGTTCTGAGAACAGGTTTGAGAAACATTATTCCACTATTCCTATTCCACACAGTATGTTAAATTGCTGATTTTGAAAAATTTTAACAAGTCTCAACAAATTTTGGGATGCAAATATCCATTTTTGGACGGGACTATCAGCCTTGCCTTATTCTTCAATGTGTGTTTTTTTTGTGTTTTTTTTTTTCCTCCTCTTAAAAACCTCAAGTATAAGGGATAAGCACAAACAAAAACAATGGTAAAACATCAGATGAATAAATAGATTTATTTCTCTTAATCATTATACACAAAACCATACATTGCATTTTGCGTGTAAATTTGCCAGATTAGACAGGTATAATTCTTCAGGCTTATGTAAAGTACATGTAAAATATAACCCTGTATGTAGACGTCATGTGCTGCCGATAAGACTTCAAAGCGGAATCCGACGTGTCCTGCACTGATTAAAAAAATAATTTCCCTCCTGCAGCATCTGAATTATACATCCAGAAGGGCAGCATGTTTCCTGTGCTCCCCCCCCCCTCCCCTCCATGAAATCCAGGAAAACATGGCTGGTCTGACAACCCTATTTGTGTGATGGTGATTATATATATATATATATATATATATATATATATATATATAATTTTATACTGCTCAAAGTGTTGGCATAAATATTTACAAAATTGACCGACTGTAGACCAATCGATTACTTAATGTACTGTAGATAAAGTGTGGAAGTCTCTTCTGTAAGGACAAATTAATACCCTTTAGGCTGGGTTTCAGACGAGTGCACTATGTGCGCCCGTACTGATGTGCCTTCCGGGTTCTGTCGCAGCGTTTTGACACTGACGGAATCGGCCACACACTGTTGCACAAGCATGAATTGCGTACGCGACAGCGGCCGTCTTGCAAGCCTCCCCGTCAAAGCACTAGGATGCGAGACGACGGGGCTGCAAAGCGCGAGCCTTGCAGCGCTGAGCACACTAACGGCGTTCAGCAAGGTGGCCAGACGGACGGCCGAGTGGAAGGACGTTCCTTCCGCTCTTTAAAACGCTCGTCTGACCCCGGCCTTAGGAGAATGTTTCTAGTTTGGGGCTAAAAGTTCAGTTCTACTGAATTCCATGTTTTAGAAGTAAACGCACGAATGATGTGAATAGATTAACGTGCATGTCCAGGCTCCTGGAATGAAAAATTACTTCTTTTTTTTTTTTATGCATTTTATTCCCATTACTCACAATGTACTCAATGTGATAAAACGGATATCGGCCCGCGACCTACTGACACATTATCTCCTACGGCCAGAAAGTTGGAATTGCTGAAAATCACTTTTTTAAATGTTACTTGGAGGCGCTCTGAATAGTTCTGTCACCCACGTTAGGAGGCTAAACATTTTTAAGACTTTCACACAATAGCTTTCACATGCATTGTTATCAGAGGGGAAAATGCAGTTGTGGTGATAAAGTGCTGCACACCATGCATGCCCCTGATAAATAATCTTACCTGCCTTATTACTGTACACTGAACCCTTAGAGCGAGGATACTTATTATATGATGAAGTCACGCTAGAGTGGAATGTCGAGAAAACATACCATGCGACATTTAAAGATACTATGAAATCTGACATTTTTCAATGACATGTTTATGACAATTCCGCTTAGACTCCAGAAAATTGTAGGGAAAACTGTAAAATTAGACACCTATCGGGGCGTGTGTGTGTGTATAAATATTTTTACACTATAAGGGTTATTCAAAGAGATTCGAAAAGTCACCGCACGTTTGACATTTCGTTCCCCGCACTTCGGGGCGATTCGGCGATCCTAGTTCACCGACCCTGCGGTGTATTCAGCAATCACCAGAGGGAATACTCGCCGTTGAAACCGCCAGAAAAACCCTGCTGAACACGCCGGAAAAACCCGACTAGCCGCCGATCACAGCACAGAGCAGCCACCGGAAAAAAAGCCGACACGCAGACGAACGAGGTAAATTTTTTTTTAAAAAAAGTAAGCTTGAAATTTGAAACGCTGTTTGCAAAAAAAAAACTACAGAACAAAAATGTCTGGAAATTACATATAAGATCCAATGAATGATAATAAAACATTTAAAAAAAAAAAAAGTGAAAAAGTTTGCAAAAAAAATTCCTAAAAGATCCCAAAAAATCTATAAATAGGCTTTTTACTGCATAATAAAATAATAAACAGTTTATTAGATATTGAATTAAAACAGGAATATTTTTAACACTGAAGCTTATGGGATCCTCCTGAATAAATCTGTCGAATGAAATCACCGAACAGCAGGGCAATTCAGCAACTTTTCCCTGCTGTTCAGTGTTCTCTGAATAGACAAAGCATTGATTCTCTATGGGATTCACTGCCCTCAAACAGGCACCGTATGTGCAGGCAATTCGCCAACATTTGGCAAACTGCCTGCTCTCAGAGTAGCCGAATGACCAGGAAATGTAGCCGTACTCTGAATTTCAGTGTCTGGTTACATTTTGGGATTTCTTTCTTTTCTTTTTGAATAACCCTGTATGTTTTTCCTTTTTACAACACTTTTGTTGAAGGGTTGTTAATTCTGAAGGCTGGTACTCGGGTATCCACAAACTGCTCATGTTTGTATGGTTAGAAAAAATGGCGAAAAATGCCTTAAATGGTGAATTTTGGTAATTTAGACAGAGAAATTCCAACAATGGTAGATGATGTTTCATCAATGGCCCCTCACTTACCACTTTGTTTTTCTGGGAGGGGGAGGTCCCCTAAGGGGTTATTCAGAGAGCACCGAAATGCCACCAGCATTTTGGTGCCTTTTCGTTCGGTGCACCTCCTGTTCAATTCACTGACCGTACTGAACTGCCCGGCCAAATGCATCAGGGTGTGCCGAATCGACCCGCCAAATGCATCAGAAAGACCTCTGTATCGATCTGAAAACCTCCAAATGCATCCAATGATCCGCCGAACAGACCGCCAAATGCATCTATAAAATGTCAACCAGCTGCTGAACAGACCAAAAAAAAAAAAAAAAAGCAACTTTTAAAAGGTGTTTTAAAAAAAAAAAAAAGTGCATGAAAATCCCTGGAAATAATATTTAAGGTCCTACGAATAATAATAAAAAGGTCTGTTACAGAACAGAAAAAAACGCCATGTAAAGAAAAATAAAATGAAAAAATGCCAAAAAAAATCTAGTAGACTCTTTGCCGCAAATGAAAAGCGTAAGGGCCGTGTCAGACGAGCGCACTGTGTGCGCCCGTACTGAGGTGCCTCCTGGCATCCATCGCAGCGTTGTGACACTTTGACGGGGCCAGCCACACGTAGTGTGTGCACAAATTGCTACATTGGTGGTGCTGAAAGCCTCCCTGTCGAAACGCTAGGACGCCCGTTCAATGGGGCTGCAAAGCGTGATCCTCCATAGGAAGATCGAGCCTTGCAGCGTTGAGCGTACTAACTGCGCTCAGTGGAAGGAACGGCCATTCTTAAGAACGGTTGAATAAATATTCAATAAAATCAGATTTTTATTTTTTATTTTTTTTTAACATTCACCCCTATGGGATTCGCCTGTTTAAAGCTAAACGAACCACTGAAAATCAGGGCATTTTGACAACTTTTCACAGCTGTTCAGTGTCTCTCCTGAATAGGCTAACAGTTAGGCTGGGGTCAGACGAACGCCGTGCGAACGCGTGTGCAGCCGCACTTAATCACAGCCGTAGTAGCAGCAAATGACGGCCAATCACTGGCAATATACAAAGTACGGCCGCACGAAAGTTCGGCTGCGCAACGCAAGCGCATTTTTTTCGAGAACGTGAAACCGCTAGTACTGACATACAGCGTGCGCTGCGTCCGCTAGCGGCGTGTGTGTGTGATTTAGGAGATTGGATTTCTCCAATACTTGGCTACTCCCCAGCTTTTTGAATAGCTGAAAGGCAACGAAATTGCCCTGTATGGGGAAATCACCATTCAGTGCTCTTTGAAAAAAAAACCCTTTTAAAGTTTATCTTGGTTGTAACAATGATGATTTTTGACAGTGTTATTTTTACAACGTCAATTATTGAATAACCCTCTAGTGAAGGGCATTGTGTATTATTTTTAAAGAAGTAATGTATACGATGCACACTCTTGCAGATTGCACATGCCTGACTCCTATTTATCCCACTGGAGCCTTCCTCTTCCTTCAGCACAAGAATTACTTCTTGATTTCAGTTTGGAAATGCTACTATCTCTGGTTTTAGGGATGTTCTGTCTAAATACTCTTTACAACTCCACTCCTGTTTTACCCATCCTCCGAAGGATACCAAAACATAAACAGGTATATGAAAGTGGTGTACCTCCCTATACCAGCAACGCTATTGCATAAACCTTATCTCTGCTAGAAAGTCACAGTGTGGCATAGCATTGATTTTAGGGTTCTGTGTAATAACAGATCCAGGATGCATAAAAGTGAGACAGATGTCATTTGCATATCCTACCCAGAATTCCTTGCTGCATATGGGGAATGTGGCACAGGAGCTCTGGGATGCAATTCATTGAATTGCTGTGATATGCAGATGGATTCTGCCATAATAAACACACTTATTATAGTGTGGAGGCTTTCTATCTCACTTTTTGTCCTCCACCACAACCCCCGTGTGTGTATATATATATATTTTAGTGCAGTTCCAATATTGAACCAAAAAGCGCCAACAATGAATGAATAATGTACCTGAGTGCGGATGCCCTTAAGCATACATACACAAAAAACAGATTGGGCAGCACATCAGGGTTTCAGTAAAAAGAAAAAACTTTATTGGTACATATTAAAAGTACCTGTCCAGTGACCGACGTTTCGGTCCAAACGAGCCTTTATCAAGGTATATTATTATAATCTATATATAGTGCACGGACAGAATATTCAGCAATAATGATGCTCATTTCAGACCTTTCTGGACTGGTGCTCCAAATGCCAGAAGTAATGAAGAGTCTGGCACTTGATTCTTTTAAAAATAATCTATTTTATTCCAGATCAGAAAAACAGGTGTTAAACACTAAGAACAATTAGAACAAAAAGAAAACCTGTAATGTCGTCTTCACACCCGTTTACATTAGTGGTGCTTCTGTGTTTTGGTTGTTATAATACAAGCTTTGAAGCCTTTTCCCTGGAAGCTAAACGAATTTTAAACCTTAGTGTTCTTGCAAGATTTCTTGCTTTACATCCGTTCTAAACTGATATTGTTATTATGCCTAAAGAATCCCTTTAAAAATGTTACAGCCAGGGTCTACAGCAGTGTTTCCTAAACCTGTCCTCAGGACCTGCTGACAGACCAGGTTTGCAGATACGTGAAGCACAGCACAGGTGATCTGATTTGCTGCCCAGTGATTGCAGGATTCAGTCTGCATTTCCCTGAGGTGATCTGCAAAATCTGGCCTGGTTGGGGGTCCCGAGGACATGTTTGGAAAACACTGGTTTACGGATAGGCCCTTACTGTATCATGATGTGTGTTATACTTGATTAGGGCTTATTGGCTGAAACATCGCATAAGCTGCCCTCTTGCCTGTTCCGATCTATAAGAATTATTATCCTATTATTATACTTTATTTATAAAGCGCCGACATATTCCGCAGCGCTGAACAATGGGCACGATATAGACAGGGTTATAATACATTGAGATTGAGCAACATTTTGACAAACCAGTACAGAAGGAAACGAGGGCCCTATTCCCGTGGGAACTCACAATCTAGAAGGGTTGGGGTGGAAACAGGAGGAGGGGGCTGCAAGGTGAGAGTGATGGACTGGTTGGGGCAGTGAGGTGTATTAGTGAGTCGGGTGGTAGGCTTGCCTGAATAGGAATGTCTTTAAGGGAGCGTTTGAAAGAAGGGAAAGTCTGACCGTACGAGGGAGAGCCTCCCAGAGGATGGGGGCTGCATGTGAGAAATCCTGTAGTCCATCATGGGAAGAGGTGATACGGGGAGAAACTAGGCGCAGCTCACTGTTTGACCTGAGGGAGCGGGCTGGGATGTATTTAGTGATTAGGGAGTGTTTTGTAGGTCAGGGTAAGGATTTTGAATTTAATTCTGTAATGGATGAGGAGCGGCAGAGAAAGAGCGGTGGATGAGCCTGGCGGAGGCACTCAGAATGGATTGTAGGGTGGAAAGGCAGGAGAGCGGCTGGCCAGCAAGGAGATTATTACAATAGTCAAGATGGGAGATTACAAGGGCGTGGATGAGTTGTTATGTGGTATCAGCGGTAAGAAATGGCTGAATTCTGGAAATATTACGGAATTGGTAGCTCCTCTCTATGAGGACCTGGAGCTCACCATTGGATAAACAAAAACCATAGCTTGGCAACTTTTAACCTCCCTGGCGGTCTATTTATTATGACATTCCCTGTCTGAAAGCTGTCAGTCCCCCCCCCCTCCCCCCTAGCGGCATCCCGAGTGTGGCTTGGGGTTAAATTCCTATGTTGGAAGCGGTAACCCCGAGCAACACTCGGGATGCCGCTGGATACATCACCTCTCCCTGCGCTCCCTCGATGTCCCCAGCTGCCTCCTCCGGCGACCGCGACCTCTTTACTTCCTGGTTCCCTCCTCGCAAGAAGGAATCCAGGAAGTATGAGGTCGTGATCACCGGAGGAGACTGCAGAGATCAGCGAGGGAGAGGTAATGTATACAGCCCGAGTGTGTCTCGGGGTTACCGCTCTCAGCGGTGAAATTTAACCCCGAGACACCCTCGGGAACACCGCCAGGGAGGTTAAACAAAGCTTATGGGTTTATACTTCATTGCTGTATGATGCTATCCTTTAATAGAAGACAACAAAAAGAGAGCGGTTAATGATTGTCTTAAAAGCAAAAACCTGCCGACATGCAATGGTTTTGCATTAAAATCCGGTTATTCCATCTTTTGAAACGTCTCTTTAAAATCCATCCTTACTGGCAAAGTCAGCCTTATAATTAAGCAGCATAGGTGGTCACTTAAGGCAACAAATGGCTAGTGTTTAAGGAATTTAGGCGGAATGTTGGTTTGCACGTGGCATTCCACACAATCCTAGGTGGCCGGGGGGGCACTTCCCCCCCCCCACCCAGGTCATTCCTTGCCCCCCACCAGGATTTAGAATACAGTTTCCCCCACATCTTCGGTCCGAAGATATCTCCAGCCCTGTGCTTCGTAAGTGGTGGAGGTGTTGAGGTGTCATTAGAAAGAGCAGAGTCTGGCCTTTCCAATGATACCCAGCATGACCATATTCAGTGTAAACACAAAGTCATAAATAATAAAATCGTAACGATTTTTTTTCCCACAGGGTGGAAATGGCTCAGCAGCGAGAGGGTTAAGCTCAGACTATCAGGGTTATCCAAAGAGATCCGAATTGCTTGAGAAAGGTAACCGAACGCTGAAAATCAGCGTTCGGTTACCTTTCCTGGCCATTCGGCTATCCAGAGAGCAGGCAATTCGCCAAATCCTGGCGAATTGCCTGCACATACGGTGCCTGTTCGGTTCCTGTTCGAGGGCAGTGAAATCCCCATAGAGAAGCAATGCTTCGGCTATTCAGAGAACACAAACCAGCAGTGAAAGGTTCCCCTAATGCTCTGCCATTCGGTGGTTTAATTCGGCAAATTTATTCAGGAGAATCCCATAGGCTTCAATGTTAAAAATATTCCCGTTTTAATTCAACATCTAATAAACCGTTCATTATAATATTCTGCAGTAAAGAGTCTCTTTATTTATAGATTTTTTAGGATACTTTAAGCATTTTTCAGATTTTTTTTTTTAAAGTCCGATTTTTTTTTTTTCTTTTTTTTTCAGTTTACTTATTTTTTTTGTAACAGCCCTCTTTATTATCATTCCCTGGACCTCCTGTGAAAATTTCAGACATTTTCGCTCAGTAGTTTCTTTGCAAACAGCGTTTCATTTTCCCAGATTCATACAAATGGTTTTGCTAATTTATTCACTGCCTCCTCTACGTCACAGCTGCTTCGGCTCTGTGTGATTCGGCTCCTTTTCGGCTCCTGTTCGGCTTTTTCTAAGGTTAATCCAGATGTTTTTGCTTGTTTTCAGCGTGCATTCGGTTAGTTTTCGTCAGGTTTGCGGCAGCTTTTCCCTGCAATTCGGGGACCCTGTGGTGCTTGCTGAATACACCGCAGGGTCACCGAAATGCAATCGGCAAAAGGAACCGAATTGAAGAGAACGAAAAGTCACCGAACGTGCGGTGACTTTTCGAATCTCTTTGGATAACCCTGTATATATTACAATGTTACTTTAGTTTTTGCCTTGGTTTAGTTGTATATTAAGGGTTAATGGACCTACTTCATTCCACGCAGTATACATTTTGTTTTTTCATTTATTAACGGCATTTTAGGAGTTAATGGGTACATGTCTCACATTGTATGCATTTCATGTTTTCACTTGATTACTGTCATTTTAGGGGATAATGAGTAGGCTACATACCTCGCAGTGTATATATTTCTCATGTTCACTTGATTACTGGCATTTTAGGAGTTAATAGGCTACAGCCCCACAGTCCATTTAATGTTTTCCCTTGATTAATGGCATTTTAAGGGGTTATTGGGTAGGCTACATGCTTCACAATGTATATTTTTCACATTTTCTATTGATTATGGCATTTTAGGAGTTAATGGGTTTGCTACATGCCTCAGTCCATTCATTTCATGTTTCCCTTGGTTCATGTAATTTTAGGGGTTAACCCCTTAGTGACCTTGCGGTTTTACACAAATCCGTCCTTTAGTGACCGCTGCTGTTTTTACGTTTCTGCGCTGTTAGTGTTTAGGTCAAATTTTCCTCTTACTCGTTTGTTCAACCCACACATATTATACACCGTTTTTCCCGCCATTAAATGGACTTTCTAGAAATACCATTATTTCCATCATATCGAATAATTTACTATAAACAAATATGAAATATGATGAAAAAATGGTAAAAACACATTTTTTTTGTAATTTTAATCCCCAAAATCTACAACCACCAAAAAAGACCCCGGCTAAATAGTTTAAAAATTTTGTCCCGAGACTAGAAATACCCAATGTTTTACATGTTTTTGCTTTTTAACCCCTTCACTGCTGAGCCAGTTCACCTATGTGCGCTGCGCTCATTCTAACCATTTTGTGCTAATTATTTTGAGATGACAGCCTAGGTCCTATTTAACTAAACCCCCCCCCCCGACATTTTGTTTTAAAAAAAACAAACATTTTTTTTTTTTTTTAATTCTTAAACCAAACCTGGTCATGTTTGGTATCATTGGAAAGGCATGATCCGGCCTTTCCAATGATGTCAAATATGACCATCTAGCTGCCAGGGATCGGTAGATAGGGGGATCCTTTGATCCCTTTAACCCTCTAGCTGCCATGTAGAGATAACTGGCCCACTGACATCCTCACACATATGGTGAGGTTGTCAGTGGGTGGGGGGGACCAGGAGGCTTGGCTGACATCCAAGATGTCAGCCCCCTCCAGGTTCGAATCACGTTTTGGCGCCAATTAGCTATACACCTCTGAAAAGGGGAGACTCTCCCCTTTTCAGCGGTGCAAAAACCATCTCCCTAGCTTCAATGGTTGGGGAGCTAGAGGGCTCCAAAGGAGCCCCCCTCCATTGATTTCAATGGGGGCACCTGCTAATGACGTCACCACGCAGCGTGGTGACGTCATCAAGCTCCCCGGCCCATGCAAAGCAGGAGGGAAGGCTTCCTCCCTGCCAGATCTGCGAGGGATTCAGCGAGGGAGGTAAGTATCGGGCGGGAGGGGGGTTAGGCACTGCTGACGTACCATGTACGTCCGCGGGTCTAAGGGAGACCTGTGGGCAGGACGTACATGGTACGTCAGCGGTCCTTAAGGGGACCCACGTGCACCCTGCATTGATGCCGCCCCCTCACGTGAAGCACGCGCATCATGTGGGGGGTGGTGTCAATGCAGGGTGCACGTGGGGCCCAGGAAAGCACGCTGGAGTGCCGCCGCCGAGCTGCTGGGGTCACTATACATCCATGTGTGAGCTGGGCACTATACATCCATGTGTGAGCTGGGCACTATACTTCCATGTGTGAGCTGGGCACTATACATCCATGTTTGAGCTACTGGGGGCAATATATATATTCATGTTTGAGCTGCTGGGGGCAATAAATATCCATGTGTGAGCTGCTGGGGGCAATATATATCCGTGTGTGAGCTGCACATTACTGTGGGTTTTATTGCTGTTGAGCTCTGAGATACGCTCGTGTACTCTGCACATTACTGGGAGTTTTATTGCTGTAGAGCTCTGTAATGTGCAGTGTGTCAGGATTGTACAGTATCTGTTAAAGTGATCGGCAGTTTCCCACATTTTCCACAGGGACTTTCTATGCCGCAACGCAGCCTTAGCTGCAATGAGTGTGTGATGGCTGCTCCAGCAGTGCGGTGGCCACTTGTAAGTATGGAGGGGGCACAATTCGCTGCTGGGTCCAAGTGGATTTTCAAAAAGGTTATTTTTACGAGTTCAGAAATGAATTCTTTAGCACAATAATATACATGTGGGTGTTGCATTGTAGCGGGTGGGTTTTTTTATGGGTGCGGCCTCCTTTTTGGGTGCAGAACAAGGGGGGGGGGCACATGACCTCCTATTGCCCGGGGGCCCCATTAGTTCTCAGTCCGCCCCTGCCGATAGGCAGCCGAGCTTAAATACTTTGAGGCGGCATAGCATGCCCCCTGGAACTCCTGCAACCCGGCTCCCTTCTAGCAAGCCGATCTTCATCATTGGCTACAAGGGGACTGCCTGAGTGACTGCAATCAGCTGCTTGGATGGGAAGTGGCACTAGGAGTGTCAGAAAGCCGTGGAGAATACTATGCTGCCATGCTGGCTGCCAGGATGCCCCGTGGCGTTAAGTGGTTAAAAATGTGTTGCATAATTTTCTGTAATCTGAAGAGGAGCTTCACAGTTGGGCCTTGCCCAAATGTAATTTGATTTATTTTTTATTTTTTGTTATGTACACAATATTTTTGTATTGCTGACATATTTTATTTTCCTTTTTACATTTTAAGCTTAGTTATTAGTTTTAGATCTCATCTCATTTATAAAGTAATCTGCAGCTTTTAATTTGTGAATGGAATTTTCTTTTTTGTTCCTATAGCTGTTTTGAAAAAGCTCCATTAATCGTAATCTCTTTAATTCTGTCTGTGCTTTGAGGGATATATGTATTATGTGTCACTTTGCATTAGAGAGGCTTTTGTTAAAGAATCATTGTAATGGTTTTTCCAGTAAGCCTCAATAAACCCCATCTAATAAATATTTTACTAACTGAAACTACATACAGTACTAATTTTCTGTCTACATGTAGTTAATCCAGTTCCTCCAAAAGCCTGTAGTCTCTGATTTTTTCTTTCTTGTGATTTAGAGTGGTGTGGGGATTTCTTCCATTCTGTGCATTGAGAACAAGGAGGGGGAGAACTGTATTGATGTCAGGTTATAGAGTTAAGAGCTAAACATTATACTGTATATATTATATTTATATTATTGCAGAAGCCATCTGCACATCACAGCAATTCAAAGAACAGAGGCCTGTTCAATACCTCAGCCGCTGCAAGTGCTAAGTTAGCAACTTGCATTGAACGCCGTTCAACCGCTCAGCGCTCAGCAGTGCTAACCTAGCACTTGCAGCGACCCGAGGAGATGCTTCGTGTGACGTATTAAAGATGGCCGCCGCATGAAGCCAGTAACAATGCCCTACAGCAAGATGGCCGCCGCCTCGAAGCAAGTAATAATTCCCTACAGCAATGTTAATTTTGAGGTTTTTGTTCACCAAAGCACAAAATATTTATTCTTATTTCCCCCTGCACATAGACATATATTACAGTTCAATTTATATATTGTTTCAGAAGTAAACCTAACGTTTATTCATTAAAAACTATCATTTGTGGTGTGTGCATACCAAACGGAATTGTGCTGACTGCTTCTCTTTATTATTTTTTGTCCGAGTGATCCGAAAAACAATCTGAATTTTTTCATTAAGAAATTGTCGGCCATTTTGGATTCAAAATTCGCATCCAAGGGTTCAACGACACTGCTGCAGCAAACTGAATTGCTGCGCTGCAGCAATTCAGCAGCTGCTGAGGTATTGAACAGGCCTCTGCATCCCCATATGTAGCAAGGAATTCTGGGTAGGATAGGCAAATTACATCGGTCTCACTTTTTTGCATCCTGGGTCTGATATTACACAGGACCCTTACATCAATGCCACGCCATACTAGATAGCTTCTTTTTTTTAGCAGAGATAAGGTTTATGCAACTGGTCAAAGCTACATGTATATTATTTTTACAAAGGTAATAAATGGTATGATTTGGCAAGAATTTCACACTTTAAATAGTATATATCGAGGGTATAACTGACAACTGCTAGACTAGTTAGTTAAAACTCCATACCCTCAATTTAAATAGTATATATCATCAGATTGTTTTCATCTGTAAAGTGAAACATGCGGCTTGTATAATAACATTATTTATATAACTGTTTAGGCTGGCATCAGACGACTGCATTATGTGCACCTGTACTGACATGCCTTCTGGCGTCTCAATGCTGCGACAGGGCCGGCCACACGCTGTAGGGTGCGAATGAATTACACTTGCAACAGCGGCCGTGCTGCATCCGGGCAGCAGCCTTCTCTGTCAAAACGCTAGGACGCACATTGAGGGAGCTGCATGCGCGATTCTCCATAGGAGGATCGAGCCCTGCAGCGGTGAGCGCACTAAGTGCGCTCAGCAAGGTGGCCAGACGGGCGTCGAGTGCAAGGAACGTCCACTCTCACGGACGTTCCTTCCGCTCTTCAAATATGCTCGTCTGAACCCAGCCTTAGAGTGGCTAGAAGAGTGTTTCTCAAACCTGTCCTCAGGACACTCTGCCTCGCCAGGTTTGCCAGATATGTGAAGCACAGCACAGGTGATATATTGCCCCCAGCTCACACATGGTTATATTGCCCCAGCTCACACATGGTTATATTGCCCCCAGCTCACACATGGTTATATTGCCCCCAGCTCACACATGGTTATATTGCCCCCAGCTCACACATGGATATATTGCTCACAGATGGATATATTGCCCCCAGCTCACACATGGATATATTGCCCCCATCTCACACATGGATATATTGCCCCCATCTCACACATGGATATATTGCCCCCATTTCACACGTGGATATATTGCCCCCATTTCACACGTGGATATATTGCCCCTGCTCACACGTGGATATATTGCCCCCCAGCTCACACGTGGATATATTGCCCCCCAGCTCACACGTGGATATATTGCCCCCCAGCTCACACGTGGATATATTGCCCCCCAGCTCACACGTGGATATATTGCCCCCCAGCTCACACGTGGATATATTGCCCCTCAGCTCACACGTGGATATATTGCCCCCCAGCTCACACGTGGATATATAGTGTCCCAGCTCACACGTGGATATATAGTGTCCCAGCTCGCGTGGATATATAGTGCCCACTGCTCACACATGGATATATATTGTCCCGGCTCACATGGTCCAGCGGTCTCCTCTGCCAGCCAGGGCATGAGCGGCCACCGGCAAGAAGCTCTGCCGCTCGCCTGGGAACCACGCACAAGCTGCGGTCTCACGAGATCGTGGAATTTCGCATGAACTCCGCGATCTCGATAGATCGCGGCTGGTCAGGTGGATCCCAGGCGAGCGGCCGAGCTTAGTGCCGCCAGCCGCTCGTTGGATGTAAAGCACTGTTGCCCTGTTGCCCCCCCTGGATCCGCCCCTGGTTGAGGGTCCCGAGGGGCAGGTTTGAGAAACACTGGGCTAGAACATATTTATAAATATTTATGTTCGATTTATAAAGGTTAAACAAGTCTCCGAGATGCTGCTGTATGGTAACTATAGATTACAGACACGTTCATAAATTTATTTCTATCTTTTTTGTTCATTCTTTCTAATTACACACATTGAGTATCCCATATTCAGAATTATTCCTAAACACAACCTTTTTTCAATATTATTTTCTCTTTGCCACAACACCCAAAAGAAAAAAAAGAAAAATTCCATGCTTGACATGTGCAGGGGTCAAAGTTATTGGAAATATTGTGTATCAAATTACCTTCAGGATATGTATATATGAAACACAAATTAATTTCTTGTTCAGACGTGTCCTATCCCCAAGTGGTTATATGCAAATATTCCAAAATCTGGAATGGGGGGGGGGGGGGGGGAGAGAATCAAATCCGGTTCCAAGAATGTCAGGTTAGGGATTCTCGCTCTGTAATATGTTTGGAACAATATTTTATAAAATTCAGAGTAGTTCATTTAGGGAAGGATTCTTGAGCTCTGGCCCCCCCCAGATGTTTCTGAACTACACCTCCCATTATTGCATTCAAAGAATTCTGGGAATTATGGGCAATAAACATTGGGGTGAGGCAGAGTCTGAGTTCACAGATTTTATAATTATTTCAATATTAAGTGGTTTTCCATAAAACCACTGGTGGGACCACGGTTTTTGGTATTTTTAATTTTAAAGTCCTTTTAATGTACCCTTATAACACCATTACCACCACAGAGACCCACAATTCTACCTCTCTCCCCCAATGTCAGTACAATGGATTTGATGCTACAGTGAATCCACTCTATTTGACAGGCAAGGGGAGCACCTGCCTCCCTCTGCTGGCCAATTCAGTTTTAGCACTGACCATGCAAGCTTATCTCTGACAGGGTGACTGAACTGGCAGCTTCAACTACTTACAGTACATCAGTTGTCATGTCTGATGTGCTGTAAATTTGGGATTGTATCCTGGAGTGCATTGGCAAGCAAAAATTGGTTGCAATAATCTATTTTCTTTTGCAGCTACCAGCATGAGACCAGATTGAGTTAATTTTAATTTTGGGTACCTAATGGTGCTTTAGAAAGTCATATTTAATTCCTACTCCCCCAGAAAGTACATATCGCCAGATTAAGTGACTATGTAATGTAATGTAATGCTCCAGGACTAAAAGATATCACCTTAATTCTTCCATTAAGGGTCAACGTTTCAGCTCCAATCCGGAGCTTCCTCAGAACACATACAGGGTTATTCAGAGAGAGGTGAAAAACAGGA
Organism: Leptobrachium leishanense; assembly: GCA_009667805.1. NCBI lineage: Eukaryota > Metazoa > Chordata > Amphibia > Anura > Megophryidae > Leptobrachium > Leptobrachium leishanense. The sequence continues at coordinate 77,998,933 of CM019065.1, forward strand.
GAATTGGCAGGAGAAGAGATCAATCTAGACCAAATAGCCAATTTGGAAAGTGAGATAAATGGGAGAATTTTTCTGGTTTGGCTATTTTGTCCTAGAATTTTCACTTCTCCTGTCATTCTTCTGAGGTTCACCTCTCTGAATAACCCTGGTAGCAAGGCTGGATTAAGGGTATCATAGGCCTGGTGCTGAGGATTTCGGTGGGCCTTTTTATAGATATTGAGGCAACAATTGGTCCGCGCTGCTTTCTCGTTTAGAGTTAGGCAGCGCACTGGGCGTGTCATACTATGCCAACGTCGGAGCAACTGGAAACCTAACTGGTGTCTCTGACGTGGTTTGCTATGACGCATAGCGTGACTTTCAGTGCGCTGAGTCAAACGCCTCCCGATGGATTAGCGTGCGTGGCCCATATATGAGTCCATCACTGTTTGGTGGCAAACTGACAATACTTTGGTGGCGGGGCCCCCAGACCAATTAGAGCAAGGGCCCCCCTTTGATTGAAATCTGAATGGATATTTACACTTTGTTTTAATTAAGTTCTAGCATTGCGATGGAACATGATATATATTTTGAGTCTGCTGAAAAAAAGGATACACGATCTGTCTGGGTCCATAATAAAACATGACTTTAAATGGCACTTAAACATGCTGGCTCCAGCTCCAGACATCCCAACCTGCAAAAGTTTTTTTTTTTTTTCCAATGGGTTTCAATCGGCAGAATTTTTTTTTTATGGGAAAAGACCCTGTCCAAGAGCTTACAAGCTATAAGCCGAAGAAACGGACGCCAGAAAGACAAAGTTGAGGTGGATTTAAAATAGGATTGATGGAGGACTAGGATTATATAGAGGACCCTTGCACAGAGCCTCCATTCTCTAGTGGACTGCAACTCCCATGATGCTCAGCCAGGGGATGGCTACACTAATGCTAATGAGCTTGCTATGGTGACTGCCCTGACCTCTGCATTTCACTTAAGAAGCCTCTGTCTTTTTTTATTTCTTCTTAAACAATTAATTCTGTGCCTCCCTCCATGCAGGGGGCATATACTGATCACTGCACAGCCCCCCCCCCCCATACCAGCAGGGAGAGCTTGTACAGGCCAGGTGTCCTCCTTGACACGTTGCAGTCCAGGTTTCCCCAGTACAGTGTCATGTTGTCCACCTCCTCCCAGCTCCTCTGCATGACCGAACACACACAATCCGGAGCCCGCCAGCCGGAAGCCAGGCCGTTTAACACACATCTGCTGTGAGTAGTGAGAGTGTGTGTGCAGGCAGATTGAGATCCCTGGGGAGCTGTGACAGTGTGCTCCCTGTGCAGCACCTATCGCTCTGCCCCAGCCAGCCCTGCACACCTTGGTATGCCTGCAGTTTTCTCCAATTCCTTGTCCTTCTGTGCGCTGCCGCTGGTGGCCTAAGGACTAGGAAGGAAACAGACAGTGCAGGCTGAGTGGATTCATCGACACGCCTGCGCACTGTTAGCGTGTGGATGAATCACGTGCAGGCGGGGCACATGACATGTCACGTGTTGATCGCTTTTGCTCCGTGCACCATGGCCTGTCACAGCTGCTGCCACACTGGATGGCCAGGCCGCAACGTAGGAACCGGCGGCTGCCTCGGTCTTGCAGTGTATGGCAGGCCCATCGGCTGGCCAATGCATCAATTTGTCTGCTGTGGGCCTATTTTCGAAACGGGGCTTGGAGCGGCTGCTCTAGCCACACCTATGTTAATCTGGCCCTGCCTGGGTGTGGCCTTAATCCTCCTGCGGTCACATACAGTGAGAGTAGCGCTGTTGGCTACGCTGCACTTGTGAGTCGTTCCATTAAAACCATACACTTTCACAAACATGAGTCAATCTGCACTATACACTTTTTATCTTTTTATATAACAAGCTTCTAGAGAACATATATAATAGGTATTTGCACACATTTAGTTTTTTATTACGTTCCTATAGCTATTGTGAGGAAACATAGAAAAATGTCGGCAGATAAGAACCTTTCGGCCCATCTAGTCTGCCCAATTACATGGATACTTTACCTGGATTTATCTTTTATTTAGGATAGCCTTATGCCTATCCCATGCCTGCTTAAATTCAATTACTGTTTTGGCCTCAACCACTTCTACTGGAAGACTGTTCCATGTATCCACCACCCTCTCAGTAAAATAATGCTTTCTGATGTTACTTTTAAACCTTTGCCCCTCTAATCTAAGACTATGTCCTCTTGTTTTGCTACTTTGTTCCTTTTAAATATACTCCCTTCCTCTACCTTGTGGATTCCCTTTACGTATTTAAATGTTTCTATCATGTCTCCTCTGTCTCGTCTTTTTTCCAAGCTGTACATGTTAAGATCATTAAGCCTTTCCTGGTAACTTTTCTCCTTCAAGCCATACACCATTTTAGTAGCCCTTCTCTGAACTCTCTCTAAGATGTCTATATCCTTCTGGAAGCTCTACCCAGATCACAAAGAGATGCCACGGCCCCGTAAACTCTTTTCTATATTATGAAATATGTTGTTCAGCCTTGATTTGTGCAAGTCAATGATGTACATGATAAATGTTTGCAGGTAGACTAGACATCATTGGACAGAATCAGCATTTTCAGGAATGCACAATATTCAGATACATGACAGGGACCTTCCTCCTCATGACATAATGGAGTGCTCATTTGGTGACTGCCCTGTTACATTGTAAACCTTTTTTTAATATTGTAAATGTGTAGCAAAGCTGGCCAACAATCTGCAAAAATGTAGATTTCTTCCTTAAGCTTGAGGGACTAGACATGTGCACAGCACAAAATTTCGTTTTGAACTAATGCATTAGTACTAAAATGCAATTTATTTAGTTGCTAAAGAAATTCGTTTTCAGTTCTTTAGTATGAAAACTAATTTCATTCATCTGAAAACCAGTGGATACAATTACTATTGTAGTGGCTCCTCAGAGGGCTGAGATCGCTTCTTGTTAAGCATCTCTCACTCTCAGCACAATGTGGGCCATATTATATAGCTGGTGCTAACTTAACCAGAGCTGTTGTAAACTTCCCAGAGCTACTATGGAGGTTTTCAGTTACAACAGCTCTGGTTAAGTTAGCACCAACATTGTAATACTGCCCCGTGTCAGGCAAAGCTGTTACAGTAACTGACTGCTGCTCATCACAGCGCTCAGAGTTTCAGTAAAACTAGTAAATAATATTTTTATATGTAAGAGGTTAAAACAATATTATTTCCTTGTTTTACTGAAACTCTGAGCGCTGTGATGAACAGCAGTCAGTTACTGTAACAGCTGAGCCTGATACATTGTACTGAGAGATAATGTAACAAGCAGCCGATCTCCGCGCTCACAGCCACTGGATTTAAAGGGCTAAAAAAAAAGGCTCCTCTCTGTATAATGTTTAGAACATCCTCCTGCATTAATTGATACCCCTCTCTGTATAATATATAGAACATCCTCCTGAATTAATGTCCCTCTCTGTATAGAACATCCTCCTGCATTGGCATGTGGAGGGTGCAGAACTTCGGATGTTGCGATGTTGCGCTCTTCATTGCTGGTCTCCTTCACTCATCAATATAATATCACAAAAAGGACTGAAACTAAAATGTAGTGCATTTTATTTTAGTTTCTTTCGTTTTTTGTACTGAGCAGTTTCGTTTCTCTTGAGTCATACTAAAACTAAATTATCCCAAAATTCGGACTAAATCGTTTTAGTACTAAAACGAATGCACATGTCTATGAGGGACCAAATGCTGAAAGGGGATTGTATTGTATGGAAAAATCTGTGCAGTGTTAATGAGATATTTTTGAAATGTTCAATTTTATCCTAACAATATTCTCTTGACACACCTTTTCAAAGATTTTTAAGTTGCGAAATGTTTGTTGTCATACCATTTTTAGTTTATTTATTTTTTTAGAAGATTTTACCAGGAAGGATACATTGAGATTTCTCTCGTTTTCAAGTATGTCCTGGGTGGCGAGAATGTACCGTTAGGTGTCTTGCCCAAGGACACTTACTGGAGAGGTGCTCTTGCCGGGATCAAACCTGTGTCTCCACAGTCTCTTTCAACAGTTATAGAGCAGTGATGTTACCTCTACTCCACTACTGCACCCACCCATTGCAGCCTATCTTCTCTCTTCTTCGGTCCTTCTGTAACCTGCTCTCATCCCCCTCCTGGTCATTGTATATACAACAGCTAAAACTCCCACCACTCTTCTATGAATCTGGAACGGTGTTCCCAACTGTGGTCCTCAAGAACCCGTAACACGCCAGGTTTGCCAGATATCTGAAGCACAGCACAGGTGATATGATTTGCTGCTCAGTGATTACAGGATTCAGTCTGCATTTCTCCAAGGTAATCCTTAAAACCTGGCCTGTTAGAGGGACTTGAGGACCGTGGTTGGGAATGGGAACCCCTGATCTAGAAGATACAGAGAGCTATGGTCTAAAACAGAAGTCGGATGCCTTGCCCCTCCAGATACTTTGGAATGACATCTCTCATGATGTCTATTCATTAGACTGAAAGAGCCTCATGGAGAATGTAGTTCCAAAACCTCTGGAGGGCCTAGGTTGCTGACCCCCTGTCTAAGATCTCCTGGAGGCTGCTGACTGTTTTAACTCCTAGACGATTTAAATATTACTGATTTCAGTGACTGCAATGCTAATTTTATCAAACTGGCTTTATTTAGATTTAATTGTGTGTTGTTTTCTGTAAATGTACGTTAAGGTTTGATACTTGTTATATTCCTTATTCTTTAACACACAATTTTTTCAATTTGTCCGTTCTGTGTTTTTCACATTTATATTTTCTTTTTATCGTGTTGTAACTTTCTCTGGACACCTCAGGTTGATTTAATTGAATTTTATTCATTCTCGGGTTTTTTTGGGCATGCTCGGCCAGTTCCTGCCAACCTTCAATTTCTAGGCATAACTTATTGTGCCTGCCCTGCAAATATCTTCATCTGAGATATGCTTCCTCTGACTCTATTTTTACTTTTGCGTTCATATACTGTAATGGAAGTTTAGAATCCGTTTTTTATTATGGTATAAAAAAAATGAATGTGAAACATTTCAGGAAATTCTCAAAGGAATGGAAATCGACTAAATGAATGTAGTTGGAAGTGGGTAAATGAGTGGACCAAGGGGGGACAAAAATGGGTAAATGTCTCAGGCTTTCTGAATTGTGTCTACATGAGTACCCATATCATGGGGGGGGGGGTAGTCCCCTAGAATATAGTATGAGACGGTGTGAAATCCCACTATATTACATGACGATGTGTGTAAGAGTCTGAAGTTGAAAGACAAGGTACATCTCTCTGCATGCAGACCCAGTGCTCTCCAACTGGGAGGCAAAGTGTTGACTGAGGAGTCCATGCTTCTTCGAAAGAACCATCCTGACATGGAGAGTGCCTGAGGTACCCACTGATAGTTCATGATGTGACATTGGTCCAAAAACGGAAGATCATTGAAGATGCTTCTGGGTTTTTTTTTTTTTGGACTTTTTCAGGAAGTGCTTAATAGTAGTGGTCACAACTCTTGGAGCGTTTGAGGGAGCAGTAGCAGACATTCAGATGTTCTTTGCAAAAAAATAGTGCAGGAGCATCAGAGGAAAGTTCTAAAAGCTTCTGTCTTTCACAAATGGTAAAACTACATCTGCTATTCTCCTTGGCCTCCCTTTCTGTGTCCCGTTTCTTCACTCTAACAAAGTGGCCGCCCCAGTGCTTTGAAATTGCTTGGCATCAATCCTAGCGATGGTGTGAGGCAATGCCATACAAATCTCCTTGACTTGTATAGTGTCAGCAGGGGAGCGCACTGAGCATCATTTTTGCAAGTCTTCTTGCCATACTTGACGTATCACAGCTAGTAAAAGTCTGAGCTAAGTCCAAGGACTGGGCAAAGCATTCTGGGAATGGGTCATGGTGGCAGTGATCGCCTGGGCTAGAGTTACAGATACTGGCAGTTCTCTAGCATTTTTAGTAGGTTTCATAGGTTCACCACCCAAAGATGGTTTGATGGAGGATTCCATGAGGTGTGACTATCATTAAGTCCTGTCAGAGCACCGTCCGAGGCTCGTAGCAAACAGAGACCATGTCCAAAGGTATTTAGTAATGCTATAGGATCCAGTGAGGTAAATATAATTCACGAACTATCCATAAATCGACTACGATGTTCAAAACAAGCCAAGCACTTGACTCATGTCTTTTTTTCATTTTTCACCGTTGTCACACTGTACCTTTTTTTTAAGCACTGCGTTGCATACATACGGTTTACAGATTTTTAATATTTATTTGATTTACTTTGGGTTTTTGTTACGTACAATTCTTTGAATTTGCCCATCTGTACGTAATACATCTGGGGAGCTGGTGTTTGCTGATGACTCCTGACAGTGTAGGAGGAATGGACACAGAGGAGCTCGGAGACCTGCATGCTATTATTAAAGACGTTTATATACATCCACGTTTGTGAGTGTACATCTGCTATCCCTTTCTAATGGGTGCCATACTGTATCACACCATTATATATTTTTTAGAGCACTGGACTCTCTGTTGGTTTTATATTCATTGTTGTAAAGGACCTTTTAGCGCTTTTGGAAAAATGCCAAACTCCATTCAGCATGTTGAAATGAACATTTTCTTAATTTCCATCCATGTTTCAAAATTCTCGTGACGTTTGCCATTTTTAATTTTTTTTTTTTTTTTTGCTGCTTGTCACACAAAGGTGAAGCATAAACCAACCTGTGATCTTTCTATTGTAGCTTAATACGTCACCAGAGAGAACGTGGCCTTTGAATTGTGCCGGTCACGTTTGACACACCTTTTTAAATACTGTATGACATCTAATGGCACAGTAAAGTTCCCTTTGGGTTGTAATGTTTCTTGGCTTTTTGAGAACTAAGGTTGCTCCTACCTGGGGAAATGAACTGGGATTAACAGACTTGGGGCCTTATTCCCTAGATAACACTAAAATGGGGACCTGGACCTGCAGGTGTTCCCATAGCGTCCCCATTTTAGCGTTAGAATCCGGGGTCGGTGCAACTTCAGCACTTTGCCCCGGAACGTAGCGCTACCCTCAGTGATACTAGAGGTAACGCTGCTGTGCCACCGTATCACTTCATGGAGTCCATAGGATTCCATGGAGGGTTGCGCTGTCAGGCAGTGAGGGAACTATTTGTCCCCAGCCCAGTCTCCCTCTGCTTGTGGCCAGGAGAAGCGGTGGATTGAGCCAATGTTCTCGTCGCGGGGTGAGAGGTGAGTATTGGATTTATTAGGGGATTTAGGGGTGCTAAATGATTTTGCAAAGCGCAAAGTATTACAAAGTCCTAACGCTAATTACTGATTGCGCTCCCCATGTTAAGTATAGGATGTGCAAAGTACAGGAAGTTCGTGCAAGCTAGTGCGATCACCGTTGCGCTAATGAATTTTTGACAGGTTTAGCGTTGGCAATAAAATATGGGGGTATGTGTTAAAGTCACTTATCCTGGCGTTAACACTTACTCACTCGAATGCTACAGTTAGCGTTCAATAAAGATTAGTGCTCTTGATGTTTTGCTGAACACAAGAAGCCTGGAGAAATGACTATGGGGTTAATATTTCACCACCTGATTTTACTGTTGATACAAACAACCGCGACTATTGCTGTTATTGAAACTATGATAAACTTTGTCGATTCCGAGAGGGGGAATTCAAACAGCAGCGGGAAAAGATCAGTGAAGCTTCTCCTGCATCTATTAAATTGAGAAATGCTAAAGTTTATTCTCATTGCAAGAATGTGCGTAACCTATGGTGGTTAGTGTATACGTCCTCCATGTTTTATATTTTTATTGTAAACCATTGAGAAAATCATGGTAGGTGGATGCTGTGATATTCTAGCTGCCATGTTGAAGCTATTCACAAGTGGCCCATGCAGAGAAGGTCAACCCACCATCAGAAAACGACTTCTAATACAGTTCAGCAAACTATTGTATCTGCTGATGGTTTCAGAGATGCATTTTAACAGATGACAGCTGTACTTAGTCAACTCAATAAATGTTCACTACCACTTATGTTTCCAACACATGAGTCTACAAAGCAATTAAAGGGCTTAGTCATGCCAAACATGTGTCACAAAATAGGGCTAGACTTTTTTGACATTTAAGTCATTGGCATGCACATACTTTTAAAAGTTGTTTTTATAATTTCATTTTCAAAGAAGAAAGCTTGGAGATACTTGGCTTTGAAAATAAAGAATTAAGGACATGTTACAAAGTTCACTTTTTTGGAAAGCTAGGCGTATCTGCTGCGTATATTTGCTCACTCAATAGACAAAAACCTAACCTCAGACTTGAGTTGATAATGTAGATATTATTGGTTTAAAGGGTCTGTGATCTGGAAGATGATGAGAGTTAACACACCTAAAACTATCAGGGTTATTCAAAGAGATCCGAAAGGGAACCGAACCCTGAAATTCAGCGTATGGTTTCCTTTCCCGGCCATTCGGCTATTCAGAGAGCAGGCAGTTCGCCAAATGTTGGCGAATTGCCTGCACATACTGTGCCTGTTCGAGGGCAGTGAATCCCCCATAGAGAAGTAATGCTTCGTCTATACAGAGAACACAAACCAGCAGTGAAAAGTTCCCGAAATGCCCTGCCATTCGGTGGTTTCATTCGACAGGTTTATTCAGGAGAATCCCATAGGCTTCAATGTCAAAAATTTTCCCGTTTTAATCCAATATCTATTAAACTGTTGATTTATAAAATTTTGCAGTAAAAAGTCTCTTTTTTATTTATAGATTTTATTTTTTTTAGGATATTTTAAGCATTTTTCAGGATTTTGTTTTGTTTTTTTTTAAAAAAAAAATTTTACTTTATTTTTTCTGTAACAGCCCTTTTTATTATCATTCATTGGATCATATGTAAATGTCTGACATTTTCATTCAGTAGTTTCTTTGCAAACAGCGTTTCACTTTTCAAACATTCAAGCGTACTGTGTTTTTTTTTTTTTTTCTTTTCACTCCATTCGTCTGCGGTGTCGGGTTTTTCCGGCGGCTTCGCCACGTGTGATCGGCTCCTGCTTGGGTTTTTCCGGCATTTTCGGCGGGTTAATCCAGATGTTTTTGCGGGTTTCGGTGTGCGTTCGCCCTCATTTTGCAGTGAGTTTGTGGTGACCTTTCCCTGCAATTCGGGGACCCTGTGGTGCTTGCTGAATACACCGCAGGGTCGCCGAAATGGGATCGCCAAATCGAACCGAATTGAAGAGAACGAAAAGTCACTGAACGTGCGGTGACTTTTCGATTCTCTTTGAATTACCCTGTATATATATCCTGCTTCCAATTCACGTGATATGCTAACCCCCTTTTTTATTTTTTGAATACTTATAAATTATGGGCCCTATTCCATAGCGTGCGCTAAAATGTGGATTCTAACTGTGAAAATCTGCACCTGCAGGTTTCCCCGTAGCGTCCCTATTTTAGCGCGACATTCCGAGGCAGCGCTACCTCCGCAACATGTCCCAGAACACAACGCTAACTGCTGGTGATACTCGCTGTAGCACCTCCGCGCCATCGCAAGTTTCGCCTCCTAGAGTCCATAGGACTCCATGGAGGTTTTCACTACCGCAGCGCCGCGGAGTGATCACACAGGGAGACTGGGAACTATTTGTCTCACTCTGCTCTATGGGACCAAAAGCAGCAGATAGGGTCACCGTTCTCGCCGTGGGATGAGTGGGGAGTATCGGATTCATTGGGGGGGTTTTAGGGGGTGTTAAATGATTTTGCAACTTGGGGGAACTCAGTTCCTCCACTATTTTTGCATAGGGAACTGCAGTCCCATTGGTCCCATACACTGTAAACCTTGTATTCAGGTGTTCAATCATATCTTTCCCTTTTAACTCTTATATTCAATGTGCCTATTTTTGCTAAAATCCAAATATATACTGTACATACATAGATCAGATTTTAAGTTGTGTTTGTTAAGTGCTAGATGATACGTGCTAAGTGGGGGACATAATCTTGGTGAGTTCCTGCACTTCTTTTTTTAGGACTTGACTCCTGGGTAAAGGGTTCGTCTTTGACCCCTTACAAAGATATTTTGGATGTTCCTTGTCTGGTTCATGATAAATTACATTAACATCGACTGTATCACTTTTAAAACATTGGCTATTCCAAATTTAGAAATAACCTGTGCTGTATAAAATTATCCAAACATAGATATGTAATTAATAAATATTCCATTGTTGCACACCCTTATGAAATGGGCTGCGCACTTCATCAACCGTTATAGAAGAATCTGAAATCGGAGTAGAGTTGGAGGGGGGATTAGAAGGAGCTCAGTCTTGGACATATTTGCCATCAAAACATGGGGGACAAAGAATAGTAGACTAGAAGACACGTTAGTTTCCATAATAATTAAAATTTTTCTTTTCTGGCATTTCTCCCACAATAAGTGATAAGCCTGTTACCTACACCCTCTGTTTTATAAATCTTAAAGTGCTTTGTTAAATTGTATGTTTTTCTTCTGCTGTAACCAAAGCAAATCCTTTCCAGACTGATCAAAGGGGACACATTTAAACACGGCATACAGAGTATTGTTGGCGAGAGAGATAGACTTTTTTAGTTAGATTTATTATTCTTCATCTTCCGGTGTCAGGAGTTCAGTTCTAGCCCTGCCAGATTCACATATTTCATGTGACCTTGACCGCTATCTGTTCTGTATATCGTTATATCAAGATTTTATAATCGTTTAAATTGAAATTACTGACTTGGTCCGGAAAATGTGACTTATCACTGTAGGATTAACCGCTTAAGGATGGGCAGGGGTTAACGCCAGCGAGATGTACAGGTACTCCTCTCCGACAGGTGCCGCCACGGGCCTCTGAGTTCAGGGTGTCTCTCTGCAGCCAGTGGCGCGCGCCAGCTGCGGGGAGTGGCCAAGGTGGCCCATTGAAGTCAGTGGCTGGTACGTAAACGCCCTGTGTCTTCAAGGCCCACCCACCACACGGACGTCATAGCACGTCCCATGGCGTTAACGGGTTAAAGAATTCAGCTTTATTGTATAGTTGTATCTTATCAATAATAATCTGTCAAGCAGGGAAGAATGCTGGGGGGAATACCTTAGAAATGTTGTAAATTCTTGTAGAATTCTTAGCAGGATTAGAGAGGGCCTTAAAGAAGGCACCACATGCCAAGACTGCTTAAGAGAGAATAAACTGGAAAAAGTACCTTTTGGGCTAAGTATTCACTTCTTTGCCGTATTTCCTCTAATATAAATAAAGGAGAGCAAAAGATATGTGTTTGTAATTACAATATCTTCGAGAACAGGTTTAGGTCCTATTGCATTTGGAGTGGTAAACTGTGAGCTCTGATCTGTAGATTTTCCTATTCTGGTAGAAGTGCATGGCATTTTGTGTCGGCATCTACTAACATGAGCAGTGACACACACTACTCATGGCCTACCTGGTGGTGTCCATGGGACTCCATGGAGTGTTACCACATAAGTTACACGAGCTCTTGCACGACGTTCTGTAGAAGGCGACAAAGGAACTACTTAACATCGCTAGTAGATGGTGGATCAATGAGAGGATCTGGGTGGGTCTATAACATTTTAATTCTTAAGTAGATATGTGTACAACACATTTTGTTTCAGCTTATTTCGGAATCCAGAATTTGCCTATTCCGTTCTGAATATTTGCAGGCGTACATATTTTTAGCCCCTATACCCCCTCTATACTTTGATATTTACCCCTACCCCACTGTTAGCCCCCTTCAGGGCCGGTCCGTCCGTGGAGCAAGTGGCTCCAGGCGGCCCTTTGCCCAGGGCGGCATTTTGCAGCTCTGTCAAAGGCCGCGGCATAGAGCGCACGCCCTGGACAAGGCATGGCCCTGCAGCAGGTCGAAAAACCAAGCGCGCCACATTCACTGCTTGCGGCGCCCACTTCTTCACTTCACTACGGACCAGCGCCCACCCCTTCACTTCACTGCGGGCTGGTGCCTGCCCCCTTCACTGCGGGCCCCCGCCCAGCATGCAGGTGCCCGGTGGTTTTCAAGCAGGCCGGCGTCCGCCCAGCGTGCAGGTGCCCGGCGGCTTTCAAGTCCTCCAGCGGGCCAGCCAGGCCTCAACCGGGCACAAAGCCAGGACCTGGCCAGCGCAGACGCCAGGACCTGGCCAGCGCAGACGCCAGGACCTGGCCAGCGCAGACGCCAGGACCTGGCCAGCGCAGACGCCAGGACCTGGCCAGCGCAGACGCCAGGACCTGGCCAGCGCAGACGCCAGGACCTGGCCAGCGCAGACGCCAGGACCTGGCCAGCGCAGACGCCAGGACCTGGCCAGCGCAGACGCCAGGACCTGGCCAGCGCAGACGCCAGGACCTGGCCAGCGCAGACGCCAGGACCTGGCCAGCCCAGACGCCAGGACCTGGCCAGCCCAGACGCCAGGACCTGGCCAGCCCAGACGCCAGGACCTGGCCAGCCCAGACGCCAGGACCGAAGGCAAGCCTATCCCTTTCAGTATGCCGGCTTTCAAGTCATCCAGCTGGCCAGCCAGGCCTTTGCTCAGGCCCGAAGCCAGGCCTTTGCTCAGGCCCGAAGCCAGGCCTTTGCCCAGGCCCGAAGCCAGGCCTTTGCCCAGGCCCGAAGCCAGGCCTTTGCCCAGGCCCGAAGCCAGGCCTTTGCCCAGGCCCGAAGCCAGGCCTTTGCCCAGGCCCGAAGCCAGGCCTTTGCCCAGGCCCGAAGCCAGGCCTTTGCCCAGGCCCGAAGCCAGGCCTTTGCCCAGGCCCGAAGCCAGGCCTTTGCCCAGGCCCGAAGCCAGGCCTTTGCCCAGGCCTCGACCAGGCACTCCAGTGGGTCGGCCAGGCCTCGACCAGGCACTCCAGTGGGTCGGCCAGGCCTCGACCAGGCACTCCAGTGGGTCGGCCAGGCCTCGACCAGGCACTCCAGTGGGTCGGCCAGGCCTCGACCAGGCACTCCAGTGGGTCGGCCAGGCCTCGACCAGGCACTCCAGTGGGTCGGCCAGGCCTCGACCAGGCACTCCAGTGGGTCGGCCAGGCCTCGACCAGGCACTCCAGTGGGTCGGCCAGGCCTCGACCAGGCACTCCAGTGGGTCGGCCAGGCCTCGACCAGGCACTCCAGTGGGTCGGCCAGGCCTCGACCAGGCACTCCAGTGGGTCGGCCAGGCCTCCACTGGAGCCGAGCCTCAACCAGGCACGGCAGCGTCCTACCCCTCCAGCGGGCTGGTGGCTAGGGAAGTGTGGGTAAGTTTATGTGTGTTTTACTTATGTGTGTGTGTGTGTGTGACTGTATGTGGGTGTGGGTGTGTGTGTGACTGGGTTCGGGACATGTGGCTCAATACGCTCATACACAATGCTTGTTACTGTGAGTTTTTACGCTCATACACACTGCACATTACTGTATCAGACCTTCACAGCAATAAAACTCACAGTAATGTGTGGTGTGTATCAGCGTGAGTATTATCGCTGTGGAGCTGTGATCTGCTCATACACACCACACATTACTGTGAGTATTATTGCTGTGGAGCTCTGTGATACGCTCCTACACACCGCACATTACTTTGAGTTTAATGCTGTGGAACTCTGTGATACAGTAATGTGCAGTGTGTAGGAGCGTGAGTTTTATTGCTATGGAGCTCTGTGATACGGTCATACACACCTCACATTACTGTGAGTTTTAATGCTGTGGAGCTCTGTGCTATGCTTTTACATGCCACGTGTTTTTTCCTTTTTTGGGGGGTGGGCAGCATTTCATCCATTGCTCCAGGCAGCACAGTGGCTTGGGCCAGCCCTGGCCCCCTTTATATTTCCTGCTGTCCTCACTCCCTATACTTCCATCTTCACCTTTAAAACATTGCACGCATCCGTCCTTTTCTTAATCAGGACTCTACTAAAATGCTCCTCCAAGCCCTATCTCCCGCTTTGACTACTGTAACTTCCTGTCTCCGGCTTTAAAAAAAATCCCAGATCCTCCCTCTGCAGTCGGTAATGACGCCTGTTCCAGGCTCGTGCTCTTCGCATCCCGCACCTCTCACACCTCACCCCTTTGTCAATCTCTACACTGGCTCCCTGTTTCCTTTAGAATCCATTTCAAAAGACTGGTGCTCCCATACAAAGCTCTCCATAACTGCGCCCCTGCCTACATCTCCTCCCTTATTAGCAGGTATATCCTACCCCGACTACTTCGCTCTGTCAATGATCTGATGTATGAGTTCCTCGTTAGGGATGAGCCGAACACTCCCGGAGTTCGGTTCGAAGCCGAACCCGAACTTTCCAAATGTTCGGATCCGGACCCGAACCCGAACCCGAACTCGAACCCAAAGCAAGTCAATGGGGCTGAAAATTCGGTTTTTAGAGTGCCCTCCAAGAGGGCATATATGCTACATATTTGCCATAAAAGGTGTATGGGGGTCCGGGTAGTGCCCTGGGGGACAGGAAACAAGGAAAAAAGTTTTAAAAAATAAGTTTTTAAAGGGACAGTGAGTTTTCCATGAAATAAGGGTGAAAAATTCCTTCAAATATCGTGCCTAGGAGGTCCCCATAACCTGCCCGTGAAGTGGCGGATTACTACGAACGTACAGAGTGCGCTGCGTCCACTAGCGGCGTGTGTGCGTGATTTGGAGACGTCAGACCCTGCTCATGTCCGGCCAACATAACGTCCAGACACCACAAGTTTCCTGGTTTGGTATTGGTTTGGTGAAAAAAATACGGCAATGCGTTCGGACGCACTTTTTGACGGTCGCTGTGAAAAATGCGTTAGTCTGACCCTAGCCTTATCTCACTTTCCAAATCGGCTATTTGGTCCAGATTGTTCTCTTTTCCTGCCATTCTCCTGGTTTTCACCTTTCTCTGAACAACCCTGAGAGAGAGGTGAAAGCCAAGAGAACAATCTAGACCAAATAGCCAATTTGGAAAGTGAGTTAAATGGGAGAATTTTTCTGGTTTGGCTATTTTGACCTAGAATTTTCACTTCTCCAGTTATTCTCCTGCTTTTCACCGCTCTCTGAATAACCCTGAGAATGTTTAATCCCGAGGTGAAAAATAACATTGCTTTAGATGTTATTTTGAAATTTTTTCAAACACCAGTTAACCACTTGGCTGCTATGTGGTTCTCCTGTGCTATGGACGTGCTGAGCGTGTCCATGCACAGGAGGCAGCAACCCACCGGATTCCGGCGGATTGCTGCACCCCCCCCCCCGGTGCGGGCTGACATCTTGGATGTCAACCCAGCACTCCGGGACCCCAGCGGAGCAATTAGATGTCATCGCGGCGGCGCTGACATCTAATTCAGGCGCCCCCCCCCGCATGTGCGGAGGGGGGGTCCTTCGGACCTCTCTCCCTCCCGATCGCCGGGGCAGAGGGTTAATCCAGGCACCGTTTGGAAGGGCACAGCCTGTAATGAACCCCCTATCTCCCGATCCGTGGCAGCTAGGGGTTATTGTTTGATATCGTTGGATCAGCCAGAGCATGGCCTTTCCAAGGATACCAAACATGAGCATGAAAAATTTTTTTTTTAAAAAATAATAAATATATAAAAATATTTAATAAAAAAATAAGTTTTTTTTTTGTTTTGTTAATGCAGCAATATTGTTCCCATTTCAATTATAATGTGAACAATAATGCTGCACTAATGATCTTTGTATGCGGTGCGTTTGTTAAAAAGAGCAAAATTTTCCCCCAAAAAAAAGTAACGAGACCCCATTTCTAATTTTTTTAACAAGCGCACCCCATACAAAATATATCCGCAAACGATCGCATGTTAAAATGTGAAAAAAAACACTTTACACATAATAAATTATTGAAAATTCAAATTTTATTGCATTTTTTGTTATAATCTACAGACCTGACATAACGTATACATATAATAATGACATATTATGAATCTGCCAAGTCTGCCGGAAAGAACGATATATAATATGTCTGGGTCATATATCAAAATATGGCTACAAAACGCGGTTAAACATGATGAGTGAAAGCAGTAAATATTACCTCAGCACAGAGGTGTGAAAAGCCTCAGCAGCGAAAAGGTTAAATGCAGCATATTAGGATGTTTTAGGGAAATTAATTCTCAAATCTCAATCAGAAGCAGACACCACCCCCACCCTCAGTATAGTGTACAATGTATCAAATTGATTACCAGACTAAAAACACCTGGTGTTATGCCCGTTTGTGAACAGAGGTCATTTAGAGTTGATAATATTTCCACGTACACATTAGTTTTTAATTCAATATCTAATAAACCGTTGCTTATAATATTCTGCAGTAAAGAGTCTCTTTATTTCTAGATTTTTTTAGTATTTTTTTTAAGCATTTTCTATACTTTTTTCAAAATTTCTTTTTTTTTTTCGAACTCGAACCGAACACACCCAAAAAGTTCGAAATTCGCGAACTTTCGAACTGCCAAAGTTCGGGTCGAACTCCGAACCCATACAGCTCATTCCTATTCCTCGTACCCCCACCCCCAACTCTCATCTTCAGGACTTCTCCCGAGCTGCCCCCTTTCTATGGAACTCCCTCCCCCACAACATTATACTCTCCCCGTCTCTCCAGTCCTTCAAGAAGTCTCTGAAAACACATTACTTTAGGGAACCCTATCAGCTCACTCAATGATCCCCATTTGTACATTTCATGTATCATCTTCCCATTCAGCCCACATGCTCTCACATACTCTGTTATTCATGTTCACCTAATGTGTCAACCCTCTCCTCGCAGATTGTAAACTCTCGAGCAGGGCTCCCTCTCCTACTGTTCTGTGTGTGTGTGTGTGTGTGTGTGTGTGTGTGTGTGTGTGTGTGTGTGTGTGTGTGTGACGTGTATGTATATTTGTTATTATGTGTCTCTCCCATCAAAACTGGGGGTGGGGGGGTACTAATAATTTCCAGCACTAAATTATACCACTGAAAAAAACGAAAGTATTTTTAAATACGACTCCAAAATACCAGAGTATAATGTGGTGGTGATACATTTTTGTTGTACTATATATCAATATTTTATTTGCTGCAATTCGGCGGTTTTCGCTGACCTCCAATAACTGCTTCAGCGACTCCAATTTACGCAAATTACGGTGACCATTCGCTAAATAGGGAATTCACCATATTATTGGCAAAATTGATTCCCCGAAATGTGACGAAACGCAAAGGATCTAAAGATGAATAGACCGTTTAGAGTCTAACTTCCATAATAACCCCTAAAATGCCATTTAAAGCAGGTAAATACAATAAAAATAATAAACGGTGTGGCATGTAGCCTATCCATTAACCCATAAATGGCATTAACCAAGGAAAAAATAAAATGTATACTGTGAGGAAGGAAGCCTGCCAATTGACCCTTAATATACAACTAAACCAAGGCAAAAATGAACGTAATACACAATGTAATGTATAGTCTGACCATTAACCCTTTCACTGCTGAGCCATTTCAATCCTGTGAAAAAACAATTGTTACATTTTTATTATGATTTTCTACTTTACACTGGATCTGGTCATTTTGGCCACACTCTGCCCTTTCCAATGACATCTCAAATGACCATGTACGACACACGGGGACAGAAATACAACACTCTAAAGAAGCAGGGGCAGCTTCGATGCTGATCCCTGGTGTGGAGGCACATGGAGGGACAAGGAATAACCTGGGGGGGACAATTGCCCCCTCCGGCCCCCTCTAGAGACGCCTATGCTTCGTAGGTAGGGATGAGCCGAACACCCCCGAGTTCGGTTCGCATTCGAACTCTAACGTTTCAAAAGTTCGAATTCGAACTCTAACTCGAACTCAATACAAGTCAATGGAACTCAAAATTCGATTTTTAGAGTGCCCTCCAAGAGGGCGTATATGTTAGATATTTGCCATAAAAGGTGTATGGGGGTCCGGGTAGTGCCCTGGGGGACAGGAAACAAGGACAAAAAGTAAAAAAAAAAACCGTTTTTAAAGGGACAGTGAGTTTTCCATGAAATAAGGGTTAAAAATAAAAATGAAAAATTCCTTCAAATATCGTGCCTAGGAGGTCCCCATAACCTGCCTGTGAAGTGGCGGATTTGTAGGATGTGTAGAAACATTTAAAAACAATGTCCGGGTAGTGCCCTGGGGTACAGGAAACCAGGACAAAAAGTTTTAAAAAAAAGATGTTTTTAATCCCTTCACTGCTGACGACGTGTGGGACACATCCCCAGTTACTCCCGCTGTATGCTGAGAGGACGTGTCCCACACGTCATCAGCTTTGCGGGACCCCCAGCGGAGATACTCACCTCAAGGTCCGGGGTCCCGCGGCGTTCTGACTTCAGCGTCCTCAGATGCTGAAGTCAAGCTCCTCCCGACGTAAATGACGTCATCGCGCCATGCGCAATGATGTCATTTCCAGGCTACCCCCCCCCCCCAGCAATGCCGGGAGATCGCCTGGAAGGGAGGGGGGAATCTGTTCGGATCCCTCTCCCTCCCGGTTGGGAGGTCCTACAAAAAAACGCCAGGCACCGCTTAAAAGGGGAGAGTCTCCCCTTTTTAAGCAGTGCCTGACTTTAACCCCTTAGGCACCGGGTCGCACTTCGGCCTAGCTCCGGTGAGGGCCGCCATCTTGGATCACGGCTCCACCCCCGGGTCCCCCCTCACTGCCTGACGTCCTCACGCATAGCGTGATAAAGTCAGATAGCCGGGGAACCCCTATCTGCCCGGAATCCCCTGGTGGAGATGGGGGGTTCATTTGAACCCCAATATCTCCAGAACCGTGGCAGCTGGGGGGTCATGGAGGGTGTCAATCGAATGGTCTGAGTATGGCCTTTCGAATGATATCCAACATGACCAGATATAAAGTAACAAAAAATAAAAACAAAAAAATAATTAGTGAAGCATCATTGTTCACATTATAATTGAAATGTGAACAATATTGCTGCATTAATGAGTTTTTCTACGGGGTGCGTTTTTTCTAAAAATCACGTAATTCCCCCCACAAAATGTAACAAGTGCACCCCATAGAAAACATAACCGCAAACGCTCATGTGCTAAAATGTGGAAAAAAAACACTTTACACACTGCAGATGATTAAAAATTTAATTTTTATTGCATTTTTTGTCATAATATACAGGCAGGACATGACGTATACATATAAAAATGATATATTATGAATCTGCTGAGTCTGCCGGAAAGAACGATATCTAATATGTCTGTGTCATTTAATAAAATGTGGCTTCAAATCGCGTTTAAACATGATGAGCGAAAGCGGTAAAAATGAGCTGAGCACACAGCAGTGAAATGCAGGGTTAATAACCGCATATCAGAGGAACATTTAGTAGAGAAATGAACACTTCTCAGAAGCACAGGTGTTGTTTTATACATGTTCAGGAGACACCTCCAGACACCCTCAGTCTACAGACAATGTATCAAATTCATTAGACCAGACTAATTAAAAGCACATGTTATTTCCAAACACTAACACCTGTTGTTTACGGCATTTGAGAGCACAGGTCATTTAGAGGTGAGAATCTTTGCACCTATACCTTAGTTTTTAATTCAGTATCTAATAAACCGTTGCTTATAATATTCTGCAGTAAAGAGTCTCTTTATTTCTAGATTTTTTTTTAGTATTTTTTTTAAGCATTTTTTATACTTTTTTTATAAAAAAAAAATATTTTTAAACTCGAACCGAACACGCCAAAAAGTTCGACATTAGCGAACTTGCGAACGGCCAAAGTTCGGATCGAATTCCGAACTGATCGAACCGAACAGCTCATCTCTATTCCTAGGTACTACAACTGATAGTATTTATAGACCTGTGAAAAGTAGGGATTGAATCCATATTGCACCCATTACTTGCCAACTGCCTAATCTGCTGAAATGGCCATTTAACCACTTCGATGCGGAGGACGCGCTCAGCGCGTCCTCCGCATGGCTCCTGCTGTGCTGAGGATGCGCTGAGCGCGTCCTCCCTTTGGGGTCAGCGTTCGGCCGGGTTCCGGCCGATCGCTGGCCCCCCTGGTGCGGGCTGACATCCTCGATGTCAGCCCAGCATCCGGAACCGCCACCGGTGAAATTAGGTGTCATCGCAGCAGCGCGATGACACCTAATTCAGGCGCCCCCCGCATGTGCGGAGGAGGCGCCTGAAAGGGAGGGGGGAGGTCCTTCGGACCTCTCTCCCTCCCGATCGGCGGCGTTGCGGGGGTTAACCCAGGCACCATTTGGAAGGGCACAGCCTGCCCTTCCAAATGGTACCTGGCATTAACCCCTGGGGAGCTGGATCACGAATCGGCGCGGAAAAGCGCCGGTTCGTGATCCTTTCCCTGAGCTGGCCGACATCTTGGATGTCGGCCAAGCCTCCAGGAACTCCCCCTGAGGACTGGCGTCATCGTGCATAGCACGATGACGCCAGTCCTGGAGTTAACCCCTAACTGCCACCAACGGTGGAGATAGGGAGTTCCAATGAACTCCCTATCTCCACTGTTGGTGGCAGTTAGGGGTTAACGTTTGGTATTGTTGGATCGGCCAGAGCATGGCCGTTCCAACGATACCAAACTCGAATGTGAAAAAAGTTTGTAAAAAATAAATAAATAAATAAATAAAATAAAAATAAAAAATATTTTAAAAAATTTTTTATAAAAAAAAAATAAACTCTTTTTTTTTTGGTTTGTTAATGCAGCAATATTGTTCCCATTTCAATTATAATGTGAACAATGATGCTGCACTAACGATTTTTGTATGCGGTGCGTTTGTTAAAAATCGTGTAATTTTCCCCAAAAAAAAATGTAACGAGACCCCATCTCTAATTTTTTTAACAAGCGCACCCCATACAAAATATAACCGCAATTGCTCGCATGTTAAAATGTGGAAAAAAAACACTTTACACGTTGTAAATTATTGAAAATTCATATTTTATTGCATTTTTTGTTATAATATACAGACAGGTCATGACGTATACATATAATAATGACATATTATGAATCTGCCGAGTCTGACGGAAAGAACGATATATAATATGTCTGGGTCATATACTAAAATAAGCCTTCAAAACGCGGTTAAACATGATGAGCAAAACCGGTAAAAATGACCTCAGCACAGAGGCGGGAAAAGCCTCAGCAGCGAAAGGGTTAATGCTTCTTTTTTCAAATTATTTTTTAAATTTGTTTTCTTTTATATGACGGAAGAGTAGGACTTGGAATATAAGAATGCATGGGCAGAGGCTCTTTCTTATCCTTTCTTTTGAAATAACATATATCCGTATCATCATTATTATTATTATTTTTACACCGCTAATACAGCATGTCAATGTGATGAGTAATATGCTTGCGTTTTTTTTATATATATATTGACTCTACACTTCCCATTTGTGATTGATAGGAATTTACTGCCTGTCATCTCCAGTCTGCCTAAAATGATTAGAATTGTTGGTATTCGCCAACGATTTGTAGCTGTTTAAAAATATTTGTTGAAATGGGGGGGAGTGGATGAAGGAATTGCTGACATGTGCACGATCCTGTATAACCATCTAATCCCTTAGGAAGCTCCCAGTATGTCAATATTCATGTGTATGTATGGTAATACCCTGTATTCGAAATTCCTTCTGCTGAACCAAAAACAACTTCTTTTTATCTAAAAAAAAAAAAATAATAATATATATATATATATGTTACTTTTCTTGCGTGCATAGACAGACAGGTGATGGGATGACCCAAGGTTTTCAGATTTAATACATTCAAATCCATTATAGATGTAAACTGAATGCTTTTAGAGAACCAATGGCTAAATTTGGCAACCCAGATGTTTTCTAAACAGAGTCCCTGTCACGGGGCACCTGGCATGAGCCAAGATGGGCCCTCTATTCGGGTGAGATGGCCCTTTTAGGCAGGAGTGCCGCTTGCTGCATAACACTCAAAACTGGTGGTGCGGTAGCCAAGTATAGAAACAAGAAACACAGAACAACAGGAAGGGCAAGGGTTAAGGCTAGGGTCAGACTAACGCATTTTTCGCGTTGTCTGTAAAAAAAGTGCGTTCGAACGAATGGACGTATTTTTTCACGGAATACGCGACAGCGGTCATATGATGCGCATTTCCGTCCGTGATTTTGTACGGATCATCAATAAAACACTTTATGCGTCTGGACGTGATGTTGGCCAGACATTAGCAGCGTCTGACATCTCCCAATCACGCACACACGCCGCTAGCAGACGCAGCGCACTCTGTACGTCAGTAGTAGCGGTATAACGTTCTCAAAAAAATGCGTTGGTTTGCCACTTGCGTTGCGCAGCCGCACTTTTGTGCGGCCGTTCTTCGTATGCTGCCTGGCATTGGACATCATTTGCTGCTAGCACGGCCATGATTTAGTGCTGCTAAACGCACGTTAATACTGCGTTAGTCTGACCCTAGCCTAAAGGAGCGAACCACAGTACACAGAAAAGAGAAGGGAAAACACAAAAGAACTAAGATACAATAACAAGGAAAACTAGGAACCAGAAACAAGCTGAACAATATAATCTACAAAGGGAAAACACCTGAGGCAAATACCCGGAAGCAGAATAACAACAGGGAGCAAAGTGACCCTTATGCAAGAGCCCTGGGCAACAGGAGAGCCTGGCTTATATTGGGAGTAGCCCAGAGCTGACAAGTCATGTGGTACGAGACCAGGCAGGCTACAGGGAAATCCCGGAGTGGAAAGAATGGCCCAGACAGGGGCAAGAGCCGGCCCGGGTCAGCTAACAATAGGGATCAGGGCTGGAAACGTGACAGTCGCATGATGTTCAGCCGCCAGCAAAAGCAACACGGAACACGTACTTACAAAATGTCTGGGATACCTATGTTAGCAATGACCCAGGGGTGAGGAGGTGTAAAAGTAGGAATTTAGTTGCACAAGTCACTCTAGTGCTACATTTATACACCTGCAGTCATAGATTCAGATCTCCACCTCCTCAAAGCATATCTCCAAACCCATCCACATTTAGCAGCTTTCAGGCCTCACCCGTCTGGCAGGCTGGGCATCGTGGCGGTGGACCTTCGGTGCGGCTGCTCTGGCTGGCGGCGCCGGGTGGTAGTTGGCTGTACTGTGCACGTTGTGCTCTGGCTCTGGTGGGGGGCCTGGTCCGGGCTCCTTCCCTAGCTGGCTCTGGCAGGGAGATGTGGTGCCCGGCGAGGACGCCGAACATGGCCACCGCCATGCATTCCTGGCGTGGGGCATGGCCTCTCGCGGGAGCCTGGCGGTTGCTAGGGGGAGGCGTTGCGTCTCTGTTGGGCGTGTCCCCTTTCTGGGTTTGCTAGGGGGAGCCAGGGTATCCAGGCTATCTATCCCTTGGCCTGAGAGGGGGTGTGGCTGGAGACCCTCCTGCAGGGGGTGCGTGCTGGCCAGGGCTCTCTATTTAAACCCACTGTTGCAAGGGAAGGACATCTGATTGTCTTCTCCTGCTTTCCAGTTTCCTCTTGTTATTGAATGCACTTCATTGGTGCATTCCCTGGTTTCGTTGCTTCAATTATCTTGGTCTTTCTGAAGGTCCTTTTATTAAACGGCTATTACGCATCTTGGTCTCGATATCCGTGGATCATGACAGCAGGACAGTCTTGTTCATCTACTGTATGGCCATTCTGTTTTTTTCCTCCGAATTAAGCCCCCAGACATGCACATTGCTTTTTGTGGGTGTGCATGTTCAGTATGTTGTGTTCTTACACTGATATTGGTAGAGACCAACAGGATTAGCTATTAAACTATAACGCCCTCACACAGACCCTAAAAGGTGTTTGACAGACCTTATAATGGCCTGGAGAGGAAGTCTAGCTAATCTAAAAATGGTCGGACAAGCCGTAATCTGGTTCCCAGAAGTCCAACACAAGAAATTAGGCAGATAATTAACGCGCTGTTGGCTACATGAGACAGAAACCACCACAGGGCGCTAAATTAATGGAGCCAAGGCGATTTTATATAGAGGGTAGCATCGTACATGCATAGATTAATGCTTCATTTTACGTAGGGAGGCCTGTATCCTTTTGTCGATTGTGTGATGCAAGCATTAAATCCTGGACCCTTAAAAGTGGTCCACGTCAGAACGTCTGGCAGTAGGTGCAAGAATGATGCCTGTACTGGTTACTTTTTGGATAGCAGAACGATGTGCGTTAATCTTAAGGAAGGTATGCATGAAGGAGCAGTCCAATGATGCCAGGAAACTCTGACAAAAGCTTCATATCCCATATTTTCCTTGTTTTGTCAGTGTGTTTTACCATTTCTTTGTTGGTGTTCTCAGTCTGGTGAGAAATGACCACCTTGGGTTGTCCCTTATTTGCCTGGTTGGGACCTGCTGCTTTAGCACACCTTGATATTTGCGTTACGCTTGCCATTACTGCATTCTCTAGACTCCCTATTAATCCTCTCCTATTCACTCCTGCTCACTGGGTTCCATCACCCCATTAAGAATGTAACCAGTGCCAGGCATTAAAAGCTAACAAACACCTGTGTGTTAGGAGTCACAACCCCTCTTGTCACTGTTATTGTGAAAGCATGCAGGATGTGATCCCACAAGGTCATACCCATTACTGTATCACTTTCTGGCCTCTACTTGTTTGGAGGCGTGTTAAAATGTGAAGGAGTATTAAACTCCAGATCTGCAGGCCTCCCCACACGCCAGGGTAATTGTCAACATGTCAAGAAGAATTTAGTGTCGCTGAGAAATCTGCCGCTTTTAGAAATCCTAAAACCCCAGAGATTTCACACTTAGAGGATGAAGACTGACATCTCCATTTCTGCTAAATTCACTGCAGATGTTTGCCACACAGAAACCAATAAATACAAACTCTTTGCAAAATTACACTTTTTTAATTTTAAAAGCACTCTCCCGGCTCCGTATTACATATATAGAACATCCTTTTTTGCCCATGCAATGCTTTGCATGATCTATACATGTTATTCAAGTCCACTTTCATGGCAGATATTGCAATTATGTACAGCCACCAACCCAATGCATGTTCAGTTAGTGACACGGACATTCACTGTATGCAATCCATTCTACATATGAGCTAATAAATCATCATTTTGTGGTTTCCTGTCTTTTTGGTAGTGTTTCCATTCAAGAACATTAAAGGGATATGTATGTCTAGAATTATTTTTTCTTCGACAGTTAAACACTTTTAAACCAATAGACAAACGAGAATAAATCAAAAGTTTTAAGGATATGTAAAAATGTTTACTTTCTTGCTTTAAACTGTCATTTCATCTTCTCTGGCCACGCCCCTCAGCCAGGGGTGTTCCTTCATCTCCCATTTCCTGTATATTCCCCGCCTCCTCCTCACCCACTACTCCGCCCATCAAAGCTTCACATGAACTAGCACAAGCTGTGCACGTGAAACCCTGTGCATGCTCAGGACCTCAGACTGGTGAAACTGAGGAACCGAATATTCGCCATCTCTGCAACTGTGAAGGCAAAACACACTCACCCGCTGACTCGCTCACACATGCTCTTTCATGGTTTACATAGTCATTGTCTCACTCAAACTCCTTCACAGGTCACTCTCATACAGGGTTATTCAAAGAGATCCGAATGTCTGCCGAAAGGTAATCGAACACTGAAAATCAGCGTTCGGTTACCTTTCTTGGCTATCCATAGAGCAGGCAGTTCGCCAAATGTTGCCGAATTGCCTGCACATACGGTGCCTGTTTGGTGCCTGTTCGAGGGCAGTGAAATCCCCATAGAGAAGCAATGCTTCGTCTATTCAGAGAAGAAAACCAGCAGTGAAAAGTTGCCGAATTGCCCTGCTATTCAGTTGCTTCATCCGACAGGTTGATTCAGGCAAATCCCATAGGCTTCAATATTAAAAATATTCCTGTTTTTTAATTCAATATCTAATAAACTATTTACTATAATATTCTGCAGTAAAAAGTCTTTTATTTATAGATATTTTTTTTTAGGATCTGTTAACCACTTGGCTGCGGAGGACGCGCTCAGCACATAGAAACATAGAAACATAGGTTCTTATCTGCCGACATTTTTCTTTCGGCCCATCTAGTCTGCCCAATTACATGGATACTTTACTGGATTTATCTTTTGTTTAGGATAGCCTTATGCCTATCCCATGCCTGCTTAAATTCAATTACTGTTTTGGCCTCTACCACTTCTACTGGAAGACTGTTCCATGTATCCACCACCCTCTCAGTAAAATAATGCTTCCTGATGTTACTTTTAAACCTTTGCCCCTCTAATCTAAGACTATGTCCTCTTGTTTTGCTATTTTGTTTCCATTTAAATATACTCCCTTCCTCTACCTTGTGGATTCCCTTTACGTATTTAAATGTTTCTATCATATCTCCTCTGTCTCGTCTTTTTTCCAAGCTGTACATGTTAAGATCATTAAGCCTTTCCTGGTAACTTTTCTCCTTCAAGCCGTACACCATTTTAGTAGCCCTTCTCTGAACTCTCTCTAAGATGTCTATATCCTTCTGGAGATACGGTCTCCAGTACTGCACACAGTACTCCAAGTGAGGTCTCACCAGTGCTCTGTACAGTGGCATGAGCACTTCCCTTTTCCTACTGCTAATACCTCTCCCTACACAACCAAGCATTCTGCCAGCATTTCCTGCTGCTCTATTACATTGACTACTTACCCTTAGATCCTCTGAAATAATGACCCCTAAATCCCTTTCCTCAGATGTTGAGGTTAGGACTGTATCAAATATTCTATATTCAGCCCTTGGGTTTTTACGTCCCAGGTGCATTATCTTGCACTTATCCACGTTAAAACTCAATTGCCACAACTCCGGCCATTTTTTTTAGTTTACCTAAATCATTTGTCATTTGGCTGATCCCTCCAGGAACGTCAACCCTGTTGCAAATCTTTGTGTCCTCAGCAAA
Source organism: Leptobrachium leishanense (assembly GCA_009667805.1). Lineage (NCBI taxonomy): Eukaryota > Metazoa > Chordata > Amphibia > Anura > Megophryidae > Leptobrachium > Leptobrachium leishanense. Next base: position 78,025,687 of record CM019065.1, read on the forward strand.
AAGACATACTTTTCCATTAATATTAATACCTTCTGCAATATCACTATTGGCATCCTGCCAAGTGCTTCTCCTGTGCGATGGACGCGCTGGACGTGATTCCGGGATTCCGGAATATACTGTATATTATGCTGTAGCACCAGTTCGTCATTTTTGCTGCTGTTCCCTTTTCCATGTTTTTGTTTTCAACCCCAAATGGGAAGTGCTTGGTGCGTGTATAAATAAAACCCACCATCTTTCTGCCTCTCCTTAGCTGATAAGCAGCAGGAGGGGCATGGAGCTGCTCAGTAGAGTGGCTTTTGGTACATTGGTTAGGAGTCGGACTCGCTCTACAAAGAGGTGCCTTGACGGGGCGAGTGAGCTTACGTTGCAATTGCCATTGAAACAAACTAAAACCACCTGATAGTGTTTTGTTGTAAATGGAAATATATAGAAACGAGCGCAGATGACATCTTTTTTTCTCTTGTTATATGCACATTTGTTTATGTGCTGGGAAATCTGTGAGTTTGTTTTTTGTATTCTAATAAATTGTAATTATTTTATAGACCTACTACACCATGTATTGCTCCTCATTTTTCCAGGTTTAAAGTGGATATGAAGGTGATGGAATTAGTTTTTTGGAGTCCTTGCTGAAGGAATTTTACGCTGTTGGCGGATTTTATGGTTATGATACCACTCTGCGCTGTCCTATATTTTTTTTTATTTTATTGTGTAGAATGTGTAACTATACTTTGCTGCGTATTTTTTTTTGGGCTGGTGTGTTTGGTTTCGGCCAGGTTGATAGAATTTGCCATTAACACCAGCTTTTAGGAGTTGCTAAAATGATGCGCGCAAAGGCTGTGCGTTAAAAACTGCGCATAGATTGTGCGCTGGTATGCAGATGGTATTACAAACGCATTTGCGCTCACAATGTTAAGTATAGGACGCGCAAAGTACAGGAAGCTCGCGCAGCGTTCGCGCATTTGTTGCGCTGACATTGTAATACGCGTTCAGCGCAAAGGGTTTTGCTCCTCGCGTTAATGCGTTTTTGCGTGGGTGCAAACGTATGCGCGAAGATTGGAATATGGTAGTCGGAGTGAGCAGGTTTGTGTATGTTTGGCAACTAACAATTTTTGTAATGCACACTAGATTTCCAGGAGCAGAACTTTATCAGTATTTAGAAGTGAATCCGGGGGGGGGGGGGGGGAATGAGAGAGTTAATGTATCTCTCGGTGTTTCTTATGCCTCATCAGCATTAACTAATCCGTGATCTGGTGGCGACTTGCAAGGGAATTACACATTTTTAGGCCAGATGATTAAACTGAAATTCTGCTGAGATGGAAAAAAAAATCGAATTCGACTACTTTTGCTAAATAGTGAACTTCGATTGCAATTCTCAACTAGTTCACCACTTGTTGAATGATTCTTTTAACTGTATTTTTTTTTTTTTTTTCTTACCACTGATTTTAACACCTACTCAGAGTATTTTCTTTGTTCCTCTAATTTGTGCCAAGACCCATAAGCAATGGTTATTTAATATCTTTGTAAGTAATTGAGTAAAATGGATTTTAATGATTTTTCACATTAGCATACAACCAGCAGGTAGCAGTGTGGATACAATTTAGACAGTGATTAACCCTAGATGCCAAAATATGTCTCGTGAAAATACAGTGTTTGACATTCTGTGCTGAACAAAATGTTTCAGAGAACACAAATTAAAGTGCACCCGTCATGCCCCAACATGTTGGGCTCATTTGACAGGAAATCACTTCCTCTGTGTTAGCATTTTTGCTGTCACATATACGTAGACAAGTGTTTTGAGTGATTTCCTGTCAAAGTTATGCTGTCCCTTCTGATGGCATGCTGCCATCAGAAGGGACATATATATATATATATACATATATATTATGCTGTAGCACCAGTTCGTCATTTTTGCTGCTGTTCCCTTTTCCATGTTTTTGTTTTCAACCCCAAATGGGAAGTGCTTGGTGCGTGTATAAATAAAACCCACCATCTTTCTGCCTCTCCTTAGCTGATAAGCAGCAGGATACAATTTAGACAGTGATTAACCCTAGATGCCAAAATATGTCTCGTGAAAATACAGTGTTTGACATTCTGTGCTGAACAAAATGTTTCAGAGAACACAAATTAAAGTGCACCCGTCATGCCCCAACATGTTGGGCTCATTTGACAGGAAATCACTTCCTCTGTGTTAGCATTTTTGCTGTCACATATACGTAGACAAGTGTTTTGAGTGATTTCCTGTCAAAGTTATGCTGTCCCTTCTGATGGCATGCTGCCAGTGTTAGTAGAAGTGCCATCCTACAGGAGTGCCCTCCACTCACAATGTGTGACTGTAGGTCGGCCAGCTGAGTTGAGTACACCTCCAACAGTGAGAGCCAAACGCACATGGATCCCACCCCTGGAACTGGGTAAGTAGAAGCTAATGATATCCCATCAAGGGATGAGATGCCACATTGATCTTGAAAAAGTTCGGATTCGAACGTGAACACGATTCAAACTCAATGCAAGTCAATGGGACTCGAACGTTCGATTTATATATATATATATATATATATTTTTTTAGAGTGCCCTCCAAGAGGGCATATATGGAAGATATTGGCCATAAAAGGTGTATAAGGGTCCGGGTAGTGCCCTGGGGGACAGGAAACAATGAAAAAAGTTTAATAAAAAGTTTTTAAAGGAACAGTGATTTTTTTTCCATGAAATGTTAAGAATAAAACGAAAAATTCCTTAAAATATCGTACCTAGGAGGTCCCCATAACATACCCGTGAAGTGGCGGATTTGTAGGATGTATAGAAACCTTTAAAAACAAAAAAATGACATTTCAAATGATGGTAAATGGTTTTCCTTTTAATCTATTCATAAACAACTGCTTGGGGCGGCAGCCTGTATGAAAAGACGAACGTTTTAGGACACGCAGAACAAGTTTAGTGATTTTTTTTTTTTTTTCTGGGCTAAATTATGGTGAAACTTATGCAGGCTTTGGATGAAAGTAACAACAGGTGCATTAAAATTGGACCTTTGGTGCAAACTAGTGCCTTCACACCGTAACCCCTCTGAGGTATTGTGGAAGAGTGCAGGGGTGGACTCTGCATTCAAATATTAAAATGATTGGAATCTGGTAGACGCGTCAGTGGCAGTGCACCCAAATATTGGGCCTTTTGGTGCCAGCTAGTGCCTTCACACCGTAACCCCTCTGAGGTATTGTGGAAGAGTGTAGGGGTGGACTATGCATTCAAATATTAAAATGATTGGAATCTGGTACACGCGTCAGTGGCAGTGCACCCAAATATTACTGCGCTATAGTGTATGGCAGGATTGAAGCGCACCAGCCGTAACAAGCAGCAGAATATACCAGACAGGGCCGCAGAGCGAGAGTAGTTGTTATAACAAAACCGGGTCAACAACGTTTAGGCACTAGTACTGCGCTACTGTATATGGTGAGAATTGGTGCACACCAGTAGCAACAGGAAGCAAACAGAACAGGCAGGGAGTACACAGAGAGAATAGTCAAATGGCAGGCAAAGCCGGCAACAGATCGGGTCCTCAGAACAAGCAGGGTCAGTAACAAGTATACAAACTGATTTCGGTAAGCTAGCGATACAGGAATGAAACTCCACGGCAAGGCAAGGTGTACAGCGCGTGCTCCTGATTTAAAGGTCCGGGTGGCTCTTTGTCATCATGCCGCTCCCTGCCCCCTGATCACTCACATGGGTGCCGCCGGAGCTCCTGGCATTTGGCCAGCTGGCGACACCATATGTCTGGGGCTCCCCGATCGCCACCCGGGGCCCTGGATGTCAATATTACAATTCAAACGGGTTAAGTGACCAAATTTGTAAGAAGAATAATTAATGCAGCATATGCATCCTCACACTGCCGGGCAGCACCTTTACAGTATAATCAGCATATGCATCCTCACACTGCCGGGCAGCATCTTTTACAGTATAATAATGCAGCATATGAATCCTCACACTGCCGGGCAGCATAATTTACAGTATAATAATGCAGCATATGAATACTCACACTGCCGGACAGCACCTCTACAGTCTGATGCTAGCTTTAACGAGAAGATATGCTATTAGTGTAGCGGGGAAGCCGGCTGCGCATTTTGCATCGCTAACTAAAGAGACTGGAGTATTGCTTGTTGTGTTAGGCTCGAGTAGCTACGAAATTGTGAGTTGCAGTCGCTGGGGACGGTTGGGTAAGCGAGTGGCGGATTGTTGTCCGTGTAGTCATTATCTGGGTCTATGATAGACGGATAGTGGGTTGCTTAGCCCTGCGTCTTTCGCTGCGACGCGCGTAGTGTTCAGGGGAACTGGTGGCAGCGTAACTAATAGAATAAGAAAGTGGGCACAGGGATTGTGGGAAACATAGTCACTACCCAATTCAAGAGAAGATTGGTACTGCGTTGCAATCCTGGGACCACTTTATTGCGCTCTACGTGCCTGTTGCGAGAGAAAGTGTGCAGGGACCGATAGGTAAGCGAGCGCGCAGGGATTGTTGTCCACGCTTTCATTATCTGGGTCTAGGATAGACAAACAGTGAGCGGCTAAACCCGGCGTCTTTCGCAGCAGCGTGCGTAGTTGCCTTGACAGGAGGCTGCGCTTGTTTGTGGATCCAGGAATCAGGTGAGTATTAGAAAGAAAAAAAAGGTTTTATTTTATGTTCCAGGGGACATTTAAAGATATCCTCGGATTTTATTTTTTTTTAAAAATGTGTCGCCTTACCTTAGCCTGGTGGTCAGTGGGGGCTGCTGGTTGTGGGAGTGGGTGTCTGCCGTGGCTCCCTCCCTGCGCCACCTCTCTGCCACATGCACCCGGCCGGCCAGCCCGCACAGTCGCAGCTCTCAGTCGCAGCTCTGCCATCCTGCGGCCGCATGGTCCTCAAGGGGTCCTTGGGAGGCCCCGGCGGGCTGCCCTCTACAGTGCCTGATTAGAGGGCCTCGTCAGCCTGATGTTTTAGCATCAAGAATGTTTTATCCCATAGGCTTCAATGTTAAAAATATTCCCGTTTTAATTCAATATCTAATAAACCATTGCTTATATTCTGCAGTAAAGAGTCTCTTTATTTTTATTTTTTTTTTGGATTTTTTTAAAGCATTTTTTTAAAAAATTCAATTTTTTTTTCTCGAACTTTTGGCGAACGTCCCAAAAAGTTCGATGTTCGAGAACTTTGGAATAGCCGATGTTCGAATCTAACTCATGTTTGAATTGAACCAAACGCCCATCCCTAATAGTGACCCTGGCCGCCACAAATTCTCTTTCAGAATGAAAATAAATGGTTAGCTTGCTATGATATGGCATTCCCAAGTAAAAAAAAATGTTATTTGTGGAAAATAAAACTCTTTATTCAGTTATATTTTTTAAATGATTAAGGACCCAACTGGGTATGCAAAATAAGGCTGGCCATCCACTGGATCCGTAGTATGATGACCGACTTTTTCCTCAGACCACAGACGACGTTGTTTGTCCGACCAGGTCCGACTGGAGTCGTCCACTGCAAGCGCCTATGGACGACAGTGATCTGCCATATACGTACATCAACAGACGACTAGTATCGTCCACTGCAAGCGATTGGTCTGACGACTACGGACGATGATCAGATTTCAGAGGCGTAGTGAGTGCAGAGGCTGCCAAAACTAGAATGGACTGGTTTTGCATACAAAAACAAGTTCACTCTGCTTTTGGAACCCGTGCAGTTATTTTTTTGTTACAATTTTTTTTACTATGCGCTTTGTCTGTAAACCTGTCAAACTATCCCCTTTTGTGCAGCAGCACCGCTAGTCCCACCATGTTATACAGCTAGTCCCAACATGCAAAAAGGTGTTTTGGTAAACTTGCATCATGTCTGACTGCATCATTTATTTTCAATGGGAGTTCAAAAAACCGCAAAACCAATATAAATGCGTATTTTTAACTCCCCTAATGAGTTTGTCAACGTCCATCTTGCCCAGCAATCCTTCTGAACTCCCAGCCTGCAAGGTGTGATCGCCCATCTGCTGCGGTCTTTACCCATCGCCAGAAGTCTGATGTCGGACGTCTGTTGCAATGGACGATGGTTCCATTCACATTCATGTTACAGGATCGGACGAACGACGTCAGACGATATCGGATGATCGCACGGAAACGGTTCCAGTGGACGGCCAGCCTAATGGTAAATGCCCATACTTGTAGGGAAGAATTTTAAACCATTGAAGAAAAATAATACAACGTGTTGGTGGATCAGCACTCTGAAAGGTGGAGAGCGAATTTCCCAGTACAATCATAAATGACTTTTTTCTTGCCACAAATAGTCATTGCCATACTAAACTAGCGGATGTAGAAGCTGCAGCTCTGGGCCCATGCCCCAAAATAGGCCCCTTGAAATGTTAACTATATCAGTACCAGTTGTCATTGACACAGTGATAGGGGAGAAGAATGAGTCGGGAACAGTGAATTTTGACTGGGATGCAGCATAGGACCACTAAAACCTTCAGCTCCAGGCCCATATGGCCTTTTAATCCTGCCCTGAATAAAGCCCCCAGCATCCACGAGCTAGCGATCGCTAAGGGGCAGGCTGCCGGACTTGCCTGCCCCACGATCTGCTGGGGAAACCGGGATGCTAAAGGCAAATTAGTGAAGAAAATGTTTAACTTATCGTCCCAGATTTAGCGAGCGGCAACGTGATCATGCCCAACAATGAAGTATGTTCATCCTACTTCTTTTAGGCTGGGGTCAGACGAGCGTGATTTCTACGGACTGTACGTCCGTGCAGTACGGACATCGTCAGTACGGATGACGCAGTAGTGGTCACACAGTCCGTTTTTTCACTGAAGTTATTTTTTAACGGATGTAGGAGGGGAAAATAAATTACAATGAAAAAACATTCTGTCCGTCAAAAATGCTGGACGTATAAATGCAGTCCGTCTGACCTCGCTCCATCACTCACACACAAAGCTATGCGGACGTTGTGGACGTGGCGCACTCCGCACGTCCGTTCTAGCAGTATTACGTTCTTGCCTAACCTGCGTCCGTTTGCCGCGGCCGTTGTGCGTCCGCAGTTCAGTGCGGACGTACTTCATGTGTCAGGCTCCAATGGACTTTCTTTCATGCTATCACGGACGTACTTTTAGGCGCAATCACGGACGTTAACACTACGCTCGTCTGACCCCAGCCTAAAATCCCCCTATGTTTGACATCTTCAATACCTGATTGCTTTTTCATGTATGGCAATCCAGGCCCTTTAATTCTTTCATATTTTCTATATTTACTTATCGCCTTTTTTTATCCCTTAACTCCCAATCCAAATTCTTGACATATCAAGACTTTACGAAGGAAATGGCCACTTATCTCAATACTTTATCACCGGTTCCCAGAATCGAAGCATGATCATTTATTTTATCGTAACCTTAACTTGGCCAACTTATGACCCCAGCCTAATTAAAAAATGCCACTTCCCATCTACCAGCACTCCTTTACTACATTCCTTATTCTTGTATACAAGTCCATCTAAGATCTCACACTTCCCTAACTCCTTCTTTAATCTCTTGCCACATCCTTAACCCATCATCCTTGCTATTTTTTGCTGCCATATATTACATTAACAAATTCCATGGGGTCATTTACCTCCCCCTGACTTTTTTTAAATCTTTTTTCTTTTCCTATCCTCCCACCAAAAGAATACTCTCCAAATTGTTTTCATGTTTAGCCCAAGTTCTTGTTTTTTTATCTATACACAAGCAACAGGGAGTCACTAATCTGGAGAATATTCTACCCAACGAGCCTTCAAAAATTCATTTAAATGTTCTTGAACCCAGGACATACTGGAAAACGAGAGAAATCTCAATGTATCCTTCCTGGTAAAATCCTTTATAAATAAAAAGATAATTTTATTACTTTCCATTTAGCTAATTCCCTTAATTCATTAATGTTACAAAACTCTGACATAAAGTTTGTATTTTTCGTGAGACTGCTCCTGTGCATAAATAAAACTATAACCGTGTTCTTGTTACGGTTTTCCTAAAGACGGGCAACGTTTAAATAAGGAATGATAGAAATTTGATAATCCGTTTTTTCCACATTTCTTGGCAATGGTTCCAGAGAAACAATTCATAGACAGGAAAATGTCTGCAGAGATTTTTTATTTTTTTACCATATACTCCTGTGATGCAATAAAAAGTAAGGAAAAGCATTCTATAATATATTTTTGAGAGTCCTGCGGTCACAAAGTGGGTGCTGTAGCAGCAACATATTTTTATTTAATATTCTCTGCTCTTGGTAGATGGCGCGTTACTGACCGTGGCAAGCCATCCGAATATTTCTCCTGGAAAAATCATTATTTTTCTCTCTCTCCTGCTGTTGGGGAAAAAAATGGTAAAAGGGAGCACTTAAGAAGTCCTGTTATCTAAACCACCCAATAATGTTTATACTATATGAAGCGTTGTGTCATCCACTGATAAGAGTTAAAAAGCATCTGGTGCCAATTTTTATATTTTTAATCATTTTCGAATGGCCTTACATGGTCCAACACTTATTACCATAAATAAAGTAACATCAGTCGGACGATTTATGGATTGTGGGGTTTATTTTCCTTCTTTTCCAGGGCAACACTCTAACTACATACTGGTATGAACAACCACGAACTTAACATTTTCGTTTTCTATTCCGAGACACATTCTGTAGTTTTTCTCTCTCCGGTCTTAACTTTTTCCATGAAAGTGAGGTGATTGTTACCTTTTTGGTAATTCATGGAGTCATTCTTTATGTGTAGACCCCATTCATAGTCAACATATAGAGCTTGGAGCCAAGATGAGGACACTGGTAAATACTATTTTGTAAAAACAACCTTTCTACTTCAGATTTATGCTTATGACCTATCTGGGCTCCATGGCCACCCTCGTTTAATCTGTTGGGTAGTCACTTTCCTGTGACAGAACTGGTGTTCTTCTCATTCATCGAGGAGAAGCTATCTCCTGCACAGTAAAGCCATTTCACAGGAGGCTGAATGGTCCCAGTGTGTCCCGCACATTGTTTATGCAGCAGTAAACTCTGCATCCAAGAAGAGGGTTGTAAAGACGAGAAAAAAACATTGTGATCACTGTTCCATCACTGGCTAAAAACAACAAACGTTGAAACTTGAAATAAAGCCTGTATCTCATCCAAAATCGTTTTCGGGTGACATCATTTTAGAACGGAGTTTGTTCATCTACTTGATGTTTTGAAGGGCTTCGCGGCTCTGCCCTGGGATAAAAAAAAACGTTGTTCACAGGTCCTCACCGACCGTAAACTATTTGGCGCAAACATCGTTTTTCTGTGTTGTATTTTCATTTCTTGGCAAACGTCCACTGACCTTATCTGCCTCGTGATGACATGAATTCCGTTTTGCTTCATACATCACATTAATGCTCCCAATTACTTCTACTGAGCTGTGACTCTATGGCCCTGCAGGACACAGTCCTGTAATAATTATGCCTTCTCTAAAATTGAAGGTTTATTCGGCGCAAGGTCTTGTTACCAGTGGGGTACCTCAGGGGTCAGTACTTGGACCCATTCTCTTTAATATTTTTATTAGTGATATTGCAGAAGGTATTAATGGAAAGTATGTATTTTTGCTGATGACACAAAGATTTGCAACAGGGTTGACGTTCCTGGAGGGATCAGCCAAATGACAAATGATTTAGGTAAACCAAAAAAATGGTCGGAGCTGTGGCAATTGAGTTTTAATGTGGATAAGTCAAGATAATGCACCTGGGACGTAAAAACCCAAGGGCTGAATATAGAATATTTGATACAGTCCTAACCTCAACATCTGATGGGTGGGATTTAGGGGTTATTATTTCAGAGGATCTAAGGGTAAGTAGTCAATGTAATAGAGCAGCAGGAAATGCTGGCAGAATGCTTGGTTGTGTAGGGAGAGGTATTAGCAGTAGGAAAAGGGAAGTGCTCATGCCACTGTACAGAGCACTGGTGAGATCTCACTTGGAGTACTGTGTGCAGTACTGGAGACCGTATCTCCAGAAGGATATAGACATCTTAGAGAGAGTTCAGAGAAGGGCTACTAAAATGGTGTACGGCTTGAAGGAGAAAAGTTACCAGGAAAGGCTTAATGATCTTAACATGTACAGCTTGGAAAACAGACGAGACAGAGGAGATATGATAGAAACATTTAAATACGTAAAGGGAATCCACAAGGTAGAGGAAGGGAGTATATTTAAAAGGAAACAAAGTAGCAAAACAAGAGGACATAGTCTTAGATTAGAGGGGCAAAGGTTTAAAAGTAACATCAGGAAGCATTATTTTACTGAGAGGGTGGTGGATACATGGAACAGCCTTCCAGTAGAAGTGGTAGAGGCCAAAACAGTAATTGAATTTAAGCAGGCATGGGATAGGCATAAGGCTATCCTAAACAAAAGATAAATCCAGGTAAAGTATCCATGTAATTGGGCAGACTAGATGGGCCGAAAGGTTCTTATCTGCCGACATTTTTCTATGTTTCTATGTTTCTAATAGCTCTGTGAAATGGCCTTTAGGTCTATTTACTACATTTCAAGAAGTAACCCAGTGTATAAGTATATATTCCAAGTTAAACTATAAAATAGTCAGCTTCTTTCCTTTGCAAGTTGACAAATTTAGCCATGTTTTGCAATTAACCAATCCGATGCCAGAATAACCCTTATAAACCCTACACACTCGTTTCACATTCTGTAAAATACATATGCCTATGTACCTCTAGTCTCTATAGATCACGACTGGGTTGTGCCGGGGTTGCAGGGGTCGAGCCCAGGTGTGGTGACAGCGGAGTGAGACAGAGATACATGGTAAAACAGGTAAAAGGTTTATTACACAAGGAAAATCACAGCAGGGATAAACCAAAAGGGAGCACTGAATAATGTACAACAAGTGGCTGGGACTGACGTACAAGACACAGAATAGGCTACACCAGGTGGGCAGGACAGGAACTAAACTGGACTGAATATAGAGGGCCAGGACATGAAGAGGGCTGACTGTAACAGAAAGAAACACAAGGACACTTACTGGAAATGAGACCAAACAAAGGAGGGGGCTGAGGACCAGGAAACACGATGGACAAAGGTCCAGGCAATATGGAGAAACCGGCAAGGTAACCAAAAAGGTGCAATCCAAGTAACACTGTCAGAGTTCAAGCATGGGTCGAGGCGGGCAGCAGGCAAGAGAGTAGTCAAAGTCCAACGCAGAAGGTTATACACGGGATATCCAATAGCAACGGGTATGGTTGAGTTTGGCAGTATCTTTGGGACAGGTCTGGTAGGAGATGTGCACAGTACGCTGGTTCAAGGGAACTGAGGGACTTCAGTCAATGTAGATGCAATCCATCTATTGTGGAGTGCCACTATAAAGGAGACCCAGGCCCAGTCCACACCTGAGGTTGAGATTCCCCAGTAAAACCTGGTATGGACGCCTGGGCACCTGGACATGGAACAGGGAAAAACCCAGTTTGGAATGTTCATGGAGAGGGGAATAGCGCCTATTTTGCCTTTTTGTAGAGCCGTCGGCAAGGGCCCTGACAACATGTGGCAAGTAATACCAATTAAGCGATATGAACAATCACTTGGAAAGGTACTTGAAACGTTCGTTTTGTGCTGATGTCTCCATTCGCTTTGTGCTTTTTTGTCTTCTTTCAACTGGATTTGATGTCTCCATCAAGCATCTCCCTTGCACTGCAACTTTGAACAGACCTTCATTGACATCGGTGCAGATATGCGGTTGAGCTCATATTGCTGTAGCAGCATGTTTCTTTATTGAAAATAATTGTAGGTCTCCTTCAAATTTTCCCACCTTTTAACAGACAGCCTTTCATACAAGTATCCATTGAGAAGCATTCTTCTGATCTTTGAGATACGGCAGCGACGCTTGAACGTATGACAAGCACAGCCGCCACTTTCTAGATTTGAGTGTTTCATTCATGTTGTCTGCTTCGGTAATTTTTTCTCTACATATTCTGCTCCATTTCATTGTTATGTGTGCCATACAACATGTACAATAATCATGAAACCTGTATACACGCAGTATACAAAAAGAAAATGGGGTATTTTCAAAAATATCCACTGTTGCATGTAGAGAACAAAAATTAAACGGTAAAATGGCAATATCCACTAAAATATGTGCAGGAGAACAAATCTAGCTAAATTTTTTTGCATAATGAACTATCAGGGTTATTCAGAGAAAGGTGAAATTCTAGGTCGAATTAGCAAAACCAGAAAAATTTTCCCATTTATCTCATTTTCTAAATCTGCTATATTGCTATCTGCTGAATTTTTCACTTCTCCAAAAGTTCTCCAGAGTTTCACCTTTCTCTGAAAAACTCTGTATAGCTTATATTTAGTAAATTGCTATTGGCTATAAAATATCCCTGTTCATTGCATTTACAACCTATGGAGAACTATGATTTGTAATGAAGGAAGTAGTATTTTATTTTTTTTTGTCAAATATTTTTTTTGTTCATTGGGTGCATTGCGGTACTAAATTCACTACTACACAGAATGATCAATTCCCCCCCCCCCATTTATTTGAGCCTGCTGGGCTCATCTTGCCATGAGTTCCATTGGATTTTATTGGATGTCATTGTGGCCACAACAAAAGGTGAGATGTTCAAACATCTTGGTGTTTTTTCCAAAGCTAGGACCCATGACAAACTGGATAACTCAAACATTACCAGTGCTTTTTGGTGGTGGTGGTGATGGGGGGGGGCATAAAATTTAAGGCCCGTGTCAGACGAACACAGTGATCATGTCCGTGTTGCCGCACAGTTTAACGTCCGTCGTAGCATAGAATCCCGATCAATAGAGACCCACACACGAAGTACGTGCGCATTGAACTGCGCATGCACAACGCACGTGGCAAACGGACGCAAGTTAGGCAAGAACATAAAACCGTTACCATGAACGCGCAAATGGCACCATGTCTGCGTAGCGGTCTGTGTGAGTGATGAGCTGTCAGACGCACCGCATTTGCGACGTCCAGCACCTTGATGCACAAAATGGCTTTTCACATCCTTATCAAATTCTTATCATTTTTCATATTAATTTTATTTCTATAGTTCCCTTTTTTTCCCTACGTCCGTCAAGAAAAACGGACCGTGTGGTGTCTACAGTATCTTGTCAGTACGTCTGTCCGTTATGCACGCACGCATAGTGTGCTCAGACTGCGTTCATCTGACTCTAGCCTAAAACCTGGGATGTGTGGTTGACACTTAAAATGTGGAGTAAATTGTTAAAGAAATATATAAAGATAATAAAGAAGGATAAACAGAACCAGATAATGACCAAAAGGAGAGATGCTCACAGGTTGTTAAATAACGCCGTGGTTTAGAAGGTCGTAGAAGCTCTACTCTGCTGCTGTCTGTCTCACTGGTCTTCTACAATGCAGGGAGGATCGCCAGCTGGAGAAATCCCCATACAGGGAGTTTAGAGAGTTTTGCAGAAGTATGTATGTAATAGAAAATGATACGGAAATAAAACCAATGGTACAGGTAAACTACTGCCAACACATTTTGTCACGGATAAGGCTAGGGTCAGACGAACGCATTTTTCACGTTGTCCGTGAAAAAGTGCGTTCGAACGAATGAACGTATTTCTTCACGGAATACGCGATAGCGGTCATACGATGCGCATTTTCGTCTGTGATTTTGTACAGATCATCAATAAAACCCTTTTTGCATCTGGACGTTATGTTGGCCGGACGTGTGCAGCGTCTGACGTCTCCCAAACACGCCACTATGCGGCCGCAGCGCACTCTGTACGGCAGTAGTAGCGGTTTGACGTTCTCAAAAAAATGCGTTTGTTTGCCACTTGCGTTGCGCGGACTTTCGTGCGGCCATTCGTCGTATGTTCCCCGGCATTGGACGTCATTTGCTGCTAGCACGGCCGTGATTTTGTGCGGCTAAACGCACGTTAAAACTGCTTTCGTCTGACCCTAGCCTTAATCATGACTTAAAGGGGAAATAAGTAGACCTGTTCTTGGTAAATACAAATGACAAATCTGTGTGCGAATAAAAGCAAGGAAACACTTACTCCCTTGACTCTATGACAATAAATGTGTCTTATTCCTAAAGCTCCCATTTGTAAAATCTTTGTAAAACTCCACTATCATGCAAATTTTAATATATGTCAAAGATCTATTAATCTGTTTTCCAAAACTACACGTTTCAATGTTATATTATTTTTCTAAGGTGATACTCCATGCATCAGAGATGCACTTGTACACCTGAGGGACAGAACCATGGCGTGTGCAGGGTGTGCCACTGCAGCTGTGTCTGAGTCCGGGGGGCCCACGATAGTAGGCCTGGCTAGGGCCTCGCCTGGGCCGCAGGTCCGGCCGGGACCTCACAGTAACGTGCAGTGTGTATTAGCTTATCACCAGGGGCGGACTGACAACTAATGGGGCCACCGGGCACTACAAGATCCTTGGGCCATGCCCACAGAAGGTCAACCCCCCCCCCAAAAAAAACCCCAGCATAACCGACATGTACATTGTCGTGTTAAAGAATTTATTCACACGATTTTATAAATAATGATTTTACTGAGTTAAGAAAATCCACTCGGGCCCGACAGCAAATTGGGGGAATCCCCAGTGCAAGCTGTACACTCACTATTTTACATTGTAGCAAAGTGTCATTTCTTCAGTGCTGTCACATGAAAAGATATAATAAAATATTTACCAAAATGTGAGGGGTGTACTCACTTCTGCGAGATACTGTACATGGCGCACATTACATTAAAAATTGGATGGACTGAAGTAGTCATAATGGACCCGGAAAAAAAATGGGACGGTGATTGTCTGGAGTCAACATTGTGGACCTGGATGGGTCCAGTGCATGGTGGCGATATGTTGTTGCCTAAGGAGGGGTTCTTCGTGGATCCCGGCACCTGGGCCCTGAGGTTTCTAGTTATCCCTCTGCACTGACATTGCATCATTGAAAATGCCAAAAATTTCTACCTGACTCCCAACATGGTCGCTGAAGTCCTAAAATTATTCTGCTGTTGCTCTACAATAAGTCTGTAGATATTCCCATACAGCGCGTTTCACCTTCGTTTACCATATAGGAAAACCTAATGTGTTCCTATTTTCAATCCTCTGAATATACGTTGCCTCCCTAGTGGATAAACTGGTACTACATGCTGGTAGCGACATCAGTGTTTTATGTGTAATAATAATATTTATGTATTAAAATAAGTGGTCGGGTCACTGGGTACCTATATAACCTCTACTCTGGCTTCTTCAAAGGATGCAAAGAGGTAAAAGGATTGAATGAACCCACTGTTAATGCACTTGGATCGGCAGAGTGCAGTGCTAGCGCGACTCTAAAGTGGATAAATGTGTTAATTCCTGCAAGTATAAGACACTGTGTACAAGGCGAGTGTCGGCCTGTGGTCTCTGGTGCCGGCATAATGTATAGAATGGGCGTGAGTTACGTTCCTCTGCTTATTTGTGCTGTAATTCCCATGACCTGCTCGAAATAAAGTAATATTCTAATTAGCAAACTTCTTATAGAATAATCGAAAGATCCATATTGATTCTGAAAATTCGATTTGCAGTTATAATCCAGTTTAAAGGAACCGCTTGATTTAAATTACTTCTGGAAACTGTCCCAGATGTGTAAAGTAAATATCCATTTCTGCATTTGGTCGCATATCCGGTGCAATTAATCATACTAGAAATAGCTTGAAATGTTATGGTGTAAAATTGAATGTTATGGTGCGTAAACATATCCGGCTTCTTGTTCTCTTTACCATAGATGAGATTCTGAAAGACAACTGGGAGATGGTTTGTCAAGATCATCTAGAAAACAAGTTTGTATTTGAAAGGGAGATAAATGGTCAAAGCAGGAGGTCTTTGCAGACATATCAGTGATTTGTGGGACCTGTTGCTACTGTTTGAATATCCTACCTGTATATTGAAGAAAAAATGCTGATTTTTTTTTAAAAATGGCAAATTTGCCTGGTGTATTTTTTTATTATTTTTGTAATTCTGACAAATGGTGTATTTTTTTCCATACTTGTGTTCTTACCTGTAACACTGTTTTATCCCTATTTTTTTATTTATTCAGATATTCATTATTACAGAATGAGGGACCTAGTTCTTTGTTCAAGCTAAATCTGCTATTTATTTAGTCATTCAACTACTGTAGATGACGGCATTGACCTTGGTAGATCCCATAGTGTACAAATGCAATTTTTGTGTAATATTTAATATACATTACATATACTATTCAACCACTTTTACATTGCGTCGCTTTCTCACATGCTGTCACCTTTACGGTTTTTAATTTAAAATTTTTAGTCTATACGAAAAAATTGCATCTATTTTCAAAAATTTTTCGGGCATGTACAGTTACATGACTTTTACGTGTACATGGGTATTTTTAATATATTTTTTTTAAATATATTTTCCGGGAGGCTTCTTTTCCTGTCAGCAAGATTATTTTTCATTTTGTTGACATTACCAATAATTTCTCCAGTTTTGGTGAGATTTCTCTGAATAATTTGACTATTGAGATTGAATTTTCTTTGCATCTTTCTCCTTCTTTTTCTTTGTCTGTATAATATTATATATATATACACACACACACACACATCTCTTTAACCCTTTCGCTGCTGAGCCATTTCACACCTTGAAGCCTTATTTTATTATATGACCCAGGCATATTATATATTGTTCTTTCCGGCAGACTCAGCAGATTCATAATATATCATTAGTATAACAAAAAATTGCAATAAAATTAGAATTTTCAATAATCTACAGCGTGTAAAGTGTTTTTTTCACATTTTATCATGCGAGCATTTGCAGTTATATTTTGTTCACATTGTTCACATTATAATTGAAATGGGAACAGTATTGCTGCATTATTAAAACAAAAACAATTCATTTTTTTATTTTTACATTTTTATTTATATTTTTACACTTTTATCTTTTTATTTAACATGGTCATGTTTGGTATCATTGGAAGGGCCATGCTCTGGCCATTCCAGTGATACCAAAGATTAACCCCTACCTGCCACGGATCGGAAGATGGGGGGTTCATAGTGTGATGATGCTATTCCTGCCCGCCGGGGTCCCGGAGGCTGGGCTGACATCAAAGATGTCAGCCCGCACCAGGGGGCTGCAGCGATCGGCTGAAATACCGGCCGATCGCTGCCTCCTGTGCTAGGACGCACTCAGCGCGTCCGCAGCACAGGAGAACCACTTGGCTGGACGCGCTGAGTGTGTTCTTAGCAGCCAAGTGGTTAATATTGTTGTAGTGTATCTCTGAGGAAGTCACCTCCACAAGGGACAAAACAACATACTGGATGCTTGTTTTATTCTTTGGATACTCAATAGTATTCTTCTGTTCATGGTATTAGGCTGGTGTCAGACGAGCCCATACTGACCTGCTTACCGGCGCAGCGTTGTGACGCTGCAACGGGGCTGGTCACACACTTGTGCACGAAATGCACATGCAACAAGGGTCCGTCAACAAAGCCTCCCCATCGATGCACTAGGACCTGCGTTGACGGGGCTGCAAAACGCGATCCTTCATAGAATAGTGGGCAGACGGGTGTCGAGTGGAAAGAATGCCCACTCTCATGGACGTTTCTTCCATTCTCGTCTGACCCCAGCCTTAAAGCTGCATGTTTGAGCTCTTGGAAGCAGCTCTGTGGCAGACACTACATATTAGGGTGGGGTCAGACAAGCGTTTTTAAGAGCGGAAGGAATGTTCGTGAGAGTGGACATTCCTTCTACTCTGACGCCCATCTGGCCACCTCGCTGAGTGCAGTTAGTGCGCTCAGCGCTGCAAGGCACGATCCTCCATAGGAGGATCTTGCTTTGCAGCCCCATCGAACGTGCATTGTAGCGCTTTGATGGGGAGGCTTTCAGCACGGCTGCTGTAGCACGCGCATTTCATGCATGTGCTACAGCGTGTGGCCAGCCTCGTTGAAGCATCACAATGCTGCAACGGATGCTGGGAGGCTCGTCAGTACGGGTGCACATAGTGCGCAGGTCTGACACGGCCCTAAGTATGGTATCAAACCGTCGTGCAGTGCTGTCCTCTGATCTTTCAGATAAATAAGTGCAGAGGATTTTGGAACACCTGGCTTGACTTCAGGATATGCATGGAACCTGCAAACATCTGAAGAGCCTTCCTACTGAAACACATTTGCAATAATTTTCTGTTTTCTACAATCCATGTTCAGATGGGAAGTGATTAGACGGTTAATGTGGGCTTTTGACTTCTGTTATGATCTGACAGACTTCAGCACGTTGATTGATTTATATGATAATGTTCTTCTGGAGTTGTTGATGTTTTGAACTTCCTTACGGCTGTTTTCCACATGATTTATCTGGATTGTTTTTCCTAGAATGTTTTTGAATGCTTCATTTACTCCTTTTTTCAAAATCTAGGGGTTCTTGGAGAAAAGCAGATTTTTGCAAGTTCTTGTTATTTAATAAGAATCATCGATTTGACTTCCACGAATATAAATGTTGGAAACGTGAAAAAAAATACAAAACCGATAACGCCTTTCTCTATTTTCATAAAGTAATATGGAATGAAACTTAAAAGGCCAGACATCTTCCTTCTTTATAAAGTATTTTACCAGGAAGGATACATTGAGATTTCTTTCATTTTCAAGCATGTCCTGGGTTCAAGAACATTGCATTTTTACAGTAGATAAAGAAATAAAGTAATAAATGCAAGATATTAAAAACTTATGAATATATCTTCCTTATATTTATAGACCATTATGCTTATACTGTGCAATACTCCAGGGTTTTAAGGAGAAAGGAATAAAAGATGCCATATGCGGCTTTTTTATTGCTATTTTAACACCTTTTGTTACTGGTTAGGTCACTGTGCTGGAGATTGTTTTTTTTTATGTATGTTCTCTTTAATCCTTACACCGCTCTACTATACTTTTATTCTTAAGCAAAAGTAGGGATAAATGCATTGAGTGGAATCACTGTGCTTAAAATAGTGGCCAAGACTCTCTGCCAGGTTAACCTCCCTGGCAGTCTATTTATTTAGAAATTTCCTGACTAAAACCGGTCAATTATTTTATTTTTTTTTTGCCCCCCTAGCGGTATCCCGAGTGTGGCTCGGGGTGAAATTCCTATGCTGGAAGCGGTAACCCCAAGCAACACTGGGGATGCCGCTGGATACATCACCTGTCCCCGCGCTCCCTCCATGTCCCTGCAGTCTCCTCCGGCGATCGCAACCTCATTACTTCCTGGTTCCCTCCTCACGAGAATGAATCCAGGAAGTATGAGGTCGCGGAGGAGACTGCAGAGATCAGCGAGGGAGCGCAGGGAGAGGTGATGTATACAGCCAGAGTGTGTCTCGGGGTTATCGCTCTCAATGGTGAAATTTAACCCCGAGACACACTCGGGAACACCGCCAGGGAGGTTAAATGCCAGGTTACCAGTGACTAGTGCAACTTGGCTGTGCTAACAGAGTTGCTCTTGTCAGCATTGACGTGGATAGCTGTACAAGGAAATGCTGGCTAACAATTTTGCAATTACCTGAGCTAACAAAGACCAGAGCAACTTGGTCATCACAGCAGAATTTAGGTAGTCGGCAGCAACTCTGCATTGAGCAGAAATCATAGTTCATCAGATGAAGAATATGACTGAGTGGTTTTGGGGTCTTGGGGCTCACTGATGATCTGCTTGGGGAATCACACTGACCTTAAGTCAAATACAGAGAGTTGGCATTGCCGTACAAAACTTCGTCCGTACAGTAAAGTCGGTCGCTTTTATTGTTCCTCTTGATAATTCATGTTGATGCTAGAATTTTGTAAATCTTTTGGGGGGGGGGGTGATAATGCGCTCCTGGAAGAAGACTGGCTAATGGTCGTTTGCTTTATAATTTATGGATCGGAAGGGAAAAATCATGGCGTACTTGGTGCATGACTTGTCTTTCATGTAGATCTTTCTTCGTTTGTGTAGGGCTAATGTAATACATTTAATATATAAAAGAAAAAAGTTCTCCCCAAATCTCAAAGTCAGAGCAGAGTCTGGCCTTTCCAATATGACCATATTCAATGTAAAGACAAAATCATAAATAATAAAATAGTAACGTAACATTTTGTTTTCACAGGGTGGAAATGGCTAAGCAGTGACAGGACTAATGGTCAGACTATATATCACATTGTGTAGTATGTTTGTTTTTGCCTTGGTTTAGTTGTATATTAAGGGTTCATGGGCATAATTTTCCTCGCAGTATACATTTTATTTTTTAATTTATTAATGGCATTTTGGAAGTTAATGGGAAGGCTACATGTCTCACAGTGTCTATACAGTCATGGCCGAAATTGTTGGCACCCCAGACATTTTTCCAAAAAATCAAGTATTTCACACAGAAAAGTATTGCAGTAACACATGTTTTGCTATACACATGTTTATTCCCTTTGTGTGTATTGGAACAAAACAAAGAAAGGGAGGAAAATAAGCAAATTGGACATAATGTCACACAAAACTCCAAAAATGGACTGGACAAAATTATTGCCACCCTTTCAAAATTGTGGATAAATAAGATTGTTTCAAGCATGTGATGCTCCTGTAAACTAACCTGGGGCAAGTAACAGGTGTGGGCAATATAAAAATCACACCTGAAAGCAGATAAAAAGGAGAGAAGTTCACTTAGTCTCTTCATTGTGTGTCTGTGTGTGCCACACTAAGCATGGACAAAAGAAAGAGAAGAGAACTGTCTGAGGACTTGAGAACCAAAATTGTGGAAAGATATTGTCAGGAACGTGAGAATGGTACCTGGGTGGCACCTGGATGGCAGGGGTATGAGCCCAGGATGCAGTGGTTTGCACTGATAAACAGAGGATATGGATGGTGGAGGGTGAATGGAAATAAAGACTAACCAGGTTGATTGTAGAGGATGATGGGGATGATGGTTGTAATTTGCAGGAACCAGAAATGGGGAATCAGGATCAGGTAGCAGATAGCAACAATAGCAAGGGTGTTCACTCTTGGTGAGCAGGAGCTGTAATGAACCAGCAATGTGTGAGTGCGGGGCAAAGCCCTTTATTTCGTGAGTCACGTGTGTTTGGTGTTTAACTCTTACACGGCTGGATGCTGGCTGCAGGGCAGGAACAGGATGGAAGTGAACCACCAGGGGGGGTTTCAGGATGGCTACAGCCAGGGATCCTGACAGATATCAACAATCTCAAGGTTACAAGTCCATCTCCAGAGATCTAGATTTGCCTTTGTCCACAGTGCGCAACATTATCAAGAAGTTTGCAACCCATGGCACTGTAGCTAATCTCTCTGGGCGTGGACGGAAGAGAAAAATTGATGAAAGGTTGCAACGCAGGATAGTCCGGATGGTGGATAAGCAGCCCCAAACAAGTTCCAAAGAAATTCAAGCTGTCCTGCAGGCCCAGGGAGCATCATTTCATTTAAATGAAATGAAACGCTATGGCAGGAGACCCAGGAGGACCCCACTGCTGACACAGAGACATACAAAAGCAAGACTACAGTTTGCCAAAATGTACTTGAGTAAGCCAAAATCCTTCTGGGAAAACGTCTTGTGGACAGATGAGACCAAGATAGAGCTTTTTGGTAAAGCACATCATTCTACTGTTTACCGAAAACGGAATGAGGCCTACAAAGAAAAAAACACAGTACCTACAGTGAAATATAATGGAAGTTCAATGATGTTTTGGGGTTGTTTTGCTGCCTCTGGCACTGGGTGCCTTGAATGTGTGCAAGGCATCATGAAATCTGAGGATTACCAAAGTATTTTGGTTCGCACTACAGAGCCCAGTGTCAGAAAGCTGGGTTTGTGTCTGAGATCTTGGGTCTTCCAGCAGGACAATGACCCCAAACATACGTCAAAAAGCACCCAGAAGTGGATGGCAACAAAGTGCTGGAGAGTTCTGAAGTGGTCAGCAATGAGTCCAGATCTAAATCCCATTGAACACCTGTGGAGAGATCTTAAAATTGCTGTTGGGAAAAGGCGCCGTTCCAATAAGAGAGACCTGGAGCAGTTTGCAAAGGAAGAGTGGTCCAAAATTCCGGGTGACAGGTGTAAGAAGCTTATTGATGGTTAAAGGAAGCGACTGATTTCAGTTATTTTTTTCCAAAGGGTGTGCAACCAAATATTAAGTTAAGGGTGACAATAATTTTGACCAGCCCATTTTTGGAGTTTTGTGTGACATTATGTCCAATTTGCTTTTTTTCCTCCCTTTTTTTGTTTTGTTCCAATACACACAAAGGGAATAAATATGTGTATAGCAAAACATGTGTTACTGCAATACTTTTCTGTGAGAAATACTTGATTTTCTGGAAAAATGTCTGGGGTGCCAACAATTTCGGCCATGACTGTATTTATCATTTTCACTTGATAACTGTCATTTTAGGGGTTAATGGATAGGATACATGCCCCACAGTCTATACGTTTAAGGTTTTCTTTTGATTAATGGCATTTTAGGGGTTAATGGGTAGGCCATATGCTTCAATCTATTCATTTAATATTTTCACTTGATTAATGGCATTTTAGGGGCTAATGGCCTGGGTAGGCTACATGCCTTGCAATGTATATCACATTTTCTTTCGATAACTGGCATTTTAGTAGTTCATGGGTAGGCTACATGCCCCACTGTCAGGTCCAGCCGGGCTGGGTGGGTGAGGGTGCAGTGACACAATGCAGGCAATATGTTTCAAATAATAAAGGGTTTATTTGGTGTATAAAACAAATACAGGGTGAGGGGTAAGATAGGAAGATGGCTGCCTAACAAACAGAGAGCTGAGAATAGACAGGAAGGCGTTAACCATATAATATGCAGGTTCAGGGGCAGAGAGGGAGTAACTAAAAGACAGAATGAACAGGACTGGAGCAGGGCTGATAATGGATACACAGAGGAATATACATACAGGAGAGGGAAGGGTTAACTTACAGCCATATGGACAATAGGGATGAGCCGAACACCCCCCGAGTTCGGTTCGGGCCCGAACCCGAACTTCCCATATGTTTGGGTCCGAACCCGAACTCCATGCAAGTCAATGAGGCTGAAAATTCGGTTTTTAGAGTGCCCTCCAAGAGGGCATATATGCCAGATATTTGCCATAAAAGGTGTATAGGGGTCCGGGTAGTGACCTGGGGGACAGGAAACCAGGCCAAAAAGTTTTAAAAAAAAACTTTTTAAAGGGACAGTGAGTTTTCCATGAAATAAGGGTTAAAAATAAAATCCAAAAATTCCTTCAAATATCGTGCCTAGGAGGTCCCCGTAACCTGCCCGTGAAGTGGCAGATTTCTAGGATGTATAGAAACACTTAAAAACAAAACAATTACGTTTCAAATGATGGTAAATGCTTTTCCTTTAATCTATCCATAAACAACTGCTTGGGGCGGCAGTCTGTATGAAAAGAGGAGACCTTTTCGTACACGCAGAAAACGTTTACTGTATTTTTTTGGCCAAATTATTGTGAAACTTATGCAGGCTTTGGATGAAAGTAACAATATGTGCTTCAAAATTGGTCCTTTAGCGTCCCCAACAGTGCCGTCACACCGTAACCCCTCTGAGGATAAGAATCTGATACAGGCGTCAGTGACAGTGCACCCAAATATTGTGCTTTTGGTGCCAGGCCTGCAAGTACTATCATACAGTAACCCCTCTGTAGTATTGTGGAAGAATGCAGGGGTGGACCATGTGGTCCTATATTGAAAAGATATGATTCTGGTCAAGGCGTCAGTGCACCCAGATATTGTGCTTTTGGTGCCAGTCCTGCAAGTGCCATCATAATACAGTAACCCCTCTGTGGTATTGTGGAAGAGTGCAGGGTTGGACCCTGCGGTTCAAAAAATTTAAATGATATAAATCTGGCACAGGCGTCAGTGCAGCCAAATATTGTGCCTTTCATGGCAGCAAGTGCCTTCACACCGTAACCCTTTTGTGGTATTGTGGAAGAGTTCAGTGCTGGAGGTTTGTGAATGCAGAAGAGCACATCCCCCGATCTATTCCATTACTTCAACATCAGGGGATTGATAGCTGCTGATCCAGGACTGATTAATTTTTATAAATGTCTACAGAGTCGGTGGACAGACGCACTCTTTTGTCTGTGACAAAACCTCCAGCGGCACTGAACGTCCTTTCAGAAAGCACGCTAGATGAAGGGCAACCTAGTAGCTGCATAGCATATTGGCTAAGTTCTGGCCAGTGATCCAATCTCAACACCCAGTAAGCCAGTGGATCATCTGCTGGAAAGGTATCCAGGGGGTCGGAGTCCTGCTCTCTCCCACCTGCACCTACCAGCATCTCCCTCCACCCCCATCCCTCTCCTTCTCCTCCTTCGAGACACACTGCATCCGCCTGTTCTGTCCTCTGGCCCTCAGGGTGGCAGTCATCTACCGCCCACCGGGACCAACCTCCCAGTTCTTTGACCACTTTGCTACCTGGCTTTCTCACTTCCTGTCTTCTAATCTTACATGCCTAATTCTCGGGGACTTCAACATTCCATTGATGATCCTTTCCTTCGCCCTGCTGCCTCCAAACTTATTTCACTCACGTCCTTCCTTGGACTCACACAATCCTCCCTCCCAACCGCGATGGTCACGCTATTGACCTTGTCTTTCCAACCTCTGCTCCATTTCTGAGTTCAACTGTCGCCCTTTCCCTATCTCTGACCACCACCTTCTCTCTTTCAACCTATCTGGACTTCCTAAACACCCTGCTCCCCCACCCCGCACACACACTCGCAGAAATCGACATGCTGTGGACCCCCATCAATTCTCCAACCTACTTCACCACCTCCCTCATACCTCATCCTTCACCTGCCCTGATGCTGCCACTAATCACTACAACACTACGCTTATCTCTGCTCTAGACACTCTTGCTCCTCTTCGACTCTGTAAGGCCCACGCCGCCAGCTTCAGCCCTGGCACACCCTCCAGACTCGCTACCTGCAAAGATGCTCCCGCACCGCAGAGCGTGCCTGGAGGAAATCCCGCTCTGAAGCTGATTTTGTTCACTTCAAGTTTATTCTCCGGTCATACACCTCTGCCCTCCACTTGGCCAAACAATCCTTCTTCTCATCTCTTATATCTACGCTGTCCTCCAACCCTAAACGGCTCTGGTCCACCTTCAACACCTCCTCTAACCACCTGCACCTCCCCCCTCAGCTGCCTTCAGCGCTCAAGACCTGGCAGACTACTTCCTCAGTAAAACTCTAAATATCAGAAGCAACATCCCAACACAAGATAGTTATCTGCCACCTCCACTCCCACAGGTCCCCTCCGCCACTCTGCCGCTTCCTCCCAGCCACTGAGGAGGAAGTCAATTCCTTATTGTCCTCCTCACATCTCACCACGTGCCCGCTCGACCCCATTCCCTCACATCTAATTCCTCCCCTCTCCTCCTCCCTCACCCCTGCTCTCACACACATCTTCAACCTATCTCTCTCCACTGGCTCCTTTCCATCCGCCTTCAAACACGCGCTAGTTACCCCTTTACTAAAGAAACCATCCCTCGATCCCAACTCTCCATCCAACTACCGCCCTGTATCCCTGCTTCCCTTTACCTCTAAGCTCTTAGAAAAACTAGTCTTCAACCCCCTCTCCCTCTTCCTGTCCTCCAATTCCCTACTTGACCCCCCCTGCAATCTGGCTTCCGTCCCCTACACTCAACTGAAACTGCCCTCAAAGTCACCAACGACCTCCTAACTGCTAAAAAACACGGCCACTATTCTATTTTCATCCTGCTTGACCTCTCGGCTGCTTTTGACACTGTTGACCACCCCCTCCTTCTACAGACCCTCAACTCTCTGGGTCTCGGTGACACTGCACTTGCTTGGGTTGACTCCTATTTATCCAACAGGTCCTTCTGTGTGTCCTTTGCTGGTAACTCCTCCTCTTCATTGCCTCTATCTGTTGGTGTACCTCAAGGCTCTGTCCTTGGTCCTCTGCTCTTTTCCAGCTACACCTCCTCCCTGGGCAAAATCATCAACAGCTTTGGCTTTAATTACCACCTCTACGCTGATGACACTCAGATCTACCTCTCTACCCCTGATCTCTCTCCCCCTGTCCTTTCAAAAGTCAGTGACTGTTTATCTGGCATCTCCTCCTGGATGGCCTCCCACCACCTAAAGATCAACATGTCAAAGACTGAACTCCTACTTATTCCTCCCTCCAATGCCTCCCCACCCTGACTTCTCTATCATGGTGGAGGGTATCACCATCTCCCCATCAAACAAAGTTCGCTGTCTTGGAGTTACACTTGACTCTGCTCTTTCCTTCATCCCCCACATCAAGTCTCTTTCCTCCTCCTGCCGATACCAACTGCGTAATATTTCCAGAATTCGGCCATTTCTTACCGCTGTCACCACAAAACAACTCATACACGCCCTGGTAATCTCCCGACTCGACTATTGCAATAATCTCTTATCTGGCCTCCTCTGTCCCGCCTCTCCCCCCTACAATCCATCCTGAACACCTCCGCCAGGCTAATTCACCTCACCCGCCGCTCTGTCTCTGCCGCTCCCTCTGCGAGTCCTTCACTGGCTCCCCATCCACTGCAGAATTAAGTTCAAAATCGTTATCCTTACCTACAAAACTCTCACTAACTCAGCTCCCCACTACCTGTCCTCACTAATCACCAAATACACCCCAGCCCGCTCCCTAAGGTCAAACAGTGACCTGCGCCTAGCTTCTCCCTGCATCACCTTTTCCCATGATAGACTGCAGGATTTCTCACGCGCAGCCCCCACTCTCTGGAACGCTCTCCCTCGTACTGTCAGACTTTCCCCTAACTTCTCTTCCTTCAAATGCTCCCTTAAAACATTCCTATTTAGGGAAGCCTACACCCAACTCACTGACGCAACCATCAATCACTCTCACCTTACAGTCCTCTCCTCCTGTTTCCAACCCCAACCCTCCCAGATTGTGAGTTCCTACGGGAATAGGGCCCTCATCTCCTCCTGTACTGTTTGTCAAATGTTGTTCAATGTATTGTAACCCTGTCTATACTGTGCCTATTGTACAGCGCTGCGGAATATGCTGGCGCTTTATTATTATTATTCTTTATTTATAATGTCCAGGTCTGCCCTTGCCCCTAGGTAGTTCTGCACCATATGGTGAAGACGCTGGCAATGGGTGCCTACCTTTGACGTCCCTGGGCGTCGAGGACTAAAAAAAATTAAAAATGCATCAGTTAAGCGGCCCTGGCCTTCACCACTATTCCTCTGATCATCCGCAGCCTCAGAAGCACATGTGTCAGCACTTGGTAATCTACTAGTGCCCGGAAAGGTGTTACACAAGTGTCGCTTTAGAGCATCCTCAAGTTTTTTCATCCTGTGCTCCCTCTGTGCGGGCAGAATGAGCTCTGCAACTTTCCCCTTGTATCGTGGATCAAGAAGGGTTGCCAACCAGTAATGATCCCTCTCCTTGATAGCCCGAATCCTGGGGTCCTTTAGCAGGCTTTGCATCATTAGGGAGCCCATGCAGCGTAGGTTGGAGGTGGCATTAGCTTCCGAGTCTTCCTGGTCAATGAGGATGACCGTATAGTGCACTTCCTCCTCCCAGCCACGAACTAGCCCTTGTGTTTCTGGGCACACGAAATCCTCCCTTGAGGAATCCCCACCTTCAATGCCCCCACTACTTAAATATTCTGCCTCCTCCTCCTCATCCTCCTCCTGTCTGTTCTGAGTAGGACCCGCTGGAATGCTGTCTGCGGAAAGACTGGGGCCTTGAGAGCTAGGGAAGGCCTCCTCTTCCCCCGCTGCTCTGCCTCTAGAGCCACATCTATAATTCCCCGCAGAGTGTGCTCCAGCAGGAACACTAAAGGAATTATGTCACTGATGCATGCACTGTCCCTGCTCACCATCCTTGTTGCCTCCTCAAATGGTGACAGTATAGTGCATGCATCCTTGATCATCAGCCACTGCGGGGGGGAAAAAAAAACAAGTTGACCTGAACCTGTCCTTGTGCCATACTCACACAGGTACTCGTTGATGGCCCTCTGCTGCTTGTGCAGACGCTGCAGCATTGCTAATGTCGAGTTCCACCTGGTGGGCATGTCACAGATCTGACGGTTTGTGGGAAGGTGGAACTCTCTTTGCATTTCTGCCAGGCGAACGCTTGCTGGGAATGACTGTCTGAAGTGGCTGCAGACTTTTCTGGCCTGGATGAGAAGCTCTGGCAGCCCTGGGTACTTGGTTAGGAAACGCTGTACCCCCAGATTTAGGACGTGTGCTAGGCATGGTACATGCGTAAATTTACCCTTGCGTAGGGCGGAGAGAAGGTTGCTGCCATTATCGCAGACGATCATTCCCAGCTAAAGCTGGCGTGGTGTTAACCATCTCTGCACCTGCCCCTGCAGAGCTGACAGAATTTCTGGCCCGGTGTGGCTCCTGTCCCCTAAACAAACCAGCTCAAGCACAGTATGGCATCTTTTTGCTTGAGCCATTGCGTAGACCCTGTCAGGCGTCGGTTTAACTGCCACTTCGCCAGAGACGGAGGCGGAGGAGGAGGAGGAAGAGGGAGAGGTGGTGGTGGTGGAGCAGACAGACCTCATACAAGCAGCTTTCTGGAGGCGTGGTGGATTAACAAGCTCCAGCACAGAGCCCCGTCTTGGATCCCTCCCAGCTGCAATCAGAGTTACCCAGTGTGCCGTGAAGGAAATGTAACGACCCTGTCCATGCTTGCTGGACCACGTGTCTAAAGTCACATGCACCTTGTTGCTGACTGCCTTTCCCAATGACTGGATAACATTGTTTTCCACGTGCTGGTATAGAAACATAGAAACATAGAAAAATGTCGGCAGATAAGAACCTTTCGGCCCATCTAGTCTGCCCAATTACATGGATACTTTACCTGGATTTATCTTTTCTTTAGGATAGCCTTATGCCTATCCCATGCTTGCTTAAATTCAATTACTGTTTTGGCCTCTACCACTTCTACTGGAAGACTGTTCCATGTATCCACCACTGCTCAGTAAAATAATGCTTCCTGATGTTACTTTTAAACCTTTGCCCCTCTAATCTAAGACTATGTCCTCTTGTTTTGCTATTTTGTTTCCTTTTAAATATACTCCCTTCCTCTACCTTGTGGATTCCCTTTACGTATTTAAATGTTTCTATCATATCTCCTCTGTCTCGTCTTTTTTCCAAGCTGTACATGTTAAGATCATTAAGCCTTTCCTGGTAACTTTTCTCCTTCAAGCCGTACACCATTTTAGTAGCCCTTCACTGAACTCTCTCCAAGATGTCTATATCCTTCTGGAGATACGGTCTCCAGTACTGCACACAGTACTCCAAGTGAGGTCTCACCAGTGCTCTGCACAGTGGCATGAGCACTTCCCTTTTCCTACTGCTAATACCTCTCCCTACACAACCAAGCATTCTGCTAGCATTTCTGCTGCTCTATTACATTGACTACTTACCCTTAGATCCTCTGAAATAATGACCCCTAAATCCCTTTCCTCAGATGTTGAGGTTAGGACTGTATCAAATATTCTATATTCAGCCCTTGGGTTTTTACGTCCCAGGTGCATTATCTTGCACTTATCCACATTAAAACTCAATTGCCACAACTCCGACCATTTTTTTTAGCTTACCTAAATCATTTGTCATTTGGCTGATCCCTCCAGGAACGTCAACCCTGTTGCAAATCTTTGTGTCATCAGCAAAAAGACATACTTTTCCATTAATACCTTCTGCAATATCACTAATAAAAATATTAAAGAGAATGGGTCCAAGTACTGACCCCTGAGGTACCCCACTGGTAACAAGACCTTGCGCCGAATAAACTCCATTTACCACAACCCTCTGTTGTCTGTCACTCAGCCACTGCCTAATCCATTCAACAATATTGGAATCCAAGCTCAAAGATTGCAATTTATTGATAAGCCTTCTATGCGGAACAGTATCAAAAGCCTTACTGAAATCTAAATAAGCAATGTCTACTGCACCCCCTGTGTCTAATATTTTTGTTACCCAATCAAAAAAATCAATAAGATTAGTTTGGCATGATCTCCCTGAGGTAAACCCATATTGTTTCTGATCCTGTAATCTATGTGTTTTTAGGTGTTCAACAATCCTTTCCTTTAACATGGTTTCCATTAATTTCCCTACTACTGACGTAAGACTAACTGGCCTATAGTTCCCCGATTCCTCCCTACTACCCTTCTTGTAAATAGGCACAACATTTGCTAATTTCCAGTCTTCTGGGACGACTCCTGTTAACAAGGATTGGTTAAATAAATCTGTTAACGGTTTTGTATAGTGCTGGAATGGCCTTGCGTGAAAAGTAATGGCGTTTTGGAACCTGCCACTGTGGTACAGCACATTCAGCAAATTCACGGAAGGGAGCAGAGTCCACCAGCTGGAAAGGCAGCAGCTGCAATGCGAGTAATTTTGCTAAGCTGGCATTTAGACGCTGTGCTTGGGGATGGTTGGGACTATATTTTTTCTTTCGCTACAGCAGCTGCGGCAATGTAATCTAACTGCGTAAATCTTCAACTGCTGGGATGATGTCACATTGTGAGGAAGGACCTGGTACATCCATTACTGTAGCATCATCCCTGTCGGTGGAGGTTGTAGGCAATGACATGGCAGGACATACAGTGGGGGTAGAGCCAGATGAGGAGGAGGAGGACCTACACAAAGTTTTTGCGCCAACGGGATGTGTGGCAGTTGTTCATATGTCGCCTCAAGCACGTGGTACCCAAGTGTCCGGTATCTTCCCACGCTTAAGTCTCATCTGACATTGATTACAAATAGCAACGCTGCGCTCTACTGCACATTTCTTAAAGAACTCCCAGACAACAGAGTTCCTGCATGTGTTCTTTGAGACAACAGCGCTCTGCACCGGAGCAGCTCTGACATGTGATGCCTTGGACTGGCTAGTGCTACGGTTGGTCAGAGGATGTTGTGCCTCGTGTTTGCTGTGCCTCCTCCTCCCCCTCTTCCTCACTTAATTCCTCTGTTCAATCAGGCACCCAGGTGGAGTCAGTGACCTCATCATCATTATCATCATCACCCCCTATCTCCTCGTCACTGGAGCCAACTTGGCAGTATGCTGCAGCTGCTGGGGCAACATGAGTGCCAGTTATTTGTGTGTCATCACTGGCACCCCCTTCCTCTAGGTTGATTATACTCCCTTGCTCAACCTCAGAGATTGAATCAGAGCACTGTACTTGCTGCGCATCCTCAAGCAGCATGTCACTCTCATTGTAGTCAAACAATTCAGCTGACTCCTCCGTGTGTGATAGCGAGGCTACGGCAGGAGTAGCTGTGGACATGGAGGCTGCATTAGATGCTTTGGCAGCTGAGGTGGACTGTAAAGCACTAGAAACTTGGCTGGCAGAGGACTCGGAGGATGAGGATGGCCTGGTTAGCCAATCCACCAAGTCCTCTGTATGTTGCTGCTGCTTAAGACGGCCAGCACCAGTTAGAAAGGACAAGCGTGCCCCTGCAGAGGATGCACCACGTCCACCACGACCAGAGGCACAGCCTCCCGACACAGGGGCTGCTTGCCCTCTTATCTGTGTCTGGGAGCGTCTGCCTGTCCTTTTTGTTCTTTCAGACATGGTGAGTGATATATAGATTAATATATACAGAACTCTGATTCAACTCTGGTATAAAGATTTAAAGAACTCTGGTATAACTCAGTGAGACACCCTGTTAGCTGACAGCCAGTGACAAGACACAGATTACAAGTCTCAGACACCTCCTATAAATCAGTGAGACCCCTTGATGGGTGGCAGTGAAACCTCCTATAAATCAGTGAGACCCCTTGATGGGTGGCAGCCAGTGAGAACACACGGATTATAACAATTCACAAATGTTTTGTAGAAATTAGTGAGCCCCAAAATACTGCGTGGTACTGGCTGTGTGACAAGACACAGATCACCTCAATTCACAAATGTTTTAAAGAAATTTGTAAACCCCAAAAAAACTTGCTGGCACAGTGACAAGACACACATCCCCTAAATTCCCTGATATTTGGTAGAAATGAGACCCCCCCAGACCCCCCCAGTAGCGTGGCAGACCGGCAGTAACAACATACAACGATCTCCTCTGAAATCTCCTCTCAAAATGCGTGCTGTAGCTATGCGTGGAAACGTTATATAGTGTGCTGTGGGACTTAGCTCTGTGAGCCCATGATTGGGCAAAATTTGCCCAATCAGGACTCTGAGCTGTGATTGGCATACTGTTGAAC
Organism: Leptobrachium leishanense; assembly: GCA_009667805.1. Taxonomy (NCBI): domain Eukaryota; kingdom Metazoa; phylum Chordata; class Amphibia; order Anura; family Megophryidae; genus Leptobrachium; species Leptobrachium leishanense. The sequence continues at coordinate 78,057,842 of CM019065.1, forward strand.
CTGTCTTGCACCAGACCTGTGGTCAGGTGCAAGGCTGTAGCCAATTACGAGCTTCAGGCCAGTGGGAAAATGCATTGTGGTCCATTGTGATGCATTGTGGTCGAACATGCAGTGAACACCCGGAAATGTTCGGAGTTCGCGATCTAATCGAACAGGCTAAGTTCGGATCGAACTCCGAACCGTCCGAACCGAACAACTCATCCCTAATGGACAACACAGGACCAGGGCTGAGAGCAGGGTTCACTGATATTTGGTAGGAGTCCGGTATGCAGGGAGTCAGGCAGCTGGATAAGGAATAAGATGGTGAGAGTCTGTAATGCAGGAAGGAGTCCTTGGATGAAGTAGGGGGTCACAGATGAAAATGGGGTTTCAGGTGAAGCGGTGAGGGAATCTTGCGAGGTATCAAAGGGATGATCCAGAAGAGTTGTCAAGTGGGGTCCATAGGTCCAGGGATATAGAAGGCAGCAATCCGGTGAGCTAGTAAAGGGGTCTGGTACACGGTTAGACTGAATGCTGGTTGAACCGGTCAGGCTCCTGGCTGTACAAGCTCCACACTGGAGTGTAAACTGATGCTGAAGCATCTAGGGAGGGGTGCGGTTCCATTAAGTAGAGGCAACCAGGCTGACTGTTTAGGAGCACTTGAGAGTCAGTACAGAGCTGGCTGAGGAGTCCGTTTATCCTAGTGCAGCACCTTTCCTGTGCTGCCCAGGTTGTTTCAGCATGCGGCAGCATTGGTTTTGCCTTTGCCGGCGGCGAGGACCATGACACCCACAGTCTATTCATTTAATGTTTTCTTTTGATTAATGGCATTTTAGGGGTTAATGGGTAGGCTACATGCCACACTGTTTGTTATTTTTATTGTATTTCCCTGCTTTAATGGCATTTTAGGGGTTATTATGGAAGTTAGAATATAAAGGGTCTATTCATCTTTAGATCCTTTGCTTTTTGTCACATTTCGGGAATCAATTTTGCCGAAAATACAGTGAATTCCCTATTTAGCGAATGGTAACTGTAATTTGTTAAAATTGGAGTGCTGAAGCAGTTATCGGACGTCGGCAAAAACCGCCGAATAAAATATTGAATTTCCGTACCAGGTTAATACAACAAAAGGTATCATTGCATCGCATTACTCTAGGATTATGGAATCTTTTATATACAGGGTTATTCAAAGAGATCCGAGTGGCTGGAGAAAGGTAACTGAACGCTGACAATCAGCGTTCGGTTACCTTTCCTGGCCATTCGGCTATTCAGAGAGCAGGCAATACGCCAAATCCTGGCGAATTGCCTGCACATTTGGTGCCTGTTCGAGGGCAGGGAAATCCCCATAAAAAAGCACTGCTTCGGCTATTCAGAGAACACAAGCCAGCAGTGAAAGGTTCCCCTAATGCCCTGCCATTCGGTGGTTTCATTCGACAGGTTTATTCAGGAGAATCCCATAGGCTTCAATGTTAAAAATATTCCTGTTTTAATTCGATATCTAATAAACCATTCATTATAAAATTCTGCAGTTAAGAGTCTCTTTATTTATAGATTTTTTTTTTTTTTAGGATATTTTAAGCATTTTTCTTTTTTTTTTAAAAAGTCAGATTTTTTTATAGTTCTTTTTTCTGTAACAGCCCTTTTTTATTATTATTATCATTCCCTGGATCTCATATGTAAATTTCAGACATTTTCACTCAGTAGTTTCTTTGCAAACAGCGTTTCACTTTTCATTCATTCATACAAACTGTTTTGCTAATTTATTCACTTCACTCTGTCTGCGGTGTTGGCTTTTTCCGGCGGCTTCGCTGCGTGTGATCGGCTCCTGCTCGGGTTTTTCCGGCGTCTTCGGGTTAATCCAGATGTTTTTACAGCTTTTTCGGCGTGCATTCGCCGCGTTTTCGCCGGGTTTTCAGCAGCTTTTCCCGGCACTTCGACAGCCCTGTGGTGCTTGCTGAATACACCGCAGGGTGGCCGTAATGGGAAAGCCGATTTGCACCGAATTGAAGAGAAAGCAAAGTCACCGAACGTGCGGTGACTATTCGAATCTCTTTGAATAACCCAGATATACTTATTTAGGTTTTTTCAGTGGAATGATTTTAGTGGCGAAAATTATTAGTGCCCCTACGAGTTTTGACTGTGGTATCTTATGTGCCCCCCCTATATATTGTTCCTAGAGTCGCCACTGCTCACACTCCCCCAGATGTTGATGCCTACAATTTCCCAGAATTCTTTGAATGCAGCAGATGGTCAGGGCATCATGGGAGTCGTAGTCCAGAAATATCTGGAGGGCAAGAGTTTGGCAGCACTGATCTACACTGCTTGCGTTCCATTTTGTGTATACAGCTATGGCGTTTTTCATCCCAGTAGTGTGCAGCCAGTTTTACATGTTATTACCAATCAATGTGTGTAATCCAGACGGTTTAAATGATGCTACCACTCCTGAAGACACTGAGTGATGATTATTGGCACGGAAAGCTGCTCACGGCTTCTGTCCAGTTACTGTATGCGTGCTCCTGGACTACGTCATGGACCAGCCTGTCCGCCAACAATTTTCCAGCAAGATATATGATGATTTCCATAAACCGGATGAGTCTGCAGACTTTGGTTTCACGGTTAAATATAGAAATATTCCTTTTCAAAGGGAGATTTGTTTTCTCTGTATGTAGAGCTCGGCGATCTAATTTTACTAGATGCTAATTTTAAATCTATTAATTATGGCACATCCTGAGTGCGGGTGTAATATATATACAGTATTCATTTACTGTGACATGAATATGTGTGAGCGGCAGTGTTAGAAACCTGTGCAATTCTAGCAGGACAGACGTCATTTCCTTCAAATGTGATGGTGAAATTTCAGACCTCATCAACGAAACGTGTCAATATCTGTTTTTCTACAGAGAATATAAGCGAGAGCTTGAGTTTAGAAACCTATCTGAATAAATAAATTATAAGGTCACGACCAGGGCTTAGTCCTTAAAAAAAAATAAAAAATAAATAAGTGGGAACTGTCCAAGGTTTCTGCTCCCCTATTAACTGTTCACATGTCACACTTAACCTGTAACGTTACAATCACATGTGAGATCAATGTTTATCGCAGTGATAAGCTGGGTTTTAAAGAATCATTATGATAATTGCAATAAACATAATATCAGGGTAATTCAAAGAGATCTGAATGGCTGTCGAAAGGGAACTGAAAATCAGCGTTCGGTTACCTTTCCTGGCCATTCGGCTATCCAGAGAGCAGGCAATTTGCCAAATGTTGGCGAATTGCCTGCACATACGGTGCCTGTTCGGTATCTGTTCGAGGGCAGTGAAATCCCCACAGAGAAGCAATGTTTCGGCTATTCAGAGAACAAAAACCAGCAGTGAAAAGTTGCCGAAATGCCCTGCTGTTCAGTGGTTTAATTCGACAGGTTTATTCAGGCGAATTCCATAGGCTTCAATGTTAAAAATATTCCTGTTTTAACTCAATATCTAATAAACCATTGATTATAAAATTCTGCAGTAAAGAGTCTCTTTATTCATAGATTTTTTACGAAACAGCGTTTCACTTTTCAAACATTCAAGCAAACTGTTTTTCTAATTTATTCACTGCATTCGTCTGCGGTGTCGGCTTTCTCCTGCGGCTGCGCTGCGTGTGATCAGCTCATGCTCGGGTTTTTCCGGTGTTTTCAGCGGGTTAATCCAGATGTTTTTGCAGGTTTCGGTGTGCATTCCCCGGGTTTTTGCAGTGAGTTTTCGTCGGGTTTGCGGCGGCCTTTCCCTGCAATTCGACGGCCCTGTGCTGAATACACCGCAGGGTCGCCGGAATGGGATTGCCGAATTGCCCCGAATTGAAGAGAACGAAAAGTCACCGAATGTGCGGTGACTTTTCGATTTTCTTTGAATAACCTGTATAACTCTGGACAGTTAATAAGGAAACATATGATTGAAACCTAATAATAAAATCTTTACAGCGTTTGGGCCAAAAGGAAACTATGGGGGCTTTTCAGAGAGCATCGAAATGTCAGTACTCCCTTGTTCGGTGCCCTTCGGCAAGTTCACTTCGCCGACGCTGCAGTGAATTCAGCATTCACCGCAGGGTCCCTGAAGTGCGCTGAAGGGATCCGCTGTACGCCACCGATCAACCTGCCGAACGCAGCCTACGAGCCGCTGAACACCGCCGAACTGAGGGTAAAAAAAAAGGGAATTTTAAAAATGGGGTTTAAAACAATTTGAAATAATAAAAAAATACACAGTGGGCTGGGGTATTGGATAGAATGGGTTAACAACTCTGTTAAAGGGGTACTCCAAGCTGAAATAAAGGGGACAGGGACCAATCTACAACAGGGCTGTCATCCTCCCCCAGAATTCTTTGAATGCAGCAGATGGCCAGGGAATCATGGGAGTCATAGTACAGAACCATCTGGAGGGCAAGAGTTTGACATCCCTGAACTACACTGCATGCATTCCATTTTGTGATTGTATAGAGTTATGGCATTTTGCATCCCAGTAGTGTGCTGCCAGTTTTACATGTTATTACCAATCAATGCCCAGGACATACTTGAAAACGAGAGAAATCTCTTTGTATTCTTCCTGGTAAAATACTTTGCAAATAAATAAATAAATGCGTGTAATCGAGACGGTTTAAAGAAAAATTTAAGAAAAAAGGTATTTAAAACAATGCATGGAAATAATAATAATAAAAAAAAAATTCTCTTTCGGAATAAAAAAAAATACCCACATTTTAAAAAAAAATCGGAGTGAAAAGTTTTGCCGAAAAAATCCAGAAACCTGCCTAAAATAATTTATAAAACGACCTTTTGCTGCAAATGAAAAGCATAAACGTTTCAGTAATTGTTTTTTTTTATAAAAACAGGATTTTTTTTTACATTGAAACCTATGGCATTCGCCTTGTTGAATGAAACCACCAAAGATCTGGGCATTATGTCAGCTTTTTGTTGCTGTTCAGTGTTCTCTGAATAGATTAACCATTACTTCTCTATGGGGAATTTCACTGCCGCCAAACTGCACCATATTTCGCTGACAATTCGCCAATATTTGGCGAAATGTCTGCTTTCTGAATAGCTGAATTGCCACGAAATTGCACCGTATGGAGAAATTCATCATTCGATGCAATTCGGTGGCAAGTTTGGTTCACTTTGAATAACCCCTTATGTTCCTCCTGAAAGACTTGTGGAGGAACTGCTTTCCCAAGTTTACCTGCTCGACTTGACCCCTGGTCACCACTCTGTCTTGCCTGACTTTATGAAGTATGACTGTTTAGTAGACATGTGCATTCGTTTTAGTACTAAAACGATTTAGTCTGAATTTTGGGATAATTTAGTTTTAGTATGACTCAAGAGATACGAAACTGCTCAGTACAAAAAATGAAAGCAACTAAAATAAAATGCACTACATTTTAGTTTCAGTCCTTTTTGTGATATTACATTGGGTGAAGGAGACCAGTATTGAACGCAACATCGCAAAGCTACAGAAAAGGTTTGTAGGTGTAATCCTTCCCGACCCCTACCCGAAAATCTGACAGTGATAGAGCTCCAGAATACTCACTCACAGCACAGACAGCCAGCACAGGAGAGGAAACCTTTACTTAACACTTGCATGTCTGAGGCAGACAAGATGATAAAAGCAGCTGGAGAAGGAAAACATTCAAATAAATCACCCTGAAAGCTAAAGACAGAGGAGGGCTGGATAGTAAAAAACCCCTTTATAACAAGCAGCGCTGGGAGAAGAGAGGGACTTTATAAAATGTGTGTTATGTCCCCTCCCGCTCTGCATAATAGGGGCTTAGGTCTGATACATTTTATATTATCCAGGAGCACTATCCCCCTTTCCTCATCTATATTACACGTTTTATATAAAGTCCCTCTCCTCTCCCAGTGCTGCTTGTTATAAAGTTTTTTTTTTACATCTAATACATTTAGTATCCAACTCACAGTTACTCTGTCATTATGAGCCTTCAGTGTGATTTATTTGAATCTTTTCCCTGTATTTAGAGTGCTTTATTTTATTATAAAAATCAATTTGCACCAGTCATCTCTTCTCTGAGCTTTCAGACTGATTTTACGTTAATATTTTCCCTCTCCCCTACTTTTATATTCCTGTGTCTCCCCCACAGAGATACAAAGTTTAAGTAAAAGTTCCCTCTCCTGTGCTGGATAAGCATTGCATTCCGAAGTTCTGCACCCTCCACATGCCAATGCAGTAAGATGTTCTATACAGAGAGGGGCATTGATTAATGCAGGTGGATGTTGTATACATTATACGGAGAGGGGTATTAATTAATGCAGGAGGATGTTATCTACATTATACAGAGAGGGGTATTCATTAATGCAGGAGGATGCTCTATACATTATACAGAGAGGAGCCTTTTTTTTTTTTTTTTTTAGCCCTTTAAATCCAGTGGCTGTGAGCGCAGAGATCGGCTGCTTGTTATATTATCTCTCAGTACAATGTATCAGGCTCAGCTGTTACAGTAACTGACTGTAACAGCGCTCAGAGTTTCAGTAAAACAAGGAAATAATATTGTCGTAACCTCCTTTTATATATAAAAATATTATTTACTAGTTTTACTGAAACTCTGAGCACTGTGATGAGCAGCAGTCAGTTACTGTAACAGCTTTGCCTGGCACGTTGTGCTGAGAGTAAGAGATACTGTAACAAGCAGCGATCTCAGCTCTCTGAAGAGCTACTACAATAGTAATTGTATCCACTGGTTTTCGGATGAATGAAATTAGTTTTCATACTAAAGAACTGAAAACGAATTTCTTTAGCAACTAAATAAATTGCATTTTAGGACTAATCCATTAGTTCAAAACGAAATTTTGTGCTGTGCACATGTCTACTGTTTAGAATGGGTGCAGCCACTTTGTCCATCTCTACCTAAAATAGGTCTTAAAGTGAAATTTATTACATTGGAAATACTGTTAATATGATTAAAATATGTTTTTAATTTATTATTATTTTATATCTAGTTTGCTAATACTGCTTGCTTTCATACCACTTGCTGAAAACCACAATTTATCTCAATAATTAATACTTATAGACGATTCGAATTGTGGTCAGATTACTTTTACCAGATGATAAACTGCAAACCTTCCAGATTAATTTTAATTTCATGACTGGGGTTTTTCATTTTTTTCCCCACATGGCTCTTCTGATTAAACCCTTTCAAATGACTTTTAACTAGTAGTGGGGTAGCCTAATACAGGTGTATGTGTCTCTGTATGTATATGCTCTCTGTACCTGTGAGAAATTAAGTGGAATCGTCACGATACCTGTCATTAATCCAAACCCGGTTTCTCAGCCCTCCCTTTTGCTCACTGTCACATTTGAGAACCAGCTTTGACAATGGACGCTGTTGTTCTTCTCATGCTGTTCCAGGTGAGCGTTTCTGCACAACCTCCTGGCAACGACACGATAATGTAGAAAATCAAGGCTTGTTTTCAGGTGATATCTAAACTTGTAATAGACTATCGTGTACTCTGATACCTTGGCTTTGGTTACTGATAACAAGAATGTTTTGCTCCCTTGCAGTTTAGAAAGTTCGGCCACTAGAAGTACTGGTACCTTTTTCCCTTTGTGCCCTCAAGGTTCGGCTTTACAGAAGTTCTTGATTTCTCTAGTTTTTTTTGGGCATCTTTTTGTATTCTTAAAACATATTTGTTCTAAAAATTTCATGTGTAAAGGGACATACATCATAGAACACTAATGTGCCTTGCATGGGTTATATAGTGCAAAGAAATCCCCCTACCCCTGTCTTAGCTGTACATAAAGCTTTATGCTGTGACAAATTTAGATGAGCCTAAGCCTTTTAACCCCTTGAGGACCAATGATGTACATGGTACATCCTGGAAAAAATCACATTAAGGACCAAGGGTGTACCATGTATGTCATGGTCCTCTAACCCCCCCCCCACCACCCTATACTAGCCTCTCTGGCGGGGTTCCATGGTGGTCTGACTTAAGTCAGACCAATGGTGTTAAAGACCCTGGCTTTCACACTGACGTCATCACCAGGTGCGATGACGTCAGTTTCAGAGAGCCAGAAGGGGGGTCCATTGGACCCCTCTCCCTCCCAAACGGCAGGGAGTTAAAAAAAAAAAAAGGAGAGGCACTGCTGAAAAGGGCACAGTCTGCCCTGTCCAGCGATGCCTCTGTTTAACACCTTAGGTGCCGGAGCACATTCCGCTTCCGTAGGTGGCTGACATCTTGGATGTCAGCCAAGCCTACGGGGCCTTCCCACGCCCACTGAGAATGGGGGGGGGGTCCTTTGGATCATGTTTGATATGATTGTAAAGGCCAGAACATGACCAGGTTTGGTGTAAAAAAAAATAAAAAAATAAAAAATAATAATAATTTTCTCTGGGTTGTATAAAATAGGACTGCAAATCACGTTTAAACATGATGAGCATAAAATGGTCTAAATGAACTTAGCACACAGAGGTGAAATAGCTCAGCAGTGAAGGAGTTAAAAAGCAAAAACCTATAAACCTTGGGTATTTTTAAACTCAGGACAAAAGTTCGAAACTATTTAGCCGGGGTCTTTTTTTGCGTTTGTGGATTTTAGGGGTCAACGTTTGACAAAGTGATGGGGGTTCCCCATTTTTCACCCTCATATGTTATAAAAAAAATTATAGCAAATTATAAGATATGATGAAAATAATGGCGAGAAAAATGGTATATAATACATGTGGGTTCTGTAAAGGTAAGAGGAAAATTGGAGCTAAACACAAACCGCGCTGAAATGTAAAGACCGCCCGATCACTATAGGTTTAAATTACCCTTCTCTATTTTGTGTTTAAAGAAGATTGTTTTTTTTTTTAATATAATTTTTTATTTAAATTTCTTTTTATGGTCCACTTGTGTTGACTAAGCCTACACAGTCTCCTGATGTAACCGTATCCTCAGGAACCGAGTGATGCATAATATAAGGTTTTACTTCTCAAAAAGATCGTTATTCATTCTTCATACAGCTATTGCAGACCATACTTACCCAGTTCCAGCTCAGTATACAAGGTCTTCCGACACCTGATCATTAACAGGACTTGACATATAACTCAAAATCATTCACTGAGCCTGGAGGAAAAACAAGTTTACCAATAAAAAAATAACACTTCTTTACAGAAAGAACAATAAAGATGTAAGACAATATTCCAAAGCTGGTGATAACTTAACCAGAGCTGTTGTAAACTTAGCAACTCCATAGATGATTATGGCTCTGGGAAGTTTACTGGGAAACTGCAATACCTTTCTATATAGACACAATTTTATAAAACTGTCTATATTTAAGGGTTTTCCTGGCTTTAAGCACATTGGGGTGGCATGGGAATGACAATTTCGAACAGGGTTATTCAGAGAGAGGGGAAAAGCGGGAGAATGGCTGGAGAATGGAAAATTCTAGGTCAAAATAGCCAAACCAGAAAAATTCTCCCATGCTTATCTCACTTTCCAAATCGACTATTTTAACCTAGAATTTTCCATTCTCCAGTCATTTTCCCGCTTTTCCCCTCTCTCTGAATAACCCTGTATGTGTTTGCTAGAGGAATGGCATTCTCACGCATAAAGAAGTGCTGCAGCTGCTGTGCCTCCCCGTAATCTTTAAGACTGGAATGGGCAGAAATGTTGGTGAGTTCCCACTTATTTTTTTATGACTTGACCCTTGCCGTTGTTCACCATTGTTGCAAACATGGTTAAAAATCCCTGGCTTTACAACTATAGTGAACTTCAGTGATGCACAGAAGGAAAAATCCAACACCGGCAGGTGAAGTTCCTGCAAGCAAAGCTGAATGGTACCACCGCTATTCTTCCATAAGGACATAAACCGTCACTATTCTCGGTTTACTGTGGTTTCACGTTTGTAAGAATGGTAAAATACTTTCTAAAAAAAATATATATATATATTTTTTTAAATTGTAATACTTCCACTGTTTTTTGCAGGTGAGACTGATCTTAGTTGAACTACACAGATTCTGTTTCAACCGTGTCCACCGGGGTCTGCATGGTCTAATGTCATAAGGGACTTCTTTCAGGTCCACATGCCAGAAGCTTCATGACAAAGGACTTAATGCTTCCTTTTATGACTCTGTGGATGAAGGTGACTGTGTCACCGCGTGTCAAATCTTCTGGGGAACTGAAGTCACTGGAAATAGTAGGATGTGGGTATGGGGAACATCTTCTGAATACCGCTAACTACAGAGAGACCTATATTGGGTAAACCATGGCTTTCTGCTAGTGAACCCCATCCAAAGGAGAATTTAACCAATTCAGTTGAGGCATGAATGTTTTTCTGTGATAAACACAATATATAGGCAAATAAGTATTACAGATTTTGTTATGAATTGCCTTTTAAGCAAAGCAGAAACCTGACGTTATGGAATCAGGAAGGATTTTTGCTTCCCATTTGGGCAGATAGAAAATGCTCCATTTGGGCTTTTTCCCCTTTTCGGTCAACAGCGGCCACAGGGATTTATGACCCGTTTGAACTTGACAGACACTAGTCTTTTTTTTTTTTCGTCTTCAATGTTACCATACTAAATTGTTCTCACATATCTCACATTTCTGTTTTTCAAAGCCTCGCTGTTTCTTGGGTCAAGAGACAAAGAAAAATGTCTTGGCAGCCGTGTGCGCTATCCATTTGGCAGAAATATAGGATACAATGTATTTTAAATTCAAGGGCTAAACGTTATTCTGAGATCTGCAGTGAAAATGGCTATCCAGACTAAATTATAAAACTAGCTTCAAAATAATGAGGTCTATTCACTTCGGTCGGATTTGACTATTGTAGATTTGCAAATTATGGACCAAAATAAAAGACAATTTCCTTCTCTCTAATATTCTAATTTCAGATCCGCAATTCCCTTCTCAGTTATGGTTGTTTCTTGGGTTACTTGTCACCTAATATCTTCAAAACCTGGTGCCAAACATGTGTGAAGAAGACTATCGTATAATCTTGTCGACAGAGGAGACAAAATTCTAGATAGCCCACCATGATTAATGATTAAAAATCAAATAAAAGCTTGTACTTCACACATTCAAACTTTGTATAGAATGGAATTGGTTGAATAAATACTTTTTTCTACTGTTTCTTGTTGCTGCAATTTGCTGGTTAGATCGAAGTCCCCCCCACCACTGTAGATCAATGATGGTCATAAATGTTATAAAAATCCATCTGTCCATCTAGAACCCAAACATTCTCTCAATCTGCAAATAGATTCTTGCCGATATCCTAACATCTGCTTTTCTGACCTTGACGCAAGCTACATCATAACCATCTCTCAAAGACTGAAGTGAAATCTAAATTCCATCACAGATCCTGCTAGGCATGTCTCATAAAATGGAAAATATACATTTTTTAAAAAAATTATTTTATTATCCATGTGTTGAAGTCCATCTTTGTTCATCTAAACCAGAGGTTTCCAAACTGTGTGCCATGACAAACTGGTGTCTTGGCGGTAGGCTACTAGTGTATTGCATGCTGGGGAGTAAGGCTCTCAAAAATAATCTCCGTCGCGATGCATCCTTCCATGGTGCTGCATCAATGCATTGACGGAACCATCAATTCTCCGCCCACACCTCCTCTGTCATTTTGGGAGGCGCCAGGACTCAGCGTCCTTCCAGCCAGTCACCTTTACTCCGTGGCAGCGCTGGGAGGAAGCGATCCTATAGCGTCACTTCCTCCCAGCTCTCTATGCAGCTGCAGACAGAATCCAAGCCCCCCTGTTGCTGGCTCAAAGACTGTTAGATTTTAATTTCCTGTAAAATATAATAAATATTTTGTCTTAAAGTCTGTTCTTATAAAATGGGCTGTGAAATTCCCCCCTCCATTTTTGTTAGTGTCAATACTGCATAGACCGTTGTTCCTTCTATAGGATATGAGCTGTGGCCGATTTCCTGTTATGTTCAGTGCAGGAAAATGTGCGCAGAAGCGGGAAGATGGGAAAAAGATTTCTTGTGAACCATATATGGTAGTAAGTTAACTGAGTGGCTAAACTTTGTTGTAATGTATCTGTACACTGATTGGCTATAAATTCTGTGAATTTTAATAAATAGATCTGGCTTAACGAGGAAAGCTAGACTTCTGAGAAAGACCAACACAGTCTTGTGATTGATTATTTTTGGGGGTCTCCGCCATGGCGTAGCGCAGCTCTTACTTCGGTTTTGATATATAAGAAGAAACTTGGAAAAGGTTTATGGTAATTATAATGAAAAATAGAATTTTTCAAAGACCACCATTCAAAGGAAGATGGAAAGATGCAGGGAGATGTCCATCTCCCCTCTTTTATCATGTTCATGATAAAGATGGAGAGAGATGGACTGACATGAAAGGAGGGGGAGAAAATGGACAGAAGAGGAGGATGAAAGGGGATAGAGGGACAGAAGGTGTATGGAAGGGGGAGGCCGAGGGGGGAGTACTAATAATCAGTTAACAACAATAATTACAAATCATACAGTATATTTAAAAAATATGAATGAAAAGGTTTCATGAGATATATTGTGTCCCATATATTTTGCTGTTACAATGTGTGTTCATATCTATTATAACCAGTTAGTTTAAACTGAGTTTGCCGGTAAAACTGAATTACCGTGTCAACAAATGATACATGACTAAAAAGTGTGTCACCAACACGAAAAGTTAGGAAAGCTGTGATCTAACTATTCATTTGCCATGTTCTGAACCCCTCAACCTCTTTCCTGTTTTAAGCTGAACAAACCTTTATTGGCTGCACAAATCTAGTTATAAGCGGCATATATAAAACCAGAAGGCCCCAATAATACTGGAGGCCTTTAAGAAATCTTGTTGGGTTGGCTATGTAGATACTAGCAATTTCTGGAAATCCCCTGTTGTTACCTCAATAATAAATTAAACCATATGAGCACTTTGTGATCTAGTAGCTGGAGATACGTTTTAATAGGAAAATAATTTGTAGTAAGAACTTAATGTCTTCTAGCAACATTTAATTGGTATTTTACTAAATTTGCACTCTATTAAAAACACTGTTGTGTAAATATCAATTTCATTTGGGTTCCATGAGCTTCCATAGGAAGTTTGGAAGGATTTGTGTCATTTGTAGCTGGATCCCAGAAGAAATTGGCTCAATTATTTAGATGTTCATGTTTATCTCTTTGACTAGAATATGTTTATACCCCGTAAACCTATGGATGGCATGAACTGGATATTAGAAAAAGGTGACATTTTGCAAAAGATCTCAATCCATACCTTTTTTTTAAAAAAAAGGATGAGGGGTGTACGCCGGCTCCCTGTAAGGGCAGCTTTGTGGGTTTTATACTCACTCACTCATGGAAAAAGTGAAAATTGGGATAACTTGCAGTATTGCTAGCACACCTCTAAACCTCACATACTGCCAAGATAAAAATAGATTGTTGGTTATTCCCGGTTGACGGCGAGCCATTGTTATTACTCAGGAGAAGTGGCAGGGGTCCAGCATTCTATTGTGAATTTTAGTTGTTGTAATGGAACTATTTAAGAGAAATTCCATTAAAATCTAGAAATAAAAATTAGTTTTGCCAAAAATGAAGGCTTGTGAGTCATGCCAAAATGGTTTGGTCTCTTTTCCTAATATGGATGCCAATGCTACCACTGATGTAATGCTACTCATTTTTTATTTTTGTCTGCTCGGATCAAACCATTTTAAACTCTGCTTTTTACCTGTCATCAGCACTATGCTTTTTTTCTTCATGTATGGAAACCAATATTTAACGTGCTTATTGCTGAGCCCTTTAACACCAGTGTGCTGAGCTCATTTTGATAATTTTTTTCCTCTTCAGTTTCAAATGCAAATTGAAGAAATATTTTATTGCAAAGCCCACATTTATTACGTACAGTTTTTTTCAGCAGACTCGGTAGGCTCCAAATATATCATTACTATGGGGTCATTGAGGTAATGCTGGTGTTTGTCAAAGTTAACAATACCGGTAATAATGTGTGTGTTAGACATGTGCACAACAGAAATATTCGTTCCATTTTTCAATTTGTTTTGGTGCGTTCGTTATGTTACCGTGATTTGTATTTTGGATCAATTTGTTCTTTCGGACGATTGGGAATTCGTATTTTGGATTCATTCGTTGTTTCGTTTTTTATTAGCAATTCAAATCTCCTTTTTATTGATTATTTCATATTTCGTTCCATTGCTCGTTCTTGGGACCCTCTCAAACCTCCCTGTTTCTCACTTTAAGTCTACAGGGTAATCCAGACTTGGACCCCTTGCTCGATGTGCTTAGAGGTTGTCAGCTATACCTCCTGACGAAGCCTAACAAGGCCGAAATGATTGTCGGCAGTTGCTGTACCTCTCGTGCAGGGATGACTTCTTTGGCATTTCAGTACTGGCCACCCTTTCTGGGTGATTGCGTCTGATTTTCATATGGCGCAGTAGTCCCTGTAATGGCACAATCGAGCTAAAACTTTGTGCGATCTGAGCGGGCCCCACCGTAGAGCAGGCCACTAGTGTCATTGCTTGTCTCAGGACCCTCACAAACCGCTTTGCTTAAAATCTATGTGACGGAACGGCCGCCACGTGGATAAAAAGATTATTATGTTGTAGCTATTCGTTCATTTAAAAGGTTAAATTTGTTTCTATAATTTAGTATCTGTTTTGATGTATTTCGTTTGCCTTGTATTTATCCAAACAAATTCCCCTGTTAGATGTGCTGTAAAGTGTCCCCAAGGTCATATTTAATTGTGTTTTCCCTGCAAGATGCCTTACCGATTCTGCTGGTAGGTAAACGGCAACATTGTAGCAAAAAACCGCTGGCAAATTGCCAAAACCCGACATGAGTTCCTCTGCTTGCCCTGGAGCCCCCTTTAGCCTGAGCAAGGTGCTTTTTGGACCATACACTAGGTCCCCAGGGATGGTAGCTTGGTGTGTGGCAAGTTTGGAGAGGATTCGCCCAGGAGAACCCCTCCATCCCACTAGAAATCCCCCTCCTGCTCGGAGCCTGTCAGCCCCCTGCACCGCAGTCTCGGGGAGAGAGCTGACAAACTCTATCTGATGGCGTTCTGACCCCTCTGGACGGATCGGGTAGCTTATTTCAGGGAAGCAGCCCGGGGACCCGAGCTACCCAAGGTGTAAAGGGGGTGCCGGAGCGCCCAGGGGATCCCTCCGAAAACCGCATTTCCCAGACCATCGGGCTGGGAGCCGCGCCCGCACCATGGGGGGGGGGATCAGACAGCAGACAGGCAGGCGCCAGAAACTGGGCTATGGCTAAGCCCCGGGACAGAATTCACTCCAGGGGTCCGGCGGCGGGCATGGGAGAGAACAATGGGACTGTACCATATAAAAGGACCGTGTATGTTCTGTTTGTCATTAAAAAACCAACTTGCTTAAACCTATACTGAGTCACGACTAGTATTTGGGAGGGCATAATCACTGAATCCTTCGCTTCCAGACCATCCAGGGACCGCTGCCAATCTCTCTCCCACCTTGCTAGCTCGCTACCCGGCTAAGCTCTCCAGCAAGACTCGGCGCCGCAGGAGGAGCTACCCCTGCAGCATAGCTGATCTGTTACACTATGTTTTCATCCCGAGAGTGAATTCCCCTTTTAATGCCGATACCTTGCTGGCCTTTTCAACTGCTCTTTGATGCTTGTCATTGGTTTTTATAGAGTTTGGAGTCTACGATTATTCCCAAATCCTTCTCCTGGTATGATTTCCCCAACTCAGTACCATATAGGGCAGTGTCTCCCAAACCTGTCCTCAGGACCCTCCACCTCGCCAGGTTTGCCAGATATCTGAAGCTCAGCACAGGTGATATGATTTGCTGCTCAGTGATTGCAGGATTCAGTCTGCATTTCCCCAAGATGATCCTTAAAATCTGGCCTGGTTGAGGGTCCCGAGGAGAGGTTTGGGAAACACTGATATAGGGTATAAGTGACTTGTGTGCTCTTCTGAGCAGCTGCATGCTCTCCTGCTGCTTTTCAGCGAAGGAGAGGCATAAAAATGGTGGGTTTTATTTATACACGCACCAAGCACTTCCCATTTGGGGTTGAAAACAAAAACATGGAAAAAGGATCAGCAGCAAAAATGACATTTTTTTCTTATGTTTTATACATGAACTGGGCTGTTACTCCTGGCTGTTGCAGCCGCTTTGAGTACAGGCGCGACGCCATTTTTCTGTATGTATGTATATTAATTTTATTATAATGCTGGAATACTTGTGACATGTTTTTCTTTTCTTCTGGATGTATACTCCTAGTACTACAGGAGGTAGACAAAAGAACGATGGCTGACCTATGGTCGTTTTATTTGTTTGCATCATAACGCTAAAAGCAATCATCTGGCATCATGCAAAATCAGGACTGTTTTCAGATTAAAATAGCTCCATCACATGAGTCAGAAATGTGACCTTTATAAACTTGTTTACCAAGTTTGCTTTTATTTATGGCTGACTATATCCATGTAGCTGCTCTTTCGAATTTTTTAACCTACAGTAATATAGATATTTGTAGCATATTCTCTAACGCTGACCGCAATTGGTTGTAGTCCGGAATGGGAATAGATGCAAGAATTCCGCTGGAGCTCGTCTTTATAGGGTGAGTCGCATACATAATGAAGAAGGAAGAGATTATCCTGTTACAGATCACACCTAAAAACCATATCTGCATCCTGACCATCTGATCCTATTCTGGGCCAATGTGCTACTTTCTCAGGAGTAGATTTTCCATTACCTTATCCCCGTGAGGTAAATGCATGTCTTGGCAGTATGATCGGCAAAAGGTTTACGAGAACTGAGAGGAATATATCGTGTGGATTTCCTCCCTCTAGGGTGGAGTTTACTTGGTTTATTAAACATTCTCTGTAATAAATGAGAACCTTGTACTCACACTCAACGTATGTCCTAAGCTAGTAAACGTAATGGTGTTTTGCTTTTCACCGTCTCTAGTGCAACAAAAGGGCCTCGGATTACTTGTAGGTTTTATTGTTGTCTCCTACAGTCGTAGCTCATCTTAAAGTGGATTTTTGTAGAAGATGAATATAATGAAGACTTAGTGCCAGGTGCAGGTACAGATGAATCTACAAGACTCCAGTAAAAAGCAGAACGGTGATTTATTGAGTGATCAGTGGCAGCTGATGACTTGACCTTGACTAGACTTCCATGGGTATATTTTTTATTAAGACACTTGACCAGTTGAAT
Source organism: Leptobrachium leishanense (assembly GCA_009667805.1). Classification (NCBI taxonomy): domain Eukaryota; kingdom Metazoa; phylum Chordata; class Amphibia; order Anura; family Megophryidae; genus Leptobrachium; species Leptobrachium leishanense. The sequence continues at coordinate 78,074,973 of CM019065.1, forward strand.
TTTTAGCCTATGTCTCCTAAACACCAACGTACAGGCTGTGTCAGTGTCAATGCAGAATGTCTAACACAAAGTTGCCGAAGGAGCCATTCAAACGTAAAACCTGTTGCTGGGATTGTGGAAGCTTATGAACAAATGTAACAGGGTAATTCAGAAAACCAGAGCAAGCGAGACCCGTGTTTCTGTAACTGATACCAACATCCTTGCGAGATAATAGTGATACTTGGGATTTTAACAGAAAACTCTGGCAGAATGCACCGTCGGCAATAGAGTCGTATTGGGTCACCTCCTACCTTCACTAAAACACAAGGCTGATACCAAGCTACAGAAGATTTTCCTTTGGTACCAGGGTCCACCATCCATAATGGAAAGATGGCGTTAAGGGCTGTGTGGTGGTTGTACAGGTCAAGACAGTAAACCTGGTGCCTAGAACTGTGTGAATGTGTGGTGTTCTGCATGTATAAATTTGTGTTTGATGTATAACAATAAATAAATGGGCTGGCGAGCTTTTAAATGGCGGGTCTATTTTTTTTATTTTTTTTTGTCCAGGCCAGCCCTGGGCAGTGATGGGTCAGAAAGGAAAAGCAATGTCCTTGTTTATGCCAACAACAATGTCCAATATCAATGTCTGCTCATTGTCAATTTGTCTGATGTTGGCTTTATAAATCCCAAAAATGTAAAGAAAAGATGATCACGTGGGTCTTGATCACTGTCTCTAGATGAACTAGCCTATTGGCTAGCTAAAGGTACCTTGAGAAATCTGGACATATATAGATACATGTGTTTTTGTTTATATATTCTAATGTAGATTGGTGATTTTGGCATGTGGACTAACACGTTTTTTTCAGAGTATAGCACTACATAGTGATACCTTTTTATTGGACAGCAACAAGCCGTCCAAACCCCCCATGCTTCTGCTCTGCTGTTTAGTGTCCAATTCTATGATTTTGCTCAGCAAAGCTTCCAGACCTAAAGAAGGTAATACTCTCTAAAACTTGTCTTTTAAATGTAACACTAAACCAATAAAAAGGGTATCGCTACGTACTGCTATACTCTGGTTATATAACCAGATTGAAAGTGTGCACTCAGTCTTGGGACGTAATGAAGTTTCAATGCCTAACTGCTGCCCATGAAAATGAGCTACAAAATACAAGAAGTAGGGGGAAATTATTTTTATTCCTTGATAAAGGCTCTTAGGAGCCGAAACGTTGGGATTTTTTAATGCCGACTTAATACATTTTTGGCTTTTAGAAGTCCCGGAGTGCTCCCACTTCTTGTATTTCATTTATTTATTAATTTATATGCGAAGTATTTTACCAGGAAGGATACATTGAGATTTCTCTAGTTTTCAAAGTATGTCCTGGGTTCAAGTACATTGAATTGTTACAGTAGATACAGAAATACAAAGAAATAAATGCAAATTATTAAAAACAAAACACAAATCTACAGATTAATACAGAAAATAAATACATAGGAAATATACTCATGATGTTGCATGTTTACAGGTGCATTCTGTATCCAGGTATATTAATAGAGATTTCTTAAGCGACTTTAGACTGGGGGAAGATTTGATGGTGTCTGGGAGGTTATGCCATAATAGCGGTGCTCTGTAGGAAAATGAGGATTGAGTCACTTACTTGCAATACCACAATACAAAAAGAAAGGTGCTGGTCCTGGATCGGAGGTTATAGGATGAGGGAACTGCTGGGGGGCCTACTCAAGTAGAGTGGTAGCTTCCCATAAACCTCTTAAACAACAGGTTGGAGAAGTGAAGGTTGCGTCTAGATTCCAGCGATGGCCAGTTTCGCTCTTTTAACATGTCACAATGGTGGGTCATGTAGTTACATTGTAGCACAAAGCGTCATTATGAGTTATACATTGTAGTAAGTTTATCAAGGTGCGTTTGTGGGGCGGCTGCATACACTACATCTCCATATTCAATAGCCAGCATAAGCATTTGGTGTACAATCCGCTTTCTTACCGCGGGTCTCAGGCAGGATTTGTTTCTGTACAAGGCACCTAGTTTGGGGTAAATTTTAGATGAGTTTTTCGATGTGGGGGCCAAAGGATAGATTTGGGTCTAACCACATACCTAGATATTTGAGAGAAGTGCCTGTGGTCAGCGTGCCATTTGATTTTGTCCTGACACATAGATGGGGTGTTTGCAATTTATGTAGTTTAGGTGCGGTTCCAAAGAGCATTTAAACAGTTTTGTCAGTATTTAGAAAAAGTTTGTTCTGTTTGATCTACTTTTCTACCTCTGTGAATTGTTCTTGCAGCACGGCCTCCAGCTGCCGGAGATTTGGTTTGCTGGTATAGATTACAGTGTCGTCTGCGTACATGTGTACAGTTGAGGCTTTGCAGACATTGGGCAGATCATTTATGAATATCGTGAATAGCAGGGGACTGAGTATCGAGCCTTTGGGGTACACCGCATGTGACTGGGTGGGGGAGGGAGGAGTTGTCAGAAATGGACACATATTGTAATCTATTGGATACATACGATTGAAACCAGGTTAGCGTGCGATCACCAATACCTGCGTTTTTAAGTTTTTGTAATAGGATGCCATGGTCTACTGTGTCAAAGGCCTTGGCAAAATCAAGGAAGATGGCTCCAGTTAGTTTTCTTTGTTCCATGCCAGCTTGGAAATCATTGCAGTTAAAAGGGAAGTTGTAGTTGAATGATTTGGACAAAAGCCTGATTGAGCTGGGGTTAAGTAGTTTGAGAATTGATAGTAATCACATAGTTACATATAGACACATTTTTCCAAAACGTTTGACATAACAGGGAGCAATGATATAATACATTTTTTTCTTTCTTTTATTTTGTATGAAGTGTGGCTGAATGCTAACAGATCTATCCACTAAAGGTGAAACTCAGGAGAATGACTGGAGAAGTGAAAATTCTAGTCAAAATAGCCAAACCAGACAAATTCTCCCATTTATCTCACTTTTCAAATTGGCTATTTGCTCTAGATTGTTCTCCTGCCAATTCTCCTGAGTTTCATCTTTAAATAGACCTGTAAGCAGCGGTGTATTTTGGCCTAGGCCGACAAGGCCTAGGGCGGCACTTTCCATGGGGCGGTGGCCCCGCTGCTCAGCGGGACACGCCGCCCCATGGGATGGTTGTGACCTGCCGCTCCGTGGGACCCGCCGCTCCGTGGGACAAAACGCTTGCGGCCACCGGTTCTTGAATACCCGGCCGCTGAGCGTTTCTGTCCCAGAGCTGCAGCGCTGGGAGGAAGTGGTCATATGATGTCACTTCCTCCCAGCGCTACACCATGCTACAGCAGTGTGCTGCAGATGCCGGGACGGAGGACCCAGCCGCCAGCGCCAGCCCCCAGGTCAACGGGGGGGGGGGGTTAAATTAAATGAAATAGAGGTGAGAGGGTTAAATTAAAAGAAAAGAGTGGGGGGGTAAATTTAAATAAAGAGTGGGGGTTAAATGAAAAGACGGGGGGTTGAAATTAAATGAGTGGGGAGGGTTAATGAATTGAGAAGATGTGGGGGGTTATGAATTGAAAAGAGTGGGGGTTCAAATGAAATGAAAAAGAGGTGGGGGTTAATGAAATGAGTTTTATTGCTGTGCAGCTCTGATACGCTCATACAGTGCACGTTTCTGTGGGTTTTATTGCTGTGCAGCTCTGTGATACGCTCATACACAGTGCACGTTTCTGTGGATTTTATTGTTTAACCAATTAGAGCGGCTGTGATCCAGTATACTTGACATGCATGGCTGATCTTTGTAAAAATGGTTGAATTTAAACATTTCATTTTTTTTTTGATTATCTCAATAGATACAACATTTGAAACTGTATACAAAATATACAAGTAGGCACTTGGTATCCACTTTTAATATCAAGAGAGGAAAAGGCGGAGCTCTAAGTTGAAAAGTTGTATCCTAAAGAGGAAGGGCGGGGTTTAACCAGGAAGATGTGCGACCTTGACAGGAAAGGGTGTGTCAAATTTTTAAATTGGGGGATGCATGAGTTTAGTCAGGACTAGGGCAGCATAAAACCTAAATACACCACTGCCTTTAAGTGCACGCTGCCGCCCAGGAGTAGTGGGTGTAGAGCACGAGACTGATTATATATTTAGCACTTCTTTCTGGCTTTTGCTATGGGATCATATTTGTTGTTCTCCCTGACATATTTCCTTTTTGTCTATTCCTTTCCCTTCCCATATCTTTATATTTTGGGTGAGCTGAAAGTAGCAAACGCCATTTCATTAACATTGTCAGGGTTATTCAAAGAGCTCTGAATTGCTGGCGAAAGGTAACCTAACGCTGAAATTCAGCATTCGGTTACCTTTCCTGGCCATTCGGCTATCCAGAGAGCAGGCAGTTCGCCAAATGTTGGCGAATTGCCTGCACATACGGTGCCTGTTCGAGGGCAGTGAAATCCCCATAGAGAAACAATGCTTCGTCTATTCAGAGAACACAAAACAGTGAAAAGTTGCCGAATTGCCCTGCCGTTCAGTGGTTTAATTCGACAGGTTTATTCAGGCGAATCTCCTAGGCTTCAATGTTAAAAATATTCTCGTTTTAATCTAATAAACAGTTGATTTATAATATTCTGCAGTAAAAAGTCTCTCTTACTTTTAGATTTTTTTAGGATCTTTTAGGCATCTTTTGGGATTTTTTTGCAAACATTTTTTTGCCGTTTTTTTATTTCTAAATTGTTTTTTCTTTTTTCTGTAACAGCCCATTTTATTATCATTCATTGGATGCGGCTGCTCTGCGCTGTGATCGGCTCCTGCTCGGGTTTTTCCGGCGTGTTCGGCGGGGTTAATCCAGATATTTTTGAGGGTTTCGGTGTACCTTCCCCGGGTTTTGTGGTGAGTTTTCACCAGGTTTGCAGCGACTTTTCCCTGCATTATGGTGGCCCTGTGGTGCTTGCTGAATACACCGCAGGGTCGCCGAAATGGGATCGCTAAATCGCGCCGAATTGAAGAGAACGAAAAGTCACCGAACGTGCTGTGACTTTTCGATTCTCTTTGAATAACCCTGTATGATGTTCTGAAAGGGTTTTACCTTGACATTGTCTGCTGACCTTAAACTTTAGTGGTCATTTAAGTAAACTAAAAACCTCTGTTTTTGTTCAGCGTGGAAGTATTGGTTTTATTGTGCAGAGGACATTTTTGGTATGCTCTTTCTACGGTATTTAAGCATAAGTACCTTGTGGATGCTTGCACAAAGTGAAAAAGCCTCTCCCAAGCATAAATGTCTGAGGTGTCATTCCGTGCATGCATAATGGTACTGGACACGGTTAAATTTTTATGGGAAATCTGTGTATATATTAAGTTAAATACTCAAAAAAACTCCAAAAAATACAAATCCATATTTCTATTTATAGAAATTCAAAATGCATGTGTTCTAATGTTTACATAGAATGTGAGCATAGTATAATAGAACATCATAGAACACTTTAGGTGTTTGAATTATTCACGTGATTGCAGTTTGATGGGCCATAATAAGTGACCCTAAATTGAGCATCGTATTTTATCCCTTTTTTTAAAATCTTATTTTAGATATATTTTTATGGGGCAGTGGGAAAATATGGTGCAAAATTTTGCCGTTCGAGAAAGTATGGTCCCCTGGTTTGTTGTTGTTTTGTTTTTGTTAATATGAAATCTAGCACATATGGTACATTCTTCATGCTATTCTGAAGAAAGTAATTAAATTATGGAAGCTTAACCCCTTCACTGTCAACTGGTTTTCATAAAACCACTGACAAGACTCACAGGTCTATTCAAAGAAAGGTGAAACTCAGGAGAATGACTGGAGAAGTGAAAATTCTAGGTCAAAATAGCCAAACCAGAAAAATTCTCCCATTTATCTCCCTTTCGAAATCGGCTATTTGGTCTAGATTGATCTCTTCTCCTGCCAGTTCTAATGGTTTTCACCTTTCTCTGAATAACTCGGAGTGTTTTTTTTGGAAAACCACTTAACTTTAATTACACAACAATCTATAGGGGTTATTCACAGAGCACCTGTTGTTCCCCGCATTTTAATGTTGTTTGCAAAAACACTTACCGAACGAAAATGCCTGGAATTAACATAGATCCCATGAATGATAATAAAAACGTCTGTTACAGAAAAAAGAAGCGTTTTAAAAAAAAAAAAAAAACATGCCTAAAATATGCCTAAAAGATCCTAAAAAAAAAATCAAGAAATTGACTTTTTACTGCAGACAAAAATAATTGACGGTTTATTAGACCTTGGATAAAAACTGAAATTTTTTTAACATTGAAGCCTATGGGATTCGCCTGAATAAACCTGCCGAATGAAACCACCGAACAGCAGGGCACTTCGGCAACCTTTCTCTGCTGTTCGGTGTTCTCTGCATAGTTTAACCATTGCATCTCTATGGGGGATTTCACTGCCTTCAAACAGGCACCGTACTTGCTGGTAGTTCGACAAAATTTGGAGAGCTGCCTGTTCTCTGAATAGCGGAGAAATTCACAGTTCGGTGCCATTTCGGGGCCAGATCGGCTGTCTCTGAATAACCCCAATTGTATGTTTGTACATTGCATTTTTACTGCTGGCAAAGCCCTATTTGACAGGCGTTAAGGGAACTACTGCAGGTCTAAATCGGCTGGGGCTCGGTGGTTCAGACACCTCCGTCCCAGCTGTTCAATAAGTTCCAGCACAATGACTGACATGTCTGAGGTGCTGAAACTTAAGGGACACAATGTGGAGCCCATTTGCAAACAAATTTTTATTTACAATAAACAAAATTCCTTTGCATTGTTCTAGAATATAAGTAGAGTTAAATCGATCTTAGGATCCTACAGGAGCTTTTGAAGACATTGTTAACTCCATCATGGTTGTAAAGACTAGGTTAATACTGAAAAACCTTTGATGCTCCATTACAGAGCTAGTGACGGCGAGTGATCAATCCATTGGCATTCTAAATTTCTTCCCCTACAGGGACTTTGTCCTTTTTCAGCTTTTACAGTGTTTTCATACGTAAAACACGTTATTTAAATTAAAGACACCTACCAAACCAAGGATTCTGTTTATAAAAGCTCATCCTTATGAAACCGAAACCACTGATTTCTGATCGTGGAGTGCACGGTCTGCTTTTTTTCCTTACTTTCTAATCAAATAATCTTTTGAGTGTAGTAATCTATTTTTATTCTTTTATTTTTTACTCATACAGGGTTATTCAAAGAGATCCGAATTGCTTGAGAAAGATAACCGAACGCTGAAAATCAGCGTTCGGTAACCTTTCCTGGCCATTCGGCTATCCAGAGAGCAGGCAATACGCCAAATCCTGGCGAATTGCCTGCACATACGGTGCCTGTTCGAGGGCAGTGAAATCCCCATAAAAAAGCACTGCTTCGGCTATTTAGAGAACACAAACCAGCAGTGAAAGGTTCCCCTAATGCCCTGCCATTCGGTGGTTTAATTCGGCAAGTTTATTCAGGCGAATCCCATAGGCTTCAATGTTAAAAATATTCCCGTTTTAATTCAATATCTAAACAGTTCATTCTAAAATTCTGCAGTAAAGAGTCTCTTTATTTATAGATTTTTTAGGCTATTTTAATCATTTTTCTGGATTTTTTTTAAACTTATTTTTTCTGTAACAGCCCTCTTTATTATCATTCCCTGGACCTCATATGTAAATTTCAGACATTTTCGCTCAGTAGTTTCTTTGCAAACAGCGTTTCACTTTTAAAACATTCAAGCAAACTGTTTTCCTAATTTATTCACTTCACTCTGTCTGCGGTCTCGGCTTTTTCCGGCGGCTTCGCTGCGTGTGATCGGCTCTTGCTCGGGTTTTTCCGTGGTTTTCGGCAGCTTAATCCAGATGTTTTTGAGGGTTTTCGGCGTGCATTCGCTGGGTTTTGCGGTTAGTTTTCGTCAGGTTTGCGGCAGCCTTTCCCTGCAATTCGGGGACCCTGTGGTGCTTGCTGAATACACCGCAGGGTCACCGAAATGGGATCGGCAAAATTAACCGAATTGAAGAGAACGAAAAGTCACCGAACGTGCGGTGACTTTTCGACTCTTTGAATAACCCTGATAGTCAATGGATTCCCACCAAATATTAAAAGTAAATTACTATTGATGTTTATAGATTTTTGGTTAAAACCATAAAACGTCCTTTATACTTACCCTTTCCAAAGTGAATTAATGGCCGTAGAAACTGTGGCTCATGCCTTTTTTATTTTTTTTCCCCCTCCCATGAACTTGCACAGTGATTAGTGTTGCATGTGCATTAGTCTGGTAGTTTTCAACATGACACGTTAATAGCTTAAGCATTTTTCGAATGTTTTCATATTTCAGCGCTGTTTTTAGAAACATTATTTTAATTTACAAAGTCTAAAGTTTTTTTGATATTTTTTTTTTCCGTCTGTCGGAATAAGTTTTTATAATTCTGGCAAAATTGATTTTTAGAACCACAAAAATGACAACAATTATAATTGGCACTTACTGCTTTTTGTGTTGTGAAAGTTACAAATCCGAACCTCCACAATTTATTTTCAGATTGTCTGATCTACTGTTTTGTCTCTTGGAGGAATTTGCCAGAGAACACATGGCATATAGACTGATTTCAGTGACTTTAAATTAACTGCTTCACTACCAAGTGCTTTATGTTGAAATAATGTTGTCCCACCATTTAGTTGAGCCATGGGATATTAGGTTAACAGTTAAATATAAGGTGAAATAGTTATTTTGCATATAGATTATTTATTTCTATTTTTGGTTCTAATCTTTCATGTATTCATTCATCCTTTTTATAAAAAACCTGTTGCAATGGAAGATTCTAAGCTCTAGATAGTGACCGTTATCTTACACAATGTCACACATTTACATGGCTATTCAAAGAGAATCAAAAAGTCACTGCACGTTCGATGACTTTTTGTTCTCTTCAATTCGGTGCGATTTGACGATCCCATTAGGGACCATTTGCAGTGTATTCAGCAAGCCCCACAGGGCCGCCGTAATGCAGGGAAAAGTCGCCGAAAACTCACCGCAAAACCTGGGTGAACGCACACCGAAATCTGCAAAAACATCTGGATTAACCCTGCCGAACACGCCAGAGAAACTCGAGCAGCCACCAATCACAGCGCAGAGCAGCCGCCGGAAAAACCCAACACCGCAGGCGAATGAAGTGGAAAAACCAAACAAACAGTACGCTTGAATGTTTGAAAAGTGAAACGCTGTTTGCAAAGAAACTACAGAATGAAAATGTCTGAAATTCACATCTGAGATCCAATGAATGATAATAAAAAGGACTGTTACAGATAAAAGAAACAACGATTAAATAAAAAAACAGAAAAAAAGTTTGCCAAAAATCCCGAAAAATGCCTAAAAGATCCTAAAAAAAATCTAAAAATAAAGGGACTCTTTACTGCAGAATATTATAATGAACGGTTTATTAGATATTGAATTAAAACGAGAATATTTTTAACAATGAAGCCTATGGGATTCTCCTGAATAAACCTGTCGAATTAAACCACTGAACAGCAGGGCAATTCGGCAACTTTTCCCTGCTGGTTTGTGTTCTCTGAATAGCCGAAGCATCTATGGGGATTTCACTGCCCTCGAACAGGCACCGTATGTGCAGGCAATTCGCCAACATTTGGCAAACTGCCTGCTCTCTGGATAGCCGAAAGGCCAGGAAAGGTAACAGAACGCTGAATTTCAGCGTTCGGTTACCTTTTGCCAGCAATTCGGATCTCTTTGAATAACCCTGTGGGTTTCTATTTTCAACATACATCCAGAAATGACTTTTATGTCAAATACAGTAAATGTGATTTAAATAATTATACATAAAATGGTCAGATCTCCTGCTTATAAGGATTTCTAACATCATAATGAGATTATTAGCAATGCAGCTTCCACAAACTACCTGTAGAATATAAATATATCATCTATGGCATAATGGCTGTATATGGATATTACAGTAATACCTTGTATCTGTACTGTACAGGGATTTCCAGTCGTTCTATCCCCTTGAATCCAATTCCCGTACAGTAGAGACTAACCCCAGAGCTCTCCCTGTATTCTGACCTCCTCCTGGCTGTTGTAATGAATCAGGAGACGGTTCTAAACTTTTTGTTCGAGTGAGGTTTGGACCTCTTTTTTGCAATTTGTTTACAATAAAACAGGAATGAGATAAACAAAGCATTTCATTTTTACGTAGAGGCACGCTAATCTTTATAAAGGTATGCAACAATTACCTGCTGGAAGTTGAAATTTATATGTTGTCCCACACATTGGCGTGTGCAGCCCATTTCTTTAGGGTGTGCACCCATGGAATATTTATACATTTTTTAACTATGCTTGGTTAATTTTGTACAGAACAGTAATTTTTAGTTAGGAATAACCAATGTTTATGCAGTGATACAATCAATATTCACCAATTTATCATGAATCCGATAAGGGATTGATGTCCAAATTCTGGCCCTCCAGATGTTCCTGAACTACAACTCCCATGCTTTTCCATCCATCTAATGCAGTCAGAGGTTTCTGGGAGTTGTAGTTCATGATCATCGGGGGGGGGGGCGAAGTTTGGACATCCCTGATATAGGGGGTCAAATATGAACCCTTCATCCAAAGTTAGGGTGTGCCTTGGCACACCCTTTGCGCACACCTGTGGTCCCACATAAAGAATTCCTCACTTCTCAAGTAAAAAAATGTATGTTTTCAGTTAAATGTTACCAGCAAGAAATTGTCAAACTTAAAATAAAAGACATACAGGGCTATTTAGAGAGATCCAAAAAGTCACCGCATGTTCGGTGACCTTTCGTTCCCCGCACTTCGGGGCGATATGGCGATTCTAGTTCGCCGACCCTGCAGTGTATTCAGCAAGCACCACAGGGCTCCCCGTAGTGCATGGAAAACTCGCCACAAACCCGCAGAACACTCACCGAACAGTCGCTGAACACTCACCGTAAACCCGCAAAAACCGCCACAAAAACCCTGTCGAACACGCCGGAAAAACCCGACGAGCTGCGGATCACAGCGCAGAGCAGTCGCCGGAAAAAACCGATCGGCAGATGAGCGTGGTAAAAAAAACAACAGAACAATACACTTGACAGTTTCAAACTTTAAACTCTGTTTGCAAAAAAACTACCGAACGAAAATGCCTGGAATTTACATACAGTATAAGATCCTATGAATGATAATAAAAAGGTCTGTTACAGAAAAATGAAAAACGACTTTTTTAAAAAAAAAAACAGAATAAAAATGTTGCTGAAAAATGCTTAAAGGTCCAAAAAAAAATCAATAAATAGACTTTTTACTGCAGAATAAAATAATAAACGGTTTATGAGATAATGAGTTAAAAGGGGAATATTTTTAACAATGAAGCCTATGGGATTCTCCTGAATAAACCTGCCAAATGAAATCACCGAACAGCAGGGCATTTCGGCAACTTTTCACTGCTGTTTGGTGTCTCTGAATAGACTAACCATTGCTTCTCTATGGGGATTTCACCGCCTTCGAACAGGCACCGTGCGTGCAGGCAATTCGCCAAAATTTGGCGAATTGCCTGCTCTCTGAATAGCCGAATGACCCTGAAATGTCCCCATACGCTGAATTTCAGTGTCCGGTTAATTTTGGCGACATTTCGGATCTCTCCGAATAACCCCCCAGAGAATTAGAGTGTCAGAAAACATTTGGAAGGAATGGGTAGTCTTTCATTTTAATATGTATTTCTTTGTGTTCTTTATTTAGCCGCAGCAAGGCACAGTGCTTCATACAGAATTATTTTTCTTTAATAACCATGTCTGTTTTAATTAGTTATTATATCTCTGACACACATTTTCCTTTTAATAGTTTTAAAGAAATCCTACTTTCCAGCTTCTGACTTGACATTTTTATTGCATCGACTTGATTTATAAATGTTTTTAATTTTTTTTACAATCGATTAGATCTATCAGTGCAATTTAATTTCTTTCTCCGATAGCAGATTTGACTAAGGTATTTCTTGGTATGGATTATCCTCCGTTCCTTTGATTCTCCTAGTCTCCCTGTGCTATACGTATCGTAAAGACTTTATTTAAATGGTAACCGTGTTATTATTTTCTGCCCTTGTCATAAATCTGCTTTTTGTAACACATTTGAATTCCCGTTTGTGTTAGTAATTTCAAAATATGTCACGTAATGTGTCATACTGAAGTCCCCGTGGAAGAGTTTTCTTTCCAGACATCAAGTATTCCATGCAAACATGTGAACTGTATTCTGTTTATGTCTCCATCTGACCTTCCATAATGTGTAGATTGGTCCGTCGGAGTGACAGGTTCAATGTATTCTTCACAGCTGTGCAAATACTACAAAACTGTTCACGGATACAAAAATATGTGAAAATCACAGAGGGAACCTGTTACATGAAATAAAGCAGTAAGCCAATAGCATGTAGATGTCTGGATACTTAAAACAGAAGATGGGGTGGAACGCAAATATTTCAAATCGCAATAATTTTGGAAATCTATGCACACACAAAGGCCTTTAAACAGAATTTCACGGTACGGTCTCCTTGCAGTAATAGTAATGCACTTGCTGCCTAACGTAGTATATGGCTAGCTACTTTAAAAACAAGTTAAATGTTCCATATGTAATAACAATGTATTTATAGTCCAGTTTTGTTAAAAAAAGATTTTATCACATATACCATTGTTTCAAAGAATTAATTTAAGACAACGGTCTTAGATTAGAAAATCACTACCTCAATGGTAGAGCGTAACAATATAGTACCAGAAAAAATCAAATTGAATGAAATTGGGAAGGTCATGAGAGACCAAAGGGTTTCCCCTATATAGTTTTTTGGTTTTTTTGTGAAAGTATTTTACCAGGAAGGATACATTGAGATTTCTCTCGTTTTCAAGTATGTCCTGGGTGGCGAGTATGTACCGTTAGGTGTCTTACCCAAGGACACTTACTGGAGAGGTGATCTTGCTGGGATCAAACCCATGACTCCACAGGCTCTCTCCATGCAGAACGGTGAAGTTAGCCAAAAATGGCTAATCTAGCTGAACATCTTACTCAATTGGGTACCCCTGCCTTTGTGTCTTTGTGAGTTTTTCCTGCGTGTGGTTTATGGCTTAATATAGCCATTTAACTTATTGATATTTACTTAAATGGTAGCCACAATACCTTGAAGTGATCCTTGAAGGTCACTTAGTGTATTGATATCCAATCTATACCAATTGAAGCGGGAATACCACTTCTTCACTGTAGATTTGGTTTTAATGTTTTGTTTATTGAGCACTGTCAATTTATGTTTATAAGTCTGTTAATTAATTTTATTTTTTCAATAAAAGTTACATTTTACATTGGTCTCAGGGAGACCTCAGTATTCCGATGTTTTCATCAGAATAATTATTTTCAACGGTCTTAGATTCCATACATTTTCAAGATATTCTATGTTCAGAGCTCTGATCTGTGGGGCAACTATTGGAGTGACTAAGAGCTCTATTAACTACTTCGCGCAAACGTTAACGCGTGCGCAAAAACACATTCACGTGAGGGGGAAAAACCCTTTGCGCAGAACATCGCATTACAATGCCCGCACAAAAAATGCGCGTTAACGCCTACCGCTGGTGAACCTGCGCAAACCCTTTGCGAACGTAATGTACGTTGCGCGTCCTATACTTAACATTGTACTGCGCTGGTACGCAGATGGTATTCCAATGTATGCGCAAATTTTAACGGACAATGTTTGCGCGCATAATTTTGACATCTTTGAAAAGCTGGTGTTAACGGCAAATCTGAACGTTCTGGCCGAACCCAAATACACCAGCCCGAAAATAAAAATACAGCACAGTATAGTTAAACATTCTACACATACCCAAACAATACAATTGAGAGGTTGTGCGTGTTTTTATTATTGCTGCGGCATATATACTCAGATTGATTTTGACAGGCGCAAAAACTGAATGGGAGACAATTGTGGTTCTTAATTCTGATGAATCACATGAAAAAAACAGTCCGCCCACCTATTTCTGCATGCAGCGTTAATGCACGTGCGTTTTTGCGCGTCTTTTTTACACACGTTATTTTTTGACGGATGAAAAAATGCACTCGGATTGTAATACCAGCATTTAATTACGCGCGTTAACGTTTAACGCTGCGCGCAAAAAAAATAGCGCTGTGCGTGCACTTTTGCGCGAAGAAGTTAATAGATCCCTAAAAGTCTATTCTAAATATTTATTAATAATATATATATTTTAAATAAATCCAAGCATGATTAAGTGTTACATTAATTTACTACATTGAGTAAATACAAATCGCTTTTTCAGGTCTGTTTTCCCCGTCATTACCTGCTGAGATAAGACCCAACGATCAACACGCACCGCTTTTTCGGTGCTCCTTAATTTCCTTGCAACATGGTAGACGGCTTGATTGCATCTTATTCATTACGGTGAGTAGATTAAAGTATGTTGGTATCATATTTTAAGCGTAAACATCGTGGAAAACGTGCAGTTTCGCACAGCTTGCATTTTATTGTCGATAAGAATAAATTTTATGCTATTTTTTTTTTTTTTTTAAATTTATTTTTTATTGTTACGATTACTTATTTATGTATTTATTTTTTTGTAGCGACTGGATTCAGAGCATAACCTTATTCCAGGTCTCTGAATTGCAGGAATTGACAGGGTCACTCACTTTTTTTGTGTGAAGAGAAGTATTGAATCCATTCAACCACTATAAGGCTTCTCCACGTTCTCTGCACCATAGATTATTTTCTTTATAACCTTTAGGGTCAGCCGTCTGAGCTTCCCACCAGCTTCAGGTGCTTACCATTGTTTCACAGGAATGAATGGCCTTTAAGAATTTCACTACTCCCAGCTATGCTTTGGCAAACTTGCATAGAATGGCGATTGGACAGCTACCAAATCTTCACGTTGATCCCATTGAACAATTCATAGTTTGCTTTTTATGTTCTCAGTTGGTTCTTCGATCGTATATTACAGATTTTGTGAAGCAAGAAGTGAAGCCGTCCTTACTTTACCGAGCGCGTTATAAATTGTTGGCTCTACATGTATTAACCCTATAGTATATCTATATTAATCTATAGATCTGTAACTGAAAATGTATCAACATGTAGATATTGTAAAGCCTATTAGACGAGGGCACAGCCAACATTTGTGGTTTGGAATATTTCTGTTTGCCAATAGTTTGGATTTGGAAATAATCGGAAGCAGCTAATTTGGACAAGTCTGCGTTCTGATATTTCGGAATCTGAAAGCATCTAAAAAACCTACACATTCATAAAAATTAAATAAATTAGACTTAATTACATGAATATAATTTGTCTGATTATTGCCCCTTTATTTATCATCATTCCCATGGCTTCTAGAACCACAATATTGTTTTTTATACAATATGCAGGAGAAGGATATTTCTCCTACTTATAGCTTCACTTATGCAGGAGGATTGAAGATGGAAGTCATCTTCTTCATTAAAAAAATAATAATAATAAACCTTTCTCAGAGATGCAGAGATGGTTGGGCTGACCTTGAATTTACCTGCTATCCAAAGCCAAAATGTAAATATTATTGCTGGAAGCCCTATACTGAGATCTTTATTATTGTACCAACGCATTGTTCTTGTAGTACCGTGTTTCCCCGAAAATTAGACCCTGTCTTATATTTTTTTGGCCCCCAATAATCCACACTAGGTCTTATTTTCAGGGTAGGTCTCTGTTTTTGGAGTTGGTGGTTTTTCTTTTTGGTGGTGTACGTCTGGTGTCACTCCTCACTCCACCTGTGACAGGAGCTGGCACTAGAGGAAGCATTAGCTAAGGCTGCGGTCACACGAGCGCACTGAGTGCGTCTGTGTGACCGCACTTCCCTGCGTCAGTCGCAGCTTTGTGAAGGCTGGACGGGGAGAATCACACAGGGTAGCGTGCGCGTTAATTGCACGTGCTACCAATGGGCATGATTTCAGCCTTACCGTCGAAAAGCTACGACGAACACAAATGGAGCTACAAAGTGCAATCCTCCTAACTGCGCTCAGCGAGGTGGCCACACGGCATCAGAGTGGAAAGAACAGCTACACTCAGTGACGTTTCTTCTGCTCAAAGAACGCGCGTGTGACTGCAGCCTTATGCGGCTCTGCTCCCTCTGCTCCCTCCGCTGCCGCCTCGCTTCCGCCGCGCAGGCATCACTCATTCTTTCCCGTGACTCTTCAAGTTTTCCAACTAAGACTTATTTTCAGGGTAGGTCTTCTATTTTAGCAGTTATCAAAAAACCTCACTCGGTCTTATTTTCGGGGAAACACGGTAGTTGAAATGTGTTTGCCGCCGCCTTTTTTATTTTTAAAGTATTTTACCAGGAAGGATACATTGAAATTTCTCTTATTTTCAAGTAAGTCCTGGGTTCAAGAACATTGAATTATTACATTCGTTACAGAAATACAAAGTAATAAAATGTAAGATATTAAAAACCAATCACAAATATACAGATTAATAAAGAAAATAAATATGTAGGAAATATAGTCACCGTGTTACATGTTTACAGGTGCATTCTGTATATAGTCACTATGTTACATGTTTACAGGCGCATTTTGTATATAATCACTATGTTACAGGTTTACATGTGCATTCTGTATATAGTCACTATGTTACATGTTTACAGGTGCATTCTGTATATAGTCACTATGTTACATGTTTACAGGCGCATTCTGTATATAATCACTGTTACAGGTTTACAGGTGCATTCTGTATATAGTCACTGTTACATGTTTGCAGGTGCATTCTGTATATAGTCACTATGTTACATGTTTACAGGCGCATTCTGTATATAATCACTGTTACAGGTTTACAGGTGCATTCTGTATATAGTCACTGTTACATGTTTGCAGGTGCATTCTGTATATAGTCACTATGTTACATGTTTACAGGCGCATTCTGTATATAATCACTGTTACATGTTTACAGGCGCATTCTGTATATAATCACTATGTTACATGTTTACAGGTGCATTCTGTATATAGTCACTATGTTACATGTTTACAGGTGCATTCTGTATATAATCACTATGTTACAGGTTTACAGGTGCATTCTGTATATAGTCACTGTTACATGTTTACAGGTGCATTTGTATATAATCACTGTTACATGTTTACAGGCGCATTCTGTATCGAGGTATGTTAATAGAGATCTCTTAAGTGAGTTTAGATAGGAATGAGCCGAACACCCCCGAGTTCTGTTCGCATTCGAACTCAAACTTTTCAGAAGTTCGAACTCGAACTCAATACAAGTCAATGGGACTCAAAATTCGATTTTTAGAGCGCCCTCCAAGAGGGCATATATGGTAGATATTTGCCATAAAAGGTATATGGGATCCGGGTAGTGCCCTGGGGGACAGGAAACAAGGACAAAAAGTTTTTTTTAAAAAAAACGTTTTTAAAGGGACAGTGAGTTTTCCATGAAATAAGGGTTAAAAATAAAAACGAAAAATTCCTTCAAATATCGTACCTAGGAGGTCCCCATTACCTGCCTGTGAAATGGTGGATTTCTAGTATGTATAGAAACCTTTAAAAACAAAGTCCGGGTCCGGGTAATGCCCAGTGCCCTGGGGCACAGGAAACCGGGACAAAAAGTTTTAAAAAAAAGAAAGAAGTATTTAACCCCTTCACTGCTGACGACGTGTGGGCTCAGTTACTCCCGCTGTATGCTGAGGAGGACGTGTCCCACACAACATCAGCTTTGCGGGACCCCCGGTGGAGATACTCCCCTCTCTGTCCGGGGTCCCGCGGCGTTCTGACTTCAGCGTCCTCAGACGCTGAAGTCAAGCTCCTCCCGACGTAAATGACATCGCGCCATGCATTTCCAGGCGACCGTCCCCCCCCCCCCCCGGCAATGCCGGGAGATCGCCTGGAAGGGAGGGGGGGTCCGTTCGGATCCCTCTCTCTCCCGATCGGGAGGTCCCACAAAAAAAGCCAGGCACCGCTTAAAAGGAGAGTCTCCCCTTTTAAGCAGTGCCTGGCTTTAACCCCTTAAGCACCGGGTCGCACTTCGGCGCCGCCTAGCTCCGGTGGGGGCCGCCATCTTGGATGGCAGCTCCACCCCCGGGTCCCCCCTCACTGCCTGACGTCCTCACGCATAGCGTGATGAGGTCAGATAGCCGGGGAACCCCTAGCTGCCAGGAATCCCCTGGTGGAGATAGGGGGTTCATTTGAGGGTTCACAGAGATGCTGTGAGGTTGCATATAGAGATGCTGTGAGGTTGCGTATAGAGATGCTGTGAGGTTGCGTATAGAGATGCTGTGAGGTTGCGTATAGAGATGCTGTGAGGTTGCGTATAGAGATGCTGTGAGGTTGCGTATAGAGATACTGATGGGGTTGTGTATAGAGATGCTGTGTATAGAGATGCTGTTTGTGTATAGAGATGCTGTGAGGTTGCGTATAGAGATGCTGTGAGGTTGCGTATAGAGATGCTGATGGGGTTGCGTATAGAGATGCTGATGGGGTTGCGTATAGAGATGCTGATGGGGTTGTGTATAGAGATGCTGTGTGGCTGTGTATAGAGATGCTGATGGGGTTGTGTATAGAGATGCTGTTTGTGTATAGAGATGCTGTGAGGTTGTGTATAGAGATGCTGATGGGGCTGTGTATAGAGATGCCTTGCGGCGCCGAAGTGCAGCCTAGCTCCGGTGGGGGCCGCCATCTTGGATGGCGGCACCACCCCCGGGTCCCCCCTCACCGCCTGACTACCTCACGCATAGCGTGGTGATGTCAGATAGCCGGGGAACCCCTAGTTGCCCGGAATCCCCTGGTGGAGATAGGGGGTTCATTTGAACCCCGATATCTCCAGGCAGCTAGGGGTTCATGGAGGGTATCAATCGAAAGGCCTGAGCATGGCCTTTCGAATGATACCCAACACGACCAGGTATAAAGTGGAAAAAAAAACGGTATTTTTTTTGTTGTGTTATTTTTATTAATGCAGCAATATTGTTCACATTTCAATTATAATGTGAACAATGATGATGCACTAAGGATTTTTTTCTATGGGGTGCGTTTGCTATAAATCACGTAATTCCCCC
The DNA here is from genome assembly GCA_009667805.1 of Leptobrachium leishanense. NCBI lineage: Eukaryota > Metazoa > Chordata > Amphibia > Anura > Megophryidae > Leptobrachium > Leptobrachium leishanense. The sequence continues at coordinate 78,093,972 of CM019065.1, forward strand.
CACAAAATGTAACAAGTCCCCATTTCTAATTTTTGTACAAGCGCACCCTATAGAAAACATAACCGCAAACACTCATGTGCTAAAATGTGAAAAAAAAAACACTTTACAAACTGCAGATGATTAAAAATTCTATTTTTATTGCATTTTTTGTCATAATATACAGGCAGGACATGACGTATACATATAAAAATGATATATTATGAATCTGCGGAGTCTGCCGGAAAGAACGATATCAAATATGTCTGGGTCATTTAATAAAATGTGGCTTCAAATCGCATTTAAACATGATGAGCGAAAAGTGGTAAAAATGAGTACACAGCAGTGAAATGCAGCATATTAGAGGAAGATTTAGTAGAGAAATTAACATTTCTCAGAAGCAGACACCACACCCTCAGTATAGTCTACATAATACAATGTATCAAATTCATTAGACCAGACTAAAAACACCTGTTGTTTACCGTTTGAGAACACAGGTCATTTAGGCTAGGGTCAGACGAACGCATTTTTATGTTGTCTGTGAAAAAGTGCGTTTGAACGAATGGACGCATTTTTTCACAGAATACGTGATAGTGGTCATACTATGCGCATTTTCGTCCGTGATTTTGTACGGATCATCAATAAAACCCTTTTTGCGTCTGGACGTTATGTTGGCCGCACACTAGCAGCGTCTGACGTCTCCTAATCACACACACACGCCGCTATGCGGCCGCAGCGCACTCTGTACGTCAGTACCTGCGGTTTCACGTTCTCGAAAAAATGCGTTCATTTTCCACTTGCGTTGCGCGGCCGGACTTTTGTGCGACCGTACTTCGTATATTGGCCGTCATTGCCTGTCATTTGCTGCTAGTGCGGCCGTGATTAAGTGCGCCAGAACGCGCGTTCGCACTGCCTCAGTCTGACCCTAGCCTTAGAGGTGAGAATCTTTGCACGTACACATTAGTTTTTAATTTAATATCTAATAAACCATTGCTTATTATATTCTGCAGTAAAGAGTCTCTTTATTTCTAGATTTTTTTTCGTATTTTTTTAATCATTTTTTTATCCTTTTTTTAAAAAAAATTTTGCGAACGGCCAAAGTTCGAATCAAACTCCGAACTGATCGAACCGAACAGCTCATCCCTAAGTTTAGACTGGGGAAGATTTGATGGTGTCTGATTTGAGGTTATTCCACAAATGCGGTGCTCTTTAAACAACTACTTAAATGCTCTATATGTAATAAATGTGTATGTATAGCTCAGTTTGTTTTTGCTTATCGTATTTTATTTTATTAATTTTTTTATTACTATACATATAAACATTTTTTTAAATGGTATTAGAAATACGGCAGCTACCTGTGGTTTAAAACAATGTTTTAGTCCAGTATATGTCTTTAATTTCAACAGAACGTGCCATTTTGACCAAAAATACACCGTGGAGGGGTACATTTTATTAAAGCAAAGGGTTTAAAAGCACATTTATCCACACACTAACCAATCCGTATCAAAATCCAGCTCTGGCTGGCTGCGTGCTGACCCCATTGCAAGTCCATTGCGTGCATTTAAAACATGCTTTCCCCTCCTAAAAATAACAAATAAATAAAAAGGAATGAAAAACTGACTTTCTCGAAGCAGTCACATTCAAGTGACATGCTCTTTCAAAATAGGAAATGTCTTTTTTAAATTAAGTAACATTGGAAAGTTTCTGTATTTGGTGACCGTATTAAACTTCCAGGGTTATTCAAAGAGATCCGAATGGCTGGAGAAAGGTAACCGAACGTTGAAATTCATCGTTCGGTTACCTTTCTTGGCCATTCGGCTATCCAGAGAGCAGGCAATTCGCCAAATGTTGGCGAATTGCCTGCATATACAGTGCCTGTTCGAGGGCAGTGAATCCCCATAGAGAAGCAATGCTTCGGCTATTCAGAGAACAAAATCCAGCAGTGAAAGGTTCCCGAAATGCCCTGCCATTCGGTGGTTTCATGCGGCAGGTTTATTCAGGCGAATCCCATAGGCTTCAATGTTAAAAATATTCCCGTTTTAATCCAATATCTAATTGTTCATTATAATATTCTACAGTAAAAAGTCTCTTTATTTATAGATTTTTTTAGGATCTTTTAAGCATTTTTCGGGGTTTTTTCCACACAAAAAATTTCCAATTTCTTTTAATTTTTATTTCTTAACTTTACTACTTTTTTCTGTAACAGCCCTTTTTATTATCATTCCTTGGACCTCATATGTAAATTTCAGACATTTTCGCTCAGTTTGTTTACAAACGGCGTTTCACGTTTCAAACATTCAAGCGTACTGTTTTTTTTTTCTTTCCATTCGTCTGCGTTGTCGGCTTTTTCCGGCGGCTGCTCTGCGCTCTGATCGGCTCCTATTCGGGTTTCTCCGGCGTGTTCGGCGGGGTTAATCCAAATGTATTTGCGGGTTTTCGGTGTGCCTTCGTCGGGTTTTGCGGTGGGTTCTCGGCAGGTTTGCAGTGTCTTTTCCCTGCAATTCGGGGACCCTGTGGTGTTTGCTGAATACACCGCAGGGTCGCCGAAATGGGATCGCCAAATCGAACCGAATTGAGGAGGATGAAAAGTCACTGAACGTGCGGTGACTTTTCGATTCTCTTTGAATAACCCTGTAAATCACTGTAATCGGTTTCACAGTGTTTTCTTTTAATTATTCTATTCGTCTGTTGTGATCCAGGTAGTAAGTGGGTTTGGTCATATGGGATGCAGAGTGTACACGTCTTCGTGAGAACGGTTTGACATAAATCGGCCTGCTGTCAAACACGATTTTTAACCTGCACTAATAAAACCAGATGGTCTCCCTCTGCCTTTTTACAATTGGGAAGTTCTGTACACGACCCCACTGTGAATTGCATACATTCTCTCAAACTTAATGAAGCAAATATATATATACACACATATATCGTTAACTACAGCAAGAGGTCATCGTACAGGAATTCAACATCTGCATTCGCTGGTAGATACTGGTATGCAAGTGGAATGTAATAAGTGAAAAAGCCCCGTCTATTCAATTATCTGTCAATCTGATGGCATCGAGAACCTTTAAACTTGCCGTTGAAAGATAAATACAAACATGTAATGATTCTCTCACTGATTTCCATTGCAGATTGATCAGCTCCGTGGTGTTGTTAGGATTTCAACTAGTTGTCTCCCAGATGTCAATTGACCACAGAAAGGTAAACTTAACAAACGTGTAATGTAAATATATGTGCGTGTAAAAGACTATATACAGTATATAATATATAACTTGGTATTTTAGCAATCAATGAGGATTTCAGCTATATATATTTAACACAAAATATATATTAAAAAAGCAACCAGTTGTGCACTCCACATAGGCTTAACCCAATCAATAATGAACAAAATTACAGCAGCACAGCTCCGACAAGGACACCAACAGATAATAGTAAATAAACACTTTGTCCTAATCTTTATTGTGAATCACAAACAATAAGTGAACAGATAACAAGCCCCAACCTCAGAAATACAGCAATAATGAGGCGCATGTCCGCTATAACCCTATTCACGAAACCATGCACATATTCAAAGGGGAGGATGTAGAGAATTGAATTACAGGCTAATATGTGAGCAGTTCATGCTGCCAACATACCTCCCTATCTGTCAATAAAGGAGTAATGGGACTAGGAAATAGGTGAGGACATAGCATAATACAACCATAGGGATAAGCCTAGGGGGGGGGACGACAAAATACTGTTAAAAACCACCAATAGCCATATCTCAACGTGTTTTGCCACAAGGGCTTAGTCTAGTGCTGAGTGAGTCAGCTCTAAACTAAGCCCTTGCGGGCGAAACTGCTTGAATTACCAGCAAATGACACAGAGAAGGACCTGTTGGACAGATAAGAGTCAATTCAAGAGAGCGCAGTGTCACGGAGACAGAGCTGAGAGTCTGTAGAAAGAGGGGGTGTTTGACCGTGTCAAAAGCAGTCAAGCAAGATAAGAATAGTGGACATGATTTTTAGCAGTTAGGTCGTCATTGCTGACTTTGAGGGCAGTTTCAGTTGAGTGTAGGGGACGGAAGCCTGATTGCAGTGAGTCAAGTAGGGCATTAGAGGACCAAGATGGAGATGCGGCTGAAACCGTTTCCAAGAGATTAGAGGTAAATAGAAGGAGGGAATGAAGAAAATTATGACGTTTTTTTTTTAATTTTTAGACCTTTGTATCGTTGCCATGATAATTTTCAGATTCAAATCCGTCATGGCAAGACCTGTTTAAATGTGTAACAATCATAGAGTTAAATATGATCACCTCTGCTGTGTTAAAAATACTTGGGATTTGGACATACTTCACATCTACTGTCAAGCCTATACGGGTTATGCCTGACTGCGCTGGGTGTCCTTCCCGTAATACGTAGATGCGTGATTTTCTTCGGTGCCAGGTTTCTTGCACATTCTGGTTACACTTCTGCTACCAGTCAGAACACTTCTTAGTGTATTTAGGGCTTCTTGTGTTTCCAGCAAGTTGCCATGTTGTGATTTATATCTGACTCTATGGCATCTATGTTTTTATTTCTGACTCCTCAGTGTGTCGACTGTGTTTATATGGCATTTTCCTGGCTTTTGACTACATCTGTTCTTTTATACATGTATCTCTCCTGCCCTTGACCTTGGCTCTGTTTCTGTTTTTTTGTGTACGTCTCCTGCCCTTGATTTTGCTTCTGATTTATGGTTTACCTCTTTTGTCTGCTTAATATTCCTTTTATAGGGTTTTTTCTCTTTATATTACCGAGCTACATTAAGGACTGTATCTCTTGAAGTATAGAAGTGGAACAGTCATTAGATCTATATTGTGTTACCACCATTGTCTGTTGTAGTTTGGTCTGGTGAGAGTTTTTTTTTTTTTTAATTCAAAATTTTATTTTGAAATAGGTCAGCAGTAAATCAGACATAAATACAAATAATAACGAGTGAGCGAAACAGGACAACTCAGGTGGGTAAAGTCAGAAAAACAAAAAAGCACTGTAGTCCAACAGTGGGGCATCAGGAAAAAGTAAAAGGGAGGGAAAAAATAAATAATAATAAAAAAAAATTAGAAAAAATAGAAGGGAAAAAAAAAAAGGGGGGCAAAAGGTAAAGGACTGCCCATTAGGTTGTGGCATTCCTGGCTCACCCCGACACCCCTTAGGAGGCCGGGGGCCATGAAAGAGACCACAGGGCCGGGAGACCTGGGGCCAAGAGGACGGCCAGAGCCTAGGTTGCCACCCTAGCGGCTCGCCCAGGATACTACCCAATGTCCCATTTAAAAAAAAAAAAAGGGGGTAGTCCCGATGCTCCAGCAGACAATCAGCAAATAGGTCTGCATGTTAACGCGGACAAACACAGACAATTAAGGGGAGGTGGTGAAATCAAAGACCTCAGCAGAAAATCCTAAAACAAAAATGTCCTCAGGAAGAGTCTCAAGTGCTAAGGGAGGGGGGTGTAAGCAGGGCATGTCATCAGGTTGGAGGGTAAACACTCAGCTAATGGTGAGTGTGGGTTGTCAGCAGGGGGTGAAACACATCTGGGGGGGATTGGGGAAAAGGCCTTGCAGGGAAGGTGTCATCAGCCAGGGATCCGAAAGCGGCACCATCCGGCTCAGCCAGTGTCCAGGGAAAAAATAGGACACATGTTCCCCCTATGTCCAGCAGCCAAGAGCAGGGTCAGAACCGGGAAAGGTGACGAGGTGAGGCCGAGAGCAGGACCCTCAGTCTCCTCGAAGAAGCCTGGGGAAAGAAAAAACCTCCAATGGCTCCGGTTCCAGGTAACCCCGGCAGCTCCGGTCTCAGGACCACATGCCAGTTCCAAACCCCACCGCGTCCCGAACAGCGGCCAGGCCGGCATCGAGCAGGGAGAGTCCTCTGATGCCTCGACATCCGCAGCACCCTCCAGACGTCCGTGATCCACCCGGGCAGCTTCAGCTGAGGGTCGGCAGGCAGTAGGCAAACAGGAGATCCCTTTCAGGGGTAGGAAAACCGCCCGTAGCACCTCCGCCGGGGCGTCGCAGCTTGTTCTCCGTTCTCCATTCTCCGGCTGCCATACCTCTTCGCACCGCTCGGCCGAGCAGGCAAGTGTACCGCACCCACGTAGGGGGCCGGCATTCTCACTCCCGGAGGGAGCAGCCGCATCCTGGGAGAGCCGCATCTCAGCAATGAGGTGCCGGATGTCCCCTCGTGAGAGTGGACGCTCCCCTTCCTCCATCAGCCACGCCAGACATCTATCCAGGCACTCCATCGCAGCTCCACCGCCCCAAGAGAAGGGGAATGCTGATCCCAGCAGGAAAAGGCTTCAAAAATGGCCGCCCGGGGTAGGCTGCAAAAACAGGCCGGAGGCAATAAATCATCCCAAACTGCTCCGAGAGGGCACGGGAGAGACCAGGCACGGGTCCACAGGTACCTCAGTGCATTCCCCACCTCGCCAGGTACTGCAGCCGAAGGTAGGTCGCAAGGGTCAGCAAAAAAATAGAACAATCCTTGTGGAGCTCAGCAAGATGCGACCATCCATATCGGCAGTCAGCTCCGCCCCCTCCTGGTGAGAGTTTTAACTCACTTGTTAGAAGACTTCTACTAGCAATACCGTTATTTATTTTTGCTGATTGGCATTCGTTCACGTGGACCCATGATGAATCCTATGCCTCTGTTAAAGATTAGAGCTACTTGCAATTGTCATCCTATCCATTTCTTCTTCTCCTTTGACAGCCCTGTTCTAGGTGGTAAACTCTGCCACCATGATTCTCCTGGCCATCGTTTGCATTCAAAGAATTCTGGGAATGTAGTCATCAACATCTAGGGGGACACGAGTATGACAGCCCTGACCTAGAGCAACATTCTGTCCAGTTCCTAATCAACTCACTCTTGGCTGACCTCTTTCATAATCTGAATTATTCTGTGTCACCTCAGACTCATCTGCCCAACCTATAACTCCTGTCTGCTTTTATGTACTGTCATGTAAGGACGAGGTCAGACAAGTGCACTGTGCGCCAGTACTGACGTGCCTCCTGGCATCCGTCGCAGCGTTGTGATGCATCGAGGGGGCCGGCCACACGTTGTTGCACGCGCACGAATTGCGCACATTATAGCGGGGTGCTGCGGACGTTCTGAAAGCCTCCCCGTCGAAGCACTATGACCCACGTTCGGGGCTGCAAAGCGCACTTCTCCATAGAGGGAACGAGCCTTGCAGCGCTGAGCTCACTGCCTGCAGTCTGCGAGGTGGGCGTCAGGGTGGAGGGAACATCCACTATCACTGACGTTCTTTCCAATCAGCAAAACGCTCTTCTGACCCCCGGCCTAAAACATTGGAGTAGGTGTGGATGTTCCTGATTTGCAGTGCTCACACATGATCTGTTCTACATTATGTATGCCTGCTATCATACGTCCAAATTCCAGGAACTAGAGTACAAAGCTATTATTAGAATTGGATGTAGCAGGAAATTTAAAAATTGTTACTGCTATATAGACTATCATTTCTTTTTTTGGTCCAGTTCCAATTTCAAACTGAGTCGCACACACTGATCGGCAAATTTAACCAAAACACAATATTATTTAGGGAGTCCTGTTGATTTGCCGTAACCGGCGGATAGTTTTGCGTACTCCTCGATCTCCTCAAGCAGTGACATTGTACATGTGTTGATGTAAATTTGGTTATGTTGGTTTTGTTCATACCTATTTATTATTTTGCAGTTTTGTTACTAACCTTTTTTGTTTAATCATTTTTATTTATTTAAATAAAAGTTGTCCCTTTTTGTATCACAGAACGTAAGATGAAAGAAGCCATAAATAACATACAATGCACATACTGGGCTCTATTACATTCTTTGCGCAAACGTTAACGCGTGCGAAAAAACGCATTAACGCGAGGAGCAAAACCCTTTGCGCAGAACTTCGTATTACAATGTCCGTGCAAAAAATGTACGTTAACATCTTCCACGGGTGAACCTGCGCGAGCGTAATGTACTTTGTATGTCCTATACTTAACATTGTGAGCGCAAATGGGTTTGTGCGCTGGTACACGGATGGTATTACAATCTATGCGGAAATTTTAATGGGCAATGTTTGCGCGCATAATTTTAACGTCTTTGAAAAGCTGGTGGTAACGGCAAATCTGAACGTTCTGGATGAAACCAAACACGCCAGCATGAAAAAAAATACAGCACAGTATAGTTACACATTCTACACATACCCAAATAATAAAATTGATAATTGCGCGTGTTTTTATTATTGCTGCAGCATATACACTCAGATTGATTTTGACAGGCGCAAAAACTTAACGGGAGACAATTGTGGTTCTTCAGATTGGCTGAATCGCTTGTAAAAACAGTCTGCCCACCGATTTCTGCGCGCAGCGTTAATGCATGCGCATTTTTGCGCGTCTTTTTTACGTGTGTTATTTGTTGACGGATGAAAAAATGCGAGTGGATTGTAATACCAGCGTTAATTATCGCTCGTTAACTTCTAACGCTGCGTGCAATAATTAATGCGCTGCGCAAGCTTTTTTGCGCAAAGAGTGTAATAGAGCCCACTGACTTTTGTTATTTGTGAAGTAGACCCGGTCAAGATAAACAAAACCATAATAAATGTCTTTATAGACTTTTTTTTTTGTCTATTGAATAATATACAGCACTGTGTTTGACCTATATTAGATAGCTGGCCAACACACTACAATTATTCTAAGAATATCTTAAGGAAGCGATAAGAATAATCTTGGAATATCATAGAATTCTTTCTCATGTTTGTGGTTTGCCAGCCAGTGAACAGTCTTTTATGTCAAACAACGTCTGTTATTTTTGACTATAGTGTTGCCAACTTTGTAACTTTGAACTGCTTATAAAAGTGAAAAGGATCTGACTGCCAGGCGGTATTGTGTTTATTGTATACTGTATAATCTGCAGTCTTTTTCTGAGATGCAGAATTTGGACTTTATTTACAAATAGAGGAAAATGCAGCTCTCTAATTTTCTTGTGTAGCGCTCACTCCCAGAGGAGCCGCTGAATTTAAACCTCGGGTTAGTCTCCCCGCACTAGGGAATAAATATACACCAGCACTGTTGTGGATTTTATAAGTTATATTGTTTACTGAATAAACTGGCATATAAAGAGCAACACGGTATACGTATATATATATTTACAGTAGTTCGTAATGCGAGAAACGCGTAGCGGAAAAGAAAAAGGAATTTTAACCCCTTCGTGGTTGGAGTGTGAGTCCCGTACAGGTTGTGTCCCAAGAAAGTGTAAGTGTATGCATGTATTGGTACCCGGGTACAATATTCAACTGACCAGTGAATGATTTCAGGTGTGTCTTCAACTAGTCACGTTGGGGCCCTGTAGGATTTGACAAAACTGCAGCGTGCTTTATTATTTTACTGTGGCCGGGAAGGCCTCTCACCCATCCGCCAGATACTCTGCGCTCCGCTTGACCCAGGACGTCTCTCCGCTCAATTTGACTGGGATTCTGTGCCACCGGATCCGCTGTCTTGCTTGTCTGTGTCTGCCACAAGATGTCCAGCTCACCGCCTGCACTCCCATTAGATCGTCTGCGGTCTCCTAACTCGGGGTCCTTCAGCTTACTCTGTATCTGTGTAAAGTTACACAGTTTTAAAACCAGCGCTACACTTGTCCTGTCAAATATTTCACAAAATCACTCTTTACAATATGTTAATTACACATTATTTTCTACTTTCTAAACACTGGATCTCCTGCTCTGGCCCCCCAGATGTTTTGGCCTCCAATTCCCAGAATTCTTTGAATGCAATAGATGGCCAGAGAATCATGGGAGTTGTAGTTCAGTAACATCTGGGGGAAGAATTTGAGATCCCTGTTCTAGACTGTGAGATTAGCGGGTCTATTCACTAAAGGTTAAACTCAGGAGAATTGGCAGGAGAAGTGAACAATCTAGACCAAATAGACGATTTGGAAAGTGAGATAAATGGGAGAATTTTTCTTGTTTGGCTATTTTGACCTGCAATTTTCCGGAGTGTCCCCTTTAGTGAATAGACCTGTTATTCTCTAACTGCTATAGTTTGCGTTTCTTGCAAGCAATGGAGAATAGTGCCATTGATGCACCCACAATAAACAATGGCTCTTCTGAAAAGGGACTTTAAAACAGCAGCAGGAGAAACTTCACCAATTAAGCTTCTCCTGTTGCTCTTTGAATTCTCTTCTTGCAACAATAGTAAACTACTAAGGTTACAGGTCTGGAAGCTTACTAATCAGTATCCTAGAATTGAACATTAAGACATTAAGGGGCGCACGTGTGGGGGGGTTAGATGTCGTAAATAGTGAAAGTCAAATGGGATGTTCAAAATGGGAAAATAAACGCATGAGAGAATATAAATCTATATAATACACACACAAACACACATCAGACATTCAATCAATGGGTGTGGATATATACCGTTTACTAATAACACAACTCAATCCCAGTGTCTCTTAGGATTATGGTATGGTGTTTTATGTTGTTTGGTGACCATGTAGTTTATTCTAAGGTGTTACCTTGGAGGCGGTAGACTCATGTGTTTTACAGCACATGTAGAAGACAGATTCACGATAATGATTCATCGTATAGAACATATGACACTGATGTCTAACCTTGCACCTCCCGCAGTGTTTTTTTTTCAGACTATACATCCCATAATGCTCAGTCAGCCTTTAGATGGACTGCTTCCTGGGGCAACGAGTTCGTAATTGAAATATTTAGGCTAGGGTCAGACGAACGCAGTGTGAACGCAGGTGCAGCCGCACTTTATCACGGCTGTAGCAGTAGCAGATGATGGCCAATGACGGGCAATATACGAAGTACGGCCGCACAAAAGTGCGGCTGCGCAACGCAAGCGGCAAACAAACGCATTTTTTCTAGAACGTGATACCGCTAGTACTGACGTACAGAGTGCGCTGCGTCCGCTAGAGGCGTGTGTGTGTGATTAGGAGACGTCAGACACTGCTAATGTCCAGCCAACATAACGTCCAGACGCAAAAAGGGTTTTACTGATGATCCGTACAAAATCACGGATGAAAATGCGCATCGTATGACCGCTATCGTGTTTTCCGTGAAAAAATACGTCCATTCGTTCGAACGCACTTTTTCACGGACTACGTGAAAAATGCGTTCGTCTGACCCTAGCCTTAGGGGGTAAGAATTGCCGTCAGAGATGTCCAATATAGCATTCTTTATAGAAGGATCCTCTCCTCCTCCTCTGTTCTGCTTTTCAGCGTACAGGGTTAATATATATCTGGCTCACGTACAGTAATGTAATCTCATTTACTAATGCAATCCTCAACCTTGATGAAGTAACTCGGTCTAAAATTAAATTTCCTTTCCTTCATTTGTGAGTGCTATCCTTTCCAGATTAGGCTTTGGTATAGTAACACCGTGCCTTTTTTCACGGTCCTTTAACATTTATTGTAGCCACATGGGATATCAAAAGTTGCTTTAAAAAATATCTCGCTGACAAGAACATCTGCCTCGTGCCGTACTCAGTCCAGCAGAGCCGACAAAATTATGCAATGGGGGCTAATCGACTGCAGGTTGAAAGGCTGTTATTTATTGACCTGGGAAAATAACATTGGTCACATCTTTGATGCTTAATTACCTTCCCAGGGGAATTTGTCATAAACATTCAATATGGGTTAATGCTTGCAATCTGGATCTAATTCATACATTGGCACTGAGGAGGGCATGTTGCAATATAGTGTCATCTCTTCAGATCTAGCTCGAGTGGATTCAATTTAACTGCATAGTGATGCTTATTTCTTTCACATATTTTCATTTGAAGAACCAGAATTACAAACTAACTTGCTAAATTGTGTTCTTTTAACTCAGATGATTTATATTAACTATACATTTAATTCCAAAGACTGTAAAAAAAAAAAATCACTACCAAAACTGGATATGTAGGTCTACTGTACTTGATGGTAACGTCTCTCTGAAGCTAAGTAGCCTGTACGACATAGATGAGTAAACTCGTATACCTAATTTTCTGCACACTGTGGGCCCTATTACATTCTTCGCACAAACGTTAACGCGTGTGCAAAAACGCATTAACACGAGGGGCAAAACCCATTGCGCAGAACTTTGTATTACAATGTCCGTGCAAAAAATGCGCGTTAACGTCTATCGCGGGTGAACCTGCGCGAACGCTGCAAGAGCCTACTGTACTAAGCGCGTCCTATACTTAACATTGTGAGCGCAAATGCGTTTGTGCGCTGATACGCATATGGTATTACAATCTACGCACAAATTTTAACGGACAACGTTGGCACGCATAATTGTAACGTCTTTGAAAAGCTGGTGTTAATGTCAAATCTGAACGTCCTGGCCGAAACCAAATACACCAGCCCAAAAAAAAATACAGCAAAGTATAGTTAAACATTCTACACATACCCAAACAATAAAATTGAGAAGTTGTCTGTGTTTTTATTATTGCAGCATATATACTCAGATTGACTTTGACAGGCACAAAAACTTAACGTGGATCAATTAAGGTTCTTAATTCTGATTGGCTGAATCCCGTGAAAAAAAACAGTCCGCACACTGATTTCTGCGCGCAACGTCACTGCGCGCATATTTTTCTGCGTTTTGCGCATCCGTTTTACCTGCGTTATTTTTTGACGGATGAAAAAATGCACGAGGATTCTAATACCACCGTTAATTTTTGAGCGTTAACGCTAAATGCTGTGCACAAAATTTAATGCGCATGCCGTTTTTGCGCAGAGGATGTAATAGGGCCCTATGGGTTTATCCACTAGGCTCCAGTGTTTGCCACTGTTGGAGTCCTGAGAAACATTGGTGTTTCTTAAAAGTATAATCCAAGCAACGAAAAGCTACATTACATTAAAGCTTCGTCTTTTGATGTTGGATTATATTGTTGAAAAACGCCAGCAGTACTTGGCACTTCAATATTATGGATTTTGGCCACTTTTTACAACACCAGTAAACACAGGTCTCTTAGTGGATAATCTCTTATCTGCATAGAAATAAACAAAATAATCATTCTTTCTTAAAGGTCATTTATGTTGGACAGTTGACTGAAATAATAATGGTGATATCTTTTGTCCATAAAGACATTTGCGGCAAGTATTTGAGTGATTATCGGAAGGGACTCAAACCTGTGTCTGAAAACTGGTAAATACGGGGTATGAGTGTCCTCAGGTTGGTTTAAGAGTGGGTAAGCTGTGATAGACATGCAGAGTAATTCAGAGAAACTAGAAAACCAGGAGAACTGGCAGGAGAATGAACAATCTAGACCAAATAGCCGGTTTAGAAAGTGAGATAAATTGAGAAGTGAAAATTCTAGGTCAAAATAGCCGAACCAGAAAAATTCTCCCTGTCATTCTCCTGAGTTTCACGTTTCTCTAAATAGACCTGATGGTACCAGATGAACAAAATGGTTCTTGGAGTAGGTTCTAGTGACCTGCTAAGGTCCTGCCTACCACCTGAAAGCTGGTTGTCAACCGGTACAATATTCCTTACAAGCCCACTTGGCTGCTCCAGCTCTTGTTGAAAACAAAGTGCTTTTTACTTGACAGACTTTTTGGAGAATTTCGAGATAAATCTGTCAGCTGGAACTTGTAAAAGATTGTCAACCTCCCTGCCGGTCCAATTTTGACATATTTTCTATGTCTAAATCGGTGCATTTATTTAGCTACCTGGTGGTATCCCGAGTGTGGCTCGGGGTTAAATTTCAATGCTGAAAGCGGTAACCCCAAGCCACACTTGGGCTAGACACATACCTGTCCCTGCGCTCCCTCGCTGTCCTCCCGCAGTCACCTCCAGCTGATCACGGTGTCCTGCTTTCGGGTTCCCTTTTCATGATGAGAACCCGGAAGCAGGATGCTGCGATCGGCCCAGAGGTGACTGCGGGAGGACAGCGAGGGAGCGCAGGGACAGGTATGTAACAGCCAGTGTGTGGCTTGGGGTTACCACTTTCAGCATTGAAATTTAACCCCGAGCCACACTTGGGAATACCGCCAGGGAGGGTAAAGTCCCTAGAAAGTGCACAGGGTTGGTAAGCTTACTGATGCATTTATGATGTCATTACCTTCTATAATATTGGTTCCAATACATGTCGACTTGCTCCTCAGCTGGTCCAGGTTTTTTTTCTTTAATGGATCAGAACTGAGAATCTTATTTTACGTACTAGCCTGGGAATTGCAAATGGAGACATCAAGGGTGGTTACCACTCCATTCTTATACAACCTGCAACCATATGGTTGTATGATAAATACAAAATATCAATTGAAGCTGCTTATCAAATACTGCCAATTCCAGTTCCACTTAGAAGAAAACCAAACTGGATTCTAGGCGCTCCAGTAGAGTTCAAGGAGCTTCGTTCTATAAAATAGCCATGCAATGTTTCAGTCTTGGCAAAGACCTTTCTCAAGTTTGCCAAGACCAAAATGTTGTATGGGTTTTTTGTGCAATAAAACTCTTTGAACTCTACTGGAGTACCTGGTATTCAGTTTGGTTTTCTTCTAAATGGATGAAGCTGGCCCCAGGGTATCAAGAGCACCCGGCTTATAATTGATCTGTCCCCAGACCAACATACCTGAGGACAAATCCTATTTTTCTGATTCCAGCCCCACAGGCAGACTTTCATCACAATTGCTGCAATAATTTGTATTCCTAGCAGTTATTTCATTTGCACCTGCACAGCTATGAGACTTATCAACACAAGCATTACACTGATAGCAATCAGGAGATTGTGATCTGTCTTATTCATAACATTCCATAGAGCATTCGTTATCCTGGAATAAGAGATACTGTAGCAGGTTTGGAATTCTACATGAAAGTAACGCATGCATTGTTACTTTCAATAAGCTCAAAGCACAGGTCAGTAGAATCAAATTATCTGTCAATCTCTTTTGCCTACAATATTGGTACGCAAAAACGCCAGATGTTTCAGAGAACAAAAAAAAAGCTCTTTCAAACGTTCCTCCCTTTGCGGTTTTTATTTTGTTATTTCTGGCTTTGTGTTTGCCATGAGTTCATGATGTTTGTATTTTTATATGCAACATTTAAGGTTCGAACGTTCTGTTGGTTGAAAAATCCAATTTTATTCTTGATGAAGACGGAGAACTTACTGTGATTTAATACCACTAAAGACCCTCTACAACCTTTGTCACCTTCCACTGTTAGGGCTCTATTACATTCTTTGCGCGCATGCAACAGCGCATTAACGCGAGGGGCAAAACCCTTCGCGCTGAACGTCGTATTACAACGTTTGCGCATACGATGTGCGTTAACGTCTAATGCGAGTTACCCTGTGCGAGCGAAAGTTTGTGCGCGCAAATGCGTTTGTGCACTGGTACGCAGCTGGTATTACAATCGATGCGCAACTTTTTACGAACGACATTTGCGCGCATAATTTTAACGTCTTTGAAAAGCTGGTGGTAACTGCAAGTCTGAATGTTCTGGCCGAAACAAAAATACAGCACAGTATAGTTACACATTCTACACATACCCAAACAATAAAATTGAGAAGTTGTGCGTGTTTTTATTATTGCTGCAGCATATATACTCAGATTGATTTTGGCAGGAGCAAAAACTGAACGGGAGACAATTGTGGTTCTTAATTCTGATTGTTTTTTTCACACGATTCAGACAGTCTGCCCACCGATTTCTGTGTTAATTTGCGCTAGTTTTTGCGCGCGATATTTTCGGACGGATGAAATAATGCGCTCGTATCGTAATACCAACGTTAATTTACTCGCGTTAACGTTTAACGCTGCACGCAAAAAAATTTGCACTGCGCGTACAAATTTGCACGGAGAATGTAATAGAGCCCTTGGTGTGTAAATGAAATTCATTGTGGAATAATATTCTAACAATAATAATTCATTTGGTTGACTAGAATGAGGTTTATACAGGCGTGTAATTGGGTTTGGTACTGCACTCCAACATTTGTGGCGTCAACCATTAGAACTGGTGGAGAGACATTTTTGTAAGACTCGGGGATCATGGAAAGAAAAGCATTAGGAGAAACTGTAGATTTCAAGCTTGGTATAAACTTAACCAGAGCTCTGGTAAACATGCTAAACTCCATAGAAGTTAATGGATTTGGTAAATTTACATCAGTTCTGGTTAACTTTACACCTGAACTGTTTGAATCTAGCCCTTGTTAGGTTGGTGTCAGACGAGCGTAGTGTTCACGTCCATGATTGCGCCTAAAAGTACGTCCGTGATAGCGTGACAGAAAGCCCATCGGAGCCCGTTACACGAAGTATATCTGCATTGAACTGCGGACACACAACAGCCACGGACGCAAGGCAGGCAAGAACATACAACCCCTAGAACGGACGCACAAAGTGCGCTGCGTCCGCAACGTCTGCATAGCTTTGTGTGTGAGTGATGGAACGTGGTCATACGGACTGCATTTATACATCCAGCATTTTTTACGGACAAAATGTTTTTGCTTTTTATTTAATTTTCCCTCCTACATCCATCAAAATAAACGTCAGTGAATAAATGGACTGTGTGGCCACTACTGTACTGACGTACGACCGTGTGCATTGACGTACAGTCCGTAGAAATCATGCTGGTCTGACCCTAGCCTTAGGGGTAATGGGTGGAAAAGCGACAAATGGGAGGAAGATAATATAGACATCAACTCTTGAAAATGAGGTCCAAAAATTACTATTTGGATAGAGAGACCCAAAGGTGTGTGTGTGTGTATTTGCGGGTGTTGGCAAAATTTGTTTTGGTTTCCTATTTTGGTTGTCTAAGATCTGACAATGTAGACATATGATACAATAAACATGGTAAAAAGAAATGGATTTGCAATCACAAGGGTAGGTCAGGAGTAGGGATGAGCTGTTCGGTTCGGACGGTTCGGAGTTCGACCCGAACTTAGCCTGTTCGATTAGATCGCGAACATTTCCGGGTGTTCGCCGCATGTTCGACCACAATGCATCACAATGGACCACAATGCATTTTCCCACTGGCCTGAAGCTCGTAATTGGCTACAGCCTTGCACCTGACCACAGGTCTGGTGCAAGACAGGTTCAACAGTATGCCAATCACAGCTCAGAGTCCTGATTGGGCAAATTTTGCCCAATCATGGGCTCACAGAGCTAAGTCCTGCAGCACACTATATAACGTTTCCACGCATAGCTACAGCACGCATTTTGAGAGGAGATTTCAGAGGAGATAGTTGTGTGTTGTTACTGCCGGTCTGCCACGCTACTGGGGGGGGTCTGGGGGGTCTCATTTCTACCAAATATCAGGGAATTTAGGTGATGTGTGTCTTGTCACTGTGCCAGCAAGTTTTTTTGGGGTTTACAAATTTCTTTAAAACATTTGTGAATTGAGGTGATCTGTGTCTTGTCACACAGCCAGTACCACACAGTATTTTGGGGCTCACTAATTTCTTTAAAACATTTGGGAATTGTTATAATCCGTGTGTTCACACTGGCTGCCACCCATCAAGGGGTCTCACTGATTTATAGGAGGTGTCTGAGACTTGTAATCTGTGTCTTGTCACTGGCTGCCAGCTATCCGGGTGTCTCACTGAGTTATACCAGAGTTCTTTAAATCTTTATACCACAGTTGAATCAGAGTTCTGTATATATTAATCTATATATCACTCACCATGTCTGAAAGAACAAAATGGACAGGCAGACGCTCCCAGACACAGATAAGAGGGCAAGCAGCCCCTGTGTCGGGAGGCTGTGCCTCTGGTCGTGGTGGACGTGGTGCATCCTCTGCAGGGGCACGCTTGTCCTTTCTAACTGGTGCTGGCCGTCTTAAGCAGCAGCAACATACAGAGGACTTGGTGGATTGGCTAACCAGGCCATCCTCATCCTCCGAGTCCTCTGCCAGCCAGGCTTCTAGTGCTTTACAGTCCACCTCAGCTGCCAAAGCATCTAATGCAGCCTCCATGTCCACAGCTACTCCTGCCGTAGCCTCGCTATCACACATAGAGGAGTCAGCTGAATTGTTTGACTACAATGAGAGTGACATGCTGCTTGACATTGCCTACAACCTCCACCGACAGGGATGATGCTACAGTAATGGATGTACCAGGTCCTTCCTCACAATGTGACATCATCCCAGCAGTTGAAGATTTACGCAGTCAGATTACATTGCCGCAGCTGCTGCAGCGAAAGAAAAAATATAGTCCCAACCATCCCCAAGCACAGCGTCTAAATGCCAGCTTAGCAAAATTACTGGCATTGCAGCTGCTGCCTTTCCAGCTGGTGGACTCTGCTCCCTTCCGTGAATTTCCTGAATGTGCTGTACCACAGTGGCAGGTTCCAAAACGCCATTACTTTTCACGCAAGGCCATTCCAGCACTATACCAGCACGTGGAAGACAATGTTATCCAGTCATTGGAAAAGGCAGTCAGCAGCAAGGTGCATGTGACTTTAGACACGTGGTCCAGCAAGCATGGACAGGGTCGTTACATTTCCTTCACGGCACACTGGGTAACTCTGATTGCAGCTGGGAGGGATCCAAGACGGGGCTCTGTGCTGGAGCTTGTTCATCCACCACGCCTCCAGAAAGCTGCTTGTATGAGGTCTGTCTGCTCCACCACCTCTCCCTCTTCCTCCTCCCTCTCTGTCTCTGGCGAAGTGGCAGTTAAACCGACGCCTGACAGGGTCTACCCAATGGCTCAAGCAAAAAGATGCCATACTGTGCTTGAGCTGGTTTGTTTAGGGGACAGGAGCCACACCGGGCCAGAAATTCTGTCAGCTCTGCAGGGGCAGGTGCAGAGATGGTTAACACCATGCCAGCTTCAGCTGGGAATGATCGTCTGCGATAATGGCAGCAACCTTCTCTCTGCCCTACGCAAGGGTAAACTGGCGCATGTACCATGCCTAGCACACGTCCTAAATCTGGTGGTACAGCGTTTCCTAACCAAGTACCCAGGGCTGCCAGAGCTTCTCATCCAGGCCAGAAAAGTCTGCAGCCACTTCAGACGGTCATTCCCAGCAAGTGTTCGCCTGGCATAAATTCAAAGAGAATTCCACCTTCCCACAAACCGTCTGATCTGTGACATGCCCACCAGGTGGAACTCGACATTAGCAATGCTGCAGCGTCTGCACAAGCAGCAGAGGGCCATCAACTAGACATGTGCATTCGTTTTAGTACTAAAACAATTTAGTCAGAATTTTGGGATAATTTAGTTTTAGTATGACTCAAGAGAAACGAAACTGCTCAGTACAAAAAACGAAAGAAACTAAAATAAAATGCACTACATTTTAGTTTCAGTCCTTTTTGTGATATTATTGAGTGAAGGAGACCAGTAATGAAGAGCGTAACATCGCAACATCCGAAGATCTGCACCCTCCACATGCCAATGCAGTACGATGTTCTATACAGAGAGGGGCATTAATTAATGCAGGAGGATGTTCTATACATTATACAGAGAGGGGTATTAATGCAGGAGGTGTTATATACATTATACAGAGAAAGGTATAAATTGAGGAGGATGTTCTATACAGAGAGGGACATTAATTAATTCAGGAGGATGCTCTATATATTATACAGAGAGGGGTATTAATAATGCAGGTGGATGTTGTATACATTATACAGAGAGGGGTATTAATTAATGCAGGAGGATGTTCTAAACATTAAACAGAGAGGATCCTTTTTTTCAGCCCTTTAAATCCAGTGGCTGTGAGCGCTGAGATCGGCTGCTTGTTACATTATCTCTCTGTACAATGTATCAGGCTCAGTTGTTACAGTAACTGACTGTAACAGTGCTCAGAGTTTCATTAAAACAAGGAAATAATATTGTTCTAACCTCTTATATATGAAAATATTATTTACTAGTTTTACTGAAACTCTGAGCGCTGTGATGAGCAGCAGTCAGTTACTGTAACAGCTTTGCCTGACACGGGGCAGTATTCCAATGTTGGTGTTAACTTAACCAGAGCTGTTGTAAACTGAAAACCTCCATTGGCTATAATGGCTCTGGGAAGTTTACAACAACCCTGGTTATGTTAGCACCAACTATGTAATATGGCCCACATTGTGCTGAGAGTGAGAGATACTGTAACAAGCAGCGATCTCAGCCCTCTGAGGAGCCACTACAATAGTAATTGTATCCATTGGTTTTCGGATGAATGAATTTAGTTTTCATACTAAAGAACTGAAAACGAATTTCTTCAGTAACTAAATAAATTGCATTTTAGGACTAATCCATTAGTTCAAAACGAAATTTTGTGCTGTGCACATGTCTACCATCAACAAGTACCTGTGTGAGTATGGCACAAGGACAGGTTCAGGTCAACTTGGTTTTTTTCCCCCCCCGCAGTGGCTGATGATCAAGGATGCATGCACTGTACTGTCACCATTTGAGGAGGCAACGAGGATGGTGAGCAGGGACAGTGCATGCATCAGTGACACAATGCCTTTAGTGTTCCTGCTGGCGCACACTCTGCGGGGAATTATAGATGTGGCTCTAGAGGCAGAGCAGTGGGAGGAAGAGGAGGCCTTCCCTAGCTCTCAAGGCCCCAGTCTTTTCACAGACAGCATTCCAGCGGGTCCTACTCAGATCAGACAGGAGGAGGAGGAGGCAGAATATTTAAGTAGTGGGGGCAGTGAAGGTGGGGATTCTTCAAGGGAGGGTTTCGTGTGCCCAGAAACACAAGGGCTAGTGGGTGGCTGGGAGGAGGAAGTGCACGATACGGTCATCCTCATTGACCAGGAAGACTCGGAAGCTAATGCCACCTCCAACCTATGTTGCATGGGCTCCCTAATGATGCAAAGCCTGCTAAAGGACCCCAGGATTCGTGCTATCAAGCAGAGGGATCATTACTGGTTGGCAACCCTTCTTGATCCACGATACAAGGGTAAAGTTGCAGAGCTCATCCTGCCCGCACAGAGGGAGCACAGGATGAAAAAACTTGAGGACGCTCTAAAGCGACACTTATGTAACACCTTTCCAGGCACTGGTAGATTACCAAGTGCTGACACATGTGCTTCTGAGGCTGCGGATGATCAGAGGAATAGTGGTGAAGGCCAGGGCCGCTTGACTGATGCATTTTTAATTTTTTTTAGTCCTCGACACCCAGGGACGTCAAATGTAGGCACCCATTGCCAGCGTCTTCACCATATGGTGCAGGACTACCTAGGGGCAAGGGCAGACCTGGATACCTTTCCAGCAGATGATCCACTGGCTTACTGGGTGTTGAGATTGGATCACTGGCCAGAACTTAGCCAATATGCTATGCAGCTACTAGGTTGCCCTTCATCTAACGTGCTTTCCGAAAGGACGTTCAGTGCCGCTGGAGGTTTTGTCACAGACAAAAGAGTGCGTCTGTCCATCGACGCTGTAGACCGGCTGACATTTATAAAAATTAATCAGTCCTGGATCAGCAGTTATCAATCCCCTGATGCTGACGTAACGGAATAGATCGGGGATGTCTTCTGCATTCACAAAACCTCCACCACTGCACTCTTCCACAATACCACAAAAGGGTTACGGTGTGAAGGCACTTGCTGCCATGAAAGGCACAATATTTGGCTGCACTGACGCCTGTGCCAGATTTATATCATTTTAATTTTTTGAACCGCAGGGTCCAACCCTGCACTCTTCCACAATACCACAGAGGGGTTACTGTATTATGATGGCCCTTGCAGGCCTGGCACCAAAAGCACAATATCTGGGTGCACTGACGCCTTGACCAGAATCATATCTTTTCAATATAGGACCACATGGTCTACCCCTGCACTCTTCCACAATACCACAGAGGGGTTACTGTATTATGATGGCACTTGCAGGCCTGGCACCAAAAGCACAATATCTGGGTGCACTGACGCCTTGACCAGAATCATATCTTTTCAATATAGGACCACATGGTCCAACCCTGCATTCTTCCACAATACTACAGAGGGGTTACTGTGTGATAGTACTTGCAGGCCTGGCACCAAAAGCACAATATTTTGGTGCACTGCCACTGACGCCTGTATCAGATTCATATCCTCAGAGGGGTTACGGTGTGACGGAACTGTTGGGGATGCTAAAGGACCAATTTTGAAGCACCTATTGTTACTTTCATCCAAAGCCTGCATAAGTTTCACAATAATTTAGCCAAAAAAATCAGTAAACTTTTTCTGCGTGTACGAAAATGTCTCCTCTTTTCATACAGACTGCCGCCCCAAGCAGTTGTTTATGGATAGATTAAAGGAAAAGCATTTACCGTCAAATGAAATGTCATTTTTTTGTTTTTAAGTGTTTCTATACATCCTAGAAATCCGCCACTTCACGGGCAGGTTATGGGGACCTCCTAGGCACGATATTTAAAGGAATTTTTGGTTTTTATTTTTAACCCTTATTTCATGGAAAACTCAATGTCCCTTTAAAAACGTTTTTTTTAAAACTTTTTGTCCTTGTTTCCTGTCCCCCAGGGCACTACCCGGACCCCCATACACCTTTTATGGCAAATATCTAGCATATATGCCCTCTTGGAGGGCACTCTAAAAACCGAATTTTCAGCCCCATTGACTTGCATGGAGTTCGGGTTCGGACCCGAACATATGGGAAGTTCGGGTTCGGGCCCGAACCGAACTCGGGGGGGTGTTTGGCTCATCCCTAGTCAGGAGTCCCAAAGAAACCTGACATCATTAAAAACCCAGAATGTGATCAAGTGAGGGTTCTCAGGGGACTAGAAGAAAGAAATAGTCTTCAGACTTCAAAACCTAGAGGTGGAGGAGAAAGAGAAAAAAGTAATTTTAACCCCTTAACGCCGCAGGACGTACAATTACGTCCTGCATTAGGCGGGCTTTAACGCCGCAGTACGTAATTGTACGTCCTCAGCGTTTACAGCCCCCCTCCGGTAATACCTCCTCCGTTCGCTCCCACGCTGCTCTGACTCCCGCGGAGTCAGATCAGTGTGAATCCCTCCCCTGGCTCACTGACGTCATCGCGCCGGTGGCGCGATGACGTCAGTTTCAGGCGTCCCCCCCCCCCCTGCCGGCACAGTGGAAGTGCTTGAAGAGGAGGGAGGGATCCTATCCTATCTCCCCATCGCCGGGGACCAGGCGGCTGTGGCCAGCATCGCTGGAAGGGTCACAGCCTGACCTTTCCAGCGATGTAGGGGGTTAACCCCTTAGTAAGGAGTTAACCCCTTGGTTAACCCCTTACTAAGGGGTTAACCCCTTAGACTGTGGCCTTTTTTCCGGTGGGGGCCGCCATCTTGGATGGCAGCCCCCACCTCTGGGTCCCCTCCGCGTCAACTGGCTCATCGCGCCATCGCGATGATGTCATCGCGATGATGTCTGTTAACCGGGGAACCCCCTAGCTAAAAAGGGATTTCCTAGGGAATTCCCATATAGGAGATAGGGGGCTCTTTGAACCCCTTTATATCCTGATCGGTGGCAGCTAGGGGGTCATGTCTGATATTGCTGGAAAGGCCAGAGCATGGCCTTTCCGGTGATATCAAACATGACCATGTTAAAAGTAAAATAAAAGTTAAAAAAAAATTTAAATTCAAAATAATAAAAAAATTTATAAAAAAATAAAGTTTTTTTTTTTTTTAAAATGCAGCACTATTGTTCACATTTCAATTATAATGTGAACAATGATGCTTCACTAATGATTTTTTTTTGGGGGGGGTTTAGCTAAAATCACGCAATTTCTCCCCAAAAAAAAAATGGGTTCCCAGTTCTAATTTTTTTAACAAATCTACCCCATAGCATATGACTGCAAAGGCTCGGATAATAAATTTAAAAAAAACCAAAAACACTTTACACACTGTGGATGATTTAAATTTTATTGAAAATTCAAATTTTTTAATTTTTTTTTACATTTTTTGTTATAGCATTTTGGCAGGGCATGACATATACATATAATAATGATATATTATTAATCTGCCGAGTCTGCCGGAAAGAACGATATATAATTTGTCTGGGTGGGATAATAATACGTGACTTGAAACTGCGTTTAAAAACGGTCAAAATTAGCTCCGCAAACTTCTACTTCGAAACAGCGCCGAAGTTGTAAAATTACTCCCGTCCTTAAGGGGTTAAGAGAGAAGTAAAAAAAAAAAGGACAGAAAGAGGTGGGGAAAAATATCCTTATCCCATATTCAAAAGTGGTCAGGCTGTGGGGCAGAATTTCGTGGACAGAAGTACATTAGCCACAGTATAGCCAGAAAAGGCAAAGCATCCCAAGTGACTCCCAGATTGGACAAGTGGGGATCTAGCAGCTAACACTGCATCTCAAGACTGGGCATATCCTTACAATTACCTCCTGTGTCGGTCGACGGGGCATTCCAACTACCATAGTGCATGTGTAAGTTGTGGATAGGTAGCAGTAAAGTCCCAGGAACATGATTCCAACAGAGTCTGCTGTATATGCTTGTCATCGACTGGTACTGTCCCCTCTGCTGTCAGAGAAGGCATGCAATCCATCGAAAGTGGAAACCACAAAATTGACCTATGTGTCCTTGAATCCTGAAATTGCTCTTCTCCCAGTAAACCTTTTGCAGGTATTTTCTGGTATACCCATCTGGGCTCTCAAAGCTGCAGGAGCACAGCATGTCATCTTTGTTTGCCAGCGGATGTCTCATTTTGTACAGATGAATTGGATATTAAAAATCTCGGGTCATCAAATGAGATTTACAGGTTAGCACGTTTTACATGTAAGTCTGCTAATTCAAGAGCATGTACACTTTATGCCAGTGCAGTTGCTGGATGCTTTGGGTATTGGCTGGGGATTCAGCAACACAGCCATGCCCGGGATACTCTTTGACTCTGTAGATACAAAATAAATATATGTTTTCGTTTTAATCTGTAGTTCTAATAAACATTGCTTTTAGTTTATCAGTCCACATCTGCTTTTGTTGGAGAAAATTGTATATACCAACATTCTATGGTTTCATGACTCCTATACCCAGCGTTTCCTTAATAGAACTAGTGCGAGAAACAAGGGATTTCACTATTACACATAAATGGTATTACCATTCCGTGGAATTTCAAGTAAATCTATAAAACGTGCAGACAGGTGAACCAATTAGTAGACCAACAGAGAGTCAGGAAGTGCAGTGCATCGCTGGCTGTTTTAATGACCTCATTTTTTAAGTGCTTGTACTCTCAAGGTGCCTTGTGGTGTAATAGTAGCTGGTTTATGTACTCCAGAGGTGATTAAGATCAGCTGTGGGTTACTGGGCCAGTTATATTTGTCAAAACAAAGCTATGCCCGTGAGATAATTTCCCACTCAGGAGAGCCGATAGCAAACATGGCTGCCTTCCAAACAATACCAGATGCTGCAGTGCTGGATTTAAATGCATATAGAGTGCCTGCCAAATGGATGTATGCAATTAAAGGTTAGAAAACAGCCTTATCTGTATGGGTTTAGCACTGGCGCTTAAATTTATCAATTTGAGAAGCTGATATGAGCCATTAATATGATGTAGTACACACTGTATTTTTATATGAATGACAACAATATGACTACTTTGTTTTGAATTAGACATTGTATGACTTTTCAGCTTTATACAAGCAGACTCCATTATGTCCACATGTTCTTTGCTCTAGTTATCCCTTGTTTCCTGAGCAAAGGACGGCTATTGGATAACTATCCATGATGATTTAGAACAGCCGGTCCCATAATGCACAGTCAGATGAGCATCAATAGACTGATATGTAGGGATATGTAGCTCTGGAAACAGGGTCTATGGGTAGGCTACGTTTCGTAGAACTCTCCGGAGCTCTTGTACTGTAGTCCTATAATGATTTGTCTTTTTGTCATGCAGTACTTGAGGTATTGGTCACTCCAAGCCACACAGATCCAGGAAAGGGGTGACGGGTGTAGCGCTGGTTTTAATTCACTGTCGTTGTAGTACTCGCTTTTGGCCACCAGAGGGAGACAGGCGCGATGTAAGACTTTGGACATTGGGACTACATTTTCCAGCATGCTTTGCAGGCGGGAACAGGAAGTGGGTGGGGAAAAGAGAGACTGACATCCGCAGCCTCGTGGAGAGAACCGGCAGAGCGCGCTGAGGAGTGAGAAGACGCGCAAGACGCAAGTGACGGGGATAGCGATCGCGACCAGGCCAGAGCACAGGTGCGGCCTAGCAGAGCTGGAGATCGGTTTCCCCTTTTACTGGTCGAAGACCTAGTGATCCACCGCTAGTAACCCTACACAGATACAGAGTAAGCTGAAGGACCCCGAGTTAGGAGACCGCAGACGATCTAACAGGGAGTGCAGGCGGTGAGCTGGACATCTTGTGGCAGACACAGACAAGCAAGACAGCGGATCCGGTGGCACAGAATCCCAGTCAAAATCGAGCGGAGAGACGTCTTGGGTCGAGCGGAGCGCAGAGTATCTGGCGGATGGGTGAGAGGCCTTCCCGGCCACCGTAAAATAATAAAGCACGCTGCAGTTTTGTCAAAACCTACAGGGCCCCAACGTGACTAGTCGAAGATACACCTGAAATCATTCACTGGCCAGTTGAATATTGTACCCGGGTACCAATACACGCATACACCTACACTTTCTTGGGACACAACCTGTACGGGACTCACACTCCAGCCACGAAGGGGTTAAAATTCCTTTTCCTTTTCCGCTACGCGTTTCTCGCATTACGAACTACTGTAAATATATATACGTATACCGTGTTACTCTTTATATGCCAGTTTATTCAGTAAACTATATAATTTATAAAATCCACAACGGTGCTGGAGTATATTTATTCCCTAGTGCGGGGAGACTGACCCGAGGTTTAAATTCAGCGGCTCCTCCGGGAGTGAGCACTACACGGGTCAATGCCGAAAATCTGAATCAAAATAGCATCTAGCAGCAGATCAGTAGCTGCTCACACGGAGCACAGATCCAGTGAGTTTGAGATATTGACATCAGCCCTTCTAGACTTAGGTTGACAGAATTCATATTTCCCCAAAAAAACACATTCTGCCGACACCATCCACAAGACTAAACCTCAATGTTTATATGAATGCCCAGGCTGGCAGGTTGCGCTGTGTTCTACACCTGTTTAATGACTTGTAGTTGTGCACAGAGGAGGTGTCTGCTTTGTCAATTGGTCCGTTTGTCCACCTTTTAAGTGCTTGTTTATACATTATGGATATGTCTTTTCTAGTTCAAGCAAAAGAGGATGAAATTTACTTAACTAAAAATTTTAGTTTTGTAATTAAAAATGTTCCGTGACTACACATCCTAATAGAAGTGTTTTTTTTTGTTTTACAGTTTACAATCATTTAGAGTGACCACTGTATCTCTGGAGCCCTAAGGGCTAGAGGGACAAATGAGGAATGATTGGAAAAGTCAGAATATGGCCTTTCAAGTTATACCAAATATAACCAGATTAGGTTTATGCAAAATTAAAATACCAACATTTTATTTTTCTCTTTTATAACGCAGCACTTTTATTCAGTTTACAATTAAGTGAACAGTGATGCTGCGCTAACTCACCTTCTCTTTTCCCACACTGCTAGCAAGTGTGGAGCCGATGATACAATGCATTGTTTCATAGACAAACTAGAGTGTGGTGCTGCAGAGAGGAGAGGCAGGGGGGACTTTGGAACCCTGTATCTCTGAATTGTACACCGCTCAAGGTTAAGTGAGGCGTCATTGGAAAGGTCAGAGTCTGGTCTTTACAATGATGCCAAACATGACCATGTAATGTGTAAAAGTAAAAACCTGAAAAAAGTAAATGCAAAATTATTTTTTTTCTCTGTTCTACGCCAAAGAAAACTTAAAAAGTCATCTTGATAGGTTTCCTTTTTTTGTTTGGGGGGTTAGGGGCGCTCGACATTTTTGTGCCTACAAACTTCTGAGACGCAAATCTGGCCCTGTATACACGGGGTGCCTTTCGACACCGATAAACAGTGATGCTACCCCACTACTCCACTTGAGTGCAGTTGCATGCTATATAATATGCTTTTATTGATTTATACGATCTGCACTATTGGTTATCTTTTTCACTATATTGTGTATATACTATACAGCTGACAAATAACTGATCATTCTTTATCAAGGTATCCTATTTTCAAATGGACAGCATGCATAACTACCTGTCATGCCTTACCCCCACGGCGTGGCTGTGGTGTCATGGCGACCGTCGGCGTCTTCCGCATTGAGAGCTCCCTTGCCACAGGTTGCGATGACTTTTCGGTCCAGCGCTGGGGTTCCCTCGCTGACTCTCTCCCTTCCATCGGCCTCCCGCGTGGATGTCGTCACTCGCGGGTGGCGTGGGGCGCAATCCTCCTTCCGGGTCCCGCGGTGGACTCTCGAGTCTCGGTGGGATCTGGGGGGTCGGCGTCTCCCGACTCACCTTCGGGGCGTGGCTCATGCAGGTTCTGGATGGAGCCTGGGGAGACCCAGTGGGTAGAGGAGGCAGGGGAGGGGCCTCTTCCTGACAAACAGGCAGAGCCCATTACCTGCGCACCATAAAAGTTCGGAACACCAAAGGAAAGACGCTCAGTCGTCAGCTCCCTGTTGACTCCCTAAGCTATCCAAGTTCCTTGCATTTACTACCTGTCTGAAGCCTTGTTAAACGAACCCTTGCTTCCACTTGACTACGTCTCCAGCCTGCCTCCTTTTGTACCGTGCTCGATTCTGATTGTCCTCCCGGCTACCGACTCCTGGCTTCCTCCCTCGCTCAAGAACGAACTCTGCCTGAACCGACACAAATTCCATCCCAGGTTACGTCTCTTGCACTGTCCCTATCAAGTTATATCTGCATACTGGACTCCAAACAAACTTACGATACCATAGCATGCCAGAACGACTGAGCCATGACATGGAGCCCGCAGATGTGGCTGCTGCCTTGCATACCCTAACACAACAGGTGACGGCCATCGCCCCATCAGTACAAGAGCTGCAAGTAAGCCACACCGCGTTACAAGTACGAGTACAAGCCAAAGATGATTTTGCTACTGCTTTTATGGCCCCTGAACCTCCCGTCCTCCTACCGGAGCGATTCACCGGGGACCGCCGCTCATACCAATCCTTCGTGACCAGTTGCCAGGTGCTGTTCTCGTTAAAGCCTCGTACCTTCTGTAATGAGTACGTTAAGGTTCAAACTGTTATATCGCTGCTTTCAGGAGAACCACAATCATGGGCCCATCAACTACTGAGACTCCAAAGCCCACTCCTTGATACCTGGGAGACCTTCTTGTCAGCTCTAAACGATGTATACAATGACCCTTTTCGTCAAGATACCGCACAGCGAGAGATCAAGGCCCTCAAACAAGGTCGCCGTCCTGTAGAGGACTATGTTATGGAGTTGAAGCAGTACGCCCTTGATACCGCCTGGAATGAGATAGCCCTTATCAACCAGTTTCGCAGCGGTATATCTGACCAATTAAAAGATGAATTGGCTTGGATTGGCACTCCACCAACGTTGGATCTACTAATGCAAGCATCCATATCTATAGACCGACGACTCCGCGAAAGACGGCAAGAAAGAAATCTATGTCCGTGCAACCACGTCGTGCTTTGCCTCCTGCACCTCCTGATACCACCAGGGCTTTGGTACCTTATGCACCTCATACCACCCAAGAGGAACCAATGCAGGTTGGAGCAACCGACAGACGGCTTCCACCGGAAGAAATGGCATGTCGTAGATCGAACCGTCTCTGCCTATATTGTGGTCAAGCTGACCACACCGTCCGTTTCTGCCCTGAAAAGACGGAACGTGGAGGTAAGAGAATGAATACCCCCTTCATAATCCTCATAGTGAACCATTGATGATCACCCCACATTTGTCTATTTCTATCTTCCTACAAATGACCAACACCTCACCCTACCCGCCATGATTGACTCCGGCACTAGCGGCAGCTTCATGGACTTATCACTTGCCACTAAATTGTGTGTACTTGTAATCAATAAAGAGCACCCTGTTAACGTGAAATTGGTTGATGGCTCTTCATTAAAATCAGGGTTGGTCACCCTAGAAACCGTTCCTATGAAAATGTCTATCGGTGATAACATAGTGAAAATGTTTCCATTGATTTAGTTGCCTCACCACTTTTTCAAGTTATCCTGGGATTACCCTGGTTACGCACCCATGATCCAGTCATACGTTGGGGACCAGGAACGATAGCGTTTATTTCCCCCCATTGTCTCCAACAGTGCATGAAACAAACCGTTAAAAGTATCAATTCTATTCTAGATATACACATGGAAAAAAGAAATGTCATTATTCCACCCGCCTGCACGGAATACCAGGACGTCTTCAACAAGACAAAAGCAGAGACTCTTCCTCCTCACCGGGTCTATGATTGCCCGATAGACCTCCTTCCTGGGGCCGCTATCCACTATGGCCAAATATACCCGTTATCCGAGCCAGAGCTTAACATATATCACTTGATAGTGAAGGGGTTAATATGAAAGAATTCTCATCCTGTCTGAAATGTGGGTAGGAGGGTGCTACAATCCCCTGCTTCTACACCTCTGCAAGGGTAAAGGAATTCTGGGTGAGAAGAGATACGATCATACCTGGACAGTGTCATACAGTTGCCGTTGCCCCTTCCCCACATTTAACAATACTCTGAAACTTGCCTTAAAGAACCTGTGGACACTCCTGATTCATCCAAGTGATTCCACTGGTGGCCAGGAAATCCATTCTGGATAATGGCAAATACACCAACATTGACAATGTGCAAAACCAAACTGTACGATGTGTATTGAATGGACTGGATTCAGGCTTTGTCAGCCAAAGACTCATGCCACACGCTGGCTGGGAGGCATGCAATATAAGCCAGCAGGGCGTGCTATGCCATCCTGCCGTGTTCAGGACCACCTTCTGCTGGGACAGCAAAGCAACGGCATGCTGCGTTAAGGAGTCAAGTTTTATTTTACCTTATTTATATTTGTTAATTCTCTGTTAAAGGGAGGCAGATGGACCTGAATGCCATGGGTCGGCTTAACCTGCCTTGCTGCTCTGTGGCAAATCCTCTGGCTGGCACTCCCTTCCCTTCAGCTGATCGCCATCATTGGCTGCAGCAGGAGTGCCTGAACTCAGGGAAGGGAGAGTGCAGGGTGTGCTATGCCGCCCCTCAGCATTCAGGCCCACCCACCTCCGGTACAGCATAAAATGCCCAGCTGTGTTAAGGGGCTAATATTATAAAATGAGAATTTCTTTGGTATCGGCAGTCAGAATTGTAACCCCAACACTAACTGTACTATGTTCATGTGATTGTTTAAAAAATATATATATTTTACAAAAATTTAAAGAAAATACCTGGTGTCACTTATTAATATGTTAAGCTTAATGTTTACTGAAACTGCAGAAGCTTGTAAGTCCTTTCTGATTTTCCCCTCTTTTACCATTCGTCTGGCCGCCTCTCTCTTTCATTAGTATTGTCCATTTTCATTTTCTTTTCCAATTCCTGTTTTGTTTTCCCCTCAATTGATTCTAAGAAAGTGATCTTTTGGCATAAACATGTTATCGCGTAGACATCCTGTCTTATTCTACAGAGTTTTATCTTTTAGATTTCCAAACTAGGCCCAACAAAATTTACAGTATTTTTACGGTAATATAATGCAGTAAACTTTATCTCTCTTTAGCACAGAGGGGGTCTTGGGGGGGGGGCTAGAAAGCGAGAGTTATAGTATTTTTCTGTTTATAGGATTTGAAAACCGCAGATGCCGATATGTAGGTTTCATATACTGTAACTTTGGATTCTGAAATACAACAGACCGGTTTACCTGTATTTCTTAGCCTGAAGTATGAAATTAAATTAGGCCTGCATTGACCTGATGATTGGGGTGACTCCGAACGAGAATTCTAGGAATGAGGCATGATCATTTAGTAATGTCAGCTTTTGTAAAAAGAGATGACATTTGTGTTTCCTTTGTGTCCTGTTATTATACAAATGCTCACCAAGATGAACATTAACTTACTTTGGGAGCACACTAGGTTAGCAGCTGGAGGGGTTAGATATTCATTATATTGCGCTCATGCGGCCAATTGGATGCCATTGTTTTGAGGTATTCACAAAGATTAGCTTTGATTTATAGAAAAATATGGTGGTCATAAAAACTCAGAAGGCCGCCCAGTGGCAGCTGATTGACAGCCTTGAGTGCAAAGGGGAGATCTCTGCTTTGGAAAGCTGTCACAGTCTCCAAGGCCAGACAGAAGGAAGCATAGAGGCACTTGGCATACACAAATCAATGAAGTGGTCTTGGTAGCTTGGGTGTCTCTTTCAATATCTGCACTCGAGTCCAGCACCAACCAAAGGTGCAAAAATCCAAGTTTAATACAATATAGAGAATACGGTATCTACAAAAAACTATGGCCTTTTAAAGGAAAGTACATTTTCATGTAATGTTTGCTGCGATTCTTGTTTTGGATCGCCCAGTTACAGAAGATTAAACTGTATTTCTATTGTATATAATATGTTTAACACACGAACAGGATAAATAAATTAGATTGTTTCTCTTATTGAGAAAACCGCGTAATCTATATTTCCTGCGACTGATAAATTAAACTTTTTTCCTCGACTCATTAAAATGTTCCTATTATTAGCCAATTTCTTTTATTTATATAAATGATAATGTTTGAAATACAGAGTGAAATTTGCTGTGTCTGGTGATGTTTGGCGCTGTGTTTTAAACAGAGGATAAAACAGATCAAATAAAACATGTAATAGATAAAAAAGAACATATGCTGTCACTCGGAGCAACAGCTGAACTGTACTGTAATCCAGAAAACACAGACCTCAAACATTTGGTTAATGGAAATAAATGTCTGGCACGAGTGCACATTTTTTGGCTTTTATTACATAGGTGGAATTAGAATTGAGCTTTTGTAAAATAAAAAAGGGAGAGGTACTGGAAGTAACTCTAGGAGAACTTGGTTGACCTTACATTTGTTCTCCTCATGGTTATTATGTGCAGTGTTTTTTAGCTGTAGAGGGCAAGAGCTTCTTATATGATTAGTAAGTTTTTAAGTACTTGAGACGGCATGCATTCTGGTACTTGCTGTGCAGAAGACTCCTGTAGGACAGCTCTTCCACTTTGTTGGCACGCCAACGGACGTACATGATGGCAAACTTTGATAAGTAACCCAAAATGTTAATGTATATATACTTATTTTTAGCATAAACTCCTATGTAGGTAGGTATTATTAGTATTCTTTATTTATAAAGCACCAGCATATTCCACAGTACTTTACAATGGGCACAATATAGACAGGGTTACATTACATTGAACAACATTTGACAAACTAGTACAGGAGGAAGCGAGGACCCTATTCCCTTGGGAACTCACAATCTAGAAGGGTTGGGGTGGACTGCAAGGTTAGCGTGATGGACTGTAAGGTGAGCGTGATGAACTGCAAGGTGAGCGAGATGGACTGCAAGGTGAGCGCGATGAACTGCAAAGTGAGCGTGATGGACTGCAAGCTGAGCGTGATGGACTGCAAGGTGAGCGTGATGGACTGCAAGGTGAGCGTGATGGACTGCAAGGTGAGCGTGATGGACTGCAAGGTGAGCGTGATGGACTGCAAGGTGAGCGTGATGGACTGCAAGGTGAGCGTGATGGACTGCAAGGTGAGCGTGATGAACTGCAAAGTGAGCGTGATGGACTGCAAGGTGAGCGCGATGGACTGCAAGGTGAGCGCGATGGACTGCAAGGTGAGCGTGATGGACTGCAAGGTGAGCGTGATGGACTGGTTACGTCAGTGAGTTGGGTGGTAGGCTTCCCTAAATAGGAATGGCTTAAGGGAGCATTTGAAGGAAGAGAAACTAAGGAAAAGTCTGACTGTACGAGGGAGAGCGTTACAGAGGATGGGGGCAGAGCGTGAGAAATCCTGCAGTCTATGGCTGGGGTCAGACGAACGCAGTGCAAACGTGCGTTCAGCCGCACGTTATTACGGCCGTAGTAGCAGCAAATGACGTCCAATATACGAAGTACGGCCGCACGAAAGTTCGGCTGCACAACACAAGCGGCAAACGAATGCATTTTTTTGAGAACGCAGAACGGCTAGTACTGATGCACAGAGTGCGCTGCCTAGCGGCGTGTGTGCGTGATTAGGAGACATCAGACGCTGCACATGTCCGGCCAACATCATGTCCATTTGTTTTTAATAGCTCCGTCAAAAATCACGGCCGAAATTGCGCATCGTATGACCGCTATCGCGTCTTCCGTGAAAAAATGCGCTCAGACGCATCAACGCACTTTTTGACGGTAGACGTGAAAAATGCGTTCGTCTGACCCTAGCCTATCATGGGAAGAGGTGATGCGGGGAGAAGCTAGGTGCAGGTCACTTTTTGACTTTAGGGAGCGGGCTGGGGTGTATTTGGTGATTAGTGAGGACAGGTAGTGGGGAGCTGAGTTAGTGAGAGCTTTGTAGGTCAGGGTAAGGATTTTGAATTTAATTCTGCAGTGGATGGGGAGACAGTGAAGGGACTCGCAGAGGGGAGCAACAGAGACCAAGCAGCGGGTGAGGTGGATGAGCCTGGCAGAGGCATTCAGAATGGATTGTAGGGTGGAGAGGTGGAAGAGGGGGAGGCCAGCTAAAAGATTATTGCAATAGTCAAGTCAGGAGATTACAAGGGCGTGGATAGTTGCTTTGTGGTGTCAGCGGTAAGAAATTTGTGTCAGCGGTCGAATTCTGGAAATATTACGTAGTTGGTAGCGGCAGGAGGAGGAAAGAGACTGGATATTTGGGATGAAGGAAAAAGCTGAATTAAGTGTAACTCCGAGATGACGAACCTGGCTTGATGGGGAGATAGTGGTACCCTCAACCATGATAGAAAAGTCAGGAGGTGGGGAGGCATTAGAAGGTAAGTGCACTTTAATGGTTTGTAAAAGTAGTGTTCTGTCACTGTACTATTGTGAACCACGTCTCTAGGTCTTCAGGACCTGGACGACTTGAAATCATTGAGGGAACAATGCAGCAAACAGTACATTGAGTGAGTGTTCACTGTCAAATTCCTAAAGATTATTTATTTAAAAAAATAATAAATGATGGGTTCCACCGCAGATTTAGGGCAGCAAGCACAGAGCGTTCAGAAGCTCAAAGAAGTTCTGAAAATAATAAGACCTGAGCAGTTTCATTTACAAAGAGTGTTGCAATGCTTGATACAGACCTTGAGAAGGAGCCGTAACGTTACAGCCCCTTCTGTTTCTGATTGGTTTCACGTCCACCTTGCTAAGAGGTGAAACTGAGCCATTGCCCACAGTTTGCTAATTTCCAGGATGATTCCTGGACCCTTCAGGCATTTTTAGTACAGTCCAGGATGCAATATTGGTACAGCATCCACAATCTCTCCATTCAGCCCTTCCTGAGAACAGCGACTACCACCAGCACGAGGACACCATTCATATGGAGTTAAATTATTGGCCCTACAAAGAGAAGTTTTGGCTTTTAGAGACCAGTAACATTTTTGGTTTTGCTCCACGGGAAGTCAGATATC
Organism: Leptobrachium leishanense; assembly: GCA_009667805.1. Classification (NCBI taxonomy): domain Eukaryota; kingdom Metazoa; phylum Chordata; class Amphibia; order Anura; family Megophryidae; genus Leptobrachium; species Leptobrachium leishanense. The sequence continues at coordinate 78,129,290 of CM019065.1, forward strand.
TTTAAGAAACCTCTCAAGCTGCCTCCAGACTCTGATCAGACGGACTATGACCTACCAACCAACCAGGACTGGTTGGTCGGCACAATTTTAGTTTGTTGCAGCATAATCTTTTTATAGTTCTCTGACTGCAAGAAATGCTGTTTCTATCATTGGTTATATTTTCTTCTGCTTTGTATGTGGCTAAACCTGGAGTAATTCTTTCATTAGCCTTGTGATTTTGGACCATTGTAAGGATCTCATTCAGGATGATATGCACTGAATATCTCTGGAGATTGTGAGTGGCCAATCGCACCCACTCCTCTCAAAATAAGAATGCCTTTAAACTGTTTTGTAAAGTGCATTTTGCAAAAATATATCACCAAACTGATGCATGGAATTGATTAAAGGAGATGGAAAACATTTGGTTGGTGCCATTGCTGGTTGAGAAAGCTGACAGGGTTTTCTCAAGTTCCACATATTATGTTTAATACTCTCTGATCCAACATAAGATCTTTGTTGGACGAAAACATAAAAAGTTTTCCTTTTTGTGATAATCTAAAGCGATTTTATTTATCTGTTGTTCATTCTTGGCAAAGATTCAGATCACATTTAGGTCAAAGTTCTAAAGGAATGGCAAACAAATGTATCTCTCGCTATAAACACCTTGCCTCTATCAATCCTCTTTTTCAGTATATAAACATCCTGCCATGTCTCTTTTTTTTTATTTATGGGATTTCATTGTTATATTTGTGAAATCTGTTAAGTCAACTTAAATACTACCTGCTGTGTGTGTTTTACGCTCATGTAAACTCATTATTTGCTTATGTAATTCCGTTTGTCAAACCCTCATTTTTGCGTATGGTGGACAAGGATTTGCAAGAGTGGATGCTTTATTTTACAATTACTCTGAATAATATATACACTTAATTAGAACCTTAAAAAATATCTCTAAAATGTTAACTTCTACACCAAAATATGCTTGAAATATGTAATTAGGCTTGGCAGACAATACTACTAGGAACAGTTGAAGTGTGACTCGTTTGAAATGGTCATGCAGACTGCCTTTATGAGAGTGACAGAAAATGGGATGACATTGTGTTGGTGGCGCCTCCATCCTTTTTCTTTTATTATTCTTTCCAGACCTACTTCTTGGAACATATTTTAGGACCCTACAAGATGCCCTAATAAAGCATTCAATACCACTTGTGTAAGAAAAAAAGGTGTGCATCCTTCAAGGTCCACTTGACATTAACTGCATTACCAAAGAAAGGACACAACCCACATCTGCTGCTTTAGTGCTAGTCCTTGATGGTCCTTAACCCTTTCACTGCTGAGCCATTTCAGCCCTGTGTGGTGAGCTAATTTTGACCATTCCTTGACGATCATGTTTAAACAGGATTTGAAGTCGTGTTTTTGTCACGTTTCCACTAGTTCCAGCCATGCCCCATGGTGGTGAGAGCAATCCAGGCCAGCTTTTCCCTATCTGGGTTTGGCCATTCCACCCTTTGCCGCTCCTGGCTTCCCCTGTGGCTGTAAGGCCTGTAGGTCACATGTCCTAATTGCTCCATCCTGATCACTATTTAAATGCAAGCAGCAGAGCAGCCCATTGCTCTTGCATGGATTCCTGTTCCTGAGAGTTCTTGTGGTGTTCATGTTTCCTGGTTCCTGAGTTACTGCTTCCCACGTCTTGTCTTGGATTTTCTGTTTTGATCTTGGCTTATTCCTGACTATTGTCTGCTCCCTGTACTCTGTGTTATTGATCTGTGTACCGAACTCTGCAAGTGGGACTTTTCCTCCTGGCTCTTGATCCCTTGGCTCCAGTCCTCAATATTCTATATTTATTCCTTCTTTTATGTTCTGTGTATTTACCCAGCAGTATATATTTATCCCTAGCACAGAGGCCAGTATAAGGACCTAATTTCTGTTCAGGACTCCCTGTGTGTTGTTGCTAGTTGTCTTGTTTAACCCTCGCCCTTCCTGTTCTCCTGTCCGGGTTATTTCTTGTTAGGTTTTCATTAGGCAGAAGACCATTCAAGGATCTTACCCCAGTGTTAGGGATCCCTTTTAGAGTTCTTCTGTATTATCCTTGTTCTACTGCCATTCTTATTACAGTCCTGTTATATCTTGTCTTGTATCTGTGTAGCATCTTTGTGCTGTTGTCTGTGTCTATGCAGCCAGCTGCTAACCTGCCTAAAGGGCTATATATCCTGAACAAAGGGCCAACCTTCGCACAAGCTATAGGCCCTCCTGTCCGTTTTATTATAGAACCCAGACAAATTATATCTTTCTTTTTTTTTTTTCGGTGGACGCAAAATATTTCATTACTATGTGAGTGTGTCATATCATGTCAGACTGCTATAAAAAAGAATAAAAGACAGATCCCTTCCTCCACCTAATAAATTCTGGAGTTAAGAGCGTGTAATGGACATCATGATGTGTCAGTCCCTGCTGATTATCTCGCATTGGTCAGGCACTTAATCAGCCTTGCCAGGGTGGGAAAAGCCACCAATCGTGGGATTGGTGAAAGGGTACATTTAATGGACAACACTCATTACATAATATATTACAAATAATATTATATTACATCAATTGTAATATATTACAATTAGTAATATATTATTAACCACTTCGCTGCTGAGGACGCGCTCAGCGTGTCCTCAGCAGTCCCGCTGGTGTGCTGAGGACGCGCTGAGCGCGTCCTCACATTGGGGTCAGCGTTCGGCCGGTTCCGGCCGATCGCTGGTCCCTCCGGTGCGGGCTGACATCCTGGATGTCAGCCCGGCATCCGGACCAGCAGCCGCCAGAATTAGGTGTAATCGCAGGGGCGCGATGACACCTAATTCAGGCGCCCCCCCCGCATGTGCGGAGGAGGCGCCTGAAAGGGAGGGGGGGGGAGGTCCTTCGGACCTCTCTCCCTCCCGATCGGCGGCGCACAGGGGGTTAACCCAGGCATCATTTGGAAGGGCACAGCCTGCCCTTCCAAATGATGCCTGGCATTAACCCCTGGGGAGCTGGATCGCGAATCGGCGCTGAAAAGCGCCGGTTCGCGATCCTTTCCCGGAGCTGGCCGACATCTTGGATGTCGGCCAAGCCTCCGGGAACTCCCCCAGAGGACTGGCATCATCGTGCGTAGCACGATGACGCCAGTCCTAGACTTAACCCCTAACTGCCACCAACTGTGGAGATAGGGAGTTCCAATGAACTCCCTATCTCCCGATCCGTGGCAGCTAGGGGTTAAATTTGGTATCGTTGGATCGGCCAGAGCATGGCCGTACCAATGATACCAAACACTACAGTGAAAAATTTTGTAAAAAAAAAAAAAAAATTAAAAAAAAAATTAAAAAAAATTAAAAAAAAAAATTAAAAAAAAAAATTAAACACTTTTTTTTTATTTTTTTGGGTTTGCTAATGCAGCAATATTGTTCCCATTTCAATTATAATGTGAACAATGATGCTGCACTAACGATTTTTGTATGCGGTGCGTTTGTTAAAAATAGTGTCATTTTCCCCAAAAAAAAATGTAACGAGACCCCATCTCTAATTTTTTTAACAAGCGCACCCCATACAAAATATAACCGCAATTGCTCGCATGTTAAAATGTGGAAAAAAACACTTTACACATTGTAAATTATTGAAAATACATATTTTATTGCATTTTTTGTTATAATATACAGACATGACATAACGTATACATATAATAATGACATATTATGAATCTACCGAGTCTGACGGAAAGAACGATATATAATATGTCTGGGTCATATACTAAAATAAGCCTTCAAAACACGTTTAAACATGAGGCGCAAAACAGGTAAAAATGACCTCAGCATAGGGGCGGGAAAAGCCTCAGCAGCGAAAGGGTTAATGGATATATTTTCAGTCATTTTAAAAACCTGATATCTTTATAGTGGGCTGCAAATAATTTTTGTACTCTTTGTCATTACATAGTGTACTCATGAAGGGCCAGATGTGGCCATCCTACGCTCTTGTGGAGTACTGGGTAATGTGTGCCAATGAGTCCCATATTGCTTTTTTCTTGGTGGTCTGGAGGGTCTGCTCTAGGATAGATTGTATATTGAATAATTCACTCCTGACCTCTCATAGAAAAATGAATAGCTATGCAAACTGAATGTTTGAAAAGAGACACATTTAACACAGCAAAGGGTCCACAAGTGTTGCCAGGCAAGCTGGAGCAAATCTGTGTTTACTCGTTCAGGTGAACTTTGTTTACTCTTTTGTTCCAGTCCTCCTGCACTTAATATGCTACAGAGGTGAAGTTTGCAACAGACACTTTTTCACTGCTTGAATATCCCCTATACACCAGTTTCTGATTGCTAACTTCTTACAATAAGTAAACACTTGGCTGCCAATTTGGTTGTCTTTCTGCACTTTGTTAACTTGCCAGAGTGTGTGAAAAGTTGACCATTCAGTCAATCAAATGGTGACTCACTTTGAGTGTTTTTTGTGAAAGCCAATCTGTATATGGGCAAAAGTAACTCTATAATTGCCAAGTAGCACACACTCTGTTGTGGCTTGGTTCTTTGGAAGTAGACACACGTTTTAAAACCTTCACAGCACTCCTTAGGTATTGGAATAGTCGAATGAGTAACACGAGTTATCTGTTGTGCTGCTACTCCTCACCATTAATTATTGCACCCAACTACAACATGAAATAGATACAAAATTAAAGATTGTCTGTGATAATCAGACCTTTACAAAGCAATATATCCTGATTTTCACAATGGAATCATATGTAGCGCTCACTCCCGGAGGAGCCGCTGTAAATGAACCACGGGTCAGTCTCCCCGCACTAGGGAATAAATATACTCCAACACAGTTGTGGATTTTTATCATTTAAATAGTTTACCAAAATAATAGGCAGATGTTGAGATACGGTATTCACAGATATTATTACAGTACTTTCGTATTGCGGTAAAACGCGTAGCGGAAAAGAACCGAAACACAAGGCGTCGTATTTCGGAAAATAAAATATTCGTAACCGAACATAAAAGAAATGCAATTGCACGAATATTCAGAAAAAGGGACACGTAGCGGAACCCCAGAATATACAATCTCTTCGTATCACGGTAAACGCGCAGCGGAAAGAGAAAAATATATTTCGGAACGTATCTTTAACCCCCGTTCCGATTCGTAACAAAATGAGTCCTGCACAGGTTAAGTCCCGGAATGTAAAAGGTGTATATGTGTGTAAGGTACCCGGGTACTGTTCAACTGGCCAGTGAATTTACTTAAGAAATGTCTTCGACTAGTCAAGTTGGGGCCCTGTGGACTTTAAAGAGAAAACAGCAGCGTGCTCTTTGTATTCTAAACGGCCTTGGAGGCCTCTCACCCATCCGCCGGTTGCTTTAGGCTCCGCTGACCCAGGACGTCTCTCCGCTGGATTTTGACTGGGGATACTAGCGGCCGGATCCGTTGTCTGACTTCCCGTAGCTTGTCCACGACTTTTCCTCAGCTCACCGCCTGCTCTCTGTACCCGATCAACTTGCGGTGACTCCTTACTCGAGGTGTTCGAGGTCTTCGGTTGGTTCCATCTGCAGCAACTCTGGAACTTGGAGGGCTCCTTCTCTTGCGGCTGAATGACCCGGTAACAGAACTGACAGGTCTCACTTGCTCTCCGCCCTAGGCCCTCTCACAAAGTATGGCACTGCGTCTGCTCTCTCTCGTTCCCTGGCGCGCTCTGGCGCGTTCTCCACGAGGCAGAGGATGTAAGTGTCCAGTCCCCACCCACTTCCTGTCTTCTTGCAAAGCATGCCGGGCATTGTAGTCCCAATGTCCAGTGTCTCTGATCGCGATAGTCTCCATCTTGTGGCCAAAAATAGGTACTGCCACAGCAAGATTTTAACACAGCGCTACACATATTTTTATTTTTAAACTTTTTCTTCTTTTATTCTAACTTCCCCATTTACCGAGTTGTTATTTCCGTGCATGTGAACAGCCAGTCTTGTGTTCATTTCTATTCAGGTCCTGAAGTACATGGAAAAAAATGTGAAGAAGCCAAATCAGACTTATAAGCATACTCCTTTGATGGTTTTTAGTTACAAGGCAGGCTTTCAGGAGTGTGACTGCTGAAACAACATGGAATGATGTGCAAGGGTGCAGAACATAGGTTTTTATGGCTCGTAGGGTATGAAAGACCTAATAAGACACAAGATTGCTTGGGGTGTATAGTCCAGTGACGAGCTGTGGTGCTAGAGAATGGAACGTATAGTAAAAAGAAGGATCCAGTGACTTGATTAGGTATGACAAAACCTGCCGGGAATAAGCAGCTGTGCATAGAGACTAGCAAAACATTCAGGCACAAATGTCTACAACCAACCGGTGTTGATCATCTCTATGGGTCACATTAACGCTCCAACTTGCGAAGATGGTTCTGAAAACACTTACATAGGTTGTAACTAGATCACTCACTTATGCAACCATATTATTTTATTTTTTTTATTTTTTCTCCCTCCACCTAAAAGTTTCAGTTAGTCTTTCCATTGAGTTGTACAGTTTACAGGTCACATTAAAGGTGGAAAAAGTTCTGAAAAGATTTATCTTTGTCTAATTTTTTTTTTTACATCACTGAAACTTGCCATTTTAACAGGTGTGTGTAGACTTTTTCTATCCACTGTATATTACACACACATGATTGTTGGCTGCTAGATCTTGAACACATTTGGTGAGTCTTCTGTTTATGTTCCATAATCCTTTTTTTTTCTTTGTTGATTTCTTCTCTATGGAATCTTGTTTTATGTAGTCTTTTCCTCTTGTGTCTTCAACCACCTCCTTCTCCTCCTGCCAATCTGGGACGCTGCTCCCCTGTAAATTAAAATTAGCAAATAAATTAAAAGTAAACCGGAGACTTTTGAGATAAATTGCTGCCTGGAGAACCTTTGGTAATCTAAACATTGGTTGCCTTGGACCCAGGTAATCCTAGTTCTTGATTTGTCAACATGTGGGCATACACTCTTTCTTTCATTCTTGTCTTGAACAAACACACGGCTTGAGAAAGGCTGAACATAAAGCCAAAACATTGTTGATCTGCTTAATTAATTGCCTTTAATTTATTGGAGTGCCTGGCATCCCTCTTTTACATTCTGGCCATGAGACGGAGTGCAGCAATGCCTCTGTAAATTGCCCTCTGCTCATCTCTTCGATGCATAAAAAAATAAATAAAAAAAATTAGAGGTTGCAATATCCAACTTCTCCATCACAACTTGATATATTTTGTTTTGTATTTTCATTGGTGATCATTAATTTTATTTAAAAAAAATTTGTTTTCCATTATTTTAGCTACAGGTTGAGCACTCCTTATCTAGAATGCCAAAATTGGCAAGACTCTGAAAAATGGAATGTTTGGAGCCATCCATATTTTAGGAATTACAGATTAAGCGTTGTCCGGACGGCTGCTGCCACTTGGGAACCTGGCTCCGGAGCACTGCAGCAGACCATGGAACACTCTGGAAACCTCTCGGCAGCTCCAGCGTGTGACCTCTTGCCCAGAGTCTTGATGACTCCGAGCATCAAGTCTGGAGAGAGATCCTGCCGAGTATGTCCATGGTAGAGGCTGCAACAGGATGGAGATCACGGCTTCCTGCTGCACTCTCATTTATATAAACCAACAGATATCCCCAGATTCTGAGATCCAGAAGAATTTGGAATGATCGAGTACCGAGCGTCCCGGATAAGGGGTGCTCAACTTGTATTTTTGTTTTCAGTGATTTTTAAAAAATTAGTATTATTTTTTTTTTTAATCAATTATCTGATCAGGTGATCAACAGCACAAAATCCATAAAGAGCTTCTAGACGTCTGTTTGTTTGTTTGTTACCTTGTCACTGGATTCTTTAGCTCCTCACGGCTCACTGGCTAGGGTACTGAAAATAGCAATGGCTGGTTTTCTTTCACTCTCCATGGCAGTGCGAAACATAAACCTAAGTAGATCTGTGTAAATCTTTTTATGCGTGCCTAATAAAACAGATGGAAATGAATGCATACCTAACTGACAGAAGCACATATCTAAAGTCACTGGTGAAATATTCAGATCCGCGTTACCTGTGTGGTCCAGTATGGAACATTCTGAAGTCTTCATTTCTCTTTGCGAGGAGGGCTTTTCATAACCTTAGGAAGTGATTGTTTAAAGAATCAAGTGTTAAAATAACTTGCGAAAACTACTGATGACAGCTTAACATTAAAAGGTCATTTTAGGAGTCGAGCTTTGCCGCTCCGTTAGACGATGGAGCTGCTAGTTTTGTTTTTTTCAAGGATATCGTCTACAATCTTTTTTTTTTTTTTACATTTTTTTTTAACTTATTCTGCTGTTAAAATTATTTGCGAGTTGATGAGAAGAAAATATTGTCAGTGCCTGGTTTTAATGTCGCTGAATGGAATAATCACATTTTACTTTGAAACAATAGATGAATTGCTGAGCAGAGGTGGATTAAGGTTTTATGGCCTTTGATGTGCGTGGATCGCACAGATGGTTTCCCTCGTTCTTTTAAAAGGTGGGATAAGCCGTAGGATCTAAGGGAACAATGGTGATACATCCCACTTTATTATCCCGGAACATTTATTACGACTAATGCATTTTCTGTATTTATCTCATAAGTATTCATATTCTGCCTATGTACTTTTGTTCCTTGGCGGGTTCTTTTCCCCCAAAACTATTTTGGATCCACTTGATTCCATTCCCTTAGTTTCACTATAATTCATCAAAACAGTGCTATTATCCCTGCAACGTATGAATCATCAAAAAGCGTGAGAGCAGACAAAAGCCAGTCTCCTCACTTATCCTACTTTCATCTCCTCTACAATAAAAACGGGTATTCTTTATATAAAAAAAATCAGACCAATAATTTACAACTTAATATCCATTATTTGTATTCTACTGATGTAATGTCAATACAGCGTAATATTAAGAGACGCAATTTACTTAAAGAAACGCTCTACTCATCCTGACCACTTTCACATTTTAAAGGTGGTCTGGATGTGAGGAGTGTCCCCCCCCCCCACTGCCCCTTTCTGGCAGAAACACTGGGTGAAGTGAAAGAGTTTCCTCCATCCCACCCAGCATTACCGGCAGTCAAGATTTTGAATTTACTGGCTGTCGGTCACCAGATCGGTCGCTAGTGATGTCGGCACGCAGAGAGTGTGCTGACAGCGCCCTCTCTGCCTGCAATGAGTTTTCTAAAAAGCAGTGGTGGATTGGATTTGTGCGTACATGCTCAACTCCGATCTATCGCTCTGCACAAGCACTACGGACCTCGCGTCTGTAAAGTGCGCAAGTCTGTAGCAGTACGTATTTTGCATATTCTACACTACACACGTTCCTTAGGAGTGCATAGTAAAGCTTCAGGGGCTTCTGGGTTTGTAAACCCCTGAGCTGAAGAGGAGGAGCTGCATGTGCCGAGGGATAAAAGGTGAATAAAATCACCTAAAATAAAAAAAACTGTAATTGCAGACTCTGTCAGCAGCATCAGCTCAAGAGCAACAAAAACAGAACTCTATTTTGAATCACTTTTAATTGTATCTTAATTAGAGCTTCTTTGTGATCTTCCATTTTACATTGTTGAATTCTCCAGGCTTGGCACTATACTCTAAGGTAGAGGTCAGCAACCTTGGCACCCCAGATGTTTTAGAATAAGATCTCCCATGATGCTTATCCCCTCATTAGGTTAGCCGAAATTTAGTTCAAACACATCTGCAGGACCAAAGTTGCTGACTACGATGCTAGGCGTTATTCATCACTAAACACCATTCCCTCATTGAAGTAAAAAAAACTGTTCTTTCAATGAACTACGGTCGATCAAGTGTGTTGAATTCTCTAGGTTCTGAAGTTCATCAGTGTAGGTTTTAATGGAGTTTCCATTGGTGCTTCCACCAAAGTTCTTTGACGAAAATGTTTAGCCTAGAGCTCACCATAGTTTCCACCGGTGTATCAGTCGAAATTGTCTAACTTTGCTTTTATCGTTGAATTCATGTTTTCTGTCAGAGATCACCACTTTAAAATCACTACAAGTATATTCAGTGATGTTGCAAACAATGGCACAATTCTGAATGGAGAATAGCCATAGCTCCCCTTATTCAGCTCAGGGACTTCTGAACCCAAAAGCATACTTGTGTAGCATAGGAAATGCAAATTGTGGACCACTATGGGACTTGCAAACTTTACGTATGTCTCGTAGCACCTGCGCAGAACGACGGATCAAAACTGCGTGCATGCGCATCTTCGATCCACCACGGGCTCTCTGGGGCCGATCACTAGTGCCACTGGTCTCAGAGATGGTGACGTTGGCATACTCCCTGCCTGCCGACGTCACTAGTAACAGAGTAGGAAGCAGTAGCCGGGAAGTTCAAATTCCCCGCTTGCTGGTGACGCTGGGTGGTATGGAGCTCCACTTCACCCAGCATTTTAGGCAAAATGGGGGGTACACTCCTCACATCCTGACGATTTAAAAAATATACAGTGCTCAGGATAAGCAGAGTGTTCCTTTTAAGCTTTATTTCATTTAATTCTACATTGCAGAAACCTCAGACCCGTGAACCTTTCGAGATCACTCCGTGTTATTTAAATAATATTGCTTGTGTAGTTTTAAATTGGTGACATATATACCATAAGATTGATTGCAAAATAAGGGTTTGGTGTGGTTTATTAGGCACCTAATTAAAGAGACCTTCAGGGTATTTAATAAAGATATAAATGCTGCTAACTCCGGATAAGGTCATCCACCCTAACGAATTGGGTCCCGGGAGCGCAATATTTTAAATATATACGTTTAACAAATGTCACCCCTTATTATATAATCAAAGAGTGGTAATACCGTGCTTTACATTTGGAATAGAACATAAATTTATTCTTAAATTTTCTGCAGCGTCTTGCTCCGTAGTTGAAGACAGCCTGGACTTCCTGTATTTGCTCCTTGTGGTAGTTGGTCTGTATCTGAGTTGTAACCTCAATAACATGCACTTAGTCGGTATAAAACATAAAAAAAGTATTAAATTAAAAGGCATTTAAAAGACATATAATCATGTCCTATGGACCCGTGGGCCAGTTGTCCCAAATTGTAGTGCTGGGATATGCGTTTCGTCGGTCGCTATGCCGACTTCCTCAGTCCCAAAAAAATATCTGCTCCCGGGACCCAATTAGTTATAAAATATATACCAGAAGGCCTGCAGAGATCTTTCTCTGAAATATATAAAATGTATTTTTATCCGACTAGTTTAGCTCCTCAGTGAAAGAAATAATCAAGTGGCTATTGTCACCAGCTTCCCAGAAAGCAATTTGTCAAAAGCAATTATGCCCAAGTAAGAATTCCCAACGGACGGTGCCCATTGTGACAGACGAACCCTCAATTCTACCTTCAAGTCAATGAGTCAATGCTTGGAGAGTTGGTTTTGGAAGGAGCATTACTATAGCAGATGACATGAAGAATGTGGATAGCAAATACTTAAAGAATGATGTTATTTAGAACCCATGCTTCCATCCCGCTTAAATACAAGAGAAAGCTAAATGGCGTGCAGGAGATTGACAGCAAAGCTGTGAGTCAGTCGGGTCATTCCTTTCTTTTTGGAGTATTTATCTCCATGGTTAAAATCAATGGAGTAAAATAACAAACCGCCAGACTCTCTCAATGGATAATGAAATACTGTGAAGGATGACTGTGGGGACGTTCACTAAATGATAAACTGGGGGAGAATTGCAAAGAACGTTGCAACACATTTGCCATTTGTAGGCCACAAAAATGACCAAGTTGGTGAAGTTTTCAATCTCCCTAATAATAATGATCTGAATTTAACAATTCCTCACCAATTCACAGCTTAGTGGTTAGCACCTTAATCTCGAGATATTAACCATGTATTGCTTCCGGTACAACTGCAAATACACTGTATCTCTGTAGCTCCTCCCATTAAGCTGCCGTGTTTATGAAATTCAATCCATATGAAGGAGACTTCTCGATACGTGACCAGACAATTTTTTCCCTTGATTTGCTTAAAGTTGCTCCCATCACTAGAACACATGCTTCCCAATATTGTGAGCATAATCAAACCTTTTTTTTTACGTGTGGGTGTAGGGGGGCAGTTTACAACACAAAAGATCACACAATGGACGCACCCAGTGACACATGTAGAGTAAAATATTTTCTTAAAATGCAAGAGAATAGCAAAGCACATGCAAGATATCCGCAACATAAAATAAACACAATAAGGACATTTAATTTTTTGATGGTAGTGGCACTTTAACCCCTTCACTACCAAGTGATTTTTTTTGCAAAAATTTTTTGGCAGAAACCAGTGGTTTATGGAAAAATCATTTTTAAGAAATTGTACAGTAATACATATCTATTACAGTAATTAACAATTTGGCCAGTAGATGGGGCAATCTACTGCCCATTTGAGTTAAAGGTTTTAACAGCAGATCTATTTTCTTTTATTTCTCCCTGCATCGGCTCCTGACATCTTCTGAAAGCCCATTATTTCAGAGCTTTGAGCTGCCGATTTTACAGTTTTAGCTCTTTGGTCATTTTGCCCACAGGGCTAAAACTTTGGGGGCACCTTCTGCAGCCCAGAAGCTAACAAAATTTGTTTACAGCAAACAAATTGAATTTGCTTTTGGGCTACAGATCAGCATATCGATATCGGGACACCAGATAGTGCCTTTGAAGCCTGAGATATCTCAATATCAGTAGTGAAGGGGTTAACAGCTGATTTACCAGTTGAATGATAGTTTTATACTTCCTTTCATAGCTCACACAATGCACATGACATTTACATGGATTACCATTGTTGGGTTTGGCTGTTTGTAAGGTTGATGATAAAGTTACAATCCTACATAACTACATTGATGCTTTAGCATAGGGCAGGGGTCAGCAAACTTGGCTCCCTGATGTTTTGGGAACTACATTTCCCATGTGACTCAGTCAGCCTAATGGATTGTGGGAGATGTAGTTCACAAAACATCACGGAGCCAAGTTTGCTGACCCCTGGCATAGGGGAGTTAATTCCAGTTCAAAGGCTCAAATCCTGCCCTAGACCGCTTAGACCAGGGGTCAAAATTTCCACTCGCCCTCTCGCAATTTGTGTGTAGAAATTGGAAGAGAGCGAGTGAAAAATTGAGCTGTAATTAGAATGCTAATGTCGACATGGAGCTGAAACTGGCAATCCCTTTCAGGTGACACTAGGACTGATCAGGGTTTTTTTTCCCTGCCATTATGCGCCATTACTCAGTACCGGCACCTACTGACATGGCATACGTTTCTCCGCTAGGATGCGGAGGAAGTCTGCTGCTCATGGTGTAAGTTCCCCTGATCGGCACCAGGCGATGTCGGCTCCACCTGCGGGAACGATTCCTGCACACTGATGTCATCACGAGTGGGCATGATGACATTATTCAGATGTCGGAGTTCCCCTCCCGCTGTGCAGAGAATGCCCTATCCCCTATGGAGGAGATACAGGGTTGCTTTGGACCCTTGTATCTCTGGACCCATAGAAGCTAAATGGTAATGTGAGGTGTCATTGGAAAGTCCAGGGTTAATGTAAAATAAAAAAATACATATAAAATCCCTTTCTTCACTTCCTAGATAAAACACTGCCACCAATTAACCTGGATAGAGGTCTGGGGACCTCCATCTAGCTCAGTGTTGGTGAGCGTCTCACGAGCTCCTTGCGGCTCGCATGGCTGGCAGTGGCGGTTCGCAGACCATGGAGTTGACAGTGTCGGCTTGCGGACCCCTGCTAGTGGTGCGGGAGGTGGGCATCTTCTGATGAGACGTGGGCACCATCTAGCTTTTTCCTGGCAATTCTGCCAGGTCCGGGTTCAGACTCGTGGTGATGTCACCGCACAACTTTATTTACCATTGACAATTGTCCGTGATAGGCATCTAGGCACTATGCCCATATGTTACTATGTCATGAGCAGCGCAAGGGCTTACAGGGCGTAGAATGGTCTCATTCTAATATCCTGCACCTCACTACACACAGGCAGGTGCAGGACACCCGCGCGCTGCCGTAAGTCCAGGGCTGAGTGATGCAGAGAGCATTACAGAGCCTTGGACCTTGTGAAAAGCCCTGCAGGCTTCACATACACTAGTGGCCAAAATTGTAGATACACTTTCTGATTTTGTCAGTTTTGGTTTACAATAAAATTCCTCTGTTTCCCTGGCCTGGAAATAGCCCTGACTCGAATCCCATCGAAAATCTGTGGTAAAGATTGAAACGCATGGTCTCAAGCAAGAATCCAAGCAACAAGCGAGGACTCATTGACGCTATAATCAATTCCTGACATCATTTGATCACAGAAGAGGATGTCAAAAGACCTGTAGAGGCAATGCCTAGAAGGTGTCAGGCAGTAGTGAAGGACAAAGCCTATCTAGCACGTTATTGAAAAAACACATTGTGACAAACTTGAAATTATCATTTTTATGCTATATAATAGCCAAGATGCATTATGGTACATTTCCAGCCAAAATTGAACGTATTTAAAGATTTTTCGTTGTTAAGGCACTCATTTACTATATTAAATTTTACTTGTGCTGACATCTGTAGAGATTTTTTATATAAAAAGTACTTTAAACTGCAAAACTTTGTAACAATGTATGGTGTATCCACAATTCAAGCCACCAGTGTAGCATGAAGCCTGAAGGGCTATCTGTAATGATTAAATCCTCACCATCCATTCTGGATGGTGAGGAGTTAATTGGAATCAGAGGGGGTCTGTAATAGAGACTCCCTCCATATAATATGGGATAAACAAACTCCTCTTCAGTGCCATAAATACTTTACATAGGGTCACCGCTCTATCACTGCAAGGAAAGTGGGCAGTATGGCACGGGGTTAGGTAGGTTAACTGGTTGCGAGTAACTCATAAGGCCTGGCTAGTAGCTCAGTACCTGAAATTTTGAGCCCTGCTTAGACCTTCCCCCTGCCATTCCACTTTTCAGTCCAAGTCCTGCATTATCCCTGTAAAATGAGCTAATATTCACTTTCACAACAAGATCACTGAAACCCTATTCTCTACAAAAAAACTAATACGTGTTTTTGCATTGAGAAATGTTAAAAAATTTAATGTATCCAATTAAAACACACACTTACACTTCGGATAGTGATTTTCCTAGGAAGACAGAATTCGGTGTTACACCTCACTCCTGTTCACTATTTCTTTAAAGAGTTGAGTGAAGGAGCTTCAGGATAATTAAAGGTTCATCCTATCTTATTACTGACTGAGCTACAACAATCGGAGGCCTGAATAGAGAGCTGTGCGGTCACTCGCTACTGTGCAGTTACAAGATTCAGGGGGTTATAATTGCTGAAAATCACTGTACAGTACAGATACAAGGTGTTACTGTAATTTCCACATACAGACATCATGCCACATACAGATATTATGTTTATACTCTATTGGTATTTTGTGGAGGCTGCATTGCTAATAATCCCATTATGAGCACTACAACCCAGTGTACTACAGAGCGAGGAATCAGTGGATTGTGCCGCTATCTCCACTGGGGGATCTGAGGAGTATTTGATTTATTGGTGGGGTCAGATCATTGTGTTATGTGGATGTGCTGAAGTACAGTCACATAACACCGGGGTCTGAAAGCTGTTATTCTTTTCAGAATAATGTCCGAGGCAGAAGAAGCACGGGCACCTTGTAATAGCTCGTTCTCAATCTGCTGGGGCCATATTAGCACCTCCAATGCAAAGTATAGGAGACGTTAATGCACAGTAACCAAGTGCAACATCCGAGATGCAAAATCAGCTGGCATTTCGGTTGTAATATGCTCTTTGAGGCTAGGGTCAGACGAGCGCGCTTTCTACGGACTTTGCACCCGTGCAGTACGGACGCACTTTTTGACGGAAGACGCAGTAGTGGCCACACAGTCCGTTTTTGTGACTGACTTTATTTTTGATGAATGTAGGAGGGAAAATAAATTAAAATGAAAAAACCTTTTGTCCGTCAAAAATGCTGGACATATAAATGCAGTCCGTCTGACCACGTTCCATCACTCACACACAAAGCTATGCGGACGTTGCGGACATGGCACACTCCGCACGTCCGTCCTAGCGGTTTGACGTTCTTGCTAACCTGTGTCCATTTGCCGCGTCCGCACTTCCATGCAGACGTACTTCGTGTGTGGGCCTTCATTGGTCATGGTTATCTGCTACCACGGACATACTAAAGTGCGGCTACACGGACGTTAACACTGCATTCGTCTGACCCCAGCCTTAAAAAGAGCACAGCGAATAAGTCGTTCTGCTGAATGCCTCAAGCGCTGTGCTTTGCGGCAACATCGCTATAGGGCCCCTGGTATTTTAATTAATATAATATTAAAGCTGCAACTCTCTTATCCTCATTTACCCCAGAATTATCTTGTTCAACATCCTCATGTACAGGAATTCATTCATGGGTTTACAGAATAGCCGCTTGGGGACCTCAGTCTTGTATCCAGCCTCGGCGGTGCTGTAAACTATGTCAGATTAACAGAGAACGATTGTCCCTGGGCCACCCAGGTCAGCCCACACCTGTCCAAAGCAATGATACATAATTCCACCAAGAATACAATGAATGTTGCACCCGGAAACCCCAAAAGAGAGAAAAAAATGCCCTAACTTGAGGAATGTAGCAGCTGCACTGTCTTTTATTCGGTGTGCGACTTTTTAAGTCACATATATTTTTTCACCATGTCAATGATAATAGTTTTTCTTTCTCTTTAACTACACACAGTTGCGGTTGCGTAGAGCATAGATTTGAAAGTACTGTATAACATATAACGTCCCTTATAGCATGTACGTACCTATACTATCTGCAATCTGCAAGAACAGAGCAAAGAAATAATAAAATTAAAGGTTTTGCATTTCCTGACTGCATGACATCATCATGCAACACTGTATCCAAATAAACAAATATAACAAGGAGAAAGTACTTTAAAAATCAGCTGGCAATGCCATGAATAATAAAAGCCAATATATACAAATGTAATGGACTTAATTCTTTTTATTTCATCCAGCACCTGTTTTCAGTTTTGTTGACTAAAAGCGAATTGCTATTTTTAATAATTAAGATCCGAATTTAGTCACTCAACTCCATTCATTATAATGGAGATGTACAGTATATGGTGAATTTATTTCTTGGCACATAAATTACAGCACACCGAACAGTATTCTTTTTATATATTTTTTTTTATTTACCGATTAAATGCAATATTAAAGGATATTTTGTTAAAAGATTGGATTTGGAAAATCGCTTTTTTGATTTGAAATACATAACGGATGTGAAAGTATATAAAATGTGTCATTTATTTTCATTCTATTTACTATAGCTGCATAGTATTTAAATGATATATAATGCTGGATTATTGTGCATAATGTTATAACTATTTTGCAATTGGCATATCTATAATAGTGGATATTTTCGTAATCCTAATTTTCCTCAATTTTCTTATCAATTGGGTTGAAAGATATATAATTATAGATATTATTGCCCCATCAGTCTAATTGCTAATTGAATGACTGAAATGCTTTCTTTCCCAGCGCTGTGCAAACAGGATGTGAACCCTTGTTAACAAATGTTCTGAAAGCCTTTAAAATAGGGAACCCTTTGACTACACACCCTGAATCCAATTTCACTGCCTCTTGTTACTGTCCCTGGACACAGCTGTTGCTTTGTGTTGCCGAGGCCATCATTTGCTGGTGTCACTCTCGTTTTGTTTCTATTCTGCATTACTCTAGATTGAAAACCGTGGCTGTTTAGTTTTAGACCTATTCCCCTTGTGTAACCTTACACTCTACATAGTGTCATGAAGTATTCCAAGCATTCCATGGAGAACCTTGACTTTGACCTCAGATAATGCCGAGTATTTTCTTACTTGAAATAATTAGAATAACCATTATTTACTTGAAAAATTGGACCTGTCTCTTTAGGATGTGGGAGAATACCTTTTTCTACATTTCAATTTATCCCTTTTATTTTTTTCTTCGCCTGGTACATAAGTACGAAACACCCCAAATCTTAAGACTTCACTTGATTTTCAAATAAAGAAATATTGTTGTTGTGTCCTGGGATACATTAATTAGAATAGGGATGGGGTATCAACAAGAAATATGTCTGTCTACCTACCTGCCTCTTCTGCTATGTTCCAATGAGAATCAGGGCTGAAGCCCAAAGAGTCAAAATGTAATAATCACTAACCCCCCCCCCACCCCCTTCAAATTTCACAGTGGGGTGCAAGATGCTGGAGCATGTCTTCATCTAATCAGGTGAAGATCTGCTGGTGTTTCAAAAAGTGTAGAATCTAGCAGATCCAACTTTGTGAAGGATGCAGGAATCCCCCTACGTACAAAGTTATCTTGGAGGAAAATCTGCTTCAGCTCTTGGAAAATTCTCCATCTCTGAGAATTATTTTGTCCATCAGATGGCAAACAGCCAGGTCAATCAAGGTGTAGATGGAGGAACATCACATCAAGACCTGTCATGGCCAGCCCAAGCTCTAGACCTGAACCTCATTGAAAAACCTCTTGAATGTGATGAACAGGAAGTTGGATGGTCATCAAACAAAGCTGAGCTGCTTGTCAGGATTGTCACCCACAGTAACATGAAAGATTGGAGCGCTTGCCAAGACGCAAGAATAAAGGAAAATCAGGGTTATTCCACCAAATACTTATTTCTGAGCCATTCTTTTGTTAAAGCATTAGTATTTTGCTGTTTTAAAAGTGAGTATGAAATTCTTATGTTTGTTACTTTAAAAGTTGTCGTTATTTACAATAAAAATTATAAACTTCTTTTCCACCGCCTCTCCCTCTTTCTGTCCTCTTAATACTTACTCAACCCCCTGCAATCAGGTATTCGTCCTATACACTCTACGGAAACTGCCCTCCCCAAAGTCACCAATGACCTAACTGCTAAAAACTAAGGCCACTATTGTATTCTTATTTTTCTAGACCTGCTAGATCTTGCTAGACTGCGCTCTCTTGGATTGACTCCTATCTCTCTGTCGGATATAATCTCTGCACGTGAATACAACACGTTACATATTGGACTTATCAGCCAAGCCTCCAATATGTCTATATTGGACTTACTGGACCTATCTCGGCAGTTGCCTCCAATATACCAGGGATTATTATTTCATAAGAAATCCATACGAGACACAAATATCAATCGTTTATATTTCTTAGAAATTCTCCTGAATTCTTTTAATTGTCTGTGTTTTGCTTTGAAAAATACAATAATCAATAATCGGATAAAAATATATATATTTATTACGTATACAAAAAAGTTTCAAATCTCATATCATAAACAAAAATTTATAAACCACAATCCATCAGCATATAAAAACTAGCTTCACAATATATGTATCTCCGGTTAGTAACTACATATATGATTAATATCGTTTACCTTATCAGTTAGTAACTAATACACAAATGGTTAATAAACATTTCTGCTTAATACAACATGCATTTCCCAGCAAACAATGTTTAACCAGCCAGCTCTTATAGATATATATATACAGTTGTGTTCAAAATTATTCAACCCCCAATGCTGTAAAGGGTTTTAGGGAATTTAGTGTACATTTGTATTTGTATTCAGAATGAAATCCTACAAGGACTTTTTAAAGAACCATATGCAACTAAAATGACATCAATTGGTTTTGTAATACAGTAGTAAATGTTTCTTTTGTGAATTCTTCATTGACACAATTATTCAACCCCTTAAAGACTACCACTCTGAAGAACAGAGGTTCATTCAAGTGTTTTCAATCAGGTATTGAAAACACCTGTGGATGTCACGGAGCAGCAATAAAGCACAATAAGCACCAATTAGGCAGCTTTAAAATGACTGTGATACTCAGCTCCTTCTAGACATTTACTGGTGTGGTTACAAACATGGTGAAGTCAAGAGAATGGTCCAGGAAGACAAGAGAAGAGATGATTACTCTTCACAGTAAGGGCAATGGCTATAAGAAGATTGCAAAGATGTTAAACCTACCAAGAGCGACCATAGGAAGCATCATTCGCAAATTCAAGGCAAAGGGCACTGTTGAAACGCTACCTGGTCGTGGCAGAAAGAAATGCTGACTTTGACTGCTGTGCGCTACCTGAAGCGTAGAGTGGAGAAAAGTCCCCATGTGACTGCTGAGGAACTGCGAAAAGATTTGTCAGATGTGGGTACTGAAGTTTCAGCTCAGACAATACGACGCACACTGCGTAATGAAGGCCTCCATGCCAGAACTCCCAGGCGCACCCCCTTGCTGTCTCCAAAGAATAAGAAGAGTCGACTGCAGTATGCCAAAAGTCATGTGGACAAACCACAGAAGTTTTGGGATAGTGTTCTGCGGACTGATGAAACAAAATTAGAACTGTTTGGGCCCATGGATCAACGCTATGATTGGAGGAGGAAGAACAAGGCCTATGAAGAAAAGAACACCTTGCCTACTGTGAAGCATGGCAGGGGGTCAATCATGCTTTGGGGCTGTTTTGCTTCTGCAGGTACAGGGAAGCTTCAGCGTGTGCAAGGTACCATGAATTCTCTTCAGTACCAGGAGATATTGGATGACAATGTGATGCAGTCCGTCACAAACCTGAGGCTTGGGAGACGTTGGACCTTTCAACAGGACAATGATCCCAAGCATACCTCCAAATCCACTAGAGCATGGTTGCAGATTAAAGGCTGGAACATTTTGGAGTGGCCATCGCAGTCACCTGACTTAAATCCGATTGAGAACCTCTGGTGGGACTTAAAGAAAGCAGTTGCAGTGCGCAAGCCTAAGAATGTGACTGAACTGGAGGCTTTTGCCCATGACGAATGGGCGAAGATACCCGTAGATCGCTGCAAGACACTTGTGTCAAGCTATGCTTCACGTTTAAAAGCTGTTATAACTGTAAAAGGATGTTGTACTAAGTACTAAGATTGAATGTCACTTGGGGGTTGAATAAAACTGATAATGATGTGAGCACAGAAAAGACATTTGTGGTTATTTCATTATAAATGTTATGTTATATTTGTCTGACCTACACGTGCCTCTTTGATTTAAATGTAAGCAAGATGACTGAATGATCAAAATCAATGTCAAACTGGCCAAAACACTCAATTTCAGTGGGGGTTGAATAATTTTGAACACAACTGTATATATCTCTATACTACATGGATCAACAAAAGATGAGCTAATTTAATGATAAGTAATAAAAACTTATTTAGTGAATCCTCCGCTAATCTCGAGAATTCAATTTCTAATCTTTTGCTTTTTATTTTGTAGTTATATAATTCTTTGCTTATTAACTTTAATCACAGTAATTTCCAAATTCAATATATATATTGGTATCAATCTTACAACATTTCTTTCTAGGAATAAATCCTTATGTCCACTTCTTCATATTTCTATCTGCAGAATAGAAATACTTAGAATTTTTGGAGTTAGCCAGTATCTGAGAAGTCTCCGTCTACGTTGCAAGAATATCTACAAATATATATAATTACATTAATTCCTTAATTTCATACATTACCTGTCCAATTTGGATTTTAATAAGTCTTGGAATTTTCTATGTGATGCTTTGTTTTGGAATATGTGAAGATTATCGATATCAGATAATCAATGCATGTGAGTTAGAGATTTGGTGAGAATCTTGATTGCCTCATGTCTTGGTATCTGCTATGTGTACTGGACATCTGAATGCATTGCGGTGTGAGTCTCTGAATGCTGGAATCTCCAACCGACTTGCAACCAACACTGCCACTTCAATTATAGTAAATTTGACGTCACTGGCAATATTATTGGTATATCAAATATAATATTTACTATCCTCTAGAGGGCAGTATTGCACTTCTTAATTAATTCCACCATTTCTTTTTAATATTCTTATCTCGGGTCAAAAGGTCAATCTACACAAAGACCTTCTCTTCTCCCAGTGTATAGACACTGTGTCTCTACCTATCATATCTGATTTATATCCTCACTCCCTTTTGAAATTACTTACTATCAGCTGGATTCTTTTCTCGTTAACTCAACAGAATCTATTCTTTAGTAATTTTTATTATTTACCAATTATATACTTTCTACAATATTTATTGGAGTATATATTTTCCCTACTGTAAATATAATAAAATATACCTTGATTATAAACATATATTTTTGTGAATATAAATCTATGTTACAGAGATATTAACTCTTATTCCTATACCCAAAAGACAAAATATCTTTTGTTTTAAAAACTTAAGACAGACCAATAAATTTAATTATGACACATCTTAGCACTTAACTCTAGCATTATCACACAAAAACATTCTAGATTCCTTCATGTCTGGCACTTCTAAAAAAATATATAAAAGACTTCACCCAGGAATGAACTCTTTAAAAAAAAGTCTCGTTCATTTCTAAACCTAGAGAAAATTGAAAGAAAAAAAACTGTCTTTAAAAACAAAATGGCTACAGGCATCCATTTGAATTTTTCCTTTCTGTAATATACCCGACATCTCCAACAGGTCCTTCTCTGTCATTTGCTAGCGGCGACTCTTCTTCAATGCCTTTATCAGTTGTTGTACCCAGTGGCGACTCTAGGAACAATATTTAGGGGGGGGCACAAAGGATACCACAGTCAAAACTGGGGGGCACTATTCATTTTCACCACTAAATCATACCACTGAATAAATCTAAGGGCTCTATCACCTGGTGTGAGCTAAAACACCATCGCTAAAGAAATTATTTTAGCGCGAGTCACTAGAACGTAGTGTCTGACGACCTACTAACAGATCACCTTGTCCGCGGTAGTCCATGAACAAGGTCGTTTAGTGGACCTTAGGGAAACTAATGCGGTTGTGTACAGGATAGAACTGTTTTTTTTCCCAGTGCAGAGTGCCAGGCCATACCTATCCCCTGCCCTCACAAGCTTGAATATGAACACATCCAGTGAATAACTTCACACCCCTGCATTATTAAAATCCTCCACGGTGGCCATATTATCCATGTTTTGATGGGCTGATGGGCATTGCATGATAAATGCCACCCAATAGCATGTAGAATCATTGCAATGCATTTAATAGATCCAAAAGGAAGGCCAGGTGAGCAACAAAAATTTCCCTACTGCAGCACATAAATAATACATGTTTCAGGGCAAGACTTATTCATGTGTCCCTTTAAACATGGTCCACACGGTCACCATATTAATCACCCGCTTCTATACTATGAATAACCTCCAGCATAAAATGTTTAGAATTAGGCAATATATTAGAATTAGGATATATGTGGATAAAGGATACATTTATAATATAACCTACTGCAACAGCAGCGACATTGCTGACCAGACCCATTACTCTGGTGTATGGGGCCAAGAGAACACCTGCGCTGCATTCCTTTCAATTGCCTGTTAATTTTGGACGAGGATCTGTTTTTTCTGTTTTTTTGGAGATAGCACCAGGGTTGAGCAGTAGGTAAAATGTTACAATTAGCGCTGCAAAAGTGCTAGAGATCTCTAGCGCTCCCCGTGTTAAGTAAAGGACACGGAAAGTACAGTAAGCTTGCGGCACAAATCGCTAATAGCAGCGCCACAAGTGATTTTTCCAATTTGTAGTGGAAGGCAAACAATCTGTTGGTCAGGCGCTAGACTCAAAATAAGGTCAGGCTCTAACGCAAAACCAATGCCGACGCAAGGGTTAGCTCACACCAGGTAATAGTGCCCTAAATAAGTATATATAAATAAGATTCCAAAACCCCAGAGTAATGTGATGCAGTGACGCCTTTTTATTGTAATAACCTGATACTTAAAGTCAATATTTTATTTGCCGCAATACGGCCGTTTTTGCTGAATATCTGATAGCTGCTTCAGCGACTCCAATTTTAGCAAATTACAGTGACCATTCGCTAAATAGGGAATTCACCATATTTTCAGCAAAATTAATTCCCCGAAATGTGACGACAAGCAGAGGATCTAAAGATGATTAGACCCTTTAGATTCTATCTTCCATAATAACCCCTAAAATGCCATAAACCCAGGGAAATACAATAAAATTAATAAACCATGTGGCATTTAGCCTACCCCATAACCCCTAAAATGCCATTAATCAAGGAAAAACATGAAATGAATACATTGTGAGGCATGTAGCCTACCCATTAACTCCTAAAATGCCATTAATCAAGGAAAAAATAAAAAGTATACTGTGAAGGATGAAGCCTACCCATTAACCCTAACTAAAACCAAGGCAAAAACTAATGTAATACACAATATAATGTGTGGTCTGAACATTAACCGCTGCACTGCTGAGCCAGTTCAACCCTGTGAAAATGTTTACGTTTAAGTGCATGTTTTTATTTAATGTTTTATGACTTTTACTTTACACTGAATATGGGCATGTTGGATATCATTGGAAAGGATAGAATCTGCCCTTTCCAATGACACCTAGATCATTCATATGCACAGGAACGGAGATATGGCAGTCCGAAGAAGTGTGGGAAGCTGGATGCTGATTTGTGGTGGGAGGGGGCACATGGGGCAAGGAATAACCTAGGGGGGGGCAATTGCCCCCTGTAGAGACTATGGGTGTACCTCAAGGCTCTGTTCTATGTCCTCTGTTTTTCTCCATCTACAGCTCCTCGCTGGGTAAAATCCTCAAAATCTTTGGCTTGAATTACCACCTCCATGCTGATGATACTCAGATCTACCTCTCAACCCCTAATCTTTCTCCTCCTGTCCTTTCCAAAGTCAGCGACTGTTTATCTGGTATTTCCTCCTTGATGGCCTCTCACCACCTAAAGATCAACATCTGGAAGACTGAGCTCCTACTAATTCCTCCCTCTAATGTCTCCACTCCTCATGACTTTTTTATCATGGTCGATGGCATCACTATCTGTCCATCATGCCAGCTTCGCTGTCTCGGAGTTACACTTGACTCTGCTCTTTCTTTTGATCCACCACATCCAGTCTATTTCTTCCTGCCGCTACCAAGTACGTAATCTTTTCAGAATTCGGAAATTTCTTACCACTGACACCACCAAACAACTCATCCACGCCTTTGTAATCTCCCACCTTGATTATTGTAATAATCTTCTATCTGGCCTCCCTCTCCCCACTACAGTCTATTGTAAATGCCTCTGCCAGGCTCATCTACCTCACCCGCTTCTCTGCTCTGCTGCTCCGCTCTGCGAGTCCCTTCACTGGATCCCCATCCAGTGCAGAATTAAACTCAAAATCCTCCCCCTAACCTGCAAAGCTCTCACTAACTCAGCACCCCACTACCTGTCCTCCCTAATCACCAAATACACCCCAGCCCGCTCCCTAAGGTCAAACAGTGACCTGTGCCTAGCTTCTCCCCACATCACCTCTTCCCATGTTAGACTGCAGGATTTCTCACACACAGCCCCCATCCTCTGTAAGTAACGCTCTCCCTCGTACTGTCAGACTTTCCCCCAGTTTCCCTTCCTTCAAACGCTCCCTTAAGACTTTTCTATTTAGGGAAGCCTACCACCCAACTCATTAACACACGTCACTTCCCCATCCGTCCATCACTCTCCCCTTGCTGTCCATCACTTTCATCTTGCAGTCCTCTCCTGTTTTTCACCCTCCAACCCTTCTAGATAGGAAGTTCCCAAAGGGAATAGGACCCTCGTTTCCTTCTTTGCTGGTTTGACAAATTTTGTTCAGGCTCATATTGTGCCCATTGTTCAACGCTGCAGAATATGCTAGATGAACAAAGAATAATAATAAACTACAGAAACTGTTAATTTTACAATTGTCTCTGTATTTCAGAGCACTATCTTACCTAAAACACATCAACAGTGTTTTGACCGCTATAAGGTCATCATCAAAATGAAAATTAAAAAAGGCAAAAAACAAAAAGTGACAATATATGTATAACACATAATGGAGGTACGCAACATATAAATCGCACGGGACACTCAAATAATTAAAAGCTCTGTAGGATACTTGTTGAAATTGGCAAGGCGAAGAAAATGAAATAAAAAAACGGTAAAAAGAAAATACAATTTAAATTAATTTGGTAATAACAGATAACTATCAGGGCTGATTTTAAAAACAAAGTTAACGATTAAATAAAAAATAATAAAGTATAACATTGACTAAAACAGATCAACTACTAGAACCAAATCTATTGTATGTTTTATTCTTCTAAGACGAGACAGACAGGGTTATTCAGAGAGCGTGAAAAGCAGGAGAATGACTGGAGAATGAAAAATTCTAGGTCAAAATAGCCGATTTGGAAAGTGAGATGAAAGGGAGAATTTTTCTGGTTTGGCTATTTTGACCTAGAATTTTTCATTCTCCAGTCATTCTCCTGCTTTTCACGCTCTCTGAATAACCCTGAGACTTTTGAATTTATATTGTATAGTGTGTTCTTTTTTTCTCTTTCTTTAGCTTCCCTGTGCCAATATGAAAAGCTTATAATTACTCAAGTGTTGTTTGCATGTTTTCATAAATACATGTCATGCGTTGATTGTCAAATAAGGGTACACATTGGCCATGGTAAGGCAGTGCTTAATATGTAGAAACTTATTTCCCACCAATAACATTAGCAGGGATATTTAATGGTTGTAAAAAATATATTTTTATATTTTTGAAGTTAAGTCAGATTAAATTATTCTCAAATTGCAAAAGGTTGTTATGTAGATGTCCAGATAAATTTCTTTTGAGATTATTATTTATGTATCCCCATTCTAATATGCACTCACCTAATGTAAGCAACTACAATGCCTTACAGATGTCATGCCAAGTAGTGCAATTAGAACTCTATCTGATCTATAAATGACATTAATGTCATGGCTTGCTTTCCTGTGTAACTACTTTGCAATATCATCCTGAATATTCCAGTAATGGTCGAAAAAGACATTTCAATAAGGCATGTCATCATTCTATGCATTTTAACATTTGCAATGAGACTGTGACTGAAGCCCCCTCCAACTTTTAATAGACCCTCTTTACATGTCATATGGCACTGGTTGGCATAGTCAACTACAAACTTTACTACACTAATGACAGACTTTGTGCCTGTAACCGGAGCTTCCTCCACCATTGTGCCCTCAGCTGCCATGGTACCCATAGGCATCTGTACCTATTGGAGAAGTTTGACTGCTGGCCTCCTGAAAAGAGACCCTGGACCAATGTGGCAAAGCCAACTCTAACAAACAGTTACACAAGTTAATATTGTTAAATGTATTGTTGTCTTAAAATTGTTTGTCCTTAGATTGGTTTGATGTTGAGTTGTTTCTGATAATCTGTTAATCCTGTTTATTGTATGCTGATCCGATTTATATACCGGTATCTCCTAATGTGATTTTTCACTCCCCTTATGTAGAAATTGTGCTGTGTTGTGTCATTTTACTACCTCCCTGTTTCCCATATGAACTGGTCCCCATTTCAAATTAAACCTCAATATTCTTCCCTACACTAAGTTGTGCCTGGTGTTTGGGGAGAGATACCAGGAGTTATCTCAAGTTCTGGCTGAGGGGTGTGACGGAAAGGAGATCTGCTTGACCGGGGAGAAGAGACTGATGCTGTAACGGGTTCGGATCGGGACCTCAAGCTGGGAACCAGTCTTCCCCAGTTTGTTACAGTACCTCTTGGAGAAGTGTGTATGCCAGTCTCCTAACAAGAGAATGTGTGCTTAGCAACTCACAGGAAAGGGTTAATCCTGCAGCTGCTTCCATTTGAGAATGTTTGCTTGACTATCCACATATCTATATAATGTAATTTAGAGTTTGACCATTTGACCATGGTTCTTCTGTTCATTTGTGTTTACCCTGTGTCTGGGATGATACAATAGTATACAATAGCCTGAAGCGTTGCTTTTATCCCAACCATGAATGGTTTAACTCTGCTCTAGTTGCTTCCAGTCTAACACAAGTGGATTTTAATGGTGATAGTCAAGCCTGAAATTGGTAGATTGAGCAAAATGCCGTAATGTGTATTGCTATAGAACAGGTTTATTTTTATAATTGATAAAAGGAACATTATCACAGGGTTGTCTTTGCAAAACACAGAATAATATTAACCTTTCTCGTGGCTGAAAGCTGAAATCATGATCAGAAATCATTATTTTAATCCAAAAAGAGCAGTAATCCGCACACTGAACACAGATAAGGTGCAATCACCAAAAGAGGCTTCCCAGACCTCAAATAATGAATATAATTAAATATAGGCGATGCACTCATGTAGAGTAAAATAAACTTTATTAATCTCACAATAGTAAAAACACAAGATAAATATATATAATTCAAAGGCAGGAATTTACCACAGGCAAATATAACCCTTCAAGGGAAAGATACAAGTTCAATAATCATACAAAAATTACCCAGCACTTGGAAGATAGTAAACAGGAGAAACGGAGCCAAGGATCCCAACGTTTCGACGACAAACGTCTTTATCAAGGGAAATCATTAAATCATTATTTTGCCATGGCTATAAGCAGAAGGGCTCAGTTTTTCTCTCTCTACCCTTTGATCTCGCAACACTATGGTATTCTCCTTTGTCAACCCCAGCATGTACATCCTTTTGATTGCTGATGGTTAATATTAGATCTCCAATGGAAATCCTGCTCATTTTCTTTTCTTTTTTGTGTCCTCTATCTTGTTAGAAGTAGTAGTGGATTTTCTATTGGGTCATTTAAAATACCTGATCTTGCTGAAAATACAAGACAAACCTTATGTTTCCCTCTACAGAGAATCCGTCCTAAAAGGAGTAGCATCTAGGATAGTATTGCAATGTTGGTGCTAACTTAACCAGAGCTGTTGTAAACTTAAAACCTCCATAGGCTATAATGGCTCTGGTAAGTTTACAACAGCTCAGGTTAAGTTAGCACCAAGTATGTAATATGGCCCCTACTCTTTAATGGTATTATAGAAATAATGCCCGGTTTTCCTCATGCATCAAAATGCTGGTAATCTATAAACGTGAACGTTTGTTTGTTTTTGTCAAACCCCGCCCAACTGTTTTTGTTGCTATGGTAGCAGAAAAGAACAAAGCTTGAGAGTTCCAAACACAAGAGATATAAACACATATCTAAGTCCTTTTATCTGTATTAAAATTTAAACCCATCATGTAAACTTTATCATTTAGAACTCTTATCAACGGCTGCAAAAAATATGTTTGGGAGGCATATGTGAGATAAATTAAAGTGAGAGCCACAAAAAATAAACATATATACACACACACATCTAATATATTAAAGTAAACATTTGTATGCTTGGATTAGACGAACTGTCAGGCAAAGGATTAAATGACAGTAAGGCTAGGGTCAGACGAGCGCATTTTGTATGGACTGTGCGTCCGTGCAGTACGGACGTACTTTCTGATGGAAGATGCAGTAGTGCCCACACAGTCTGTTTTTTTCACTGACGTATTTCTTGACGGATGTAGCCTGGAAAATAAATTAAAATGCAAAACTATTTTGTCTGTCAAAAATGCTGGACGTATAAATGCAGTCCGTCTGACCACGTTCCATCACAAAGCTATGCAGATGTTGCGGACGCAGCGCACTTTATGCGGCGTTCTACGGGTTGTACGTTCTTGACTAACTTGCGTCCGTTTGCCGCGGCCGTTGTGCGTCTGCAGTTCAGTGCGGACGTACTTTGTGTGTGGGACTCCATTGGCCTTTATTTCATGCTATCACGGATGTACTTTTGTGCTCCATCACGGATGTGAACGCTGCGTTCGTCTGACAGGAGCCTCAATCCACAAAATCAACCGAGGAGAGCAGCATTAGAGCCGACTACAAGAAGTGAGGGAAAGAGCCATAAAATCACAGGCAGTGCAGACCAAAGAGCAGAAAGAAAGCCGACTAAAGAAAAACAGGGGAAGAGACAAAAAATTAAGGGCAGTAGAGACCACAGAGCAACATGACTCCCGACTTCATAAACAAAGGGAAAAATCCAGTATTTCGAGGGGGCAAACCCTTACAATTTGTTGCTAGCAAGTTTTAACTATGATAGTCAGATGGAGTATGAGCAACATCCTTATGTAATTATTGTGAAATGGACAAAATATGTTATTATTGTCAAGCCAAAAACTCCAACTTGAAAACCACAAAATTTTGTTCATAAACAAGTCTTACAGCATGTACTTTATTATTATTAAACTTTTTCTCCATAGATGTTTGTCTGATGATCAGTTATTAATTTTAGGAGTTTAAGAAAAAAAAATCTTATTTAGTTTGTAATAATAATATAGAAAAAAGTTTAAAATAAAAAAAATTACAAATAGAAAAATATAAAAATAAAAATTTTAATTTTCACGTTTTTGTTATTACATAGTTACATAGTTATATAGGCTGAAAAAAGACATGCGTCCATCGGGTTCAGCCTCTCCCACATAACCTACTGCTGTTGATCCAAAAGAAGGCAAAAAACCCAGTCTGAAATGCTTGCCAATATGCAACATACTGGGGAAAAATTCCTTCTTGACCCCAGAATGGCAGTCAGATTTCTCCTTGGATCAAGAAGATTTTACCCACATATTAAATATTATAACCATTGATATTCTGTGTCTGCAGGAAGTCATCCAGTCGTTTTTTAAAAGTCTGTACAGATTCTGACCCAACCACCTCAACAGGCAGAGAATTCCACAGCTTTATTGTTCTCACCGTAAAATAACCCTTCCTATGCTTTAAGCTAAATTTTCTTTCTTCCAGTCTAAATGGATGACCCCTTGTCCTGTGTATAGACCTGTTAATGAATAGGTTATCAGAGAATGGTTGATAATGGCCCCGTATATATTTATATAAGGTTATCAGATCCCCTCTAAGGTGCCGTTTCTCTAAACTAAACAGGTTTAAGCTTGTTAGTCTTTCCTCATAACTTAACCCTTCCATTCCCCTTATTAATTTAGTTGCCCGTCTCTGCACTTTTTCTAACGCTATAATATCTTTTTTTAAGACAGGTGCCCAAAATTGCACGGCATATTCAAGGTGCGGCCTGACCATTGATTTATACAGAGGCAAAATTATGTTTTCATCCCGTGAGTGAACTCCCCTTTTAATGTATGCCAATACTTTGCTGGCCTTGGCGGCTGCTGTTTGACATTGCACTACTTAGTTTGAAGTCTATGATTATTCCCAAATCCTTCTCCTGCTTGGATTTCCCTAACTCCGTACCATTTAGGGTATAAGATACTTGTGTGTTCTTCACTCCAAAGTGCATAACTTTGCATTTATCTAGATTAAATTTCATCTGCCATTTAAGTGCCCAGTCCCCCAATCTATCTAAATCCCTCTGCAGCGAAGTAACATCCTGCTCACATTGTATTACTTTTCCTAGTTTTGTGTCATCTGCAAACACTGATACATGGCTTTCAATGCCTATCTCAAGGTCATTTATAAATAAATTGAATAGTATTGGTCCTATAACAGACCCCTGAGGGACACCGCTTACCACTGGTGTCCATCTTGAAAATGTACCATTTATGACCACTCTCTGTACCCTATCTTTAACCAGTTTTCTATCCAAGAACAAGTATTTTCATCTAGACCAATTTTTCTTAATTTAAATAGTAACCTTTTGCGTGTAACTGTGTCGAAAGCTTTGGCAAAATCTAAGTAAATCACATCCACTGCGACCCCCTGATCTATACTTCTACTTACTTCCACATAGAACGTAATTAGGTTAGTCTGACATGATCTGTGTTTCATGAAACCATGCTGATTTTTGCCAATTACATTATACCGCCCAATAAATTCCTGAATATTATCCCTTAGTAACCCCTCAAATACTTTCCCAGCCACAGATATTAAGCTCACAGGTCTATAATTCCCAGGCACAAATTTTAAACCTTTCCTAAATATAGGGACCACATTAGCTTTTCTCCAATCCTCCGGTACTATTCCTGAAAGAAAAGAATCGAATCTCGAAAGATTAAGAACAGAGGTTTACATATTTCAACACATAGCTCTCTCAGTACTCGCTAGTGAATTCCATCTGGCCCTGGGGCTTTGTTCACATTCACAGTGTTTAATTTCTGCAAATTTTTTTTAAATTTTATGTAGCCTCTAAAAAAAAA
This sequence comes from Leptobrachium leishanense, assembly GCA_009667805.1. Classification (NCBI taxonomy): domain Eukaryota; kingdom Metazoa; phylum Chordata; class Amphibia; order Anura; family Megophryidae; genus Leptobrachium; species Leptobrachium leishanense. The sequence continues at coordinate 78,161,247 of CM019065.1, forward strand.
TTAACGCTAGTTTAAAGTATTTCTTAAAAAAACCTAATGAAAAAGTGTATTTTCCCGATAGGATACTTTATTCAATCCCATTATTGAACAAATCTCCCCCAAAAGCAGAAACATATTTTGTGTACCTCCTCTTTATGCCTTGGCTGTAAACACTCATGGTGACAATCCCTTAGAGCCGAGTAAGCGCCTGTAATCTGAGTTGTACTTCTCGTTGTCAGCTCAGCTAGTCACATAGGGAAATATCTGCTAAATAAAAAGAATTGGCCCTGTGCAATTAGCCAAGCCAACACTGACACGATTTTAGTTGCTCGGTTAAATTTAATCCTGGTTTACAAAATAGCTGTTGGTGCTTAGTAATTGGCATCTTCTATACCTTTGTTCTTGCATTTGCTAGTTCGATTATTATAAACTAGGTGGAAAGCCTGCCCAGAGGGCAGTCTATTGTTAAGCGAAGCAGCTCACATGGGTAGATTTGCCCCAGCTCACATGGGTAGATTTGCCCCAGCTCACATGGGTATAATCGGCCCCAGCTCACATGGGTATAATTGCCCCAGCTCATATGGGTATATTTGCCCCTAGCTCACATGGGAATTTTTGCCCCCAGCTCCTGTGGGTATAGTTGCCCCCAGCTCCTGTGGGTATAGTTGCCCCCAGCTCCTGTGGGTATAGTTGCCCCCAGCTCCTGTGGGTATAGTTGCCCCCAGCTCCCGTGGGTATAGTTGCCCCCAGCTGGTATAGTTGCCCCCAGCTCCCGTGGGTATAAGTGCTCCCAGCTCACGTGGTTTAAAGTGCCCCCAACTAAGGCTAGGGTCAGACGAAAGCAGTTTTAACGTGCGTTTAGACGCACGAAATAACGGCCGTGCTAGCAGCAAATGACGTCCAATGCCGGGGAACATTCGACGAACGGCCGCACGAAAGTTCGTCCGCGCAACGCAAGTGGCAAACGAACGCATTTTTTCTAGAACGTCATACCTCTAGTATGGACGTACAGAGTGCGCTGCGTCCGCTAGAGGCGTGTGTGCGTGATTGGGAGACGTCAGACGCTGCTAATGTACAGCTAATATAACGTCCAGACACAAAAAGTGTTTTATTGATGATCCGTACAAAATCACGGACGAAAAGGCGCATCGTATGACCGCTATCGCGTATTCCGTGAAAAATGCGTCCATTCGTTCGAACGCACTTTTTCACAGACAACGCCAAAAATGCGTTAGTCTGACCCTAGCCTAAGACGCTGGATGCGCGCGCAGCCTCTACCTGTCGGCCGCGCGCGCATCCAGGAGAACAGGAAGCGCGCGCAGCCGCCGGATAGAGGCTGCGCGCGCATCCTATACTGCCCCAGCAGCTCATGAATATACTGCCCCAGCAGCTCATGAATATACTGCCCCAGCACATGGAAATACTGCCCCAGCACATGGAAATACTGCCCCAGCACATGGAAATACTGCCCCAGCACATGGAAATACTGCCCCAGCTCATGGATATTGCCCCAGCTCATGGATATACTGCCCCAGCTCATGGATAATGCCCCAGCTCATGGATATACTGCCCCAGCTCATGGAGATACTGCCCCAGCTCGTGGATATTGCCCCAGCTCGTGGATATTGCCCCAGCTCGTGGATATTGCCCCAGCTCGTGGATATTGCCCCAGCTCGTGGATATACTGCCCCAGCTCGTGGATATACTGCCCCAGCTCATGGATATACTGCCCCAGCTCATGGATATACGGCCCCAGCTCATAGATATTGCCCCAGCTCATGGATATATTGCCCCAGCACATGGATATACTGCCCCAGCTCATAGATATTGCCCCAGCTCATGGATATATTGCCCCAGCTCATGGATATATTGCCCCAGCACATGGATATACTGCCCCAGCTCATGGATATGCCCCAGTTCGTGGATATTGCCCCCCAGCTCATGGAGATACTGCCCCAGCTCGTGGATATACTGCCCCCCAAGCTCTCATGGATATGCCCCAGCTCAGACCCCAGACCAGACATGGGGCGGCTGTTCGAATGCTCTTTTGGCATTCGGACAGCCGCCCCTGGAGCTCTCCGGCATACTTACCTGCCTGAGCGGCGAAGGGAAAGTTTCCTCGCTTCCGCTCGTTGAAGGACCCAAGCTGCGGTCACGTGGGACTCCCACGTGACCGCGGCTTGGGTCCTTCAAAGAGCGGAAGCGCCAAGCCTTACTCTATTATAGTATAGATAGCGTACATTTTGGTAAAAATTCCTTACAATAAAGGGTTTTATTTTTCACATTGGTCTGCAATCGGATGAAAGCAACACATGCAATATGAACTTTGCAACAATCTGCACACGCATGCTGAAACCATTACCACTTTATTACTCATAAAAACCCAACCAGAAGAGTAAACATACTGAATATGGTGAAATGTGCTCGAACTTCCTGAAGGCGGAGTAGTTTTCTAAACGGACCGATCAATAATAGGCCATCCCTGGAAGACTGTTTATTGGAAAAATTGCTAGTTTTACCTGCCATGATAAAACTTTGTTATTGTGTGCGTGTGTATATATACACTATATTGCCAAAAGAATTCGCTCACCCATCCAAATCAGGAGCTGGGCAGGTGAGCGAATACTTTTGTCAATATAGTGTATAAATATATATATATCTATTTTACAACACATATCCTTTGCAATGCTAGATAGAAAATTTTCAAGTCACGCCAGCCAGAACCCCCTTCCTGCAATACTACTGATCAATTTTTAAGCTTCGGGATATGATCATTACTATTATGGCATTGGTTTAGGGGAGGTGGAAAACTGAAACTAGAGTGTTCAGGAGTTTAAGGCTAATGTCATACGAACTACGAACGCAGTCTGATCGCACTCTGCGTGCGTGCATAACGGACAGACGTACTGACGGAAGATACTGTAGACCCCACACTGTCCGTTTTTGTTGACGACGTAGGAAAAAAAGGGAACTATGGGAAATAAAATTAATATGAAAAATGATAAAGATATGAAAAGGCATTTTGTGCGTCCAGCTGCTGGACGTTGCAAATACGCTGCGTCTGTCATCTCATCACTCGCAAAGAATGCTACACGGATGTGGAGCACTCTGCGCGTCCAGCTAGCGGTTTTACATTCTTCCCTAACTTGCGTCCGTTTGCCACGTGCGTTTTGCGTGTGCAGTTCGGTGCACACGTACTTTGTGAGGGGGTCTCTATTGATCATGATTCTATGCTACGACGGACGTTAAACTATGCGGCAACATTGACGTGATTACTGCGTTCGTCCGACACGGGCCTAAAGGGTTACACTTGCACAGTTGATGTGAAGGGTTAGGAGTCTTTGTTAGATTTGGGCTAGGGAATCTGTACTGAATCCAGATAGAGGTAAATGCTGGCAAGCCTATTTGGGAAATCCATTAATACCCTCTTTTGGCTTTTTGAACATCTTGGCTCAATGGGCATTTGCCCAGTTTGGCCGAAGACCATATAAGACTTGACCAATGCGTTCCACATTGGCAAATACAGGAGTTATGGTGCTGCCCTTCTAAAACTCAGAGTTACAGTCAGGTCCAGAAATATTGGGACATCGACACAATTCTAACATCTTTGGCTCTATACACCACCACAATGGAGTTGGAATGAAACAAACACAATGTGCTTTAACTGCAGACTGTCAGCTTTAATTTGAGGGTATGTACATCCAACTCAGGTGAACGGTGTAGGACTTACAGCAGTTTGCAGATGTGCCTCCCACTTGTTAAGGGACCAAAGGTAATGGGACAGAATAATAATCATAAATCAAACTTTCTCTTAATACTTGGTTGCAAATCTTTTGCAGTCAATCACAGCCTGAAGTCTGGAACGCATAGACATCAGCAGACGCTGGGTTTCATCCCTGGTGATGCTCTGCCAGGCTTCTACTGCAACTGTCTTCAGTTCCTGCTTGTTCTTGGGGCATTTTCCCTTCAGTTTTGTCTTCAGCAAGTGAAATGCATGATCAATGGGATTCAGGTCAGGTGATTGACTTGGCCATTGCATAACATTCCACTTCTGTCCCTTCAAAAACTCTTTGGTTGCTTTTGCAGTATGCTTTGGGTCATTGGACGGCGCTTCACAGTGCAGATGGACAATGAGTTCTGCAGCAGTTGGCTGAATGTGAGCAGATAATATTGCCCGAAACACTTCATAATTCATCCTGCTGCTTTTGTCAGCAGTCACATCATCAATAAATACAAGAGAACCAGTTCCATTGGCAGCCATACATGCCCACGCCATGACACTACCACCACCATGCTTCAATGATGAGGTGGTATGCTTAGGATCATGAGCAGTTCCTTTCCTTCTCCATACTCTTCTCTTCCCATCACTCTGGTACAAGTTGATACTGGTCTCATCTGTCCATAGGATCTTGTTCCAGAACTGTGAAGGCTTTGTTAGGTGTTGTTTGGCAAACTCTAATCTGGCCGTCCTGTTTTTGAGGCTCACCAATGGTTTACATCTTGTGGTGAACCCTCTGTATTCACTCTGGTGAAGTCTTCTCTTGATTGTTGACTTTGACGCACATACACCTACCTCCTGTAGAGTGTTTTTGATCTGGCCAACTGTTGTGAAGGGTGTTTTCTTCACCAGGGAAAGAATTCTTCGGTCATCCACCACAGTTGTTTTCCGTGGTCTTCCGGGTCTTTTGGTGTTGCTGAGCTCACTGTGCGTTCCTTCTTTTTGAGAATGTTCCAAACAGTTGTTTTGGCCACTTCTAATGTTCTTGCTATCTCTCTGATGGGTTTATTTTGTTTCTTCAGCCTAATGATGGCTTGCTTCACTGATAGTGACAGCTCTTTGAATCTCATCTTGAGAATTGACAGCAACAGATTCCAAATGCAAATAGCACACTTGAAATTAACTCTGGGCCTTTTATCTGCACATTGTAATTGGGGTAATGAGGGAATATCACACACCTGGCCATGGAACAGCTGAGAAGCCAATTGTCCCATTACTTTTGGTCCCTTAACAAGTGAGAGGCACATCTGCAATCTGCTGTAAATCCTACACCGTTCACCTGAGTTGGATGTACATACCCTCAAATCAAAGCTGACAGTATGCAGTTAAAGCACATTGTGTTTGTTTCATTCCAACTCCGTTGTGGTGGTGTATAGAGTCAAAGATGTTAGAATTGTGTCGATGTCCCAATATTTCTGGACCTGACTGTATATATGTAGGGTTTTATATATGACTGGAATATCGAGCTGACAGATACACAGAGGTGGTTTTACATGTTCGGCAATGTGTTTTAGTGGATCTTCATGGCTAAGACTGGATTCCTTGTCAGGTATAAAGTCTTTGGTAAACCTACCAAAACCATAGGCTAAGGAATTGGTAAAAAGAAAATCAAGTCTGGATGTATACACGGAGCTTAGATGATATCAAGGATCGCTACACGTTCTCACGGATGTGGTGTTCCCTTCACCTCAAGAAATAAACAATAGAATAAAAGCCAAGTGTGAGAACAGCGCTCCTTTTCAATAGGTGCTTGTGCGCCCCCCGCAACACCACCAAAGTGTATAGTGGGGCAACAAGTATCTTACGTTTCTTGATGAATCTAGGGGAAAGCTGGCTCCCAAAGTATTAATTTTGATGGAGTTGTAAAGCCACACGGACCAATACAGACCTCAAATGGGCAAAAAAAAAAGAGAAAGAAAGGTACAATAGTGCAGATCAATTGATAACACAAAATGAATAAAATATAGCCAGAGTTCAGTAAGGTAATGAACTCACCCTATTTTTTTCCCCTGTTGCCACTGAAGAAGCGCTCTGTGCGCGAAACGCGTCTGGCCTCCATCTGTTCTGATTCATATTGTTGAACATACTCCATATTGATTTTTAACCTATTAAATTCCACTACTTTTACTTCTAATACTGCGGGAGTCCTGCTATTTTCTTGCTGAAGGCGGCTTTTTCAAATTGTGCCTTAAACAATTTGCACACTCTGGAACCCTAGAGCTCGGTGTAGCCCCTTTAAAGGGTGAGTAATATTCCTTCCTTGGGGCTTTTTGGTCATTCATTCAAACTGAGATACTACACCATGAGAATTCTCCCCTTTTATATTTTGAGATCTAAAGGGGAGTAATATTGAAGAAGGAGGGGACCAATAAAAGAAGTCTGGCTGACGGACTGGCCTGGAACAGTTCGTGAGGCGAACTAAATAGAGCTAGGGAGCTCTCTGAAAGTGTGAGTTCATTACCTTACTGAACTCTGGCTATATTTTATTCATTTTGTGTTATCAATTGATCTGCACTATTGTACCTTTCTTTCTCTTTTTTTTTTTGCCCATTTGAGGTCTGTATTGGTCCGTGTGGCTTTACAACTCCATCAAAATTAATACTTTGGGAACCATCTTTCCCCTAGATTCATCAAGAAACGTAAGATACTTGTTGCCCCATTATACACTTTGGTGGTGTTGCGGGGGGCGCACAAGCACCTATTGAAAAGGAGCGCTGTTCTCACACTTGGCTTTTATTCTAAGGAATTGGTAAGTTTAACAAAGACTTGTCACATTTACTTCTAACTCGCAATATAGTGCAAGATACCCATGATACAACTGGCACGCACAATATGTTTATTAATTTATGTTGGTGCATTACAAACAAATAAATGAAGAATAATATTGTTACATGCAAATCTTTTTACATTGCGTCCATGCGTAATATTACTGTATGTCGCAGTATTATATATTATTATTTTTTTTCTTTTACCATCTCCTACTATGTAGAAGAGTCCCCCTTTTTTTTTTTTTTTTTTTTAGTGGAGGGGAAGGAAGAGGTTCGTTGACCATGAATTATATGTCTCTAGGAACCAGAAATGGAAAAAAACATGTATTTTGGTGTTACACTGAATGGGGATACTGTTGCACATAGCAAATGGATGTAGTGTTCTCACACACTATTATCCAATTAACTCTAAGAATTCATAACATTATTCTATATTCTGCTGCTTCATGTAGCACAAATTTTGGTATTTCTAACTTCTTTTCCAGTGTAAAATCACTTGCTTTTTCCGTACAAGACAAACTGGACGTATTCATCATGGCGCTGACACTTTGACCTGCACTAATTTGTCCGTGTCTGTCAATGTATTACCAAGCACAGATCCACAGTATCTCCTCTAATTAAAATGAAATATCTGGGTTTAATGTGTTCACTGGAAAACCTTCCTCGTAATTAGGCTGATTTTCATGTTAATGACTGCACAACAGAGCAGTATAAGTAATCCTGAGCTACTGTGTTAAACACGGCATTCAACTGGAACAGTGTGGCTTTGTGCCTAGAACTGCAAAGCATGGATTAAAATATACCAAACTGGGGAAAAAAGACCTAAACCTAGTGCACTGAGATGAATGGGAAACGCATACATTATAGCACGCATATGCATCCATGGAAATGCACGATTAGTATTGAAAACCGTTTACAACCTGTAAATCAATCTATATTTTTATGCACGCCAGGTTAAACATTAAACTTCTGACTTGTGGTTTCAAATCGTCACCAATGACATAATTGATGAATATCAGCTTCCAGAACATAACGTGGTGTGAAGCAAAGGTTTATGAGATACTTTATCCTGGTAATTTAAGCAAATTTATATGGTCTCCTCCTCAAGGCCATCTACAAACACCAGTCCATTGCCTCCTGGAGCAAGGTGCTGGTCCGCTAGAAGAGTACTGGGGTGGGCTTCACCAAGGAAGAAAAATGAGTATAGGTTAAACACTCCAAATGTGGAATGCTTGAGATCCAGAGAATTCCACATTTTGGAGATTTCCAGTTTACAGACCTCGGCCAGGATTCCAATGACCGAGGAGGAGCAGGGGACCTGCGAAGCACATGCGGCAACAGCATCAGCGAAATAAATGCTGACCGTAGGGTTGCCACATCGGCATGTTATCCAGGACACGTATTAGTATTACATGCACAGGGAAATGTTCTGCCCTGCATGTTGTATAATTCATATGCTGCAGGAAGGAAGTCAAGGCAGGTCACCTGGGATTTATTTTTTATTTCCTACATGCAGCATATGGATTCTACATGCTGGGGGGGCATTCTTCATGTACTTCACCATCAGGATGTATAAATTGGATGTGTCCTGGAAAACATGGCTAATGTGAGGAAGTACACAGCCCACTTAGGGCTCTTTTAAATTCATCGGGCAAAAGCGCACGCGCAGCGCAATTTTTTACCGCTAAGCGTTAAACATTAACGCGCGAAAAATAATGCTGGTATTCCAATCCGTGCGCATTTTTTCATCTGTCCAAAAATAACGCGCGTAAAAAAGACGTGCAAAAACACGTTCGCATTATCGTTGCGCACAGAAATCGGTGTGCCGACTGTTTTTTAACGCGATTCAGCCAATCAGAATTAAGAACCACAATTGTCTCCCATTCAGTTTTTGCGCCTGTCAAAATCAATCTGAGTATATATGCTGCAGCAATAATAAAAACACGCACAACTTCTCAATTTTATTGTTTGGGTATGCGTAGAATGTGTAACTATACTTTGCTGTATATTTTTTTCGGGCTGGTGTATTTGGGTTCGGCCAGGACGTTCAGATTTGCCGTTAGCACCAGCGTTTAAAAGACGTTAAAATTATGCGCGCAAACGTTCTCCATTAAAATTTCCGCACAGATTGTAATACCATCCGCGTACCAGCGCACAAACGCATTTGCGCTCACAATGTTAAGTATAGGACGCGCAAAGTACATTACGCTTGCAAAGGGTTCGGGCTGGTTCACCAGCGGTAGACGTTAACGTGCATTTTTTGTGCGGACATTATAATACGACGTTCTGCGCAAAGGGGTTTCCCCTTGTGTTAATGCATTTTTGCACACACGTTAACGTTTGCGCGAAGTAGTTAATAGAGCCCTTAATGTATAAAACATAATAAGAAAAAGGGTTGTCATTTGTGCTTACCACTGTAGCTCCATGCGAAACAAAACACAGAGGTTTTGGTTTACTTGAATGGCCATTAAAGTGTAAGCCCATCCGCCACGTCACGGCACCTCTGGTCAGGTGAGTCCTAACCTAATAAAACCCAAAAGCTGCTTTCTAAGCAACCACATATCGTGATGCTGCTTCTCAGTCAAGAGAGAGACCGGTGGCTTTATATTTATATCCTCACCAGGACCAATTCCACTTCGGGATTAAAAGTGCACCTATTCTCTACCACGGAGACTGCGGTAAACCACAACCTCTGATGTGTTTTTGTTCCGCGTGTTTTACACTAGATGCATAAAATTATGAAGAGGAAGGGAAAAAAATATATTTCTGCATCTTGATGTCAGTGGCTAGTAGAGTGGTCTATTTATCGTGCTGACTAAGGTTGTGTTTGGAATTTTTTTCCTTTTCTGTCCAAATTCTATAACATTAGTTTAAAGCATTTAATTATACAAATATAAGTAAATTTAAGAATAAATTCATAATAAATAAGTTATTACATTCAAATCAACATGATTAAAGTTTTAGAATAATATGATTTTTTTGCTTTCGTTGTATCATGTTTATTGATCTAATACTTTTTTAATGCAACCTGTTTTTTAATATATTTTTGCTTTTCAAGATTGACAATAAGTAACCTATTCGATTCATATTCTTTTTGCAGCTACATGTCTCGAATGTTAGATTACAATTAGATTTTTATATTCCTTTTTTCTTTACTTGCTCTAGAGGTTGTTCTTTCATTAAATGATTGTGTTTTGTCCACAAACTATACCCATTTATCAGTACACATATAAACTCCGTTTTGATTATCAGGATTAAAGCTGAAACTACATTACGATCAGGGTAATTCAAAGAGAATCGAAAAGTCACCGCACGTTCGGTGACTTTTCGTTCTCTTCAATTCGGTTCCTTTTGCCGATCCCATTTCGGTGACCCTGCGGTGTATTCAGCAAGCACCACACGGTCCCCGAATTGCAGGGAAAGGTCGCCGCAAACCCGCCTAAAACTAACCGCAAAACCCGGAGAAAATGCACCACCGAATGGCAGGGCATTTCGGGAACCTTTCACTGCTGGTTCGTGTTTTCTGAATAGCCGAAGCAGTGCTTTTTCATGGAGATTTCACTGCCCTCGAACAGGCACCGTATGTGCAGGCGATTCGCCAGGATTTGGCGAAATGCCTGCTCTCTGGATAGCCGAATGGCCAAGAAAGGTAACCGAATGCTAATTTTCAGCCTTCAGTTACCTTTCTCAAGCAATTTGGATCTCTTTGAATTACCCTGTATATATTTTTTTACTTCTTTTTTACCAAGGCAGAATACACTCTTCAGTACACTGTGGTTACACAGAAAATTCTTTGAGAACCTTCACACTTAGCCAGGCTTGCTCAAGCACAGGAGAATTTCAAATGCTATGGTTTATTTTATTTTTTTTGAGAAAGAATTTTACCAGGAAGGATACATTGAGATTTCTCTCGTTTTCAAGTATGTCCTGGGTGGCGAGTATGTACCGTTAGGTGTCTTGCCCAAGGACACTTACTGGAGAGGTGCTCTTGCTGGGATCGAACCCATGACTCCACAGGCTCTCTCCACGCAGAGCAGTGATGTTACCTCTACTCCACCCAGCCGGTATTGTAGAACGTTTTGGGCCGAATGCCGACAAACGCCTTATTGAATCTCTAAAGCAGTGGTTCCTGAAGCTGGTCCTCAAGTCCCCTAACAAATCAGGTTTGTCAGATGTCTGAAGCACAGCACAGATATAATTTGCTGCTCAGTGTTTGCAGGATTCTGTCTACATTTTCCCAAGGTGATCCTTAAAATCTGGCCTGTTGGTGGTACTTGAGCACCAGTCTTGGGAAGCACTGATCTAAAGACTTAATCATGCATTGTAAGTCTTCATAACTATGATATTTATATTTGTTAATGCTTCACTAGCTACACATAACAGAAATTCATAACTGCTTTCATGCTACACGAAATTGCTACTTTTTATTTTTGTTATTGCTAACAAGCTGGAAAGTCTGCCCAGAGGGCAGTCTATTGTGGATATACTGCCCCAGCTCATGGATATATGCCCCAGCTCATGGATACTGCCCCAGCACGTGGATACTGCCCCTGCTCGTGGATACTGCCCCTGCTCGTGGATACTGCCCCAGCACGTGAATACTGCCCCAGCTCGTGGATATTGCCCCAGCTCGTGGATACTGCCCCAGCTCGTGGATATTGCCCCAGCTCCTGGATACTGTCCCCCAGCTCGTGGATATTGCCCCCCAGCTCGTGGATATTGCCCCCCAGCTCGTGGATATTGCCCCCCCCCCCAAGCTCTCATGGATATATGCCCCAGCTCAGACCAGACATGGAGCGGCTGTTCGAATGCTCTATCGGCATTCGGACAGCCGCCCCATGAGTTCCGGCATACTTACCTTTCCGAGCGGCGCCGGGGAAGTGAAAGTTTCCCCGCTTCCGCTCGTTTAAGGACCCAAGCCGCGGTCACACGTGACTGGGGCTTGGGTCCTTCAAAGAGCGGAAGCGAGGGAAGTTTCCCTTCGCCGCTCAGGGGTTGGATGCGCGCGGCAGCCGGGTAGAGGCTACGAGCGCAGCCTCTACCCGGCTGCCGCGCGCATCCAACCCCGAGCGGCGGAGGGACCTTTCCCTTCGCCGCTCGGGGGTTGGATGCGCGCGGCAGCCAGGTAGAGGCTGCGAGCGCAGCCTCTACCCGGCTGCTGTGTGCATCTTGTAACCGCCGCGGCGAGCGCACAGCCGCTGGTTGCGCGCGCATGCGCAGAGTAAGGCTTGGCGACGGACACGCCAAGCCTTACTCAATTATAGTATAGATGTGGGTTATTCCTTCTCCTTGGGCTTGCACTCCACATCTCACTGATCTCATGTGTAGCTAACCAGGATTAGTGTTTGTAAACTCAGTGATTGTGCTTTACTCCTCAAAAGTGTACATTAATGCAAACATTAGTTATTTGCTTTTGATGTACATTTTAATGTGTGCAGTAATTATATAAGCAATCGTCTTTACGTCGTATGGACACATGCTTAAACTCAGAAGCATTTTAGAACGTAGACAAAATTATTCTAAAGTAGAGCTACCTTAATAGTAATAAAGTATTCGCCTATCCATATTTTAATTGATTGGCAAATGTTTTACTGCATAAAAATGTCTTTATGAGGAGGGATCCTGTGCTTAAGGCTGGCCGTCCACTGGGTCCTATATTTGTGCGAAGGTGCGACCATCCGATATCGTCTGTCGTCGTCTGACCGATCCCACAACCTGCAGGAGATACAGCCCTTTTCCACTACCACTGACTTCCATCGGACGATTTCACACGATTTTTTGCAACTGCAACAGATTAGCAATTTTTCCAATTTGAAGGAGATCTGTCAGACAAAATCGGGTTACATGGAAAAAAAGTTACATGAAAAAAAGATGAATTGTGTAGTTAAACTGCCATGCTGCAGCAGGGAAATTGTCCCATACGAAAGAGATTCAGTTCGAGAGGCAAAGCCCATCGGATTCAATGCAGAATTTTTTTATTTTTTTATTCAGCCGTTCCTTCTATTTTATTCAAATGTCCTTTTTTTTTACATTTTTGATTTCCCTTTTGTTTTTTTTTATTAAACAAAAAAAAAAGACTGAGGCTTTCTTTCCATGGACGGATGCGTATTTTTTTTTCCATTCTCTTCTGACCAGCTGCATTAGGCGGTGCTGTCCTTGGCGCTGAAAGCTTTTTCTGCACCAAGGACAATTTTTTTTTTCCACTGCAGCATTTTTTGTCTTGTTTCTTTTTCTCGTTTGGCCTGTCCATCCGCCGATCTGGGTCGTCCAGACTCTTCCAGTGGACAACTCTGGTCGGCCGTCGTTGTTGTCCATAGGCTGGCGACCAAGTCAGTCATCCGACTACGGACCCAGTGGACGTCCAGCCTAATGGCCATTACAGTGGTACCAAAATCCTGTTACATTTTTATGTGTTGGAAGCAGGCATATACTGGCCATAGGGACTACAGGGAGATTCCCGTGGGGCAATGGCTTAGGCTGGGGTCAGACGAGTGTAGTGTTCACGTCCGTGATTGCGCCTAAAAGTACGTCCGTGATAGCATGACAGAAAGCCCATCGGAGCCCGACACACGAAGTACGACCGCACTGAACTGCGGACGCACAACGGCCGCGGCCCACGGACGCAAGGCAGGCAAGAACTTACATCCTCTAGAACGGCCGCATTTTGTGCGCTGCGTCCGCAACGTCTGCATAGCTTTGTGTGTGAGTGATGGAATGTGGTCAGACGGACTGCATTTATACGTCCAGCATTTTTCACGGACAAAATGGTTTTGCTGTTTAATTTATTTTCCCTCCTACATCCGTCAAAAAATAAACGTCAGTGAAAAAAGGGACTGTGTGGCCACTACTGTGTCTTCCGTACTGACGTACGTCCGTGTGCACAGACGTACAGTCCGTAGAAATCACGCTCGTCTGACCCTAGCCTTAGTGGGCCAGTTTGAATGCTGGTTCACCACGCGGCTCACACTGCCCTTAATGGATGATGTGAGAACTTCCTCACTGTAAATCAGATGCAGTCTGCCACAGTCTCTTATTGGGGCCACCGTGCCTGTGAGACTCGCTGCACATCCGCCTCACCTTAACCTCAATGCCGCTGCGTTGCTTTACCCAATCGCTCTGCAGCAACTCCGGTATCTGTAGAGTGATTGGTTGAGCGATCTGCTTGGTTCATATACTGTTTTTGTACGTGTTTACATAATTGGGTGGGTCTGGATGAAGTCCAGTGCTGATTTTTTTTGTCCCAGTCCAGCTCTGGCTGCAAGTTGAGTAGAGCTCAGGTGACGGCTAGTTTTTTTTTTTCTTGGCACATAAGATGCCTTTGAGTCCATAATGGCGTAATGAAGCGGGACTCTCTAATTTAGTAGACTGGTCATGCCACCGTACTGCCAAAGTTTTTTTTTCACATTGTTGTAGAAGACCTTTGCTCAAGCACAAGATGACATTTTGCCCAAGTGCTCCTCCTTTGCTCCAGATTACTTTTACGTATTTTCTGGCTTAAAAACATCCCACAAAAATCGGGGGTCGTCTTATACACGGGGTATACAATGTGAGCCTTTAGTTCGTTTGGGCCAAGCTGGCTCGGGATGTCTGTGGTCTGTCGGCTCGCTGGATGTGCAGAAGTACCGTGTGTGCAGTGACTTCTGCTGCATACAGTGTGCCGCGCTGGGCCGGTCACGGCGCGCAATGTATTCTATTGGCGAATACAAAGCCTGCTCGGATTGGCAGAGGTTGTGACATAATTAGCCTGCCAATCCGAGCAGGCTTTCTATTTGGTGGAGTGCATCGCTCGCCATGATTGGCTCAGTGCGGTGTACTGTATGTGGTCGAGGCTGCCGTGCATACAGTGTTGCCGCACGTCCATGCAGTGTTGCCGCACGTCCAGCGGGCAGGCAGATTGGGGACAGGATTTTTTGTACGGGTAAGTCATAACCATTTTAATTAAAATGATTTAAATCAAATCTGTTGTTTTTTAAATGGTGCTGCAGTTGAAGGGGGTGACGTCTTATATGGCGAGTATAGCCCAAAACCTATGTTTTAACTGGAGAATTAGGGGGACGTCCTATACATCCCGTTGCCTTATACGCTGGAAAATACGGTAGTTATCTAGTAGAAAGCCTAGTCTACTTTGTGCTGTGCTTAGGATGCACTCTTACAATTATGTTGTGCTTGAGGCCATATTGTTTCATTTTCATGATGTGTAAGGTTAAATGAGCAGGGACCTCTAAGACCTCTTATTTTAGCCATCTTAGGCCCTGTTCACACGATGCGATTTATCGCGACGTCGCAGCAAAATCCACACGATGTCGCACTATGTAGCTTCTCCAATGCATTTCAATGGAGCTGTTCACATCTTGCCGCGTGATGTTGCAGAAGCATGTCGCTGGTACATGACCCTTTTTTTGCGATTTGCTATCTGCGATTTTTGTATTGGTGGTGCTTTGCAAAAATCGCACAAAACAGCGATGTCGCGTGACATTATCGCACCATGTCGCGAATATGAAAATCGCGCGACTTTCAAATCGCACAGTGTGAACGGAGCCTTAGATTTTGCAACTTTGGTGTTTAGTCACACCCTAAAGCTTAGTGATCTGGTTCTGTATTACTTCAATTAGAGCCCTACCTATACTTTATGGATCACTGCACTTGTCCATTCCCAAGCAAAAATGGGTATTTTTTGCTAAATGTCCAATTTACAAGTTTGTAATAAATGTTCCATGGTTGCAAACCTAAATTAAATGGGCAGCGCGCACCAGTGATCACAAAAGTAGACTGAATTCATATCTGTCAGGATCCCCTGGTACCATGGCTTATGCCAGGTGGATAAAAACGTAGATTAACCAAGATATAGATTATGCACTGAATAAAAAGCCACCCTTTGCTTATTTTCTTAAGAACATAGAAACATAGAAAAATGTCGGCAGATAAGAACCTTTCGGCCCATCTAGTCTGCCCAATTACATGTATATTTTACCTGGATTTATCTTTTGTTTAGGATAGCCTTATGCCTATCCCATGCTTGCTTAAATTCAATTACTGTTTTGGCCTCTATCACTTCAACTGGAAGACTGTTCCATGTATCCACCACCCTCTCAGTAAAATAATGCTTTCTGATGTTACTTTTAAACCTTTGCCCCTCTAATCTAAGACTATGTCCTCTTGTTTTGCTACTTTGTTTCCTTTTAAATATACTCCCTTCCTCTACCTTGTGGATTCCCTTTACGTATTTAAATGTTTCTATCATATCTCCTCTGTCTCGTCTTTTTTCCAAGCTGTACATGTTAAGATCATTAAGCCTTTCCTGGTAACTTTTCTCCTTCAAGCCGTACACCATTTTAGTAGCCCTTCTCTGAACTCTCTCTAAGATGTCTATATCCTTCTGGAGATACGGTCTCCAATACTGCACACAGTACTCCAAGTGAGGTCTCACCAGTGCTCTGTACAGTGGCATGAGCACTTCCCTTTTCCTACTGCTAATACCTCTCATTACACAACCAAGCATTCTGCCAGCATTTCCTGCTCCTCTATTACATTGACTACTTACCCTTAGATCCTCTGAAATAATAACCCCTAAATCCCTTTCCTCAAATGTTGAGGTTAGGACTGTATCAAATATTCTATATTCAGCCCTTGGGTTTTTACGCCCCAGGTGCATTATCTTGCACTTATCCACATTAAAACTCAATTGCCACAGTTCCGACCATTTTTTTAGTTTACCTAAATCATTTGTCATTTGGCTGATCCCTCCAGCAACGTCAACCCTGTTGCAAATCTTTGTGTCATCAGCAAAAAGACATACTTTTCCATTAATACCTTCTGCAATATCACTAATAAAAATATTAAATAGAATGGGTCCAAGTACTGACCCCTGAGGTACCCCACTGGTAACAAGACCTTGCGCCGAATAAACTCCATTTACCACAACCCTCTGTTGCCTGTCACTCAGCCACTGCCTAATCCATTCAACAATATTGGAATCCAAGCTCAAAGATTGCAATTTATTGATAAGCCTTCTATGCGGAACAGTATCAAAAGCCTTACTGAAATCTAAATAAGCAATGTCTACTGCACCACCTGTGTCTATTATTTTTGTTAAGAAGATAAGGAAGAATTTGGGATTACTGTTTCAAGCACAGTTTCCACATAATCCAGTGGCATCCTTAGGGGGAGGCCCGCACCGTGTGACACCACCCCCTAGGGTGACGCCCTAAAAAAATATATATATTTTTTTTTACTTTTACAAAGTATTTTATCAGGAAGGATACATTGAGATTTCACTAATTTTCAAGTATGTCCTGGGTAGGCAAGGCCTAGGTTGGCACTTTCCAAGGGGCTGCAAAAAGACCCCACCACTAACGGGGTTACTCTCAGAGCACCGTAATGACGCCAAACGTTTGGTGTTCTGTTGTTCCCTGCATTTCGGGGAATCAAATTTCCCCACCCTGCAGTGAATTCACCATTCACAGCACGGTCCCCGAAGTTCAGGGAGTCAGACGCTGAATGCCGCCGCCGCAAACCCGTGGCCTGCTGTTTTCAAAAAAACTGAACGAAAATGTCTGGAATTTACATATAAGGTCCTATGATTGATAATAAAAAGGTTTGTTACAGAAAAAGAAAAAACGCTTTTAAAAAAAAGGAAAAAAAATCTTGCCAAAAAATTCTGAAAAAGGACTAAATGATACTAAAAAAAATTGAATAAACAAAGAATTTTTAGTGCAGATTAAAATAATAAATGGTTTATTAGATATTGCATAAAAATGGGAATATTTTTTACATTGAAACCTATGGGGTTCACCTGAATAAACCTGCTGAATGAAACAACCGAACATCAGGGCATTCACTGACATTTCTCAGCTGTTCGGTGTCTCTGAATAGATTAACCCTTACTTCTCTATGGGGATTTGCACTGCCTTCGAACAGTACCATACTTGCTGGCAGTTCGCCAAAATTTGTGTGTGAGCACATCACAGAGCTCCAGTGGCGTACTTAGGGGAGAGGCGGGCCACCCCACGTACCAGTGATTATTGGGGTGTCATTAGGGGGTACTAGGAGGTGCCACTGTCACTGTGTGTCAGCTTTGAGCTGTGTTCTCAAACAACAAGCAGTGGAGCAGGGCGTTTGCATTAGGAGAATAAAAAAGCCCTCTCTCCTCCCTCCATAGCTTCTCCCCTGTCCCACAGCTGCTGTAGGAGAGGGGAGGGGGATGTGATTTGTGTGCAGAGCGAGAAGATGACAGTAAACGGCAGGTAAAGAGTGGGGGTATCGGCAGAATATGAAGCCCTGTCTGCTTGCTGCGGTTTAAAGTGGACCTTTCCTTAACCATCACTGCAGTCTTTAGAAATTTGTCACTGAGCTGCCTGGCTCCTGGTGAGGTCCTGCATAGAGGGGGCCAGGCTGCATTCACTGCATCACCAGGGAATAGGCAGCCCAGGGTAAACAGGGACAAGGAAGAGAGAGTCTTAAAAAACTGGAGTAGTAAAGAAAAAAGACCATAGCAGCATCTCATACCTGCAAAACACCCACCCATTCTCTGTTCAGCAACTCCCATCACACAAAACCAGCCACCCAGCACACACACACAACTCCCATCACACAAAACCAGCCACCCACACACAACCCCATCACAAAACCAGCCACCCACACACAACTCCCATCACACAAAACCAGCCACCCACACACAACTCCCATCACACAAAACCAGCCACCCACACACAACTCCCATCACACAAAACCAGCCACCCACACACAACTCCCATCACACAAAACCAGCCACCCATTCAACTCCATCACACAAAACTAACCAACACACAACCCCATCACACAACCCCATCACACAAAACCAGTCACCTACACACAACTCCTATCACACAAAACCAGCCACCCCAACACACACAACTCCCATCAACAAAACCAGCCACATGTGTACTTTTGTTCATAGCGTGAGGATGGATATGTTGCGAGTTTGCAAAATCACTTAAAAATAACAATTATTCAAAAATAACCTAAACTCGCCTCTCATTGCACAGCACAGAGGACGCATGATCCACCATCAGCAGATTCGTAATATATTATTATTATTATATGTATACGTCATGTCCTGCCAGAATGCTATAACTAAAAATATTTTTGAAAACCTAAAAAACCTGTTTTTTTTCTTGACATTTTAAAGTTGGGGGCTGCTAAATATAGGATCCGCCCCAGGTGCCAAATGTTCTAGGTACACCCCTGACATAATCTAATATATTTATTTCTCCTTTAAAAAGCTGAAATGACTGAAGGGATAACACATTAATTGTCTGATTGAGGTATGCTTGGGAGGGGGGGGGGCTTCCCACCTTTTTGAAATGGTCCTACTTTTACACATTTTAGGTCCCCATTACTTCATTAGGGTGTTTATCTGGTTCATGATAAAGACCATAAACATTGGAGGTTAGTGATTATTTACAGTTTGGATAAAATAGATTTTTCACAGGTGCAAAACCTATGGACTGCCTGATGTATATATTGGATAAAAGATATTTTAAATAGACTTCTGTCAGGGCACCTACTTAGCATTGCGCCATTCCTCTCCTGCTGGTTGTGATGACGTCAATTGCAGGTCATGCTCCATATTGACACCGGACACACAGTGAAAACCGTTTATAATAACGTTACCTGGTTTGTCATTACCCTGCAATGCTTCCTCCTGGTTCTGGGGACTTGCACCATTCTTGGACCATCTGGTGCTCTAATTCAATTTCGACCAATAGAAGCCATCTGATGCTAAATAGCTATCTTTGCTCTCCTGCAGTGCGGTGGCCTGTCATAATATATTTATGAGAGTACTTTCGGTTGTATCTGATAATTTTGCGTAGCGACTTTGGCTATCTTTCCTGACTATTCTGTTTTCTGGTATCCTGATTACCTGGCTTGTGCGACCACCCACTGTGCTACTGACAATTGGCTTGTATTACTATCCCCTAGTTTTGACTTAGGCCTGTGTCCTGTCTGTCATGTTTCCAATTCTGAGCCCTGTTGGTGAACCGATCCGGGCTAGCTCTTACCCCTGTTTGTTCAGCCCTCTCCACCTTCTGCTCTAGGATTTCTCTGTAGCCTCCCAGGTCTCTGACCTCCTGACCCATTGTACTGGCCTACACCCAATATAAGGCAGTCTCTCCATTTCAGCAGGGCTCTGTCAGAAGGGTCTGTCTGTCTGCCTGTTGTTTGGTTCCTGCTTCTAGTAGTTCGCTCTGTTGTTTTCCCATTTTGTTTATTTGGTTCAGTTTATTTTTGGTTCCCTGTTTCCCTTGTCTTGTTATTCTGTTTGCCATTCGTTTATTTTTAGTTTATACTGATTTGTGTGTTTCTGTGATATCTGATATACTGTGTATGACCCCTGGCTTTGCTTCCTGACCATTCTATCATGTTAATCGTTATGCACTCTTCTCCTACTGTGTACTGACTCCTGGCTTTGTATGATTACCCGTTCTGGCTCTGATTCCTGGCTTTGACATTCTATTCCAGCTCTGACTTCTGACATTGTATGAGTACCCGTTATGGTTCTGAACCCTGTCTTTGTATGATAATCTTATCTGGTTCCTAACTTTGGCTCTTGTTATTTTCTACGTCTCTGGGTTTACCCCTCTTGTTCTTTCTGTGTTTAATTTCTATGTGCTTCACCCAGCAGTACTTTAACCATCCTTTCCTTGTATGCTGCTGGTTGCCTGTATATATTGATTCTCCCCTTGCCCTTCCTGCTGTTTAGTGGCTAGCCAGTCTGCCTGTTATGCAGTCAGCAGCCCTCCTGGCTTCTGGGCTTTCACCCTCAAATATGGGCCCCATCTCGGCTCACACGGAGTGCCCCCGTGACACTGTCTATACTTTTGTGCATTCTTTAGCTAGATTTTACCTGGCCTTTTAAAGGGCCCATAGGTGCAGGTTGTGGCTTAGTCGGAGTGTTTGGGTCGGATATCTTGACACATTGTTCATGAAGGATTGACACATTCATATATTGTAACAGATTAATGCAGCCAGCCTGATTTACATTTTAAGACCTAAATATCCATATGCTTAAACAATAAGTGATCTGTTGCACACCCTAAAGTACATTTTAATTACCAGAACTGCAATTGTTCTCTGCAAAATGTATTCGTGTCAGGAGATCTCTAAATTCTCTATGCATGTGAAGGGTACGTTTTGAAATTGTGTGGCATTTTTGAGGAATTTGGCATACAAATTCAGCGACAATTCAGAGAATGCATGACTGATTATGTAGCTGTTAATATAAGTTAGAAAAACAATGTATAACATGGGAGGGGATTGTGGGAGAAATTGCTGAAATTGGCATACAGACATGAATCACCAGAAAATTGACTAAGTGATGTAGAGGAGTATTTGTAAGGGATGCTATAGTGTGTAGGGGGGGTGAGCATTATTGATGACTTTACATGTGAGAGCCAGCATTTTTAGTTCATTTCAAAGTTCCAAGTAGATCTAATAGGAATTCCAGAATGGTAAGGATAAATAGTCGATTGTCAAATTAGTTTTGGGAAAGACTAATGATGCGGGAAGGTTAGAGGGTGCTGGGTGAAAAATTTGGACTCACGGGATATTCAGTGTCTGGATGGGAAAATACAATCTCAATGGATATAATAAACGTGTATACTGATTAGAGACATTTGTGGGATACGTTCATTAAATAGTGGAGGAGATAAATTGTGGAGGAGATAACCACAGTGTAAGTGGCATTTCATGTTTGAGATACACAAGCGAATACATAAACTTCTAATTCAGACAATATGTGGACAATATGTCTGCATTTTAAGAGAAAAACATCATTATGATAATACTCAGTTTTATTACCTTCGTTATTCCTTTTTAAAAGATGAATTCCTGGACTTCTCCCTGCTGACCAAAATGTATATGCTTCACTACCCAACTGAATCTCAAAGTCAGTGCAGGCACCGTCCTGCCCGGATCTTACTCACACGAGACCGTGTCTGTCTCCATGGAATCCTATGGACAACTGGAGCTGATAACACCAGAATTACTTAGCACCAATGGTGTTAACACTTAACACACACAAAGTGTTATGACTTGACCCACATGGAAAAAATATATATTTGAAATATATATTTAAAATACATTCTTCCCAAATATATTGACATAGATTTGAAATACTACAATTTTGGCCATATTCAATATATTTCAAAAATATATTTCAATATACTTTTGTATATATTATTGAATATGTTCAGAATGCATGCTGAAATATATTTAAAAGTGTATTTTGGAATTTATTGTGAAATATAAAAGAAAAAGAGGTGCGGCGCTTCCCAGTGTGTAGAAAAGAGGGTAATAAATATTATTTACCCAATACAGAATAACAAGCGTCTTCAGTTGATGGAGGATCAGTACCTCAAAAAGAAGACAGACATAGCACAATACTGTTTGTATATATATAGATAATTTAAGAGATATATCAGCTCTCACTCACGCTATAGAGAGCCTCACCCAACTCTAGCAGTATTCGCCCGTGGGTAGAATTCAACTGGGCCCTCCCACTGGCCACTTCAATAGGTGGTGATTTCTGAGGGATAAATATAGATGGTAGCTCCCAATGGATATAAATAGAAAAAAAGATGGCAACATAGGGTGATTCTGTATATTCATGCAGCTTTAAACATAAAAAATCAGACCACTCACGTGTTCAAGAGCCACCAGGGCTCAGATGGAAAGGCCCAAAGGTTGTTTCGAGTGGGCACAACTCTTAATAAAAGCCCCAGTGGATCCGTATAGCAGCATGTAGTGGAAGCCAATTGACTAAGCACAAAATTGATGAATTAGGGTAAAATAAATGAAATAATTTGAGTAGTAAAAAAGTAAATTTAATACAATAAAACAAATTGCTAAACGCATTTCGCCTGAGTCAATATAGACTGTACGGCTTCCACAGCTGCAGTAAAAACAATAAAAACCCTAATTTGTTTAAATAAACAATACGATCTAATTGTCCCTCCAATCGGAGGGATCTGAAAGTGCAGGAAAAAGCAAGGGTCCATGCCCTCCCCTGGATTGCGTCGCTTTTTCGGCATCCTCATCCTACGGCACTGCCGTTCCATCGGAGTTCCGGAACGCAGACCGGAAGTGGTTGAACCTCTACGCCTGCGCGCCATCATCGAAACCGGAAACCTCGCACTCACATCCTGTATAACCTTATATCGAAAACGAAAATCCGAAACGGCTCTGTGTCTTCTCGAGTCACGTCTCCGACATCATCCTCTCCTAACACTGTCGCTCCGCCAAACGAAAGCAGTTCAATGTTGTCTTCTGTGTATATGCGTCGATCCCGGGAACGAACACAAAGACCATACAGTTTTATCTGATGTGCCCACATGAAAAAACAGAAGTTCAAAATCGTCCAATTGGCAATAAAATTGCACCTCTATACTGGAGATTCTTGTATTGAAATCGCTCCCCATGATGTAAAGGTTAGTAACCACATAGAAGGAAACAAATAATAACATAATTAAACCACAATAGGATTCCTAACATGGCATACTAAATATTTATTACCCAATAAAAATTTGGACAATCAAGGGCTATATCCCCACCCACCTTGATCTTGGAAATCCCCAATTATCTCAAGGGTAGTTAGAATAAAGGATTGCCTATAACCATTATAAAAAATGGGACAGCTCGAAATCTAAATTCAAACCTCCCGGCTGGAGAGTACCCAGATTATAGACCCACCGCATTTCCTCTCTGTTGACCTTTTTATTGAAATCCTCTCCCCTCCAATTTCTACAAACTAGTTGGATTCCCACAAATGTGGAGCCAATTGCGACACAGCTGTGGGTTTGCTTAAAGTGACAAGGGACGGAATGGTGTTCAACACCTTTTCCTATATTATAAATGTGCTCCCTAATACGTATAAATAGAGAACGTGTAGTGTGACCAATATAGTGAAGCCCACAGGGGCTAGGGATGTGCGTTTCGGGTTTTGGAATTTCGGAATTTTCACGAAATTTCCCGATTCGCGTTTTCGGATGCGGACGATTTTCCGAAAATTTTTAGATCCGAACATGGCAGATCCGAAAAGTTTTCCGAGCTGAAACGAAATATTTT
This sequence comes from Leptobrachium leishanense, assembly GCA_009667805.1. NCBI lineage: Eukaryota > Metazoa > Chordata > Amphibia > Anura > Megophryidae > Leptobrachium > Leptobrachium leishanense. The sequence goes on from CM019065.1 coordinate 78,184,875, forward strand.
CGGAATTTTCGAATGGACTTGAAATGTGTCAAATCGAAATTTATTGCTTTGAAACGAGGAGAACAGACGTTCCGAAAAAACGAAAATTTCCGAAATCACGAAGAGTCGATACAAAAAACGAGCAAAGTGACACGAAAATACGAAAAATGGTCGATATTCCGAAAAAAAAATGTACACGAAAAACAAGTCGAGCTGAACCGAATCGAAACAGAAATCGGTCGAAACGAGCCGAATCGAAAAGTTTAAAAATCCTAAAAATCGAACCGAAAAAAAACAGGGGCATGTGAATCTACAAATTTCTTCTATTTATTGTGAAATATGCTGTGAATATGTTATGGAATATATGTGAAATTTACTTCAAAATGCAAAACATGTGACAGATAATATAAAAGAAAACCACTACTATTATATTCTGATGGCTAGGTTGAACCTGCGTCTTGTAAATTCGATATTCACTTCTCTGCTGAGACCTACCATTAGGTGTATTGCCCAAGGGCACTTACTGGAGAAGTTCTCTGTTCGGGATTCGAACCTGGTTTCCACGGTTATAGAGAAGTGATGCTACTTCTACTCCACTAAGTTAGGCAAGAACGTAAAACCGCTAGAACGGACGTGTGGAGTGCGCTGCATCCGCATAGCTTTGTGTGTGAGTGATGAACGAGGTCAGACGGACTGCATTTATACATCCAGCATTTTTGACGGACAAAATGGTTTTCATATTTAATTTATTTTCCCTGCTACATCCGTCAAAAATAACGTCCGTTAAAAAAAGGACTATGTAGCCACTACTGCGTCTTCCGCCAGTGCGTCTGTACTGCACAGGCGCACAGTCCGTACAAAATGCACTTGTCTGACACCAGTCTGATAGTTAAAAAAACAAAAAACATTAGACTTGTTTGGGCAAAGTGTAAAATCCTTTTCTTGTCGCTTATATTACCAAACCAGAAATTGAAAATTGTCATTGAGCCAATAATTAGAGTGGTGGACATTTCTGTATGCCAGTTACATAACATAACATAACGTAACACAAGACAATTATATTGGTTGGATGGAGTAGAGGTAACATCACTTCTCTTTAAGAGTGGAGACACAGGTTCGAATCCTGGCCAGAGCACCTCTCCAGTAAGGCTGGGGTCAGACGAGCGTGATTTCTACGGACTGTACGTCCGTGCAGTACGGACATCGTCCGTACGGATGACGCAGTAGTGGTCACACAGTCCGTTTTTTCACTGAAGTTATTTTTGACGGATGTAGGAGGGAAAAATAAATTACAATGAAAAAACATTCTGTCCGTCAAAAATGCTGGACGTATAAATGCAGTCCCGTCTGACCATGCTCCATCACTCACACACAAAGCTATGCAGACGTTGTGGACGCAGCGCACTCCGCACGTCCGTTCTAGCAGTATTACGTTCTTGCCTAACCTGCGTCCGTTTGCCGAGGCCGTTGTGCGTCCGCAGTTCAGTGCGGACGTACTTCATGTGTCGGGCTCCAATGGACTTTCTTTCATGCTATCACGGACGTACTTTTAGGCGCAATCACGGACGTGAACACTACGCTCGTCTGACACCAGCCTAAGTGTCCTTGGGCAAGACACCTAACTATACGTCTCTGCTCTTTGACCATGGAGAAGCAAGTCAAATCCCGTTCAACACGTTCCTCCAGTGCAACTGTGGAGAAGCAAATCTCGACTTTACGAGAACTGGGTTCAGCCTAGTCACGAGAATATATTAGTAGTGTTTTTATTTTAAATTTATATGCCACATATTTTGTGTTTTAAAGTACATTTAACATATATTCCAGAATATATTCACAGCATATTTCACAATGCATTCCAAAATACACTTTGAAATCTATTTAAAATAATATTTTCACAAACATATTGAAATGCATTTTTGAAATATATTGAATATGGCCAAAATTATAGTATTTCATATATATTTCAATTTGCTTGGGAAGAAGAATATATTTAAAAATATATTTTAAATATATTTCTTTTCCATGTGGGCTGCTGATGACAGAGGCTCGGCCATAATAGGGGTATTAAATGGCAGACGTTAATGGACAACAGATGTTGTACAGGTTTTTCAGTAGCATCTGTCATTTAGCACCAAACTCGCAATACGGCCCGACCTGTATAATTCAGTATTGCTAATGAAGCTGGGTCATGGCATTGAGTGCAGACCATCATGACTGAGCAGTTTGAGCAGCCAGCTCTCCAGCTGCTTGTCCTTGACTCTTCCTCTTCCATACATCCTGTCTCCACTCATGGAGAACTGTTTTTTCATTTTCTTAGAAATAAATTTTGTTTACCTCCTAACAAAAGATTAGAAAAGTACTTCCCTGAATTTTTACACTCCCCCCTCCCCTCTTTTGTAGGGAAGGGGGGGTGGGTGCTCCAGATTTCTGTGCCTAAAGATGAAATCTGGCCAATGAATGACCCCTTATGTAAACTGTCCCAGTTGGTAATATGCTTTGTGACAAAGCTCACTCCACAGTTTGTAGACAATCAAGTCCAATTTCCGAAAACGCTGCCAGACAACATCTTTCCTAGGCTCTGGAGGGCCTATGTGCCCTTTGGAGGAATGCAGAGGCCAGCCATTAACATACATGTTATGGACCTTTTGCTGTAGACTTAAAATAATTATTTGGTTTTTTACCAAACCCCCTACATTTCCAACGCAAATTTTTCTGGCTGAAAGTGAAATAATACACTTTGGTAAAAGACGCAGGACTTTGATACCGATGTTGTATCACAGTTAACAACAAGGTCCATTCTATTGTTCTCTATACTGTTTGTCCCTCTTAATTGCCTCGGTTCGTGTGAACAACTGTCCTGTGTGTGTATTTAATCTCTTTCCTTCTATACTAAGCATTGCCTCGTATTGAGTGGGCAGTAAACACCTTATTTCACTTTCTGGATAAAACACTGCAGATCTGGTCCCTAGAGATCCCTTACGCCATTTAAAGGACTTACAACATGGCGGGACTGTTCAGAACACCACAAAGGTGTCCGAGCCCTGTCACCTGCTTTTTACCAGACTGGATGCCTCCTAGCTTGGTTTATAAAACCTACAAAAAGTAGTTTGTGTCTGTCCCAGCACTGACGTCCTCTGTCCTTAGAGAGCAACTGTTCTCTAACCGTCTTTGAATCCATCGAGATTATGGGTGCATCTGGCGGTGCCTTTTAAGAATTTTAAATAATTGTAGAAAATGGGGATGATCAATGTCAAGAGAACTACAGATTCATCTCTTTTCTTCCAAATGTTTGAATATTTAAATAAGGCCTATGATAAGAGATAAACAATGTCAAAGATTCCATGTTTTCTTATCTGCGGATGTAATGCATTATATATTGATAAGAATAACTCTGAGGCCCTCTATTCACCCAAAAAACCAAACCATACAACGATGCTCCATAATGTTGGTACCGGCTGGGTGGAGTAGAGGTAAAGTCACCGCTCTGCATGCAGAGAGCCTGTGGAGACACGGGTTCGATCCCAGCAAGAGCACCTCTCCAGTAAGTGTCCTTGGGCAAGACACCTAACGGTACATACTCGCCACCCAGGACATACTTGAAAACGAGAGAAATCTCAATGTATCCTTCCTGGTAAAATACTTTCACAAAAAAAAAAAAAAATTTGATGCCACTTTTTATTATAAACTGTAACCCTGAGAAAGCTTTCTATCATAAAAGGTTGTATTTTCTATTCCATCCTCTCAGTCTTCAGTAGACATGCAGTGTGCATTACAATATAATGTCATATCCCAGATTATTCTAGAAGACTCACAGGGTTATTCAGAGAGAAGTGAAACCCAGAAGATTGATTGGAGAAGTGAAAATTCTAGGTCAAAATAGCCAAACCAGAAAAATTCTTCCATTTATTAAACTTTCCAAATTGGCTATTTGGTCTAGATTGTCCTCTTCTCCTGTCATTCTCCTGGTTTTCACCCTTTTCTGAATAACCCTGGCAGTGTATTGTATAGCTAGTATAAGGAAGTGGTTTGTGTCTGTCCAAGCACTGACCTCTTCTGTCCATGGGGGCAACTACCCTCTAAAAGTCTTTGACTCCATAGAGACTATGGCTGCCTCTGGTATAACAGTTACTCAACTCTAGTCTATGTAGGAACAAAGGCCATAAAAGTTAACCTGCATAATTTTGGAGCACATACTGTCAATTAAAGGTTACAGTAAAATTATATATATATATAATTTTCGTTGTGTTTGAGAACGTGTTTCTGAGGTGTAAATGCCTGGATTCTGACATTTTCATGTATACCTTGAAACGGTTTCCTAGATTTTGGCATTCTGAGGACCGGTCCGTGCTACAAGTGGTTATATTTAGAAGCTTCATTGTACGTTGAAAAGGTGAAGTGAGCATGAATAACATTTGCTGCATTCCTGACAGACAATTATGGGTTGTTATAATGTCTGCTTACTGTTGAATTCACTTTTCGGCAGCGGGATTTGGATCCTGATTAGGAAACAGGCATACATGTGTCTGTCAAAGGAAAGGAAGTGGATTTGATTTTTGATTAACCCTTTTGGCTAGCAGAGTGCTGGTGAAGGCACTGTCCTATTTTATTCCTTTAATTGTGAAGAAAGAGTGAAGTCACTTAGGTAGTCACTTTGAAGAGCACGCAGGGCTGTGTCCAAGCTCATTGCTTCTAAAATATACCCTTCAAACAAAAATGTGTAATGTGAACGCTTCCTTATTTTCCTTTTTTATATGTGGACATAGCGGGCTGGCTGCCTGTGGACCCTGGGGCACTCATTTGGGGTGAAGTATAGTGGGGCGTGCTTCTCTTCTTTGCCTTCTAGTCCCCTGGAGGTTATCGTTACTCCCCGATCGTAATCCTGTTTCAAATGTGGTGGATTAAAAATTGTGTGTGTGTGTGTTAATTAGGGATGAGCGTTCGGTTCGGATCTGTTCGGAGTTCGATTCGAACATCGCCCGTTCGGCTGTTTGTCGAACTCCAAACATTTCCGCTTGTTCGCCGCATGTTCGCCCACAATGGACCACAATGCACTTTTCCACTGGCCTGAAGCTTGTAATTGGCTACAGCCGTGCACCTGACCACAGGTAAATCCAGGTAAAGTATCCATGTAATTGGGCAGACTAGATGGGCCGAAAGGTTCTTATCTGCCGACATTTTTCTATGTTTCTATGTTCTATGTTTCTACCATCATTTGAAAAGTATTTTTTTTGTTTTTAAATGTTTCTATACATCCTACAAATCCGCCACTTCACAGACAGGTTATGGGACCTCCTAGGCACGATATTTGAAGGAATTTTTCGTTTTTATTCTTAACCTTTATTTCATGGAAAAGTCACTGTCCCTTTAAAAACGTTTTTTTACTTTTTGTCCTTGTTTCCTGTCCCCCAGGGCACTACCCGGACCCCCATACACCTTTTATGGCAAATATCTAGCATATATGCCCTCTTGGAGGGCACTCTAAAAATCGAACGTTCGGGTCCCATTGACTTACATTGAGTTCTGATCGTGTTCGAGTTCGAACTCGAACTTTTGAAATTGTTCGAGTTTGAAGACGAACCGAACACGGGGGCGTTCGGCTCATCCCTAGTGTTAATATATTCTCCAAGAGGGATATGATTTGGGGCACAGACATACATGGTGGGTGTTCCTGTTGTGTCCTAATGCTGGGTGAATTGCTGCTGCGTGTTCCTTCGTTAGAACCCTGCCTACGTTTTGTAGATGCTCCATATCTGACACGAGATAAATAACATGAATATTGACCATCTATTTTTATAGACTAATGAGCAGAAAAAAGTGTATTTTATGCAGAATTTTCTAAACCTACTTTTGCACTTATTTAACTAGAAAAGTTGAAATTTGAGAGCAAACTTTGATGTTGGCTTGACAAATTCTTGTTTAATAGTTTAAAATTTTTATTTTTGCATTATTTTTTTTTATCTATTTGCTTTTAATACTAATGCTATCATGATTTAGTCCATTTGAATGACCGCCATTAGAATTAATGGCCGCATGGAGAATTAGGTGCCACTTTCTCTTTTTCAGCTCATAGTGCACCAGTTTAGGCTGGGGTCAGACTGAGGCAGTGCGAACGCGCGTGCAGGCGCACTTAATCACGGCCGTAGTAGCAGCAAATGCCGGGCAATGACGGCAAATATACGAAGTACGGCCGCACAAAAGTCCGGCTGCGCAACGCAAGTGGCAAACGAACGCATTTTGTCGAGAATGTAAAACTGCTAGTACGGTTGTACAGAGTGCGCTGCGTCCGCTAGCGGCGTGTGTGCGTGATTGGGAGACGTCAGACACTGCTAATGTCCGGCCAACATAACGTCCAGACACAAAAAGTGTTTTATTGATGATCCGTACAAAATCACGAACGCAAATGCGCATAGTATGACCGCTATCGCGTATTCTGTGAAAAAATGCGTCCATTCGTTCGAACGCACTTTTTCACAGACAACGTGAAAATGCGTTCGTCTGACCCTAGCCTTAAACCAAGCCTCCCCTTCCACTCCAGTTTAAAATAATGTCTTACTCTGCTATAAAAAGGGGATAAACTGACTAAACTAATGAAAAATCATTAATAGATTCCGTGGATATAATAGAACTTTCATTAACGGTTACGGCAGATGATTGATATCAGCTAAACATTGAAAGTGGGGAAAAAAATATTCTGTGCTAGTTTAACCCTTTCACTGCGGTGGACGCGCTGAGCGCGATGAGCGCGTCCACCTGCCGGTAGCGTTCTGTGCGGAGGACGCGCTGATCGCTGTGGCCCCCGGTGCGGGCTGACATCCTCGATGTCAGCCCAGCACCAGGAACCGCCGACGACCGAATTAGATGTCATCAAGCCGCCGCGATGACAACTAATTCAGGCCCCCCCGCGTGTGCGGAGGAGGCGCCTGTAAGGGAGGGGGTAGGTCCTTCGGACCTCTCTCCCTCCCGATCGCCGGGGTGCAGGGGGTTAATCCAGGCACCGTTTGGAAGGGCACAGCCTGCCCTTCCTAACGGTGCCTGGAATTAACCCCATGGGGGCCGGATCACGAATCGGCGCCGAAAAGCGCCGGTTCGTGATCCTTTCCTGGAGCTGGCCGACATCTTGGATGTCGGCCAAGCCTCCGGGAACTCCCACTGAGGACTGGCGTCATCGTGCATAGCACGATGACGCTAGTCCTGGCGTTAACCCCTAACTGCCACCAATGGTGGAGATAGGGGTTCCAAGTTTTTTTTTTTCTATTTTTTTGGTTCGTTAATGCAGCAATATTGTTCCCATTTCAATTATAATGTGAACAATGATGCTGCACTAACGATTTTTGGATGCGGTGCGTTTGTTAAAAATTGAGTAATTTTCCCCCAAAAAATGTTACGAGACCCCATTTCTAATTTTTTTTAACAAGCGCACCCCATACAAAATATAACCGCAATTGCTCGCATGTTAAAATGTGAAAAAAAAAAACACTTTACACGTTGTAAATTATTGAAAATTCATATTTTATTACATTTTTTGTTATAATATACAGACAGGACATGACGTATACATATAATAATGACATATTATGAATCTGCCGAGTCTGACGGAAAGAACGATATATAATATGTCTGGGTCATATAATAAAATAAGCCTTCAAAACGCATTTAAACATGATGAGCGAAACAGGTAAAAATGAGCTCAGCACAGAGGCGTGAAACGCCTCAGCAGCGAAAGGGTTAACGTATTTTATGGTACAGTGGCAGCTAACCTTGCATCCCAGATTATTATTATTATTCTGTATTTATAAAGCGCCAGCATATTCCGCAGCACTGTACAATGGGGGAGTGCAGACATGAGACATACTAGAACACCTAAGGAACAGATGGCCCTGCCCTTAGGATAATTGTCCTACTGATACAGCACTTTACACAAGTGCTCAGCTAGACATCCCATGAGCTTACAATCTAAAGGACAGGGGCAAGTGAAACAGAAGTGGAGCTGGGGAGTGTGAACCTGGTGGCCAGAGAGAGAATAGCAAGCCACAGGTTGATTTTAGAATAAAGTGGCTACAGGTGTAGGTAAATGAATAAGTTTGGGCCTAGGACTGGGAGGGAGGGTGGCAGTGGAGAGTTGGTGCCTCTGTGTTGTGAGCTGTGGGAAGGAAGAGGCAGAGATTTTAGGAGAGCAAGCAGGTAATGAGATGCAAGTGGAGGTGGAGGTGGGGGAGGGGAAAGCATAGTGGTGAAAGAAAAGTTTTTTGTACTATCAAAATGGGAGGGAATGCATTAAAGGGAAAATTTAATCAGCTTGATAATACATTGCAGATTGCAGAAGAGTATGATCACAGCAGGAGTGAAGCAGTGGAATGGCTTGAATGACGTCATGGTCGAATCGTGGATACCTTGAGAGTCCTTGGGGGTGCAGAGTCTGGAGTGCTGGCTGTGTGTGTTGAGCTTGGGAGTCTTTGAGAGTGCAGAGTCTGGAGAGGTGGTGCCTCTGCGTGTGTTGAGCTTGAGAGTCCTCAGATGTTGCTGAGCCTCCTTTCCCATGATGCTCATTCAACCATTATGATGTCTGAGCATCATGAGAATTGTAATTCAGATACATATGTATTGTCATCGTGCTGTAGCATATGTATTCATCTATATATATATATATATATATATTAATAAGCAATTGAACTTTATGATAAACCTGACACAAACTACTTTTAACAGTACACCGCATTCCTTTTATTTTCTTCTTTAACTCAGTGTACGGATAAAATGTAATATCGTCAGCTGTTCTTTTTTCTTTTCCTCTTGAATTCTTGCTTTTTTTTGGTTTTGGCCAGAGTTGCAGACATTTGTCGAGCCACCACCCTTAGATCGAAAATTTAATTAGCCTCTATAAATAGGGACAGCTCTACGTCAGCTGTATATTTTGGTGTGAACCTTTCGAAACATCATCACAAGGTCCTCGGCTCGAGTTTAACCGCTGCAGAGCCAGCGCATATTGGCTGACTCCTGACGTGTGGGATTTGGGAGGTGTTCAACAATGAGGAGCAAAGAAAAAATGTGTTAAATGTGAAATGGCGCCATGCCGACCTTATCCACCACCAGCAGAATTTTTTTTTGTTTTCTTTTTTACGCTTTCATTATACCATCATCCAACAAATTTTTATCTTCCTGCTTGAGTCACGTTCCTGTTTGGAAGACATTCTAGTTTACGCTGGGCAGGCAGAGCAGGCCTGTCAGTGAATATTAATTCTGTCATGTCTGTTTTAGGCATGAAAAAAATCTCCAATCCTGAGAAAAATGGCAGGATTTCACATTCATCTGTAGATTTTCTGTGTCCTTGGAGTCGACAGTTTCACATACTGTTTCTATTACCGTTCTTGTTTTGGATTTCTGTCTTACCCTCGGTGCATTCTTGTATGAAGGCAGGAGGATGGAATTTGATTTACTTGTATAATATAGCATAAATTGATGTTTAATTGAGTTACACTCTGGAAAAAAACCTCAGAAACCTTTTGCACATTCTATTTTTACTGCGTAATAAAGTATCAATTGGAATTTTGCACTGTTGTCTTCATATTCTCGTGGTCGGAAGTTTTCAGAGTGACTGTAACCTGCGTCTGATTTATGTATATAGGTTTCATAATTTAGGATTTACCTAAATAAACTGTTTTTGGAAAGTATTTGGGGAGAAATTTATAAAATCTTTGTAAACTTAATTTTTTTTTGTCAAAGCTTGTAATCAAATCAATGCACCCAGCTTAGGCCCCTATTACATACATTCCTTGCGCATTTTCTTTTGCATGCGCATTTGCGCGAAGGGCAAAACCCTTTGCGCTGAAGGGTCGTATTACAACATTCGCACAAACGATGCGCGTTATCGTTTAACGCGGATGGACCTGCGCGAGAGTGATGAACTGTGCGCGTCCTATACTTAACATTGTGAGCGCAAATTCGTTCGTGTGCTGGTACGCGGATGGTATTACAATCGATGCACATCTTTTTACGAACGACGTTTGCGCACTTAATTTTAACATCTTTGCAAAGCTGGTGGTAACTGCAAATCGGAACGTCCTGGCCGAAACCAAATACACCAGCACGAAAAAAAAATACAGCACAGTACAGTTACACATACCCAAACAATAAAATTGTGAATTCGTGCGTGTTTGTTTTTTATTGCTGCAGCATATATACTCAGATTTTTGACAAGTGCAAAATCTTAAGTGAGTCAATTAAGGTAAATTGATGTCAATTAAGGTTCTTAATTCTGATTGGCTGAATCCCGGAAAAAAAAAAAAAACAGTCCGCACACTGATTTACGTGTGCACCGTTACTGCGCGCGTATTACTCTTCGTTTCGTGTGTCGTTTTAACGAACGTTATTTTTGGACGGATGAGAAAAAGCGTTCAGATCGTAATACCACCGTTAATTTTCACGTGATAAGGTTTGACGATGCGCACAAAAAAATTTGCGCTGCGTGGACGAAATTGCGCGAAGAATGTAATAGGGGCCTTAACGTTTAAAAAGGGGTAAGAGCAGCTTTACCCTGGGACCTGTGTCTACAGATGCTTCCATTGGGGAAAACTAGTTGGCCACATCCTTATATTTTTTTACCTTGTGGTCCAGGGGGTCAGTGCTATAGGAGATGGGGAATGAATTACCCGGTCCCACACACCTCGTCGGTGGTATATGTACTGAAAAATTCCCCCCTTCACCCACTGTCTCAACCATTATGGGAAAAGAGTAGTTTGGCAAGTATCACGACTCCTAATTCTTGTTCTGCTCCTTAGAGTAATTTCTTCACTCGTCACCTGACCAGTGTCCTCCTTCGACCAAGGGTGCATTGTGATGCTGGACATGTTAGTGCCCCATTTATTGACACCGCATTCATTCGTCATTCTGCAAAAAGAGAGCTTCACCAGAGGCTATTGCTGGTGAGCCTCTGGTGAGGCTTCCTTTTTGCATTGAGTAGTAGGGTTAACCGCTTTCTTTTTTCGGCCTCAAAATCCATTATTGTAGCTCTATTCCTTTATAGGACCTCATTTGGTTTGAGTTCCTATTTCTAATTCATTCGTCATTCTACCACGCTGTCTTGTGGTTTTGGCGTCTCGTGTGGTTCACTTAATATTTGTTGCACGAGAATGATGCCACCTGAATCCTGATGGTACTACTTCTGAACCTATTTAAGACTTGAGCTCATTCTTCGCTGAGCCTTGTTGTAGTTTCATTTGCAGAGAGTGCGATCCATATTACATTCTTGTCCTCTGTGTACCTACATTGGCTCTTGTTTCTCAACCATTCTGATGACTGGTGTACCCTACCTTTGTTAGTATGACTATCTCTTTTGTTGCTGACCTTGTCTTGTTATTTGATTACGTCCCTTGTTCTGTGTTTGTCTGTGTCTTCATTAGATATTTATCCAGCCTTTAAAAGAACTGGAGCTTTAGGTTGTGGCTGGTTCTGCATGTTGAGGTCAGTATTCATGACTGTGGACTGTGTGGTAATGCTTTTCCAAGCAAAAGGAGATATTCCTTTTGACCACTAGTTTAGAAGGTTTTTTTATGGTACAATATACAGAGCATCAGTTTCTCACATTTTTGTGTATACACAATGCAAATTATTTAGATTTTTTTTTAACAGTTTTATTTATGGTTCTGTTTACAGGTTCCACAGAGGATAGAGCAAGAAAACGATAATGAAAATATCAGCTCTGGGCCTTCTGGTACATGGGGGAACTGGGGACCTTGGTCAGCTTGCTCTAGAACTTGCAGTGGTGGGGTAATGGAACAAACCCGACCATGTCTTCCATCCAGTTACCAAGAAAGGGTCTATCAAGATGCAAGTCAACAGTATTCTACAGGGGAAAGACTTCCCAGCCTCCAAAATAATATAAACCATGATACGGTCCTAAATCCATATCCTGGCCATGTTGTGTCTGCCATTCGAACATCTGTGCCCCTTCATAGAAGGGGGGACAATTCAAGGTACAATATTCCAGCTGCTGAGGATTTAAGCAAAATTCACCTTGGGAGAGGGATACTGAGAGGAGGTGGAGAACGACAAGTTTTGCCCAATGGACATATATCAAGGCTAGATAGAAGGTATTGTATCTATGTGTATTTATATATGTATCACTACAGACTGCTATACTCGTGATTTTGGCATCTGGACTAACACGGCCTACCTAATCTATATATATATATTTATATATGTATGTGGTATATGTTGTCTCATAGGCAATTATTCAATGTACCGTGATTTATGATCACATGTTTCTCTATACTGCCATCTTGCACTCAGCGTTCATCCCTTAGGGTAGGCGCCGGAAATGGGCTACCTAACCCAGGAGGAAGGTAGTGGTGGAAGCAGCCATCAAGCATTTTTTCTAGTGTGCGTAGTAAACAAAAGCCAAACTACTTGAAATAGAAAAAGAGGGCCCTATTCCACTTTTGCTGATAAAAGGGAACCAATAAGGGGTAATTACGGCACCAACTGATAACCCTTAACGACCACCTGTTACTGAATCTATTCTGAATAAATCGTTGTTTTAGTAGCTCGAGTCGGAATATTTGGGAGCTGCAAACAGATACTGGTAGCGGCGTAGCCGGTGATATCGGCTGGATTCCATAAGACTCTATGAAGGCATGTGTGACCCTGTATGAGCTTGCATATGTGAGGGTCATGTTGAGGCCATAGAAGGACACGAAGAACTATTCGTTCCACTGCATGCAACCAGAGTTACAGTTAAAAGTATTTATTAATTGCCAACAAATTCCGTAGCGTTGTACAATGGGCGAGACACAACAACAAATATACATACACGTTACACATACAGAACAGTAGAAGAGAGGACCCTGCTCGAGAGCTTACGATGTAAGAGGAGAGGGGTGACACACTAGGTGAGCATGAATAGCAGAGAATGTGAGAGCGTGTGGACTGAATGGGAAGATGTTGCATGACATGTACGGTAAGGTTTTATGGAGTGAGCTGATAGGCTTCCCTAAAGTAATGTTTTTAGAGACTTCTTGAAGGACTGGAGAGACGGGAAGAGTCTAATGTTGCAGGGGAGGGAGTTCCATAAAAAGGGGCCAGCTCAGGAGAGGTCCTGAAGGTGAGAGTTGGGGGTGCGAGTACGAGAAGCTGATAATATCAGATCATTGACAGAGTGAAGTGGATGGGATGAGATTTACCTGCTAATAAGGGAGGAAGTGTAGGCAGGGGCCCGATTACGGAGAGCTTTGTTCATGAGCACCAATATTTTGAATTGGATTCTTAAGGGGATATTCAAAGAGTGCCGAAATTGCTGCCAATTTGCACCAAATGGTGAATTTCACCGTACAGTGCAATTTTGGGAAAAATCGGCTATTCAGAAATCTGGCAATTCACCAAATAATGGCGAATTGCGAGCGAAATACGGTTCAGTTAGATGGCAGTGAAATTCCTCCTAGAGAAGTAAAGGTTAATCAATTCAGAGAACACTGAACAGCACCAAAAGTTGGTGAAATGCCCAGATTTTCAGTGCTTTCGCTCAACTTGTTTAAACAGGCCAATCCCATAGGTTTCATTGAAAAAAGAAAAAAAAATCCAGTTTTTATAATTTTTTTATTCAACAGTCTATTCTTTCATTTGCAGCAAAAAGTCTAATTTTTTTAGAATTTTGAGTCATTTTTCTGGATTTTTTCAGTGACCTTTTTGATTTGTGTTTTTTTTAATTCTGTAACAGGGCTTTCTATTGTTATTCCGAAGTGCCTTTTAAATATTGTGTTATTTTTCTTTATTACCGTTGTACGACGGCTGATCGGCTCTTTTTTCGTTGGCGGTTTATCGGGTGCGTATGGTGGTTTATCAGTGTGTTCGGCGGGTTTGTTGGCAGATCCATTCGCACCGAAGTGTGCCGAATGAAAGAGCACTGAAATTTTGGTGAAATTTCAGTGCTCTTTGAATAATCCCTTTAAGGAAACGGAGCTAGTGTAGAGATTGACAAAGGGGCGAGGTGTGATAGGTGCGGAAAGTGAGGTGGATGAGCCTAGCGCAGGCATTCATTACAGACTGTAGAGTGAGAATCTGGGATCTCTTAAGGCCAGTGAGAAGAGGGTTACAGTAGTCAAGGCATGAGATAAGGGCTGGGATGAGCATTTTACTATAGTCCTGACTAAAAAAAAAGGGCGGATGCTTGCAATGTTTTTTAGGTGTAAGTAGCAAGCAGAGAAGGCAGCAGATTGCACTCTTATGATCAGAAGGGAGTATAAAGAATTTAGGGTGCATGTATTTTTCAGTGTTAAGTGATTTTTGCTTTTGCAAAATCAATTAACTCTGGACTCTGAGAGCAGGAATTGCTCATTATTCTCGTGTTGTGATCTTATTAATAGCTGCTGTACAAAGTATAGGACCTTTTAAGTAGACAAGTGCATTTCGTTTTTTCCGAATTGAAATTCGTTCCCGATAAACAAAAAAAAATTGGCCGTCCGAAAATACGAATCGCGGTAGCAAAATGAAAACAACAAAATTAAATATCTGGAGACAAAATGATCCGAAAAAGATCTGAAACGATACAAAACAGAACAAAAATGACCCAAAACTAAAAAAAAAAAACAGAACGAAAATTACCTGAAACAAAAATAAAATGGAACAAAATGATTTCAAACGAATAAAAATTAGGATTTTTTTTAACATTTGAAACGTATAGGATTGACCTTTAGGTTTCAATGGGGAAAAAAAACCTGGTTTTATTATTTATAATATTTAAAAAGTCTATTTATTTTTTACGATTTTATTAGGCATTTTAGGGATTTTTTTGTTTAATTTTAAGTTTTCTAATTTATTTTAAAGCAACAAGGCTTTTTTTCCTATAGGTTTTAATGTAAAAAATATTCCCCTTTTTTTATTCAACCATTTATTTTTCTCACTTGCAGCAGAAAGTCTATTTATTTTTTGGGATTTTTTTGGTGAAATTTTATTGTTCCTAATTTATTTTAAAATAACCAGGCTTTTTTTCCGTTCTGCAATGAATTGAATAGATACTATCGGGGTTATTCAAAGAGAATCGAAAAGTCACCGCACTTTCGGTGACTTTTCGTTCTCCTCAATTCGGTTCGATTTGGCGATCCCATTTCGGCGACCCTGCGGTGTATTCAGCAAGCACCACAGGATCCCTGAATTGCTGGAAAAAGTCTCCACAAACCCGCTGAAAACTCACCGCAAAACCCGGCGAAGGCACACCGAAAACCCGCAGAAACCTCTGGATTAACCCGTCGAAGACGCCAGAGAAACCCGAATAGGAGCCGATCAGAGCGCAGAGCAGCCGCCAGAAAAACCCGACACCGCAGACGAATGGAGTGAGAAAAAAAAACGTTTGCTTGAATGTTTGAAAAGTGAAACGCTGTTTGCAAAGAAACTACTGAGCGAAAATGTCTGAAATTTTACATATGAGGTCCAATGAATGATAATAAAGAGGGCTGTTACAGAAAAAAGAAAAGTTTTAAAAAAAAAATTAAACAAATCGGAGAAAAAGTTTTTTGAAACAAAATCCCAAAAAATGCTTAAAATATCCTAAAAAAATCTATAAATAAAGAGACTCTTTACTGCAGAATATTATAATCAATGGTTTATTAGATATTGAATTAAAACGAGAATATTTTTAACATTGAAGCCTATGGGATCTGCCTGAATAAATCTGCCGCATGAAACCACCAAATGGCAGGGCAATTCGGCAACTTTTCACTGCTGGGTTTTGCTCTCTGAATAGCCAAAGCATTGCTTCTCTATGGGTATTTCACTGCCCTCGAACAGGCACTGAACAGGCACTGTATTGCTGCAATTCGCCAGGATTTGGCGAACTGCCTGCTCTCTGGATAGTCGAATGGCCAAGAAAGGTAACCGAACGCTGATTTACAGCATTCGGTTACCTTTCTCAAGCAATTCGGATCTCTTTGAATTACCCTGTATGTTTCAGCTCCACGGGGAGCTCCATAGCGCTTCATGGGGCTTGCCTCTTGATCTGAAACATTGTATTCATTCAATATGTTTCAGCACCATGGAGAGCCGCGGATCTCTTTTAAAATAAATTAGGAAACTTAAACTTTTACCCAAAAAATCCTGAAAAATACCTAAAAAGTTCAATTTTGTTTTTTAAAGAAGTAAAGAGACTTTTAGCTGCAAGTGAAAAAAATAAACGGGTGATGGCTGATATTTTAACCCCTTAATGACCCCCGACGTACCCTGTACGTCCTGTCCTCGGGTCTCCCTTAGACCCGCGGACGTACAGGGTACGTCAGCGGCACCAAATCCCCCTCCCGCCCGATACTCACCTCCCTCGTCGGATCCCACGGCGATCTGGCAGGGAGGAAGCCTGCCCATGTGATTTACATGGGCAGGCGAGGCTGATGACGTCGCCACGCTGCGTGGTGACGTCATCAGAAGGTGCCCCCATGTGTTTCAATGGAGGGGAGGGGGGGCTCCTTCGGAGCCCTCTATCTCCCCAACCATTGAAGCTAGGGAGATGCCGTTTGCACCGCTGGAGAGGGGAGAGCCTCCCCTTTCCAGCGGTGTACGGCATTAACAGTTTCGCCGCCGGATCGCTTTTCGGCGCCAATTGGCGCCAAAACACGATTCAAACCTGGAGGGGGGCTGACATCTTGAATGTCAGCCAAGCCTCCAGGTCCCCCCCCACCCACTGACAACCTCACCATATGTGTGAGGATGTCAGTGGGCCAGTTAACCCTCTAGCTGCCATATAGAGATAAGGGGATCCTAAGGGATCCTGATTATGGCCTTTCAAATGATACCAAACATGACCAGGTTTGGTTTTAAAAAAAAAAAAAAAAAAAAAAATTAAATAAAAAAAAATAATAAAAAAATTAAATAAAATAAAAAAAATGATTTTTTTTTTTAAAAGTTTTTTTTGTCTGGGGGGAGTTTAATTAAATAGGACCTAGGCTGTCATCTAAAAATAATTAGCACAAAATGGTCAGAATGAGCGCAGCGCACATAGGTGACTGTCTCAGCAGTGAAGGGGTTAAAATTGGGTATTTCTAGTCTCGGGACAAAATTTTGAACCTATTTAGCTGGGGTCTTTTTGGGTGGTTGTAGATTTTGGGGATTAAATTACGAAAAAGTGTGTTTTTACCATTTTTTTCCTCATATTTCATATTTTTTTTTTATAGTAAATTATTCGATATGATGGAAATAATGGTATTTCTAGAAAGTCCATTTAATGGCGGGAAAAAGGGTGTATAATATGTGTGGGTCGAATAAACGAGTAAGAGGAAAAATTGTCGTAAACACTAACAGCGCAGAAACGTAAAAACAGCAGCGGTCACTAAAAGACGGATTTGTGTAAAACCGCCCGGTCACTAAGGGGTTAATTTGATTGGTATTTTCATTTGATTGGTAGTAATCTGTGTCACGTTCTGAAATAATTAATAAAAAACAAAATGGCTCATAAAAACGAAATACAAATCAAACCTAACTACGAAATAACCCATAAAAACTAAGTGATCCGAAAACGATAACTGGCTTCCTGAAATTTTGGATCGATACGAAAATACAAATCGTGGTAAAATAACGAACGACCCGAAACAAAAATAAAAAAAGGACCAAAATATTTGAAACGAAACTAAACGAAAAGAAAACTGCCGTGCCCATGTCTACTGTTAATGTACAAGAAGCAGCCGGTAATGCCAAGCAACCAGCAAAATCACTTAACACACGTAGCTCTGAGAGACAGTATTCATTGCTGAATCCCGGCTTGAGCTGAAAACACTGAGCTACCATGGTAAAGCTCCCTGTTCTCCCTCTGAGCCACTGTTAATGACTCCTTTACAAAGTATAGGAGCCGTGAATGTATAGTAGAAAGCATGTAAATCCGAGCCGCATGCAAAGCTTGCAGCATGGTGGTTATAGCATATGGAGTCATGAACGACTGGAACTGCTATGGACAACAGCTCCAGTTGTTCATGTATGGGCAGGGTCGGAAAAAGGTCCCTACATTTTATAACAGAGTTTACATTTTCAAATAAACCTTAAAAGTGATGAAATTAACTTACTTGCCCGGCCAAATACCCCAGAATTTATTGTGTAATTAATATAAACTAATATACAGAAACGATGGTGGTAAATTCTAAGCTTACACTATGGCTTACTGTTAAGTACAATTTTTCCCTTTTATATAGAATGTTTTTGGTATGATGGAACAGATCAGTATAGTTTGGCTTTGACATATATACATGGGCTATATTTAGTGAGTGGCTCTATATAAACAAGCATAGACTAAGCTGTTATAGGATAGTGCTTGTCTAATAGTCCATACAAGCGGCTGTTGAATGTTTACTATTTTATATTACACTGCTAATGGGAACAGCTAGAGTGTGTGCTTAGTATATGAGGTATGTTATTTGGAAGAAAAAAATAAACCCGCAGAACATCAATGATTTATTTAGCAAGGAAGACATTATTTTTCCATGTTTTAGGCTGGGGTCAGACCAGCGCACTTTTAACGTGCGTTCTGGCGCACATAATTACGGCCGCACTAGCAGCAGATGACGGGCAATTACGGCCAATATACGATGTACGGCCGCACAAATGTCCGGCCGTGCAACGCAAGTGGAATTTGAACGCATTTTTCTGAGAATGCTGAACCGCTAGTACTGACGTACTGAGTGCGCAGCTGCGGCATAGCGGCGTGTTTGCGTGATTAGGAGATGTCAGACGCTGCTAATGTCCAGCCTACATAACGTCCAGACGCAAAAAGAGTTTTATTGACGATCCGTACAAAATCACACCCGAAAATGTGCGTCGTCTGACCGTTTTTGCGAATTCCGTGAAAAAATACGTCAATGCGTTCGGACGCACTTTTTCACGTTCGCGGGGAAAAATGCTTTCGTCTGACCCTAGCCTTAGAATTTTTTTCCCTCCGTTTCCACTAACAGGAGCAACCAGAATGCGATTGAAAAGTATTAATAATAATAAAATACCGGTCTGTTCCTTTATGTTTTACTATTTATGACGTCACCTGCTCGTGCTTCCCCATTGTAAGGCCCCGTGATTTCACGTGGAATTTGCTGCGAAATGTCAAGCTATGTAGCTTCTCCAATGCATTTCAGTGGAGCTGTTCATATCTTGCCGCGCGACGTCGCATGTCACTGGTACATGACCCCTTTTTTGCGATTTGCATTGGTGGGGTTTTGCAAAATCGCGCAAAACCGTGACATTATCGAGAGACATTGCAAATATGAAAATCGCGATGGGTCATGGGGGGGATGGACTCATGGATCATGTGAATATGCATTGGTATATGCTAAATATATTTTGAAAGAACCACACATACATTTTTTTTTAAGTTTATTTTACATTATACGTATGGTGGGTTTGAGTAATTTTTGCCAAGTAATGTCGTCTGTTCGTTAAATGTATACAATCCAGGTTGGAGTCTCTCTGGGAAATTAATGTCTGTCATTAATTAATACCTATCTTTGCAATTTCTCTGTTTTTGATACCAAAGTTTTAAATAAACTTTTAGGACTCCAATTAGTTTTTTTATAAGGTAACAGGCTAATTCAGAAAAGCAATATGTAAGCAGCGGCGGGATTACAAATGTTTTCTAATATGTCTGCAGATATTTATGTGATTAACCATTTCTTTGCTGCTAGGACTTGACGCCATTACATAGGAACGTAAGGTTTCCTCTTGCGTGTAGGTTGTCTTCCTAGATTGGGTTACACAAATAGCCGTGACAGACACTAGACGGCAATTATCTGCTGCTTTTGAGTCCATGTTTTCTGTAACAAGTGGTTCAAATACAAGTCATGCTTCATTCATCTTTTCATATCTAAACACACACACTTTCTTTTTTTTTTTTTTTTATTCTTTATTTAGAGAATTATACATAACAAGAAATTCACGAAATCAAACGTAGAAAAGGACAGCCGTCTAGGGCTGGCCAAACTAACTACGGTCAGCCAGTCAGATAATGTAAGACGCAAGTAGTAACAGGTCAATAAGGGAATAATAAAAACAAAAAGCAAGAAACAAGAAGTCCTAACCTCAGTGAAGGAAGAAAACACATAAGCATGTAGGACTATCAACGTAAATTATACTCAGAGCTTATCTATAGACCAGTGACACGTAAACAGAGAAGAAAAAAGCTGGGGGGGTAAACAATAGCGCTCAGGTCTCAGTCTGGCTGAAGTTCCGGGCACACACACTTTCTTAACCCCTTTAAAGTACAAAGAGAGTCCAATTCTACCCGATTGGCCTACATTTTAGATCATTTAACATACTATTTAAACACCAAGCAAGACCAACACACCACCTTTGAGATATGGCAAACTGGTTGCACCAAGTCCAGGAAAGGCCAACTCCCTCAACACATAGTTAATGAGCAAAAAGAAGACTGGTCATTCAATTTCCAACAACGTCAGATCTATTGGAAAACTTTGGCGGCATTTCTGTCCTACATGCATCTTTCTCAAGGCTTGAAAAAGGCTCATGTAGGGCTGAAACTTCACCAAAATATTTTTCGATAAATGTACGATTGTTGGATCACTGAGTCCCTGGTCCTTTTTTGCTCTTTAACCCCTTAGTGACCGGGCGGTTTTACACAAATCCGTCTTTTAGTGACCGCTGCTGTTTTTACGTTTCTGCGCTGTTAGTGTTTAGGACAATTTTTCCTCTTACTCGTTTATTCGACCCACACATATTATACACCCTTTTTCCCGCCATTAAATGGACTTTATAGAAATACCATTATTTCCATCATATCGAATAATTTACTATAAAAAAAATATGAAATATGAGGAAAAAAATGGTAAAAACACACTTTTTCGTAATTTAATCCCCAAAATCTACAACCACCCAAAAAGACCCCAGCTAAATAGGTTCAAAATTTTGTCCCGAGACTAGAAATACCCAATTTTAACATGCGTTTGCTTTTTAACCCCTTCACTGCTGAGACAGTGCACCTATGTGCGCTGCGCTCATTCTGACCATTTTGTGCTAATTATTTTTAGATGACAGCCTAGGTCCTATTTAATTAAACTCCCCCCAGACAAAAAAAACTTTAAAAAAAACAAACATTTTTTTATTTTATTTAATTTTTTTATTATTTTTCTTTTATTTAATTTTTTTTTTAAAACCAAACCTGGTCATGTTTGGTATCATTTGAAAGGCCATAATCAGGCCTTTTAAATGATGGCAAATATGACCATCCAGCTGCCATGGATCGGGAGATAAAGGGATCCTTAGGATCCCCTTATCTCTACATGGCAGCTAGAGGGTTAACTGGCCCACTGACATCCTCACACATATGGTGAGGTTGTCAGTGGGTGGGGGGGACCTGGAGGCTTGGCTGACATCCAAGATGTCAGCCCCCCTCCAGGTTTGAATCGCGTTTTGGCGCCAATTGGCGCCGAAAAGCGATCCGGCGGCGAAACTGTTAATGCCATACACCGCTGGAAAGGGGAGGCTCTCCCCTCTCCAGCGGTGCAAACGGCATCTCCCTAGCTTCAATGGTTGGGGAGATAGAGGGCTCCGAAGGAGCCCCCCCCTCCCCTCCATTGAAACACATGGGGGCACCTTCTGATGACGTCACCACGCAGCGTGGCGACGTCATCAGCCTCGCCTGCCCATGTAAATCACATGGGCAGGCTTCCTCCCTGCCAGATCGCCGTGGGATCCGACGAGGGAGGTGAGTATCGGGCGGGAGGGGGATTTGGCGCCGCTGACGTACCCTGTACGTCCGCGGTCTAAGGGAGACCCGAGGACAGGACGTACAGGGTACGTCAGGGGTCATTAAGGGGTTAAATATTAATATCTGAAAATGCAAAGTTCCAGTCACTTAATACCAGCCAGGTTTTATAACGCTACTGATGTTTCAAAGGACAAGGCATTTCATAAAGGGCAGAGGATCTATAGGAAGAACCACATTTTGCTGATGGTAATTAACATCACTGATCCCTAAACGTGTTAAAGAAAATTCATTCTGAGTAAGCGGATACATTAATATAAATACAATTCTTTCATTAAGTGAACCAAGCACTCCGTGACCAGACAGATTTAGCATTGTCTGTCCGAAAGTACCCACTGCTGTTTTACATTTATGCGCTGTTTGTGTTTAGCTCTAATTTTCCTCTTACTCATTTATGGAATCCACACATATTATATACCATTTTTGTCGCCATTAAATGGACTTTCTAAAGATTCCATTATTTCCATCAAATCCTATAATTTACTATAAATTATATTATGAAGTATGATGAAAAAATGGAAAACACACACCTTTTCGAACTTTAATCCCCAAAATCTACAACTGGCAAAAAAAATCCCAGCTAAATAGTTTAGAAATTTTGTCCTGAGATTAGAAATACCCAATTTTGACACGTTTTTGCTTTTTAACCCCTTCACTGCAGAGCCATTTCACCTGTGTGCTGAGCTCATTTTGACCGTTTTATGCTCATCGTTTTTAAATGTGATTTGAATTCCTATTTTATTATACCCCCAGACAATTTTTATTTTTTATTTTTTTAAAACCCCACTTTTTATTTTTACACCAAACCTAGTCATGTTAGTCATGTGACCCGGAGGCGTCCAGGAGCGTATTGCGATCTGGCACCTAAGGGGTTAATGATAGGCACCGTTGAAAAGAGCAGACTCAGCCCTCAGGGGTGCCTCTATTTTCTCCGTATCTGCAGCCGTTTGGAAGGGAGAGGGCTTCAAAGGAGCCCCCTCTTTTCACATTCTTCCTTGCAGGCACCGGTGGTGCCCGTAGATGATGTCGTCGCACACAAGGATGATGTCGTTGCAATGGTTGGAGCTCATAAAACCATCAGGCTGACTTCAAGGAAGCCAGTCCGACGTGGGATCCCGGCCAGAAAGGTGAGTATAGGGAGGAAGGGGGGCGGGGGTTTAAAGGACCATGACTTACATAGTACGTCCTTGGTCCTTAAGGGGAATTCTCCCCAGGACGTACTATGTATGTCAGTGGTCCTTAAGGGGATAAAGTACTTTAAATAAAGCCAATTGATGATTAATCAATCAAGGTCATGGATTACGATCGTTCTAATGGACATTTACAAAAGTTGGGTTGTTTGGACAGCTGATTCAGTTTCAACACTCTTGTCTTTAGATCACTCTTTCGGTTTATGGCATCTACTTTACTGAGGGAACCATAATGGCATTTTCCAATCCAAAAACTGTTTTATTTCCATGGCTAAATGCACCAACATTAAGATATTGAAAGTGTTTGAGTCAATCAATACTAAATATTAATCTTCTGCCAATGCTTTCTTGTATCTTTCTATCTCTTTGATAATGAAAGGAATTTGGAAATAAATTAATTCCTTTAGAACAAAATTTCCTATCTACAGTATGTTCTCTCGCAAAACTCAGAATTATAACATATGTTAGAGTTTCAGTATTCGAACAAGAAAGGAGCAAAGGCAACATATTAAGGCAGTGGAATAATGTATACCGATAGATCATTTGTTGCACTAAAAGGAGAGACCATTCTAAACAGTAGAAAACCCTACAAATATCCAGGATTATCCAATGCATATCTGCACATGATAACATGAATCTGTAGTGGACAGGTCCACTTCCCCATGGTGATGTCCCAACGGGGAGAATAAGTTATGGATCATAAAGATCAATGCGATACCTCATTCCTTGCTGAGATCGTGGATGTCTTCTTGCCAGTTTCCAGCCCAAGGCGGCACCATCTTTTTGGTTTGTTAAATGTACAGCGTTGTGTGATTGACCTTCGTCGGTGCTCTGACTACACTGCTTCATCAGTCAGGATACCAGCAATCAATCTGTTACCTTGAACAAACAGAGGACTGTCCCATAGGACTTCTCTTCTGTTCACAACTGTCAGTCCTTTTTTTGCAACTGTGTAGTAAAGATAAAATGATGAAATTGATGGACTTTTCTATGTAAATTCTAGGCAAGGATTACAAAGCAGCAAGGCTTGTGCCGATTTTAAATAAAATAAAATGTTATTAATTGTACTCTTAAGTGAACATTGGAGAGTACTGTATCTTTGGCACTGTAGGGGAGTGGGCGGGTCAAACTCTACCAGTTGAGTATCCATTTTTCTTTCAAGTACACTTGATTGTATCAGGATGATATAGAGAAAAAATACGTAAAGCTTCATATTGGACATCTCATTTAGTTATATTTGAGGTAAAATAAATAGCTTCATGTCAGCCAATGTCTTAAGTCCTCAGGGGGTAAATATTAATAAACAAAAATACCTTAACTGAAATGCTCCATATTAAACTCCGATATCTAATCTGCTTGGAATGTTAAGGCACGTGAGTTGCATTTTTTTTCCTGAAGCTGCTTGTAAATAGTTCTTTTATATGCCCAGTAAATAAGACCATTTAAATGGTTTGGGCAATTTGCAACGTAAATAATATAATTGTGTTACATTTCATTTAGAATGGTGTTAATCACTTGTTATATTCATTATTTTAATAGCTATGATGTCAATATAACACCAACATTTATTAATGAGCGGTGTATATAGAAATACTGGACTAAATGACATGTGTATTGCCACCAGAAAGAAGAATTTTCGCTATTAAAATAATTGCAAAATCTAAAGTATATGAACAATAGCTACAATAATTATGTTTCAAATCACTGTGTTTATTTATATTGACATTTGATATATCTGACCATTGTAATGATATCCTCTGTTAGATGCCTTTTTCTAAGAAAAACAAGTTTAGTCTTCTTGTTTTCTCTTAATAATTAACGTCTACCATTTATTTTATTATCTTTATAAATGCATCTGCTCCATCACATAATGAAAACAATGATGCCCCAGGGAGTTACTTTGTGCTTCGATTGAAGTTTTCATAATCTTGTTTGGAGCCTTATTGACATTTTCAGCGTGTTATATTTTACACAAACACTCCCTTAATAACTGCCTATTGGGCACTCCAAAAGGTCTGGATAGACCCCTAATCTGAATCCTCTCAAAGTTCTAGAACTCGAATTCCTCTTGGATAGCATGGAATGGATTATGATTATATAACCTGGTGGGACCTACCATCTAGGACAGTGGTTCCCAACCCTGGTTCTCAAGTACCCCTATCAGGCCAGGTTTGCCAGATATTACTCGTGCTCTGCTTCAGATATGATTTGCTGCTCAGTGATTTTAGGATTCAGTCTGCATTTCCCCAAGGTAAACCTTTAAATTTGGCATATTTGAGGTACTTGAGGACCAGGGTTGGGAACTGCTGATGTAGGAGAATGGTCATAAGAAGAAAACACTAGAAGAATGTTCGCATTGTATACACTAACCCACCAAACAAGATCAGATAAAATCCTGGAAGACATGACCGAAACAATGTCCAATATAATGTGAGGGAAACGACTATTGAAATTTTTTTATTTGCAGGACTAGTCCCATCCTAGAATACTGTCTAGACTGACTGTTAAACCTCTAACATTTAGAGCGCGTTCATCACCAAAGAAGCAAATGCACTAAAATCCTGTCAATGATTAATTGTCCTTCTCCTTTGAGGTTCACATAAACCTTCAGATCTTGCCAAACCCTTAATCTGGTGAATAGGGCATATCGCAGACTATGTGGTACAGTGTATGAGCTCCCATATAATAATTTTAATTTGTGTCTGTGAAGGAATTCAAAAGAGTGAATGGACAATTTCTTTTGCAAAATGAATCATGACCCCAATTAACTTTAGTAACTTGAAGGAGGAAAAATTCCTTTGAATATAGATGGACCTGCATAATGCAATGTTTTTCAAGACTTTGTTGTTTCTCGTATCGGAGCAAGAGCAACACTTTTCACGCTTATGGGTTGGTATTTCTAAACAAAAATAGCTTGGCAGTGAAGCGGATAATCACATACTATATTTTTGTTATCTGTTTCTTTTTGAATTCCTCATACCTTGGTGTAGTGTGAACTCGGCCCTCTCCTAAGGCTAGGGTCAGACGAACGCATTTTTGCGTTGTCTGTGAAAAAGTGCGTTCGAACGAATGGACGCATTTTTTCACGGAATACGCGATAGCGGTCATACGATGCGCCTTTTCGTCCGTGATTTTGTACGGATCATCAATAAAACACTTTTTGTGTCTGGACGTTATGTTGGCCGGACATTAGCAGCGTCTGACATCTCCCAATCACGCACACACGCCTCTAGCGGACGCAGCGCACTCTGTACGTCCGTACTAGAGGTTTGACGTTCTAGAAAAAATGCGTTTGTTTGCCACTTGCGTTGCGCGGACAAACTTTCGTGCGGCCGTACTTCGTGTGTTCCCCGGCATTGGACGTCATTTGCTGCTAGCACGGCCGTGATTTTGTGCGTCTAAACGCACGTTAAAACTGCTTTCGTCTGACCCTAGCCTAAAGTCTTTGTAGCGCTGGTTTAATTCTGCTGCTGTTATTACTCGTTTCTGGCCACCAGGGGGAGACGAGCACAATGTAAACAAATACTGGACACTTTTGGACTACATTTTCCAGCATGCTTTGGGGCAGAGACAGGAAGTGGGTGGGGAGAACCGGGGCACATCCGCAACCTCGTGCAGAGGAGAGCCAGTGCACGCCAAGGGGTGAACAGAGCAAGACGCATGTGAGACAAGGAGCGATTGTGACCAGGCCTGAGCGCAGGTGCTGCCTTGCGGACGCTGGAGATCTTTTTCAGTGACTTGCCAGAGACCTAGTAATCCACCGCTGAGAGGTTTACACAGATACAGAGCTGCAGATTGGACCCCGAGTTAGGAGACCGCGATGATCTAATGGGAGTGCAGTGTCACGATGGGGGTCGGGGACCTGACCTGACAGAGAGGGGTGTGAGCCTAATGAGCAGTGAAAATAGACCATGAGCCTGAAAACAGAATGGCCAGGTAGACAGGTATAACAGGATAAATCTAGACCAGGGAAAGACCAGACATGAGCTGGAAGACAGACAGACTGAACAGGATTAAATTAGACCAAGGCAAACCAGACAGGAGCTTGAAGACAGACAGACTGAACTGAACTGAATAGATGATTCAGGATGAATCTAGAGCAAGGCAAACCAGACATGAGCTGAATCACTGATCCAGGATGAATGATACCGCACCCTACTAAGGGAGTGGTCTCCATTTATACAAAATGGTCCAGGGTGAACCAATGGAGTCCAGGTACTAATCAGGCTTGGAATCCAAGAAATGAACGAAATAAAAATAAACCAAAAGCAGCAATGTCCACTACTGCCAGAGGGGGCGCCAGAGACCCAGAACGTCACATATCCCCCCCTCCACGAGCAGACCCCGGATGCTCAAAAAAAAGACAATAAGAATGAAAGTAAAAAGTCAATGGGTCCTGTAGGCACGTAGAGCCCTCGCGTACACCAGTCACCAAAGTCCCCTGAGGTCCCACTCAGAGTCGTCATCCTCCTCAAGACGCCCCCGTCTATGAGGGTGGGAGCCAAAACTGGGTCCAGGTTTGAAGACACTGGCACCAGTCCTTTTGTGTCTCCTCCCCCTGGTACGGGACGTGGAATGGACAGCAACAGTGTCCTCCCGGCTCTGCGGCAACAGGAACATGGCACCAGTGGCGATCCAGTTCTGTGGCAATGTGACTGGGACAGCAGCAGCACAGCTCCGTAGGTTGGTGACGTTGGCACGGCTCTGCGGCAACTGGACTGGAACCACTGGGCTCGAAGACACCAGGACAGCAGGGCTCGAAGACACCGGGACAGCAGGGCTCGAAGACACCGGGACAACTGGGCTCGAAGACGCTGGGACAGCTGGGCTCGGTGGGGCAGCGCCCTTGGTGTGGACCGGTTGGGTAGCACCCTTGGCAAGGACAGGAGGGGCAGCGCCTTTAGCACGACTTTGTGGTGACTTGGACACGGCAGCAACAGCACAGCTCTGCGGCGACTCGGACATGGCGGCAGCAGCACGGCTCTGTGGGTCAGCGACCTCATCACGGCTCTGCGGCGACTCGGTCCTGGTGGCGGCAGCACGGATCGGTGGGTCAGCGACCTCGGCACGGCTCTGCGGCGACTCGGTCATGGCGGCAGCAGCACGGCTCTGCGGCGACTCGGTCATGGTGGCAGCAGCACGGATCTGTGGGTCAGCGACCTCTGCACGGCTCTGCGGCGACTCGGTCATGGCGGCAGCAGCACGGGTTTGTGGGTCAGCGACCTCAGCACGGCTCTGCGGCGACTCGGTCATGGCGGCAGCAGCACGGATCTGTGGGTCAGCGACCTCGGCACGGCTCTTCGGCGACTCGGTCATGGCCGGCTCGGGTGAGCGTGGCTTGGAAACTACCAGCTCGGGTGAGCGTGGCTTGGAAACTACCGGCTCGGGTGAGCGTGGCTTGGAAACTACCGGCTCGGGTGAGCGTGGCTTGGAAACTACCGGCTCGGGTGAGCATGGCTTGGAAACTACCAGCTCGGGTGAGCGTGGCTTGGAAACTACCAGCTCGGGTGAGCGTGGCTTGGAAACTACCAGTTCGGATGAGCGTGGCTTGGGAACCACCTTGGCTTGGCACTGTGGAGCGGTGACCCCGGCTTGGCACTGTGGAGCGGTGACCCCGGCTTGGCACTGTGGAGCGGTGACCCCGATTTGTTCGCGCTGCAGGGCAGCACTCTTGACTGGAACTGCTGGCTTACACCTGGTCTCTCCCTGTTGGGCAGTGGATTTTGGAGATCCTGCGGGTTGCAGGGCAGCGGACTCTGGAGATCCTGCGGGTTGCAGGGCAGCGGACTCTGGAGATCCTGCGGGTTGCAGGGCAGCGGACTCTGGGGAGTCCTTGCGCTGTAGGGCAGTGGACATGGATACTGCGGCCTGGCATGGCTTGGTCAAGGAGGTTTGGTAAGGCTGGACCGTGAGGGCCTTCTGTGGGTGCACCTGGCAGGTTGCCACTCTGTGCAGGCAGGAACCACAGTAGAAACATAAGCCATGGGTTTTCCTCCATACCCTTTCCTCCAGGGTCAGGGGTCCTCTGGAATCTTTCACTGGAACAGGTTCCTTTGGGAAGGCGTCCCTGGGAGTTTTCCGCAGTATAGCACTCAGCCACTCCAGGTGCTGTTCTGCAGCTTTATTAACCTTTTGCAGGTTCTCCAACAGACCAAGAATCACTGCTAGCTCACTTGTTACTGGCGGTCTCATTATGTCACGATGGGGGTCGGGGACCTGACCTGACAGAGAGGGGTGTGAGCCTAATGAGCAGTGAAAATAGACCATGAGCCTGAAAACAGAATGGCCAGGTAGACAGGTATAACAGGATAAATCTAGACCAGGGAAAGACCAGACATGAGCTGGAAGACAGACAGACTGAACAGGATTAAATTAGACCAAGGCAAACCAGACAGGAGCTTGAAGACAGACAGACTGAACTGAACTGAATAGATGATTCAGGATGAATCTAGAGCAAGGCAAACCAGACATGAGCTGAATCACTGATCCAGGATGAATGATACCGCACCCTACTAAGGGAGTGGTCTCCATTTATACAAAATGGTCCAGGGTGAACCAATGGAGTCCAGTACTAATCAGGCTTGGAATCCAAGAAATGAACGAAATAAAAATAAACCAAAAGCAGCAATGTCCACTACTGCCAGAGGGGGCGCCAGAGACCCAGAACGTCACATGCAGGTGGTGAACTGAGCATCTTGTGGCAGAGACGGACAAGCAAGACAAGCGGATCCGGTGGTACAGAGTCCCAGCCAAATCGAGCGGAGAGACGTCCTGGGGCGAGCAGAGTACAGAGTATCTGGAGGATTGGGTAAGAGGCCTTCCAGGCCACAGTACAGTAATAAAGCACGCTGCAGTTTGTCTAAATCTACAGGGCCCCAACGTGACTAGTCGAAGACACATTGAATTCATTCGCTGGCCAGTTGAATCTAGTACCCGGGTACCAACACACGCATACACGCACACCTTCTTGGGACACAACCTGTACGGGACTCACACTCCGGCAACGAAGGGGTTAAAATTCCTTTTTCTTTTCCGCTGCGCGTTTCTCGCATTACGAATTCCTGTAAATATATATATATACCGTGCTGCTTTATATATGCCAGTTTATTTGAGACCAGTAAACTATATAATTTATAAAATCCACAACAGTGCTGGTGTATATTTATTTATTCCCTAGTGCGGGGAGACTGACCCAAGGTTAAATTCAGCGGCTCCTCCGGGAGTGAGCGCTACATCTTCATTATAATTTCCCATATTTATTAAAACTCTGGACGACCCTCCTTGCAGCTGTTTGGTTTAGGGATGAGTTATGCATCCAAAGGCCTCAATGGAGTAATCAACACAATCTTGATTTGTGGGTCATCTGTGACTTGGATATACACCCCCCAATAATCTCAATTGGCAATGGCAAGATCTAAAATCGTGAAGATTTCCAATAACCGTCAAGTGTCATATTCAAGACCTCAATAGTGAAGTCCACACCGTAGCTAATAGTTCCTGTATTGCAGTAAAGTATACAGCTGTGTCTTGTTCTTCCAGCCAAGATCTGCAAAGATGGTAGAACATTTTAAAAATATAGGACAGAAATGCACAACCGTCTAGCCAGTAGACAAAGGGGAACCTTGAATGGTGGGTGCTCAAGGAATGTCGAGAGGCTTTCCTCAATCAAGCAAAAGAAAGAATTACAAACACTCCAGTTTCCCAAAAAAAGGCAACCTTTAATTCGCAACGGAGTGAAAGGTGTTCTTTTCTTTTGGTAAACTGGAGTATCTGGAATCCTATCCTTTGCTTGGCAGAAAATATTAAGTTATGGATGGTTTCACTTTATTTATTAGTTCAGTAGATCAGAGGATATTCATTACTTCTGTTTATGATCATGATGTGTAGCATACATTGTTTATAGAACCTGTAATTTCAATGTGGTAAATGTCTACAAACTAAAATGATTTAAATAGAAATGTTAGTGAAGTTCATTAACAGAACAGTCAAACATTTGAAAAAAGATTTTCCGTAAACCCATAAATCAATGTTTTTACTTATAACTTTTATATGTATGTGTGGTTTACATTTACTAGAGCTACATTTTCCTATTAATCTGCACATTATATTTTTTAAATCCTTTTGTTGCCTTTTTCACCTCATCCCTGAATTACTAAAGATGGAAATTCTTGGTTGACAAGGAAATAATTTTTAAACTGTCATATACAGATACATGCAATAACATATGCTAATATATACAATTAATCATATAAAAAAATGATATATGAAAATATACTCCACTTCGTTGCTGTATTTACTAGAAGTACCTGTGTTTTGCAGTTTCTGCAGTGAATCAAGATGTTTCACAGGCCAAATTCAAAACCTGGTGTTAACATACACCAGAGCTGCTGTAAATTTACTGATGCCATTAATGTACCGGCTGAGTGGAGTAGAGGTAACATCACTGCTCTGCGTGGAGAGAGCCTGTGGAGACATGGGTTCGATCCCGGCAAGAGCACCTCTCCAGTAAGTGTCCTTGGGCAAGACACCTAACGGTACATAGTCGCCACCCAGGACATACTTGAAAATTAGCGAAATCTCAATGTATCCTTCCTGGTAAAATACTTTCTCCAAAAAAATTGTCTATGGGGATGGTAAAATTACCAAGGTTCTGGATAAACTTACTCCAGGGCTTCAATTTAGTTCGGTCCAATAACCAAAATAGGCACCTTTTTCAGTCCCATTGTGGCCATTTTTCCTTATTGCTTAAGGAGATTCAAATTTGGATTTTACAGCATTTCGACTCCCGATTGTAAATTTGGATCAAGTATCTGCTCTCGCGGCCATACTTTTCATTGGTAATTTTGGCTTTAGCGATTAAAATCAAATTTAATGGTATGCCAATTTCTGAAAAATTATCAGATGCTGAATGCTGTTGATCAATGACTATTCGGAAGCTTGTAGTTTGCAACATCGTTTAATGTACTGGTCAAGCTCAACTGCAAATTTAAATATTTTTTTACGGTTATTGTTGGTACGCGCAAGTCCGTAAATACGGATTTCACTGTTACAGTTATAACGTGCAAGTCCGTACATTAACGTTTTACAGTAAAAACAAAATCACTTAACACCAGGGTGTAAGAGTCAGTATTCATTTGGGAATACCAGCTCTTTTTGAGGAGAACGAACTTGGTTGGAATGTCTCGTTTCTCCTCAAGGGAGCCGCAAATTAACAGCTCTTACATAAAGTATAAGAGCCGTTAACGGGGCATGGTTTGGAGCCCACACGAGATGGCAGCCTAACTTCGGAGCTCCCGCTGACATAAGCACCCAGAACTGCGTTATTTTTGGACATGGTCCGCACCAAAACAAGGGGAACGTCTGCCACACCACTTAAGGTACCTGGAGGTACTGAGAAAGGCACCCTAGACACTTTTTTATCGTCCCCGGCGCCTGCCTCCCCGCTCCCGCCGATCCCCAAAATGGCGGCCGCATCCACTCAGGCAGGAAATGGTTCGGATGAGACACCTGGCCTACAACGAGTGGAGGTGCTGATTTCATCGCTCCCTACCCGGGCGGATATTGACCGCCTGATCACATCTGTTCAGGATACATTCAAGGCGGAACTGGCCGTTGTTTGCACTGAGCTTACCGAGGTCGGCTCACGGGTCACCTGGGTGGAGCGCCGCTTGGAAAAAGTCTCTGCCTCGGGGGAAGCGGGGCAACTTCCAGATTTTTGCCGCAGACTGGATGCTCTGGAGAATAGGTCGCGCCGACAGAATATCAGGATCAGAGGGGTGAGTGAGGAGGTGACTGACATCCCTTCGTATTTACTGGGTCTATTTAATTCCATTCTGGAGACGGATAAGATCACGCGCCTTCATATTGACAGGGCCCACCGCGTGTTTAGGCCGCGGCCCCAGACACCCTCCTCCCCCCCCCCGGGATATCATTTGCCACATAACGGATTTTTTATTGAAAGAAGTGCTGAATACGGCCAGAAATGCCTCCCCATGGCGCTACTTAGATATGGATGTGGAATTATATCAAGATCTCTCGGCCTTCACTCTCGCTGCTAGGAGAGCCCTGCGCCCAGTGATGTCGTCCCTCAGAGCAGCGGGGATCCCGTACCGATGGGGTCACCCATTTGCTTTGGTGGTTTGCAGAGGTCCAATCCTCCATGCTATCAATTATTACTCAGATGTACCCGATTTCCTGACAGCTCTAGACATGCCTCCACTGGACACCGAGGATTGGGAGAAGCCTGCGCTGGCGAGAGGAGCCATACATCATGCAAGCCTTCGCCAAAATCGACATCGGCCTCAAAACACCCGGTCACGACAAGCAAGTGACCCAGAGATGGATACCCCTGCTCCGCAATAAATTTTGCTTCATGACACTTTTTGGGACCCGTTTTTTTTTATTTTTTTATTATGTTTTATTTTTATTATTTTTATTATTTTTATTATTTACTATTCCCTGGGACCCTACTGAACTTCCTGCATTATCGTTCCTTCATACAGGGACTGATACCGTTGCAGATTATCCGGTGGGACTCCAGTTTGTTGGCGACAACTCCCTGCCAGGGATTTGGTAGCGCACAGCCCGGGACGCGAGGTTTGGAAGTCTTGGAGTGTCCCGGATGAACTCTCAATCTTGCACCCCCGGGTCTTGTTGCTGAGTCTCCTTTGTGTGACTAATGGGTTTGGTTACTAAAAACGGTTTGGTTACAATTAGACTAGGAACAGCTTTGGAAGAGGGGGAGAATGTTGTTTCATACGCCATATTAGGGTGGGGAAAGGAGGGACATGTTTTTCTGTGTCGCTACCTGATGATCGCCTTGGAGGGGTGGGGGGAGGGGGACGGGTGGCAGGAAAAAGAGAAAGGGAAGAAAAGGGGGTGAAAAAAAAGGAAGAAAAAAAAGAAAGAGGGGAAGAAAAAGGAGGGGGGGGGGAAGTAAGAAAAGAAAGAAAAGAGAAGGGGAAAAGGGGAAAAAAAAAAGGAGAAAAAGAAAAGGGGATAAACATAACGAGTGAAAGGAGAAAAAAAAGGGGGGGGAAACTAGGTTATATGACAGTTCAGTAATCCACAAGAAGTAGCAGCTAAACAATGTTATAATTACCTGATGCACCAATTTAATATGTTGATTACTAGACATACCGTCCCTGATGTATTCGCCATCTTTGCTACCTATATATGACTGTAGCTCAGACACTGGATGCCCGTTGCCCCGTACCCTTCTGCCCCCGAGTCACCCTGGATATGATGCTGAGACTCCCTGGTTCTGGATTATGTCTCTCAAACTGTCTTACATTTGTTTTCCCTGTGAAACATAATCCTTGAGTAGCTCTCTCCCTCCTTGCTGGTTTTTGTTAGTTTTTTTTTTTTATTGTTTTGATTGCTCCCTGTCAAAATGGTCGACTTTTTTCGACTCCATTTCCCCTTGTTTTGAGTGCATATATATTGCTTCTTTTTGTCATGCCTGCTACTGCTCCTGCAGTACGGCCTTCCCAACAGAGAGGGCGCCAGTCTTTGAATCAGGCCACTTTGTATGCCACACCTGGTCAGGGATCTAGGCCTTTAAATATCAGTTCCAGTCTGTGCTCTGAGCCCTGACGTGGTTATTTCTAGCCTTCAGCGCGTTTCTACAGCTTATGCTTATGATTATTGATTTTCTGGTTTGACTTCTGGCTTGTATTTTGACTGTGTTTTCTGCTTTATCCCTTGGCATATGTTTACCTCGTGTACCGACCTCTGGCTTGTTTATACTACGATATCTCTCCTGTCCCTGATCTGTACTTCTGTGTATTCTAGATTAGTACCTGGCCATTCTAAGGACCAGCTTCTCAGTTTAGGGTCCTTCTTGCCTTTCTGGGTTTTGTCTGCGTGCTGGGTGACCCTATATCCTTACATTACGTCAGGGCCATGGACCCTGCAGACATTGCTCAGCAGTTTACTGCTTGCTGTACCCATATAAGGGAGGCTGATGCCAAGATGTATCGTTTTGCAATGTTGCTGGAAACGCTCTTGGAGAATACAGAATGCATGCAGTCTCCTTCACCTGCTCCTATAACCCATTCTGACACTTCGATGGTTAACTCTGCTGTTCCAGTGCAAATGTTGCCCTCTGTTACTTTCAGTGGTGAGGCTGCTGCATGCAGAGGATTTCTGAAGCAAATTGATTTATGTTTTGAGTTAAATCCTCTTATGTGTACAACTGACAGAGCTAAAGTATGTTTTCTTTTAACCATCTCAGAGACAAGGCCTTAGACTGGGCTACTGCATTTTGGGAGTCTAATGATCACATAATAAATAACTACGAGGAATTTGTTTCCACCTTAAAAAGTGTGTTTAACCCTTCCAGAGGAACAAATCCTGCTATGAAACGGTTAATGAGGTTAAGTCAGGGAGACAGACCTGTGTTGGAATACGCTGTTGAATTTCAGACACTTGCTGCCGAGGTTAATTGGGATAATGAAACTCTGGTGTCCTGTTTTCTGAAGGGTTTATCTGACTCTTTAACCCTTGCTATTACAGCAAGAGATCTTCCTGGGAATCTGAATGATCTAATTCCATTCTGTATGGAGATGGAGGATCAAATCAGGAACATGTGTAAAACAAAAGCGCAACCTAATAGGTTAATGCCGTATGTGTCTCCAGAGCTTAACCCTGCTGCATCTGACAACTCTGTACCTCAACCAATGCAGTCTGGAGAGATTAAACCGTCAGAGGAGAGGGGACTGGTATCAGAGGTCATGACATTATCTCCTTCTGTTTATAGAAAGCGATGTTACTTTACTATTATGATTGAGGTGGGTTCCTCCATTATTCAGGTAGATGCACTTCTTGATTCAGGGGCAGATGACAATTTTATGGACACTACTTTTGCATTGGAGAAAGGGATTCCCTGTGTGGAAAAAAACCCACCTATAGCTATTCGTGCTATAGATGGCAGACCCCTTTCCAACCCATATATTTCTAAGGAGACCAGTCCTATTTCCATGTCTGTAGGAGTTCTCCATAAAGAGACTGTGGTATGCCAACTCCTATCATCTTCTTCATGTCCTGTTGTTTTGGGGTATCCCTGGTTACAAAAACACAATCCAGTCATAGACTGGAGAAGAAACACTGTTCTGTCATGGAGCAAGTCTTGTTTTGATTCATGCATGATTCCTGTCAAGTCTGTGCACACTATAAATGTACCCACTGCTGCTCCTTTATCTGTATTGGTTCCTATACAGTATGAGGAGGTCAGGGAGGTTTTCAACAAAGGAGGGGCTGAGACTTTACCTGAGCATAGACCCTATGATTGTGCTATTACTCTCCTTCCTGGCACTTTTCCTCCCAAGGGACGAGTGTATCCTCTGTCTCAACATGAAAACCTCATATTAGAGGAGTACATAAAGGATTCCCTTGCTAAGGGCTTCATAAGGAAATCCACATCTCCTGCTGGTGCTGGGTTCTTTTTTGTCTCTAAGAAAGAGGGGACTTAAGACCTTGCATAGATTATAGGGGTTTAAATAAAATAACTGTGAAAAATGCCTATCCCATTCCATTGATTGCTGAACTCTTTGACAGGTTAAAAGGTTCCCAGATTTTTTCTAAGCTTGATTTAAGAAGCGCGTACAATTTAGTGCGCATTAAGGATGGTGATGAATGGAAAACCGCTTTCAATACCAGATCTGGTCACTATGAGTACCTTGTAATGCCCTTTGGGCTATGTAACGCTCCAGCTGTGTTCCAGGATTTTATAAATGATGTTTTGCGTGATTTCATACACGACTGTGTCATCGTGTATTTGGATGATATACTTATTTACTCACCTGATCTCGCTACTCACCACTTGCAGGTTAAAAAGGTTCTTCAGACGTTGTTGAACAATGGCCTTTACTGCAAATTGGAGAAGTGTCTCTTTGACCAACCTAAGTTAGCATTTCTAGGTTATGTCATTTCCAAAGAGGGATTTTCCATGGACCCGGCTAAACTTACTGCTGTTACTGACTGGCAATGTCCTATAGGGCTTAAAGCTATTCAGAGATTCATAGGGTTCGCCAACTACTACCGCAGGTTCATACTCAATTTCTCCACAATACTGGCACCCATTACCAATATGACCAAGAAGGGAGCCAATACCCGTATTTGGTCCCCTGAAGCCGTTAAAGCCTTTGAGACTCTTAAAGAGGCTTTTTCTACGGCCCCTATACTTGTCCACCCTGATCCAAGGAAGCCTTTCATCCTAGA
Organism: Leptobrachium leishanense; assembly: GCA_009667805.1. Classification (NCBI taxonomy): domain Eukaryota; kingdom Metazoa; phylum Chordata; class Amphibia; order Anura; family Megophryidae; genus Leptobrachium; species Leptobrachium leishanense. Next base: position 78,221,991 of record CM019065.1, read on the forward strand.
GGTTGATGCCTCTGAGACAGGAGTGGGAGCTGTTCTTTCCCAAAGAGAATCCCCTGACCAACCACTCAAGCCTTGTGGCTTCTTTTCCAAGAAATTATCTAGTGCTGAAAGGAACTATGATATCGGTAACCGAGAACTCCTGGCTATCATTTCTGCTTTGAAGGAGTGGAGACACCTACTTGAAGGAGCTCCTACTCCCACTATGATTCTGACTGACCATAAAAACCTGACCTTTATTGCCGATGCCAAAAGACTGTCATCCCGTCAAGCCCGGTGGTCGATGTTTTTGACTCATTTCAATTACATAATCACCTATAGGCCCGGTAACAGAAATGCGAAGGCAGACGCGCTTTCCAGGCAGTTTGAGGTCACAGAACAGCAAGATAGACCAGTGGAGTCGATTGTTCCTCTGGAGAGAGTAGTGGCAGCTACTCATCTCACCCTTACTTCTACACTCCTTACTCGTATCCAAGCTATGCAAAGTACAGCTCCTCCTGAGACTCCTTCTGACAAGTTGTTTGTTCCTGACGCAGAAAGAAAGGAACTACTCTCTTGTTATCATGCCTCCAGGCCAGCCGGTCATCCTGGTATAAAAAGGACATTGTCAGCCCTTACACCGATGTACTGGTGGCCAGACATTGCCAAGGATGTGAGAGAATATGTACAGGCATGTGTGGTATGTGCACAATCCAAAGCCTCTACTCAATGTCCTGCAGGGCTATTGCAACCACTAGCCATCCCTGACAAACCATGGTCACATATTTCTATGGATTTCATAGTAGATTTGCCACCTTCTGAAGGGCATACAGTGATTTTGACCATTGTTGATCGCTTTACTAAAATGGTTCATCTGGTTCCTCTCAAGAAATTGCCAACATCTAAAGGTCTAGCCAACATATTTGCCAAAGAGGTATTCAGATTACATGGTTTGCCTCATGAAATTGTCTCTGATCGGGGTCCACAGTTCATTTCTAGATTTTGGAGAAATTTTCTGTTCACAGTTGGGTATTAAAGTATCATTTTCTTCTGCTTATCACCCACAGTCCAATGGAGCTGCCGAACGTGCCAATCAGTCTAGTGAGAACTACATTCGTAGCTTCTCTTCTCAAGGGCAAGATGATTGGGTATCTTTGCTTCCTTGGGCTGAATTTGCTCTGAACAGTAATGTTAATGCCTCGTCTGGTCACTCCCCGTTTTATGTTGCCCATGGTTTCCAGCCTACTTTTTTGCCATCCCCTAGTGCTGACACTGGTCTTCCTGACTTGGACTCCTATGTTCAGTCTCTTCATAAAGTGTGGACTTTGGTACGTTCCAACCTCTGTCACGCTGCAGTCCAACAGAAGACCTATGCAGATAGGCATAGGCGGATGGGTCCTTCCTATGTTCCAGGCCAGAGAGTCTGGTTGTCTACCCGTAACATTAAGTTACGTGTGCCATCAATGAAATTTGCTCCGCGGTACATTGGTCCATTCAAAGTCCTAAGACGTATCAACGAAGTCAGTTATGCGCTGGACCTACCTCATACCCTCCGTATACCGAATACCTTTCACACCTCCTTGTTGAAGCCCCTTCTGTGCAATCGGTTCACCACTGTTATTCCTCGACCACGTCCTGTTCTGGTCCAGGGACAAGAAGAATTTGAGGTCCAGTCCATTGTTGATTCCCGTCATTCCCGTGGTGGTCTTCAATATTTGGTGCACTGGAGAGGGTATGGCCCGGAGGAACGCTCATGGGTTCCTACTTCTGATCTCCATGCCCCCGTCTGGTCCGTGCCTTTCACCGTTCTCATCCCACTGCTCCGGGATCTCGGCGCCCAGAGGGCGCTCGTGGAGGGGGGGTACTGTCATGCCTGCTACTGCTCCTGCAGTACGGCCTTCCCAACAGAGAGGGCGCCAGTCTTTGAATCAGGCCACTTTGTATGCCACACCTGGTCAGGGATCTAGGCCTTTAAATATCAGTTCCAGTCTGTGCTCTGAGCCCTGACGTGGTTATTTCTAGCCTTCAGCGCGTTTCTACAGCTTATGATTATTGATTTTCTGGTTTGACTTCTGGCTTGTATTTTGACTGTGTTTTCTGCTTTATCCCTTGGCATATGTTTACCTCGTGTACCGACCTCTGGCTTGTTTATACTACGATATCTCTCTCTGTCCCTGATCTGTACTTCTGTGTATTCTAGATTAGTACCTGGCCATTCTAAGGACCAGCTTCTCAGTTTAGGGTCCTTTCTTGCCTTTCTGGGTTTTGTCTGCGTGCTGGGTGACCCTATATCCTTACACTTTTCATTCCATGTGATTGGATTTCATTGTCCATAGCTATGCGGTTAGTGGTGGTTTTACTTTTATGTTTTGGTTAGCTGACTCTTGTCTTGTGTGAGGTACTCTTTCCTCTTCACTTCCCCGCCGAGGACTGACACAAATTCTCTCCAGAGGACAGTTAGGTCTGTGACTTGGTGCAGTCTACTGTCTTTTCTCCGGCCTTGTGTCTTACCTTTTTGTTCTGTCTCTTCTCCTCCTCCTCTTTTCCCTTTTCTCTCTTTCGTTCCTTGAAACCTTTGATCTGATCGCTCTCTTATTCCCACCTTCCTCCCCCCCTTAAAAATTTTTTTTTTCTTTTTTTTTTTTCCTTCTCCTTTTTTTTTTCTCTCCTTGTAATACCTTCCTCCTAATTTAATAACTGCTACTCAGCTCACAACTTCATACCTAAAATGTATTCTCAGACACCCTTAAAATTACTTTCTTACAATGTGCATGGCTTGAATACACCTGAAAAACATCGTAAATTGATGGAAGAATTGCATACTTTACGAGCATCTGTTGCGTTTCTCCAGGAGACCCATTTCAGGGAGGGCGGTGCCCCTTCTCTTGGTGGTGCCAGATTCCCCATTGGTTACTTCAGCAACTACTCCTCTGGGAAAGCTAGAGGTGTGGCTATTTTATTCTCTAAACATGTCCCTTTTGTACTTCAAACTGACCTGGAAGGCCGTTACCTTTTTGTCAAGGGCACCATCGCGGATATGAAATATACATTCGCATCTATTTATCTTCCTAATAAGGCTCAACATAAGGCTCTCGCTACGATCCTCCGTCATCTCTCGACCTTTGTCTCTGGCTGCCTGGTCCTGGCAGGAGACTTCAATGTCCCTCTCGACCCTCACTTGGATACTTCTAAAGGATCTACTTCCATCCCATCAAGTGCGATACGACATGTTCATCGATCCCTCTCGAAAATGCAATTGGTTGATTCCTGGCGGGCCCATAGTGGTTCGGCACGGGAATACACACACGACTCATATGCATCCTCGTCATATTCCAGATTGGATTACATTTTTCTTCAACAACATTGCTTTGATATTTCCTCTAAAGCTTGGATAGGTACGCGAACCTGGTCGGACCATGCTCCGGTTATGCTGGAAATTACATCTCCTTTGTTCCGCCCCAAAGAACGTCAGTGGAGACTGAATGTCTCTTTATTGACAGACAAGATGTTTTGTCAAGACATAGACACGGTGTTGCAAAATTACTTTATGGAGAACTTGTCTACGGAGGTACCGATACCAACGATTTGGGAGGCCCATAAGGCCGTTATACGAGGTACTTTTATCAGCAAAGCGTCGGCAAATAAAAAATTATGCTCTCATGAACTCTCTGCATTGCTAACCGATTTCATCAATCATTGGAATTGGAACACTCTCATACTCCGACGGACCTTATATCGCAACAATTGGCCACGCTTCGACACCAACTTGAGCTCCTCCTGAACGACAAAATTAGGATGCTTGCGACTAAAACTAAATGTTTTTTCGCACTCCGGGAAAACCAACCGGGGAAACTTTTGGCCTGCATTTTGCGAAAACGAAGGGAGACAAACTATGTATCTAAGATCTGCCCCTCAAGATCTCCCCCTACCACTAATCCCCTCCACATACAACAAGCCTTCCGAGATTACTTTAATTCGCTGTATAATTTACCCCCACCCCAAGATTTGATAACGTATAACTCTAACTTGTCCTCTTACCTTACTGCAAATACCAAAATCCGCCTCACTTCCACGGAGGCATCGGCTCTCGGATCCCCAATCACACTTGTTGAACTAAATGCGGCGCTGAAGTCTACTAAACCGGGTCGTAGCCCTGGTCCGGATGGACTCCCCATCGAATATTACAAGCAATTCCGGTCTTCCCTCTTACCCCATCTCTTGTCTACATTATCTTCATTAAGCGAGGGGGCCTCCTTTCACCCTAACACGACTGCTGCCACCATCACTGTTATTCCTAAACCGAACAAGGATCATACTCAATGTTCTAATTACAGGCCTATCTCCCTGTTAAACAGTGATATCAAACTCCTAGCTAGAGTGTTGGCAGACAGGTTATCCCTTCTGATGCCGCGACTCCTTCACTCAGATCAAGTAGGATTTATACCTGGCAGAGAAGCACAAGACGCAGCAACGCGGGTTTTCTCAGCTATCCGACTAGCACAGGTTCGTCAAACTCCTATGCTACTCCTATCCATGGATGCTGATAAAGCATTTGACAGAGTATCCTGGCGCTTTCTCTTCTCCACTTTGGAACATCTTGGAGTAGGGGAAGGATTTTTGAAATGGGTTACGGCCTTATACGATACACCGACGGCTAGGGTCAGGGTTAATGGGGCTCTCTCCGATTCATTTAATATCCGTAACGGTATGAGGCAGGGTTGCCCATTATCGCCCCTTCTTTTTGCCCTGTTTTTGGAGCCATTGTTGACGTCTGTTAGGGCCAATGCGAATATCACAGGCATTGAAGGACAGCATCATACTCACAAACTGTCAGCTTACGCCGATGACCTCATGTTTATGGTCACGGAACCCTCTGTACCCATCCCGGAAATCTCTACTGAACTAACCCGATTTGGGTCCCTTTCTGGATTTAATGTTAATACTGACAAATCGGAAATCTTAAATATTACGCTTACTAGTCTGCAATGCACTCAGATTCGAGCTATCACACCATATCGCTGGTGCGATGGGAAACTGAAATATCTGGGAGTCTGGCTCGCGACCACTCCCGACCGATTGTATACGGAAAATTTCGGAACTTTATTTACTACTCTTTCGGATGACCTGCGGTTTTGGAAGACGAAAATGCTCTCCTGGATAGGCCGCATTAATGTACTCAAAATTAATGTCCTGCCCCGCTTACTGTTTCTCTTCCAGGCTCTCCCTATCTTATTCCCTGCAGCCTTTTTCCGCTCTTTACGATCCTTGTTCACTCGCTTTATCTGGCCCACTAGGAGCTCTCGATTACAATATAGGACCCTAGCATTATCTAAACAATCTGGAGGCTTAGCACTACCTGATATGAAGTGGTATTATTACGTGTCTCATTTGACGCGCATAGTGGATTGGATGTCTTATGACTCCGGCCAACGTTGGCAAGACTTGAAAACTGCCCTCTCTGGTATCCCCTTATGGGCGGTCCCTTGGATTCAGAAGCCCTTACTCCGACATAGAGTAGTATCAGACACTTCGGTTTCGGCCACTCTAGCAATATGGCACTCAATACGCAGTAAATTTGCTCTTTCGTCGGCTCCTTCACCACTTCTCCCACTAATTCATAATCCTGACTTTCCAGGAGAGATTAGCAAATCATTGCGGGAAAAATTTACCGACGAATCCCACTTCCAAGTGCGTCACGTACTAAGGGACGGACAATTTGTAGACGTAACTACTCTAGACCCTTCGATGCCTTGTTCATTCTTGGACACATTTCATTATCATAGACTACGATTGTACCTTCGTTGCTTACCCGGAAACTCGGGTCTGCTGCACCCCCTGACCCCATTTGAAAAATTTTGTGCGATGGGCCTACAATTGGATCATCGCATCTCAGCGTTGTATAAAATCATACAAAAAGCAGACGATTATATCCCCACATATATGGGTAGATGGGAAAGAGAGCTGGACATGCCCATATCCACGGAACTATGGACTAAAACATTACAACTGACTCCTAAAGGAACTCGAATTTCAGCATTGGTGGAAAATTCCTTTAAATTTTTTTTAGTATCGATCCCCCCTCCTCATGGCACAGATCTCAGACAATGGTGACCCGTCCTGTTGGCGAGATTGCTCGCAAATTGGTTCCTATTTACATATATGGTGGACCTGCCCACGGATCCGAATCTATTGGACGTTGATTTCTACCTTATTGACAAAGCTCACAGATCATACTCCTCAATTTAGCCCGGAGGTTTATCTCCTATTACAGGTTGAAAGATCGATAAGTGGCCTGAAACGTTCTATGTTGTTGAGAGTGCTGCTGTGTGCCAGGGCATTGGTTCCGTGACATTGGCGTTCACCCACGCTGCCTTCAATCTCGGAACTGTTTACGAAAGTCCGAGAGCTACGGCTTGCTGAAGAGACCCTAATTTTCTCTGACAAAACCAGACAAGCTTTTTATGATACATGGTATTACTGGGATACTACCCTGGCAACTGCGGACTTCTGTGCCTTCACTGGGGAGTGGGGCGCCGCGCTGACACTGTTGGATGGGTCTCCTGGAGCACCATAAGCACTGCTCCCTCGTGCTCTCTATTAACACTATCTTCAAGACTCCCTGCCTGCACGGCCTAAGACAACCCCAACATTCTATGACTTGCCTTAATATCCCTCCATTGTGAGTAGACTGTGTATAGCCCATAACATCTTCATCCCACCCCCCTTTTTTTTTTTCCTCTTCTTTTATTCTTCTTCTCTCTCTCCTGTGCACTCTCAACATATCTCTTCTCCCCCCTTTCCTTTTCTACACTGTCTTCCGTCTTTCACCCTTCTCTATCACTTGACTCTTTTCTATTCATCTTTAAATTGTATTGAAACAGTACTACTACACGTATATTGATTATAGACAACCCGCTGGTACTGCTCACTGAATGAGACCTTTGAACGCACTCTTTCCATGATAACTCCGATGATACTGTTTAGAAGTACCTCACTTTATGCACACATCTGGAAAACGTATTTTTTATGTAAAGATAACACCGGTCTCACTGATGTACTATTTTATGCTTGAACAATACTGTGATCACTCTGTTATACATGTTTTTTGGATGTTCATTCTTTAAATAAAAATCTTTTGTTTCAAAAAAAAAAAAAGAGCCGTTAATTTACGCATGTAGTCGCAACAGGTGCAGAAGATTTTACACTGATTGCTGGATTGGTTTTGTCCAAAGGCTCCCGCCATTGGCTTGGCTGCTAGGTTGAAATCAGATTTTACATTTATTGCTCACCTTCAGCTTTAAACCTTTCCCTATCTATATTTCACTGCGTCTCCTGTAACTACAGTCCTAATGCTTCTATCAAATGGCAGCCAGTAAAAATCCATATAACTACATGCTTTTTAAATCTTTAAGGTTTAGCTCCTTCAAAAGATCAACACTAGCTCTTTTGTGTTTTTAATACTAAAATTGTTCAGCTGAAGATGATAAAGATAAGTACATTTTAATGATCTTTATTAGATGTATTGCCCTAGCTGAACAAAAAATGCTATTTAATGACTAAGCCGTGCTATGCAGAGTCTGGCATATGATATTTTTAAACAGCTTAAATGCAGCATGACCATATAAAACGGAAAACGCTTTGCATCACTGCAGTCATATTTTGTGAAGATACTCATTGTAAATAATATTATATTGGAACTCCTTTAATCCTTTAAGGACCGCTTGCTGGTCTGCCTCTATTCCAGGGCTCCGTAACCTTGGATCCTCCAGATGTCAATGTAATGAGTGGCTGACCATCTGGGGAGATGTAGTTCAAAAAGATCTGGAGGACCAAGTTTGCTGACCCATGGTCTATGGCATTGTGCAGTGCCTTGACGCCCAGCAACAGCATAGAACGTCATGTACTGAAATCCATATTCTGTACTATGGAGGGCTTAGAAATGCACCATTTTTTAGATGCTGTGTTACAAGCTAGGCAGTTTAAAAGAGTCAACTGCAGTGTTAGTGGGTGGGCAGTCACCATGGCAACCCGATGAAAATGCAAAAATTCAGCATGAAATCAGAAATATTTTAAAATGTTAATGTCCTGGTAGTACTAACAACTAGGGATGAGCTGTTCGGTTCGATATGTTCGGAGTTCGATTCGAACATCACCCGTTTGGCTGTTCGTCGAACTCCGAACATTTCCGCGTGTTCGCCGCATGTTCACCCACAATGCACCACAATGGACTTTTCCACTAGCCTGAAGCTTGTAATTGGCTACAGCCATGCACCTGACCACAGGTCAGGTGCAAGACTATGCCCAATCACGGCTCAGAGTCCTGATTGGGCAAATTTTGCCCAATCATGGGCTCACAGAGCTAAGTCCCGCAGCACGTGTTTTTTGAGAGGAGATTGTTCTGTTAGTGTGTCTTCTCAGTGCCAGCAGCTATTGGGGGGTCTCATTTCTACAAAATATCTGGGAATTGTTGTAATCTTTGTGTTCTCACTGCGAGCAGCTATTGTGGGGGTCTCACTTCTAGAAGATATCTGGGAATTGTTGAAATCTGTGTGTTCTCACTGCCAGCAGCCGTTGGGGGGTCTCCCTTCTAACAGATATCTGGGAATTGTAATCTGTGTCTTGTCACTGCCACCCATCAGTGGGTCTCACTGATTTATAGGAGGTTCCTGGGAATTGTAATCTGTGTCTTGTCACTGCCACCCATCAGGGGGTCTCACAGACTTGTAGCAGATATCTGGGAATTATAACCTGTGTCATCACTGCCACCCATCAGGGGGGCTCACTGATTTATAGGAGGTTCCTGGGAATTGTCCCACATACTTCTAGCAGATATCTGGGAATTGTAATCTGTGTCTTGTCACTGTTGCCAGCTATCAGGGGGTCTCACTGATTTATAGGTGGTTTCTGGGAATTGTAATCTGTGTCTTGTCAATGCCACCCATCAGGGGTCTCACTGATTTATAGGTGGTTTCTGGGAATTTTAATCTGTGTCTTGTCACTAGCTGCCAGCTATCAGGGTGTCTCACTGAGTTATACCAGAGTTCTGGAAATCTTTAATCTAGATAACACAGTTGAATCAGAGTTCTGTATATCTTTAATCTATATATCACTCACCATGTCAGAAAGACCAAAACGGACAGGCTAGACGCTCCCAGACACAGATAAGAGCGCAAGCAGCCTCTGTGTCGGGAGGCTGTGCCTCTGTTTGTTGTGGACGTGGTGCATCCTCTGCAGGGGCACGTTTGTCCTTTCTAACTGGTGCTGGCCGTCTTAAGCAGCAGCAACATACAGAGGATTTGGTGGATTGGCTAACCAGGCCATCCTCCGCCTCCGAGTCCTCTGCCAGCCAGGCTTGTAGTGGTTTACAGTCCACCTCAGCTGCCAAAGCATCTCATGCAGCCTCCATGTCCACAGCTACGCCTGCCGTAGCTTCACCAACATACATGGAGGAGTCGGCTGAATTGTTTGACTACAATGACAGTGACATGCTGCTTGAGGATGCGCAGCAACTACAGTGCTCTGATTCAAACTCTGAGGTTGAGGAAGGGAGTATAATCAACCTAGAGGAAGGGGGTGCCAGTGACGCACAAATAACTGGCATTCATGTTCCCCCAGCAGCTGCAGCATATTGCGAGTTTGGCTCCAGTGACGAGGAGATAGGGGGTGATGACAATGATGAGGTAACTGACTCCACCTGGGTGCCTGATCGAACAGAGGAGTCAAGTGAGGAGGAGGAGGCACAACCAACACGAGGCACAACGTCCTCTATGACCAACTGTAGCCAGTCCAAGGCATCAGATGTCAGAGCTGCTCAGGTGCAGAGCGCTGTTGTCTCAAAGCACACATCCAGGAACTCTGCTGTCTGGGAGTTCTTTAAGAAATGTGCAGCAGACCGCACCGTTGCTATTTTTAATCTATGTCAGATGAGGATCAAGCGTGGGAAAGACATCCCACGCTTGGGTACCACGTGCTTGAGGCAACATATGACCACCTGCCACGCATCCCGTTGGCACAACACTTTGCATAGGTCCTCCTCATCTGTCTCTACCCCCACTATATGTATTGCCATGTCATTGCCTACAACCTCCACTGACAGGGATGATGCTACAGTAATGGGTGTACCAGGTCCTTCCTCACAATGTGACAGCATCCCATCAGTTGAAGATTTACGTAGTCAGATTACGTTGCCCCCCCCAGCTGCTGCAGCGTAATAAAAAATAGTCCCAACCATTCCCAAGCACAGCGTCTAAATGCCAGCTTAACAAAATTACTCGCATTACAGCTACTGACTTTCCAGCTGGTGGACTCTGCTTCCTTCCGTGAATTTGCTGAATGTGCTGTACCACAGTGGCAGGTTCCAAAACACCATTTCTTTTCTTGGAATGCCATTCCAGCACTATACCAGCACGTGGAACACAATGTTATGGAGTCATTGGGAAAGGCAGTCAGCAGCAAGGTGCACATAACTTTAGACACGTGGTCCAGCAAGCATGGACAGGGCCGTTACATTTCCTTCACGGCACACTGGGTAACTCTGCTTGCAGCTGGGAGGGATCCAAGACGGGGCTCTGTGCTGGAGCTTGTTCATCCACCACGCCTCCAGAAAGCTGCTTGTATGAGGTCTGTCTGCTCCACCACACACTCTTCCTCCTCCTTCTCTGTCTCTGGCGAAGTGGCCGTTAAACCGACGGGTGACGGGGGCTATGCAATGGCTCAAGCAAAAAGTTGCCATACTGTGCTTGAGCTGGTTTGTTTAGGGAACAGGAGCCACACCGGGCCAGAAATTCTGTCAGCTCTGCATGGGCAGGTGCAGAGATGGTTAACACCACGCCAGCTTCAGCTGGGAATGGTCGTCTGTGATAATGGCAGCAACCTTCTCTCCGCCCTATGCCTGGGTAAGTTGACGCATTTACCATGCCTAGCACACGTCCTAAATCTGGTGGTACAATGTTTCCTAACCAGGTACCCAGGGCTGGCAGAGCTTCTCAGCCAGGCCAGAAAAGTCTGCAGCCACTTCAGATGGTCATTCCCAGTAAGTGTTCGCCTGGCAGAAATTCAAAGAGAATTCCACCTTCCCACAAACCGTCTGATCTGTGACATGCCCACCAGGTGGAACTCGACATTAGCAATGCTGCAGCGTCTGCACAAGCAGCAGAGGGCCGTCAACAAGTACCTGTGTGAGTATGGCACAAGGACAGGTTCAGGTCAACTTGTTTCCCCCCCCCGCAGTGACTGATGATCAAGGATGCATGCATTGTACTGTCACCATTTGAGGAGGCAAAGAGGATGGTGAGCAGGGACAGTGCATGCATCAGTGACAAATTCCTTTAGTGTTCCTGCTGGAGCGCACTTTGCGGGGAATTCTAGATGTGGCACTAGAGGCAGAGCAGCGGGAGGAAGAGGAGGCCTTCCCTAGCTCTCAAGGCCCCAGTCTTTACGCAGACAGCATTCCTGCGGGTCCTCAGATCAGACAGGAGGAGGATGAGGAGGAGGAGGAATATTTAAGTAGTGGGGCATTGAAGGTGGGGATTCCTCAAGGGAGGGTTTTGTGTGCCCAGAAACCCAAGGACTAGTACGTGGCTGGGAGGAGGAAGTGCACAATGGGGTCATCCTCATTGACCAGGAAGACTCGGAAGCTAATGCCACCTCCAACCAACGCTGCATGGGCTCCCTTATCCTGCAATGCCTGCTAAAGGACCCCAGGATTTGTGCTATCAAGGAGAGGGATCATTACTGGTTGGCAAGCCTTCTTGATCCACGATACAAGGGTAAAGTTGCAGAGCTCATCCTGCCCGCACAGAGGGAGCACAGGATGAAACAACTTGAGGACGCTCTAAAGCGACACTTGTGTAACACCTTTCCAGGCACTGGTAGGTTACCAAGTGATGACACAGGTGCTTCTGAGGCTGCGGATGATCAGAGGAAGAGTGGTGAAGGCTGGGGCCGCTTGACTGATGTCTTTTTTTAAAAAATTTAGTCCACGACGCCCAGGGACGTCAAATGTAGGCACCCATTGCCAGCGTCTTCACCATATGGTGCAGGACTACTTAGGGGCAAGGGCAGACCTGGATACCTTTACAGCAGATGATCCACTGGCTTACTGGGTGTTGAGATTGGATCACTGGCCAGAACTTAGCCAATATGCTATGCAGCTACTCGGTTGCCCTTCATCCAGCGTGCTTTCTGAAAGGACGTTCAGTGCTGCTGGAGGTTTTGTCACAGACAAAAGAGTGCGTCTGTCCATCGACTCTGTAGACCGGCTGACATTTATAAAAATGAATCAGTCCTGGATCAGCAGCTATCAATCCCCTGATGCTGACGTAACTGAATAGATCGGGGATCTCTTCTGCATTCCCAAAACCTCCACCACTGCACTCTTCCACAATACCACAGAGGGGTTACTTACGGTGTGAAGGCATTTGCTGCCACCAAAGGCACAATATTTGGGTGCACTGACGCCTGTACCAGATTCATATCATTTTAATATTGGACCGCAGGGTCCAACCCTGCACTCTTCCACAATACCACAGAGGGGTTACGGTGTGACGGCACTGTTGCCTACACTAAAGGCCCAATTTTAAAGCACCTATTGTTACTTTCATCCAAAGTCTGCATAAGTTTAATTTAGCCAAAAAATCACTAAACTTGTTCTGCGTGTCCTAAAATGTCTCCTCTTTTCCTACAGACTGCCGCCCCAAGCAGTTGTTTATGATTAGATTAAAGGAAAACCATTTACCATCATTTGAAATGTCATTTTTTTGTTTTTAAATGTTTTTATACATGCTACAAATCCGCCACTTCACGGTCAGGATATGGGGACCTCCTAGGCACGATATTTGAAGGAATTTTTCGTTTGTATTCTTAACCTTTATTTCATGGAAAACTCACTGTTCCTTTCAAAATGTTTTTTTTTTTTTTTTTTAACTTTTTGTTCTGGTTTCGCTCTCTAAATAACCCTGCTAGTGAATGCTATGTGTAAGCGTTACCGCCAAGATAAATGTGTTTAACGCATGCCCCCCAAATTGCCTTCCTGATGCTAAACCTGTAAAAAAAAAAAATCTCTTAGCGCATCGGTTGTTGCACAAGCTTACTGTACTTTGCGCATCCTATACTTAACATGGGGAACGTAATCTTTAATTAGCGTTTCGATTAGTAAGTTATTTCAAAATGCTAGCGCTAATTACTGTTGGGACAAGCAAGACAAAATTCTAGCTCACCTAAAAGCTGGTGCAAAATGATTCTGCATATGCAAAATCATTTACCACCCCTTTAACCCCTACCTCACCTCTTATCTTATGGCGACAACAGTTGCCTGACCCGCCACTTCTTGTCGTCGGGAGCACAGTGAGACTGGGAACAAAGAGTAAGATGCGAAGGGATGGGGTCAAGCGGACAGGTGGTCGGGCATGAGGACATGAGAACTTCTGAGACCTCATCGTCTGAGACTGGAGAAAAGGAAGACATAGTAGAAGAGGGGGCAGAGAGTGAGGGAGTCAATGGGTTAATGGTTAATGGAGGAGGGCAGTAAAGAAGTTTCTAGTATGAGTTTAGTGATCTTATCTGTGAAATAGTCAGCAAGGCTGACTCCTATTACTAACCCTAACACTAAATGTAAGCCTAACCTTCCCCTAAGTTTAGCAGAAAAAGTAAACTTGATCCTAACCTCAATTTCTTCACTTTACATGGGTCAGTAAAATGATGCTAGTAAATATTATGTGTATCTGAAATTTACGCCAATTTTTGCATCCGCTGAAACTGCAAATCCAAAAAAGGTTTCGAAACAAAAATATCAGAGAATGCTGATTTTTTTTTTTTTTTTATGAACTGAATTTTTCAGCCATGAACGTGTCTAGTCCATAGAAGTTCATAACTAATCTGCTAGATACCAGCATTTATAATTAGTCGGGCAATAAAAATATATAGTCCCCTATATTAGTTCCTTTCCTGAACTCTAACAGGGTTATTCAGAGATAGGTGAAAACCAGGAGAATGGCTGGAGAAGTGAAAATTCTAGGTCAAGATAGCCAAACCAGAAAAATTTTCCATTTATCTCACTTTCCAAATTGGCTATTTTGACCTAGAATTTTCACTTCTCCAGTTATTATCCTGGTTTTCACTTCTCTCTGAATAACCCTGTAATACTTTCATCCAAGCATGAATAAGCTTTCGCTGCTGAGGCTTTTCACACCTCTGTGCGGAGGTCATCTTTGCCGCTTTCACTCATCACGTTTAACCGCGTTTTGAAGCCATATTTTGATATATGACCCAGACATATTATATATCGTTCTTTCCGGCAGACTTGGCAGATTCATAATATGTCATTATTATATGTATATGTCATGTCCTGTCTGTATATTATAACAAAAAATGTAATAAATAATTTATTATGTGTAAAGTGTTTGTTTTTTTCACATTTTAACATGCGATCGTTTGCGGTTATATTTTCTATGGGGTGCGCTTGTTAAAAAAAATTGAAATGGGGACTCGTTATATTTTTTTTGGGGGAAAATGTCACTATTTTTAACAAACGCACCGCATACAAAAATTGTTAGTGCAGCATTATTGTTCACATTATAATTGAAATGGGAACAATATTGCTGCATTAACAAAAAAAACCTTTATTTTATTTTTTAGAATTTTTTTAAAATATTTTTTTATTTTTATTTAAAAAAATTTTTAAAAAACAATTTCATGGTCATGTTTGGTATCGTTAGAAAGGCCATGCTCTGGCCGATCCAACGATATCTAACATTAACCCCTAGCTGCCACGGATCGGGATATAGGGGGTTCATTGGAGGTCCCCCCCTCCCTTTCAGGCGCCTCCTCTGCACACGCAAAGCTCAGCGCGTCCTCCGCATGGAACAGCACTGCGGGTGGATGCGCTAACAGGGTTATTCAAAGAGATCCGCATTGTGGCCGAAAGGTAACCGAACAGTGAAATTCAGTGTACGGTTACCTTTCCTGGCCATTCGGCTATTCAGAGAGCAGGCAGTTCGCCAAATCCTGGCGAATTGCCTACACATACGGTGCCTGTTCGTTGCCTGTTCGAGGGCAGTGAAATCCCCATAGAGAAGCAATGCTTCGGCTATTCAGAGAACAAAAACCAGCAGTGAAAAGTTGCAGAATTGCCCTGCTATTCGGTGGTTTCATTCGACAGGTTTATTCAGGCGAATCCCATAGGCTTCAATGTTAAAAATATTCCCGTTTTAATTCAATATCTAATAAACCATTGACTATAACATTCTGCAGTAAAGAGTCTCTTTATTTATAGATTTTTTTAGGATCTTTTAGGCATTTTTTTTTTTCTGTAACAGCCTTTTTTATCATTCATTGGATCTTATATGTAAATTTCAGACATTTTCGCTCAGTAGTTTCTTTGCAAACAGCGTTTCACTTTTTCAAACATTTTTTTTTTTTCTTTAACTCCATTCGTTTGCGGTGACGGCTTTTTCCGGCGGCTGGTCTGCGCTGTGTTTGGTGGCTGCTCGGGTTTCTCCGGCGTGTTCGGCGGGGTTAATCCACATGTTTTTGCGGGTTTCGGTGTGCCTTCGCTGGGTTTTGCAGTGAGTGTCCATCGGGTTTGCGGTGGCTATTCCCCGCACTATGATGGCCCTGTGGTCAGGGCCGTCTTTAATATTGACTGGGCCCTGGGCGAATATTTTCTTGGGGGCCCCCCCTTCGAAATTTAACAGAAAGGATACATTGAGATTTCTCTCGTTTTCAAGTATGTCTTGGGTTCAAGAACATTGAATTGCTAGTGTTACAGAAATGCAAAGTAATAAAATGCAACATATTAAAAAAAATTGAATGTGGTGAAGTGTGTGTGTGTGTGAGGTGATTATATATCTATATAATCACCACACACACTTCACCACATCATATACATGCACACACACCACATCACATACACACACACACACCAGGGCCGGCCCAAGACATTGTGCTGCCTGGAGCGAAGGATGAAATGCTGCTCCTCCCAAAAAACAAAACAAAACACGTAGTGTGTATGAGCGTATCACAGTGCGCCACAGCATTAAAAGTCAAACACTCATACACACCGTACATTAGAATTTTATTGGTGTGGAGCTCTGTGATACAGTAATGTGAGGTGTGTATAAGTGTATAACTGAGCTAGTAAATCAGACAAGCGGGTGCCATATACTCATAGTTGTACTGCTAATAGTAAGTTAAACTCACAGATGTTTATATACCCAGCAGAGCCAGAATCTGATATACCCAGCAGAGCCCAGAATGTCACATATCCAGCAGAGCCCAGAATCTGATATACCCAGGAGACCCCAGAATGTCACATACCCAGCAGAGCCCAGAATGTCACATACCCAGCAGAGCCCAGAATATCACATACCCAGCAGAGGCCAGAATGTCACATACCCAGCAGAGGCCAGAATGTCACATACCCAGCAGAGGCCAGAATGTCACATACCCAGCAGAGCCCAGAATGTCACATACCCAGCAGAGCCCAGAATGTCACATACCCAGCAGAGCCCAGAATCTGATATACCCAGCAGAGTTTCACATACCCAGCAGTGTTTCACATCACTCACCCAGGCTCCAGCAGTGTTTCACATCACACACCCAGGCTCCAGCAGTGTTTCACATCACACACCCAGGCTCCAGCAGTGTTTCACATCACACACCCAGGCTCCAGCAGTGTTTCACATCACACACCCAGGTTCCAGCAGTGTTTCACATCACACACCCACCCGGGCCGGCGAGAGAAGGGGAAGTGCATATTGAAGAAAAGGGGAGGAGCCAACCGCATCTCTCGCGAGGCCTCACTTCCTCTCTGCGGTCACATGTTCTTACGAAGGGGAGACAGCACGCGATGCCATGATTTTTGCAGGCTGGGAGCAGCTGCCTTGGGCCCCCTACCAATGACTGGGCCCAGGGCAGCTGCCCCTTTTGCCCCATGCTAAAGACGGCCCTGCCTGTGGTGCTTGCTGAATGCACCACAGGGTCGCCGAAATGGGATCGACAAATCGAACCGAATTGAAGAGAACGAAAAGTCACCGAACATGCAGTGACTTTTTTCGATTCTCTTTGAATAACCCTGTTAGTCTGAGACAAACTTCACCCCATAGATAAACTTTACTTTGTGAACCCCACACGTGTAAATTATTTTCTTTATATTATTATCATATTATGTGAATTTATTAATGCAGCATTAGAATACCTGTCTGTCTCTTGCCGTACCAAAAACCATTAACATTCCTGTAAACTTTCTGCATGGTTTATGACTTATCAGTGAAATACAAGTATGTAACTTTAGGTGTTTTGGGCCACAGTACTTTCGTGCAATCCAGGCTAGAGTCATAACAGAATTTTTCATCTCAAGTCTATATTCTGTTTCCAGTTCTGTCCACTGTGGCAATAATTCCTGGATAGGAATACTTTTCTGTTTGTGGCCAATTCATATTTTTTGCAGGTATTTTGACCAGTGAGCTGGAATGTGTTGCATCAGTTTATCCCTTTTTCCTTTTAAAGATTTCTGTAAGGAAAACTGACAGTTTATAAAGGAAATCTGAACTGGTTCTTTCATGTTTGCCTTTGAATATGGTTACGCTTTCATGCAAAGATGACAGAGCAGTCTAATCTGACATTCCCATCAATAAAAGCCTAGTGATTATAAAGGATGACGGAGTATGATCTAAATCTGATTTGGTTTGACTGTAGGGCTGAATACAGAATGCATCTGTCGTTTGTCCTTTTCCCCGTCTGTTTTCTCCTCATATCCTTGAGCCTTTTTTCCAGGGGTTATTCTACACCTTATTTGGATAAGTCTCTCCATTATATTCCCAGTTTAACAACATGGGGTTGATTTGCGTCTTGCTCTTACGCTGAAATCACCTGATGAGTATTAACACGGGTTCAAATCCTGGCAAGATCACCTCTCCAGTAAGTGTCCCTGGGCAAGACACCTAACGGTACATCACTGGTGTGCGCAGCCCGTTACATTAGGGTGTGCACCCATAAAATATTTATTAACGGATAACTAAAGTTTAGAAGATTTTGCAAAAAATGCACATTTTTCATTCGAAATAACGAGCCTGTAACCAGAGATTCTGCCAATTTTAATTTTATTTATCATGTACCAGATAAAGGACATCTAAAATGTCAATGGAGGTGGAGAAAAAGAACCTCTTCATCCGACATTAGGGTGTGCCTGGGCACACCAGGCACACCTTGTGTGCACACCTATGGGCATAACCAGTGTTTATGCTGAGATACAGGCACTATTCATGTAATTTATCATGAAACCGATCAGGAACATCCAAAATATCTATGTAGGGGGTCAAAGATGAACCCTTCACCCAACATTAGGGTGTGCCTGGGCACACCAGACACACCCTGTGCGAACGCCTATGCAGTACATACTCGCCACCCAGGACATACTTGAAAATGAGAGAAATCTCAATGTATCCTTCTTGGTAAAATAATTTCTCCAAAAAAAATAAAGCGTAGTTGTTTGCCAGCAAATACCAGGGGATTCTAGAAATGCTGGCATTTGCCAACATTGCAATATTGGCAATTTGGCTAGGTTTTTTTCAATGCTCTTGCTCAGTGGACACCTATAGCAGGGATCTCAAACTCTGCCGCCCCCATATGTTGATGGTTTGAAATTCCCAGAAATCTTTGAATGCAATTAATGACCAGATAATCATAGGAGTTCAAAACCATCTGGTGGTCCAGAGCCAGAGTTTGAGACCTCTGACCTATAGTGTGCCATATGTGGTCCATAGGTATTATACCTGGCTCTACTGACGTACCTACTACTACACTCTCTGTAAGGTAAAGCAAGGAAAGGGGACTGGATACAGAGCTTGTTATCTAGGGAAAGGGGGGTTTGTGAGGGTCCTGAGGATGAGCAACAGCACTAGTGGCCTGCTCTACGGTGGGTACCCGTTCAGGTCTCACAAGGTTTTAGCTTGCTTGTGCCAGTACAGGGATGAATGCTCCATATGCAAATCAGCCCGCAATCACCCAAAAAGGGTGGCCAGTACTGATTGCTAAGGACGTCATCCCTGCACGAGAGGTGCAGCAACCCTTTCGATCTTTTCAGCCTTGTTAGGCGTTGTCAGGAGGGTATAGCTGACACCACTCTCGGCAGATCAAGCTAGGGGTCCACGTTGTTATCTAGTTCTTATCCTTATTCCACAGATTTTTCTGTGAATATGTACACCATATAATGCATATGGATGGAAGCTGAAGCAGAAGCTATTGAAGGCACCAGAACTCCTGTGTCATTCTCAAAAAAAGTAGTGCTTGGAGACACAGATCGGAAACCTAACATTTTCTCGAGTTGCTAGTGAACCCCAAAAAGTAACAATCATTCTCCTGTTTTTACTTTTGGGTGGGGAACATCACTAGTCCTTGCTTTTTTACATCCTGCGTCTGTTGAATATCCGAAAGTGCTGAAATTCTCAATATGTAGAGTGAGAAATGTGGAAATCTGATGAAGGGCTACATTTTCAAGGGAAGTATTGTCTAGAACTTTTTTTTCTTGCTGTAAAAAAGAGGTTTAGATGTAATTTCTGAAGTGGTGGATCGCTCCTATACTGTATATATGCTGTTTTATGTATTAAAGCTGTAATATATACCTTTTTTTAGAAGAAAAAAAACGTACTGTGCAATGTTATAAAAGAAGAACTGTTTTCCTAGAATAAGAGAAGAAAAGGAACTTCAAAAGGTTTTACATACTTTCTGCCATTTCAACTATATTTGTGTTTCAACTTGGCCAGCCTTTTAGTTTTTGGTTTTTGCCAAGACAAATTCCAGCAGGTGTTTTTTGAGATTATCATAAAGCCGCCCTCGTTTTTCTTGTTAGCCCCATCAATTAGTTTATGCCGAGAAACACTTTATTTTCTTGTTCTGATTCCCAGTCTGCTGCACCGCTAATGAAATAACCACCCGCCTACCGAAATATCTCTCAGGGTTATATTTAAAAAAAATCTAAAAACAAAATCAACAAAACAAAACGTTCACGCATTAAAATAATCCGTCTGTGTGAATAAAGTTATTCATTGCTTTCTGATATAAATATATTGGCAGACGGCTTTTGGCTGCTAATTTGTTCACCGGGCCAGGGTGCTGCTTTCATACTTTAAGCATATTTAGAATGGTAGTAATAATGCTGGAGGTCTGTTGCTTATGGCCGTTTTCATGTTCCCCTGTTGGGAACATTCTTCAAGGTTTTTTGGCCTCTGAGTGTGTCCACTGGGGAAACTGATTAATACGTTGTAAAGTGGTGCCATCGTCATTATCGCATAAATTAAACTATTTTATAACGTGTTGTCGGCTCATGCCTAGGAAAACACAAAAGCGCTTCCTTCTGGCTGGCTTGTATAAACAGTCCGATAAGCGCCCTGCCCAGCTAATCTCTGGAATTAAGTGGAGAGTTTGTGTTGGATTATTGCTCATTTTGCAGATCGTCTGCCTTATCACTTGGCAAGAGCCACTTCTCCTTGTCTCAACACCCACTAACAGGATGTAATTTAGGAAAAAGTTCTGTTAAACACATGGCAATCCAAATGTATGATCGTTCCGCTGAAGATAAGAAAGCCAGATCGGAAGTGCTTTTGACTCTTGCTTGGCATGGAGCAAGCGTGCTCAACTTTGGCCCTCTGGATGTTTAGGAACCACATCAGCAGTGATACAGACATTCATTAGGGTGACTATCTTGTGGGAAATGTAGTTTGAAAACATCTGGATGGCCTAGGCTTACCACCACCGGAACATGGTATACACTTATGACCGCTTGTTTAGCAGATCTGTTTATCCACAAGGCAAGCATTCAACTTCTTTTTTTGGCAGAGTCTACGTGCCACCACTTTTCTGCCGTTATTGCTTAGGAAACTATGTTTTTAGAAAACTCTTGAATTTAATATGGAAAGTCACATCATTGTACAGTCTAAGCTATATTCACTAAAAGCTTTATGTTGCCAAATTGTTGTATACCACATTAAACTAGGGATGTGCATGGCTGAAAAATTTGTGTTTAGTTTCATTTCTTTGTTTTTAAATCATTTAGTTTTCGGAATTTCAGAACTAATTTTGTTTCGTGTTTCGTTTCAATTTGAAATTTCAAATCGATTAGAAGTTTCAAATTTCATATATGAATTAGAATTTTGGATCACTAGATAAAACCCCAATTAATCAAATTTTGCTGTTAAAAGAAAAGCTAGGGTTAAATTAAGCTGTGTCACACATTTAGTATTTGAGTCAAATTAAACAGTGAAACAAAATTAATTTGTTCCATAAAGTCCTTTGCTGACTATTACTTGTATTGTAAGTTAAGATCAATTCGATAGCTGATATCAATTTGATAGTTCATTTCAAATTCGATAGTTGATATCAGTGTAGTGCTGTGTTAAAATCTTGCTGTGGCATTACCTATTTTTGGCCACAAGATGGAGACAGTCGCGATTAGAGACACTGGACATTGGGACTACATCTCCCGGCATGCTTTGCAAGGAGACAGGAAGTGGGTGGGGACTGGACACTTACATCCTCCACCTCGTGGAGAACGAGCCAGAGCGCGCGCCAGGGAACGAGAGAAAGCAGACGCACTGAAGAGATCGCGAGAGGGCCTAGGCCAGAGCCTGAGTGAGACCTGTCAGTCATTATTGGGTCACTCAACCTGAGGAGAAGGAGACTTGCCAGAATCCAGGAATTGCTGCAGACCGGAGGAACCGAAGACCTCGAGTGAGGAGTCACCGCGAGTTGATCGGGTACGGAGAGCAGGCGGTGAGCTGGACAAGCTGCATAAAGTCAGACAACGGATCCGGCCGCTAGTATCCCCAGTCAAAATCGAGCGGAGAGACGTCCTGGGTCAGCGGAGCCTAAAGCAATCGTCGGATGGGTGAGAGGCCTCCAAGGCTGTTTTTGTAATTAAAGGATACGCTGCTGTTTTCTCTTTAAAGTCCACAGGGCCCCAACTGACTAGTCGAAGACATTCCTTCAGTAAATTCACTGGCCAGTTGAACAGTACCCGGGTACCACACACACATACACACCTTTTACATTTCGGGACTTAACCTGTGCAGGACTCATTCTGTTACGAATCGGAACGGGGGTTAAAGATACGTTCCGAATACATATTTTTCTCTTTTCCGCTGCGCGTTTATCGTAATACGAAGAGATTGTATTTTGGGGTTCGCTACGTGTCTCTGTTTTTTCCGAACTATTGAGTAATTGCATATATTTTTCTGTTCGGTTGCGAATATTTTATTCTTCCGAAATACGAAGCCTCGTGTTTCGTTTCTTTTCCGCTACGCGTTTTACCGCAATACGAAAGTACTGTAATAATATCTGTGAATACCGTGTCTCAACATCTGCCTATTATTTTAGTAAACTATTTAAATGATAAAAACTCACAGCGGTGTTGGAGTATATTTATTCCCTAGTGCGGGGAGACTGACCCGTGGTTCATTTTCAGCGGCTCCTCCGGGAGTGAGCGCTACATCAGTTATTCAAATTTTTCTTTTATGATGATGACACAGTGTAAAACGAAATAAATTTGTTATATACCGTTTTGTTTTGTTTCAAATTCGTATCCTATCAGTTCGTTATTCGGAAGTACTTCCGAATACGAATTATCAAATTTCGATCCAAATTCCGAATTTCTCCGAAATGAATGCACACCTCAACATTAAACACGATTCAATGAAGTTGTATTTCAAGTTATAATTAACGTAGATGATTTTTTTTGTGTGTTTGTGTTTTATGGGGTTGTTGTCTGGTCTGTGCCTTTGCCACAAGTTTATCTGTGGACAAAATGTTAAGTTCCCTCTCTGCTAATGTAGGTTTATGAGAAAGGGAGGCCACAGAGTGGTGCAAGAAGGGGTGAGGCATAATAATAATGCTAGAAAACCATAAGCAGATCACAGAGGAAATCTAGAAAAATGTGATTATAGTCCCATTTAGAATTAAGTAATGAGTAAATAAAGATTGACCCCAGTCAACAGGGGGGGTTTGGAAAAATTCTAATAGTCTTAGAGCATGTAGGAAAGAACTGAGGGGCATCACAGAGGCAAGCTTTTGTAAGGACTGTCCCCTTTCTGTGTTGTTGTACGGGGCGGGGTGAGGAGGGTTGTGGCACTCTGAGGAGCCTAAGGGGCACACCAGTTGAGAGTGAACTTGGAGGGATGGAAATTTCCTTCTATGACGTGTCGGAGGATCTGTCCGTCGGTATGAGACGACTGCAGGCAAATGCTTGGGCCCAAGGTGGTGCCAACAGATCACTGTGCTCACAAGCTGTTTGGGAGCACTCCTCTGGGAATAATCAGCAGTCGTCCTGCTGCCAACGGAGTGTGGGAAAGCGAGCGAGGGGCCTTCACCCAAGGCCATTGGCTGCGCACAGCTGGCCATTTGTGTAGGAGATTTTTAATAGCGGCGGTAGCCCGGCCACACGGTAGGTCTCACTTCTGACCCGGGGTCCAGCAGTGCGCTAGTAGAGAGGTATGCATCAAGGCTCAACGTCCCGGTTCCGGCACATGAATGTTTGCCTCTCCTCACCTGCCGGCTTGGTGTTTTTCAAGGCCGATGAAAGGTTTTTCTAGCGCAGGCCACAGAGCTGATGTAAAACTTATCTGGCCATGGAGCTGGAAGTCTTGACTTTGAACATTTAATGGTCATACTGATTGCAATCTTATATTTAAAAGTATTATTTTTAGCAAATTTCAGTTACCCACATACCTTTCTACATTTGGTCTCGTTATGGTTGAGCCCGCATTCTTAGTGAACGAGCCATTAAGTATAATTGTGCCACATGCTAGTCCTAATAACCGCTCATGTCGTATCCCAGCTGAGCTGCAAACTTTCCTCGTGACTCCGCTGTTACACCTGGTTACTGTGCGTTAACACTTATATTTTGTATAGGAGAAGCTAATGTGCAGACAGCCAGAGAATAATGTGCAATTCCAAGGTTACTTGTTATTTTTGCTTGCAAATGGTAATGACAAAAAATTATTTGCAAGAAACTAGTGTCAAGAGAGTACCAAAAAATCCAATACTCGTGTCTGGTCCCATGGTGGAGAGGATGACAAAATCTGCCTTTTCCTCTCACTGCTAGCAGGACGATGCTAAGAACAAATAGAATGGGTAAGAGTTTCCACCTCAATTTTAAATGAGTCAATCAGAAACTGTTGACATAGACATTGACATGGCACACGTTGTTATTTTCCTCTATGCATTGAATGAGAAAAGCGAGGGCAGGGAATTTCCTTCCTTGGGTTAAATCCATTCCATAAAGCAAATGTATTCTGGTCAATGTAAGATGTAATAAAATTCCATTAGAATTATTTTTACAAGAAATAATTTCATTTTTAAAAGTGTTTTAGCGTTTTTATTAGACGAGCAGGTGTAAGGACACACTAATCGCTTTACCATCGAAACATTCCATGTTCACCGGCACACGTTGGCTAAATGGTGATATTAGTTACCATTAAAAGTCCACTTTGGCTTAAGTGGTGACTCAGACGGGGAAATGTGACTCTCTTTAAAGTTTGTAGGAAATACATCTGGGAACAGGCACCGTAATTGAAAATAGTTTTTGTGATTTTTCTAGTAATTTAAAACGTTTGCTGACACACCAAGAAATCAGGCAGTGTTTGAAAAGTTTCTGAATCAAAGTGTGATGACAAAATCTCATTGATATGCTCGCTACACATTAAGAGCTCTGTATAGACTGAGACGGAAAATAATCCATATAAAAGTCAGATTACTTTTTGCTGCTATCTATAGTTTTGCTTTGGAAGCGGATGCATTAACCCCGTAATGCCGGGGCAGTGCAGGGAGGCAGACGGGCCTGAAGGGGGCTGCCTGAGTTCAGACAGTCCTGTTGCAGGGATTGACAGCAATGGGCCGCCAGCAAAAGCAGGCCAAAGGAGTTGCCAGAGACCCGCAGAACATGCTGTGCTGCACCTTGTCATTCAGGCCCATCCACTGCCGGGACGGCATAACACACACAGGGGCTAACGCATCTAGGATTTTGTGGCTTTTTGAAAAATGTACATAAGGTTATACCGTATTTTTCGCTCCATAAGACGCACCTGACCATAAGACGCACCTAGTTTTTAGAGGAGGAAAACCGGAAAATAAATATTCTGAATGAAATAGTGTAATAATGGATATTGCCCCAGCTCGTGGATATGCCTTAGCTCACACGTGGATATGCCTTAGCTCACACATGGATTTGCCCCAGCTCACACATGGATCTGCCCCATCAGCTCATGGATTTGCCCCAGCTCACACATGGATTTGCCCCAGCTCACACATGGATTTGCCCCAGCCAGCTCACACATGGATTTGCCCCATCAGCTCACACATGGATTTGCCCCAGCCAGCTCACACATGGATTTGCCCCATCAGCTCACACATGGATTTGCCCCAGCCAGCTCACACATGGATTTGCCCCAGCCAGCTCACACATGGATTTGCCCCAGCCAGCTCACACATGGATTTGCCCCAGCCAGCTCTCACATGGATTTGCCCCAGCCAGCTCTCACATGGATTTGCCCCATCAGCTCACACATGGATTTGCCCCATCAGCTCACACATGGATTTGCCCCATCAGCTCACACATGGATTTGCCCCAGCCAGCTCACATGGATTTGCCCCATCAGCTCACACATGGATTTGCCCCATCAGCTCACACATGGATTTGCCCCATCAGCTCACACATGGATTTGCCCCATCAGCTCACACATGGATTTGCCCCATCAGCTCACACATGGATTTGCCCCATCAGCTCACACATGGATTTGCCCCATCAGCTCACACATGGATTTGCCCCAGCCAGCTCTCACATGGATTTGCCCCAGCCAGCTCACACATGGATTTGCCCCATCAGCTCACACATGGATTTGCCCCATCAGCTCACACATGGATTTGCCCCAGCCAGCTCACATGGATTTGCCCCATCAGCTCACACATGGATTTGCCCCATCAGCTCACACATGGATTTGCCCCATCAGCTCACACATGGATTTGCCCCATCAGCTCACACATGGATTTGCCCCATCAGCTCACACATGGATTTGCCCCATCAGCTCACACATGGATTTGCCCCAGCCAGCTCTCACATGGATTTGCCCCAGCCAGCTCACACATTGATAATTCCCCAGCTCACATATGGATATGGCCCAGCAGCTCGTGGATGTGCCTCCGCTCACCTGCCGCCGCCGCCACCGCGTTTGTCTCCCTCTGAGCATGCGTCCGGCGGCAGGAAGCTTGGGCACTCGCCTGGGGGAGCCACGTGACCGCGATCTCGGGAGATCGCGGTCACGTGGCTCCCCCAGGCGAGTGCCCAAGCTTCCTGCCGCCAGACGCATGCTCAGAGGGAGACGAACGCGGCGGCGGCAGGTGAGCGGAGGCACATCCACGAGCTGCTGGGCCATATTCGCTCCATAAGACGCACCCACTTTTCCCCCCACTTTTTGGGGGGAAAAAAGTGCGTCTTATGGAGCGAAAAATACGGTATATAGATCTTTCATGTCCTTTAACTTACTGGATAACCCCAATAGTATATATATTAAGTGTTTCGGTGTTTGCAGGCGTTGCAAAAACTGGCTAAAATCGGCAGTATTGCAGTGCCAAGAAACGCCTGCGCTTTTCAAAACTATAATCCAAATGGCAAAAGTACAGTACATTGTATATTTGTAAGGTTCCACGGCAAAGCCGTAACCAAGCCAAGTCCTGAATCCAACCCTGGTAAAATGTCTGTTAATATGCCTTGGTCCATCTCAGGCCTCCTGCATCAGGTGTACGTAATGAGTGCTAGGGATGTGCGTTTCGGAATTTCGGAATTTTCACGAAATTTCCCGATTCGTGTCTTCGGATTCGGCCGAATTTCCGAATCGGATAGGACCCGAAAACCGATAGATCCGAAAAGTTTTCCGAGCCGAAATGAAAAATTTTCGGATTTTTCGAATGGACTTGAAATGTGTCAAATCGAAATTTATTTTTGCTCTATTCATGATTTCGGTTCCATTCGTGATTTCGGTTCCATTTCGGTAATTCTGGAAATCGTATATTTAACTATTATCGGTTATATCGCTGATTCTGTAAATTTTGTATTTGTAAATGCGTATCACTTGTTTCTTGTGGCATTCGGGTCAGTTTAGCGTTTTTTAAATCGTTTTGTTCATTTTTTTTGTTCCTTGGCTTTCATACCATTTTAATATGATTAAATAAAGTTGTGAAATGTATATTCAATTATTCATAAGAAAAAAAGGATCTTTATTTAATAAAAAAAGACACGATAGAATCGCCAGAATTATCGTAGACAATTTGAAACGAGAACAGACGTTCCGAAAAAACGAAAATTTCCGAAAAGTCGATACAAAAAGCGAGCAAACTGACCCGAAAATACGAAAAATGGTCGATATTCCGAAAAAAAAATGTACACGAAAAACGATCCGAATCGAAACAGAAATCGGTCGAAACGAGCCGAATCGAAAAGTTTAAACATCCGAACAAATCGAATAGAACCGAAAAAAAAATCGGTGCACAAGCCTAATGAGTGCTGGCTGGGTTCCTTAACCCTTTCACTGCTGAGCCTTTTCACACCACTGTGCTGAGCTCATTTTTAACGGTTTCGCTCATCATGTTTAAATGCGATATGAAGTCACATTTTATTATATGACCCAGACATATTATATATCGTTCTTTCCGGGAGACTCGGCAGATTCATAATATATCATTATTATTAATTGTATATTATAACATGAAAGGCAAAAAAAAATTTGAATTTTCAATAATTTACAACGTGTAGAATGTTTTTTTTTTTAACATGCGAGTGTTTGTGGTTATATTTTCTATGGGTTGCGCTTGTTAAAAAAATTAGAAACGGGGAATCGTTACTTTTTTTTGGGGGAAATTACATGTTTTTTAGCCAAAGCCCCCATAGAAAAAATCTTTAGTGCAGCATCATTGTTCACATTATAATTGAAATGGGAACAATATTTCTGCATTAATAAAACAAAACAAAAACCCAAATCTTTTTTTTTTTTAATTTTTTTAAATTTAATTTTTTACATTTTTTTTTTTACACTGTATATGCTCATGTTCCAATGATATCAAACATTAACCCCTAGCTGTCACGGATAAGGAGATAGGGGGTTCCAATGAGCCCCCTATCTCCACCATAGGTGGTAGCAAGGGGTTAATTGCGGAACTGGCGCCATCGCCCTATTCACGATAACGCCAGTTGTTAGGGGGATATCCCGGAAGCTTGGCCGACATCCAAGATGTCGGCCAGCTCCGGGAGGGGACCATGATACGGCGCATTTTAGCACCATATCACGTTCCAGCCCCCTAGGGGTTAAAGACAGCCGCCGCTTGGAAGGGCAGGCTGTGCCCTTCCAAGTTGTGCCTGCCTTTACTCGCTGGCCCGCACAGATGGGGAGAGGTCAGACGGACGTACATGGATAGGTCAGCGGGCTCCTAACCTCCCTCCCACCTATACTTACCTCCCTCGCCGGCTCCCACAGCATCTATAGCAAGCTGGAAGCTTGCCTCGCCGTTTCCTGGGGGCCGGCAGATCCGATGACATCATCACGCTGCGTGATCACATCATTGGCAGTGCTGGTAGCCAAAATTCAGGAAGGGGAGGGGGCACCTTTGGAGCCCTCTCTCCCCAACCATTTAAGTTACAGCAATGCTTTTTTGCACCACTGGAAAGGGGAGCATTAATTGTTTTGCTGCCGGATCGCGATTCAAACCTGGAGGGGGCTGACATCTTCGATGTCAACCAAGCCTCCGGGTCCCCCCCACCCGGGTCCCCCCCACCCACTGACATCCTCACCATATGTGTGAGTATGTCAGTGGGCCAGTTAACCCCTTAGCTGCCATGTGGAGATAGGGGGATCCTTTGGATCTCCCGATCCAGCAGCTAGAGGGTCATATTTGAAAGGCCTGATCATGGCCTTTCCAATGATATCAAACTTGACCAGGTTTGGTGTAAAAATAAAATTTAAAAAAATATATATTTTTTTATAAAAATATTTTTTTTTTTGTCTGGGATGGGTTTACTTAAATAGGACCTAGGCTGTCATCTATAAATAATGAGCATAAAATAGTCAGAATGAGCTCAGCGCACATAGGTGAAATGGCTCAGCAGTTAAGGGGTTAAAAAGCAAAAACATGTAAAAATTGGGTATTTCTATTCTCGGGACAAAATTTTGAAACTATTTAGCCGGGGTCTTTTTTGGTGGTTGTAGATTTTGGGGATTAAATTATGAAAAAGTGTGTTTTTACTATTTTTTTCATCATATTTCATATTTTTTGTAGTAAATTATACGATATGAATGAAATAATGGTATTTTTAGAAAGTCCATTTAATGGCGGGGAAAACGGTGTATAATATGTGTGGGTTGCATAAACGTGTAAGAGGAAAATGGGACCTAAACACTAACAGCGCAGAAACGTAAAAACAGCAGCGGGCACAAAAGGATGGATTTGTGTAAAACCGCCCAGTCACTAAGGCTAGGGTCAGATGAGCGTGTTTTCTACGAACTGTGCGGCCATGCAGTATGGACGCACTTTTTGACGGAAGATGCAGTAGTGGCCACACAGTCCGTTTTTGTGACTGACGTTATTTTTGACAGATGTAGCAGGGAAAATAAATTAAAATGAAAAAACATTTTGTTCGTCAAAAATGCTGGACGTATAAATGCAGTCCGTCTGACCACGATCCATCACTCACACACAAAGTTATGCGGACGTGGCGCACTCCACACGTCCGTCCTAGCGGATCAACGTTCTTGCTAACCTGCGTCCGTTTGCCACGTCTGTAGTGCGTCTGCACTTCGTGTGTGGGGCTTCATTGGTCATGATTATCTGCTACCACGGATGTACTAAAGTGCGGCTACACGAACGTTAACACTGCGTTCGTCTCACCCCAGCCTAAGGGGTTAAACAAGATTTGGGTTTTTATGGCTGGACTCTTTATGCATCTTTTTTTAGTTGTGCTTATAATGGGGTGACTTTGTAATAGGATGTCATATAATAACAAAAAGTAATGATGAGCGCGTAGCATGGCTGTTTCCTCCTTAGCGGGGCTGTAATCTTCTTAACCGTTTTTTAAATCTCGCTGGGAAATATAAGAGCAATAACAGTCAAAATCTTAAAGTGTTTTTTGTCTCTTGACCTTGCATTAAGAATCGGATTGGGATACATCCCCAGTGTGCATGACATTACTGGATTGTGTTTAAATGGTTTTACAGCATTACCTCATTAAATGACTACAGCAGACTAATGGAGAACTATGACCATTAATGTCAGTCATTGATGGGGAATGGCTCTTCTTCACGGTAAATCGACTGCTTCATGTATAGGAGCTGGTAAAGGTCACTGAAACAGCTTAGTGCCAGCACATTACTGAATGTATAACTTAACGTATGCTGTTTATGAAATCTTACGATGATGGCTCTTTTTCCATCGTTAATCACAACGCTCGTTACGTAGTACAACAATTAAATCGTAACAATAGCAGTGGTTATGAGTTCTTGAATCAAGCGGTTTAATGAGATTATTCTCAATGATCCATTTTTGGGTTATTGTGCCCAATCAAGTATTAATCAATGATAATTAAGTCCAGATTGATTGCATTACGAAGCACCAAGCTGACCATCGTAACCTCTTAAGAGCTCGTTTTTTGAGAAGATGATTACGCATTATTAGTTAGGCATGTGGATTTTTTACATGTAATGAGTTTAAGTGCAGTCTTCTCCTGCTCACTGAATATATGTTAATGTATTTAATTTTTTTTTCAAAAGCAAATGAAACGTTTTGGGGTATATTCTACAAGACAACCTGTTTCAATTCAGAATCTCTACAAAGTGTTTAGCATAAAACAACCATTTTCCCACATTGGCAAAACTATAAATTTGTCTGAAAAATAGTGTAAAATGGAAAAGAAGGCAAGAAATCTATTCCTAAAGTGACATTACAGCCTGTGTCGATATTCTAATTCATTTCCCAGAACGAAATAACCAAAATTCAATATTTTTAAATTACTTTATAAAAAATCTTTAATTCCAGGTGGAGCACAGCCTCGTGGGGTGGTTGCATGCTCCCATCAACTCACGTTTTTATTGTATAGTAAAGTCAGCTGTTGGGTGCAATTTCAGGGATGTTTGCTTTGTGAAACGCACACCCCACAGCTCCCAGTCTCCAACCAACTGGACCACTGTTGTTTGCTTTCCCATGACCTTGGGCCTCCCCAAATGAGGGCTTCTTGCTGTATGTTTGCTGCAAACCATTAATCATTGACCTTGGTTCCATAAAGAAGACCCTACAAAGGAACGAAGAAGAAATGTCAGAAAACAAGGGAAAAGCGTCACTTGTAAAACTCCCCTTGTATAGGCCATTTTAAAATATGGTTATAATACTACACTTATTCTACGTAAAGGTGCAGTGAGTCCTCCGAGAATTGCGAAAGAAACTGCTCCTAAATAAAAAGGCATCCTGCATTCACGCCTATTCTGATGTCTGTAGGGGTGTCCATCGTTTTACTTGCAGGTTGCAACCACATTCTACACTCCTATGTGTATATAGATCTGTAGTAGTGGTTGTGTAATCTCCTACTCTGCAAGTTCTTGGATGTGTTTTGTCCAGACAAGAAAGTAGTCACTGGTGGTGAATGTCTCTTAACTTTAAAGCCAACTACTTCACGTATGGGACCTGGTAAAGTTCACTGAAGCAGCTTAGTGCCGGCACATTACTGAATTTACAACTTAACAAATGCTGTTAATGGAGAAGAAGAATACTATCAGGCTTATTCAAAGAGATCCGAATGGCTGCCGAAAGGGAACCGAATGCTGAAAATCAGCGTTCGGCTACCTTTCTTGGCCATTCGGCTATCCAGAGAGCAGGCAATTCGCCAAATGTTGGCGAATTGCCTGCATGTACGGTGCCTGTTCGAGGGCAGTGAAATCCCCATAGAGAAGCAATGCTTAGGCTATTCAGAGAACACAAACCAGCAGTAAAAGGTTTCCAAAATGCCCTGCTGTTTGGTGGTTTAATTCGACAGATTTATTCAGGCGAATCCCATAGGCTTCAATGTTAAAAATATTACTGTTTTAATTCAATATCTAATAAATCTTTCATTATAATATTCTGCAGTAAAAAGTCTCTTATTTTTAGATTTTTTGGGATATTTTAAGCATTTCGTGGGATTTTTTTGCCAAAAAATATAAACCGATTTTTTTTTTTAAAAAAAAATTTAATCAATTTTTCTTTTTTCTGTAACAGCCCTTTTTATTATCATTCATTGGACCTTATATGTAAATTTCAGACATTTTCGCTCAGTAGTTTGAAAAGTGAAACGCTGTTTGCAAACAAAATTCAATTTTTTTCTTCACCTCCTTCGTCTGCGGTGTCGGCTTTTTCCGGCGGCTGCGCTGCGTGTGATCGGCTCCTGCTCGGGGTTTTCCGGCGTTTTCGGCGGGTTAATCCAGATGTTTATGCGGGTTTTGGTGTGCGTTCACCCTCGTTTTGCAATGAGTTTTCGGCGGGTTTGCGGTGACTTTTCCCTGCATTTCGGCGGCCCTGTGGTGCTTGCTAAATACACCGCAGGGTGATCGCCAAACCGCACCGATTTTTCTTTGAATAACTTTTCGACTTTTCGATTCTCTTTGAATAACCCTGCATGTTTTTTAAGTTGCTGTGCAGAGCTACTTTATTCTTAGGTGACGCTTGACCTCAGTCAATCAGAATGCCATGGAATAAGAGAAAGCCAGCACAGACCTACTTGTGGGGCAAAGACATCCCCTCACCCCCAGGAGTGTGGACCACTACGCAAGAGATGTAGTACAAAAGAAATGAATGGCTCAACACTCCAGATTTATATCTTCTAACATTCTATTTTTTATTTTTGAGAAAGTATTTTACCAGGAAGGATACATTGAGATGTCTCTCGTCTTCAAGTATGTCCTGGGTGGCGAGTAAGTACCGTTGGGTGTCTTGCCCAAGGACACTTACTGGAGAGGTGCAGACTGAATCCTGTAATCCCTGATCAGCAAATCATATCACCTTTGCTATGTTTCAGATATCTGGCAAACCTGGCCTGTTAGGAGACTTGAGGACCAGGATTGGGAACCACTCTCCTTTCTTGCATTGGGTACATTTTTGCAGGAGACCTAGAGGTGGCAGCCCTTTAACCCCTTAATGACCCCTGACGTACCCTGTACGTCCTGTCCTCGGGTCTCCCTTAGACCCGCGGACGTACAGGGTACGTCAGCGGCGCCAAATCCCCCTCCCGCCCGATACTCACCTCCCTCGTCGGATCCCACGGCGATCTGGCAGGGAGGAAGCCTGCCCATGTGATTTACATAGGCAGGCGAGGCTGATGACGTCGCCACGCTGCGTGGTGACGTCATCAGAAGGTGCCCCCATGTGTTTCAATGGAGGGGAGGGGGGCTCCTTCGGAGCCCTCTATCTCCCCAACCATTGAAGCTAGGGAGATGCCGTTTGCACCGCTGGAGAGGGGAGAGCCTCCCCTTTCCAGCGGTGTATGGCATTAACAGTTTTGCCGCCGGATCACGTTGCGGCGCCATTTGGCGCCAAAACGCGATTCGAACCTGGAGGGGGGCTAGCCAAGCCTCCAGGTCCCCCCCCACCCACTGACAACCTCACCATATGTGTGAGGATGTCAGTGGGCTAGTTAACCCTCTAGCTGCCATGTAGAGATAAGGGGATCCTAAAGATCCCTTTATCTCCCGATCCATGGCAGCTGGATGTTCATATTTGCCATCATTTGAAAGGCCTGATTATGGCCTTTCAAATGATACCAAACATGACCAGGTTTGGTTTTAAATTTTTTTTTTTAAAAAAAAAAAAAAAAAAAAAAAATTATAAAAAAATTAAATAAAATAAAAAAATGTTTTTTTTTTAAAAGTTTTTTTGTCTGGGGGGAGTTTAATTAAATACGACCTAGGCTGTCATCTAAAAATAATTAGCACAAAATGGTCAGAATGAGCGCAGCGCACATAGGTGAACTGTCTCAGCAGTGAAGGGGTTAAAAAGCAAACGCATGTAAAAATTGGGTATTTCTAGTCTCGGGACAAAATTTTGAACCTATTTAGCCGGGGTCTTTTTGGGTGGTTGTAGATTTTGGGGATTAAATTACGAAAAAGTGTGTTTTTACCATTTTTTTCCTCATATTTCATATTTTTTTTTTATAGTAAATTATTCGATATGATGGAAATAATGGTATTTGTAGAAAGTCCATTTAATGGCGGGAAAAAGGGTGTATAATATGTGTGGGTTGAATAAACGAGTAAGAGGAAAATTTGACCTAAACACTAACAGCGCAGAAACGTAATAACAGCAGCGGTCACTAAAAGACGGATTTGTGTAAAACCGCCCGGTCACTAAGGGGTTAACTGTGAGTCTTTTGCATCATAACCAATCTGCTTTTTCCCGTTCAATATCCCTTGAACGATTATCGTGGTGATAGATTCACAGGGGATTGAATGTATTCCGCGAATGAGAAATGGCATGAGATTATAGATAAAGTGAAAGAATATGGTAATTACTCAACATCCGCTTCCAATTGCATAAAATAGCTAGTTTCTTGAACTCCTTTGATCTGTTCCACATCTTTACTTTCGGGACAGATCAGAGAGAAATCCAGGTGAGGTGCAGGAACTCAGAGAATGTCTGTGTGGGCACCCCTTGCAGTTCTTTTTTTAAAAGCAAACATATACATCTGCTAGCAATTGCGCTTGCATGATGCATACATGAAAATATTCACAGATTAAAACACGATTCTGCCATGTAATGCACAATACATTTCTTATAAATACTTTTTTTTTTTCATTCCTTCTTAAGTTTAAATCCTTAAATGTGATACATTTACAATTCCTGCCGGCTCGGCTTGGGAATCATGTTGTGTTACAATATTCTTTATAGCTGACCGGAATCCTCGGTTATGTAGGAAATGTAGCATCTTTCGCTGCTGGGATTGGTTACTTTTTAGAGATTTACAGCTCTAGAGGAGCTGTCATGTTTATCTTCATTCATTGTTGCATTTATTTGCTATTTATCCAAGAAGTCTAACAAAGTTCTTGGTGCATTATATAATGCCCATTAACCCCTCCCCGACCGCTGACGTACCATGTGCGTCCGATCGAGAAGTCTCCCTTAGACACGCGGCCGTACATGGTACGTCAGGGTCCCCTAACCTCCCTCCTGATACTCACCTTCCTCGCTGGGCTCCCGTGGTGGACTGGCAGGCTGGGCAGGGAGCCCAGCAGGCGCGATGACATAACAGTGCGTGATGACGTCATCGCCAGACGCCCACCAGGCGCCTGTAGTAAAAATCAGGAAGGGGAGGGGGGTTCCTTTGGAGCCCTTTATCTCCCCAACCGTTAGAGATCGAAGGACACAAATTACACCACTGGAAAGGGGAGAGTTTCCCTATGGTGATCCTCCCCTTTTAACACCTAGGTTTAACCCCCATCGGCACCGAATCGTGATTCGAACTAAGAGGTGGATGTCATCTTGGGATGTCAGCCTAGCCTCCTGGTCACCCCCCACCAACTGACATACTCACCATATGTGTGAGGACATCAGTGGGCCAGTTAACCCCCTAGCTGCCAAGTGGAGACAGGGAGAACATTTGGATCCCCGTATCTCCCGATCCGTTGCAGCTAGAGGGTCATGTTTGATATCACTGGAAAGGCCTGATCTGACCAGGTTTGTTGTAAAACAAAAGTTAAAAACTAATAATAATTAAAAAAAGGTGTTTTTTTTTTTTTTAAATTGTCTGGGGGGTTTAAGTATGATTTAAGCTGGCCTCTAAAAATTCTGAGCATAAAACGGTCAGAATGAGCTCAGATTTTGGGGATTAAATTTTGAAAAAGTGTTTTTTCCATTTTTTTCATCACGTTTCATTTTTTTTATAGGAAATTATACAATATGATGGAAATAATGGTATTTTTAGAAAGTCCATTTAATGGAGGGAAAAACTGTGTATTATATGTGTGGGTTGCATAAACGAGTAAGAGGAAAATTTGACCTAAACACAAACTGCGCAGAAACGCAAAAACAGCAGCGGGTATTGAAGGATGGACTTTTGTAAAACTGCCTTGTCACTAAGGGGTTAAATGTTGGAACGTGTGACTTATAAAATTGCACTGAACTGAATCATCATAGTCGCGTATCAAGACCTGATGGTGAACAATGGCCTTTATTATTATTTTATATGGACAATGAATCACACAAATATTTTACAGCAATATTAAAAAACGTCAGTTTCTTTCATCTTTCCCCTTTTTTAAATGTTAGAATGTCTGCTCTAATTGCCTCATGCCTTACAGAAATCATGTGTGATTCATGTTTTCTTTTATTTTACTTTTTCCATGGTAATAAGAACAATGAAATGGTAATATAAAGTCCTGAGTTTTATTTTCTGTTTTGAAGGAAGGCAGGGACACGTCCAATTTTACTCAGCAGGGGAAGAGAAATAAAGCCACAGTAATGAGAATTACTGTCCCACAGCATACTCGCTTAAGAGCAGCAACAGCTGAGCTCGTGTGAATACAGCGGGAGGGATGACATAACACATTATCTAACACAGCGAATCAGCACCTTCTTCTGAGTGCTGATATTAATAAATGATTCATTAAGTGGTCTCAACCATTAGGAAAACTACAAAAAAAAAAGGAATAAACACTTCCCATCCATTTGGCTGCTTTTCAAATGATTACAAATAATGGCTTGTAGTATGTTTGCAGCTACGCTTTAAATTATACTATTGGGTTTTCCAAGTTGTTGCTGTGGATATCGGAAATGTACAATGTGTCGGGGGACAATAAAGAACCATTGGACATCCTCCTTTTCAGGCTGGCTGTATTCCAAGGCTATATAATTTGGTAAGGATATGATACATCCTTCAGGATACTTAATGAGAGCCTGAACGTCTTACTGTAATTGTCCTCAGATAATCCTGTTTTGGGCATGGACGTTCTTGGTTGACCTGCAATACAGAACATGCTTAGCCTGCCTGACGGTGTTCCCGAGTCTGTCTCGGGGTTAAATTTCACCGCTGAGAGCGGTAACCCTGAGACACACTCGGGCTGTATACATTACCTTTCCCTGCGCTCCCTCGCTGATCACCGCAGTCTCCTCCGGCGATCGCAACCTCATACTTCCTGGATTCCTTCTCGCGAGGAGGGAACCAGGAAGTATGAGGGTCGCGATCGCCGGAGGAGGCATCGAGGGAGCGCAGGGAGAGGTGATGCATCCCGAGTGTTGCTCGGGGTTACCGCTTCCAGCATAGGAGTTTAACCCTGAGCAACAATCGGGATGCCACTGGGGGGCGCAAAACAAAAATAGAGAGCTTTTTGACATGAAAATGTCAAAAAAACAGGCCGTCAGGGATGTTGTATATACCATATAAGCAATCTAAAGGAATGTTAAAAGTTCTATTTATTGAAGTGCTAATTTGTTAAAGGGTTACGCGGAAGCAGAATCCCCGACCTATGTTATTCTATATACCTGCCGAATAAAGTTATAAAGGAAATACTGTGCATCTAATTTAATAATATATCTTTTATTCTGCTTCTTTTTCTATTTTTTTTCTTTTAAATCATTTTTGGCCAGGGCCATAGGAAGGGCGAGGCGAGTGAGGCGCCTGCCTCGGGCACAGCTGTGAAGGGGCGCAGCCATGGCTCGAGTCCTGCGGGAACGCTGCAGGAACGCAGGTTGCGGGAACCTGCGTTCCCGCAGCTTTCCAGCAGGTCTCGAGCCATGGCTGCGCCCCTTACACCTCTGTGAAGCGCCCAGCCCGAAATGATTGCCGGTGGCCGCTTGCTTCCTGCTTGAATGGCCGCTGACAGGAAGTGCGAGCGGCTGCACTTCCTGTCAGCGGCCGTTCAAGCAGGAAGCAAGCGTCCGCCGGCAAGGAGAGGTGAGCTGGGGCAATATCCAGGAGACCTGGGGGGGCAATATCCATGAGACCTGGGGGCACTCCATGAGAGCTGGCTGGGGCATTATCCATGAGAGCTGGCTGGGGCATATCCATGAGAGCTGGCTGGGGCATATCCATGAGAGCTGGCTGGGGCATATCCATGAGAGCTGGCTGGGGCATATCCATGAGACCTGGGGGCATTGTCCATGAGAGCTGGGGCAATATCCATGAGAGCTGGGGCAATATCCATGAGAGCTGGGGCAATATCCATGAGAGCTGGGGCAATATCCATGAGAGCTGGGGCATTATCCATGAGAGCTGGGGCATTATCCATGAGAGCTGGGGCATTATCCATGAGAGCTGGGGCATTATCCATGAGAGCTGGGGCATAGCCATGAGACCTGGGGCATTATCCATGAGAGCAATATCCATGAGAGCTGGGGCATTATCCATGAGAGCTGGGGCATTATCCATGAGAGCTAGGACATTATCCATGAGAGCTGGGGCATTATCCATGAGCTGGTGCATTATCCATGAGAGCTGGGACAATATCCATGAGAGCTGGGACAATATCCATGAGAGCTGGGGCAATATCCATGAGCTGGGGCATTATCCATGAGCTGGGGCATTATCCATGAGAGCTGGGGCATTATCCATGAGAGCTGGGGGCATTGTCCATGAGACCTGGGGGCATTGTCCATGAGAGCTGGGGCAATATCCATGAGAGCTGGGGCAATATCCATGAGAGCTGGGGCATTATCCATGAGAGCTGGGGCATTATCCATGAGAGCTGGGGCATTATCCATGAGAGCTGGGGCATTATCCATGAGAGCTGGGGCATTATCCATGAGAGCTGGGGCATTATCCATGAGAGCTGGGGCATAGCCATGAGACCTGGGGCATATCCATGAGAGCAATATCCATGAGAGCTGGGGCATTATCCATGAGAGCTGGGGCATTATCCATGAGAGCTGGGGCATTATCCATGAGAGCTGGGGCATTATCCATGAGAGCTGGGGCATTATCCATGAGAGCTGGGGCATTATCCATGAGAGCTAGGACAATATCCATGAGAGCTGGGACAATATCCATGAGAGCTGGGACAATATCCATGAGCTGGTGCATTATCCATGAGAGCTGGGACAATATCCATGAGAGCTGGGACAATATCCATGAGAGCTGGGACAATATCCATGAGAGCTGGGGCAATATCCATGAGCTGGGGCATTATCCATGAGCTGGGGCATTATCCATGAAAGTTGGGACAATATCCATGAGAGCTGGGGCAATATCCATGAGCTGGGGCATATTCATGTGAACTGGGGCAATATATACCCATGTGAACTGGGGAAAATAGTCTGGGGGCTCAGTGCTGTGTATATTATTCTGGGGGGATGTATATTATGCTATATGTTCTTTTGCTATACATGCATGTATTCTGTGTGTACTGTATTTGTACATGTACTAAGTGTGCACTATATATGTAGGGTACAAAGGGTGGTCCGATCCACTGCTTCTGGTCGCGGGGAGCATCCAGGGGCTTAGCACTGCGCCACTGGTCGGGGACTCTGATTTTTAAAATTATGTGGGGGGGGGGCACAATTTTCTGTTTTTGCCTCGGGTGCAAAAGGAGCTAGCTACGGCTCTGTTTTTGGCTTTCAGAAACCTGACGGTCACCACGTGCATATTTCTCATGTGTTACAAGATTGGATTTGCACAGCTGCCTTGGCTTGTGTTTCCACTGACATACGTTGCATCAGTAACCTCCATTGTTGTATGGTAACGTGACCAGTTTGTGATTTTTGTCAAGTGCAGTTCGATATGAACGAGAAAGAAGAAAATAAATATTCTAAAAGCCTTTGTTAGAATATGTATATGTGAGCGTATGTATGTAATCTTGTTAAAATTAGGTTTAACCCCTTAGTGACCACTGCTGTTTTTACGTTTCTGCGCTGTTAGTGTTTAGGTCAAATTTTCCTCTTACTCGTTTATTCAACCCACACATATTATACACAGTTTTTCCCGCCATTAAATGGACTTTCTAGAAATACCATTATTTCCATCATATCGAATAATTTAGTATAAAAAAATATGAAATATGAGGAAAAAATGGTAAAAACACACTTTTTCGTAATTTAATCCCCAAAATCTACAACCACCCAAAAAGACCCCGGCTAAATAGGTTCAAAATTTTGTTCCGAGACTAGAAATACCCAATTTTTACATGCGTTTGCTTTTTAACCCCTTCACTGCTGAGACAGTTCACCTATGTGCGCTGCGCTCATTCTGACCATTTTGTGCTAATTATTTTTAGATGACAGCCTAGGTCCTATTTAATTAAACCCCCCCCCCCCGACATTTTTTTTTTTTCTTAATTTTTTTTTTTTTTTTTAAACCAAACCTGGTCA
Organism: Leptobrachium leishanense; assembly: GCA_009667805.1. NCBI lineage: Eukaryota > Metazoa > Chordata > Amphibia > Anura > Megophryidae > Leptobrachium > Leptobrachium leishanense. The sequence continues at coordinate 78,262,311 of CM019065.1, forward strand.
TGTTTTGGTATCATCCAGCTGCCATGGATCGGGAGATAAAGGGATTCTTAGGATCCCCTTATCTCTACATGACAGCTAGATGGTTAACTGGCCTACTGACATCCTCACACATATGGTGAGGTTGTCAGTGGGTGGGGGGGGACCTGGAGGCTTGGCTGACATCCAAGATGTCAGCCCCCTCCAGGTTCGAATCGCGTTTTGGCGCCAATTGGCGCCGAAACATGATCCGGCGGCGAAACAGTTAATGCTATACAACGCTGAAAAGGGGAGACTCTCCCCTTTTCAGCGGTGTAAAAAGCGTCTCCCTAGCTGCAATGGTTTGGGAGATAGAGGGCTCTGAAGGAGTCCCCCCTCCATTGCTTTGCATGGGGACGCCTGCTGATGACGTCACCACGCAGCGTGGCGACATCATCAGCCTCGCCTGCCCATGTAAATCACATGGGCAGGCTTCCTCCCTGCCAGATCGCCGAGGGAGGTGAGTATCGGGCGGGAGGGGGATTAGGCGCCGCTGACGTACCCTGTACGTCCGCGGGTCTAAGGGAGACCCGAGGACAGGACGTACAGGGTACGTCAGCGGCCCTTAAGGGGTTAATATTAATAGCTGTAAGTGCACAAAGTTCTAAAAGAAGCCGCAACTTATTCCACAGTTCTGTTAACAAAAGTCGTTTGACACTCAGAGCAATAGGAAAGAGGGCACTGTTCGAGCGAGCTCACAAATGACTAATGGTAAGAAGAGATTGGCCCCTATTACACTCTTCGCACAGCGCATTTGCGTGAGGAAAAAAACATTAGTGCATAATGTCCTATTACGACGTTTGCGCAAACGATGCACGTTAATGTCCAACGCGAGTGACCCTGCACGAACCCAGCGTGAGCGCAAGTTCCTGTGCGCATCCCATACTTAACATTGTGAGCGCCAATGCGTTAGTACGCGTATGCACGCATGGCATTACAATCTTAGCGCAAAATGTAACGCACGACGTTTGCGCACATCATTTTAACGTCTTTGAAAACCTGGTGTTAATTTACAATCTGAACATTCTGCCCGAAACGAAATGAACCTGCACAAAAAAAAAATACTGCACAGTACAGTTACACATTCTACACATACCCAAACAATAAAATTAGTAAATTTTAAATTGTTTCATTTTTTTTGTTGTTGCAGCACATATACGCAGATTGACTTTGACAGGCGCAGCAACCGAAACCTAGCAAATGGTGGTTCTTAATTCTGATTGGCTGAATCCCGTGAAAAACAGTCTGCCCACCGATTCCTGCACGCAACGGTCATTTGCGCCCGGTTTTGCGCGTCGGATTTGCTCTCGAAAAAATGGTCTCGGATCGTAATACCGCGTTAATTTGCGCGCGCTAACATTTTTTTGCGTGCGCAAAAAAAATTGCGCTGCGCGAGTGCATTTGCGCGAAGAGTGTAATAGGGGCCTTAATGTTGTAAAAGGTAAACATAATAATTTATAGTACACTCTTAAAGGAGGATCTGCCATGAGAAATTACCTTTTGCTACGTTGCGGCATATGTTTATTTGGATCTGCATTTTAAATGATGGGGAAAAATGGAGCAGCAGTGGGAACGAACAATCATGCGAGTGCTGACATCAATCTGCTTTACACACAGATGCAAATGAGATTTATCATGGCAGCTCCTGGATATATGCTGCTAATGTCATGGCTGATTCCTGCAACATTGACCCGGCACCTGTTGTTCTCTCCTTTATATATCCATTAGTTATTAACTATTTAAGAAGTGCCAATTTAGGCTGGGGTCAGACGATCTCAGTGCGAACGCACGTGCAGCCGCACTTTATTACGGCCGTAGTAGCAGCAAACAACGTCCAATATACGAAGTACGGGCACACGAAAGTTCGGCCGCGCAACGCAAGCAGCAAATGAACGCATTTTTTTGAGAACGCAGAACTGCTAGTGCTGACGCACAGAGTGCGCTGCGTCGGCATAGCGGCGTGTGTGCGTGATTAGGAGACGTCAGACGCTGCACATGTCCGGCCTACATCACATCCATTTGGTTTTAATAGCTTCGTCAAAAATCACGCACGAAAATGCGCATCGTATGACCGCTTTCGCGTCTTCCGTGACAAAATACGTCTGCGGACGATGCGAAAAATGCATTCGTCTGACCCTAGCCTTATACTGCAGCACTTAAAAATTGGAAGATCCTATATGATACAGAGGGAAAAGTTACAGTTACAAGCATTTATAAAGCGCTAACAAGTTCCGTAGCCCTGTACAAAGGGAGAGACAGATTAATAAATATACATACTCGTTACACACAGAAAATGGTAGGAGAGAGGACCCTGCTCTAGAGCTGAAAAGAGGAACCTGCCCTTGGAACAATCTAAAAGTTACAGCAATTCCATTCAAGCTGCCATTCAGGCAACCCATGAGCTTACAATCTAAGGGTCATTTAGGGATATGAGGCAACAGGGTATGGGAGGGAGTGTGAACTTGATGGCCAGAGGGGAGCATAGGAAAGCTGCAAAGGCAGTGAGGAAGTTAATAAGCTTCAAGATATGTTTATTGCCTACAATTCCCAGCATTGTTCCACATTATTTGAATGTAATACATGGTCAGAGAATAACGGGAAAAGTAGTCATAAAAATCTAAGGGGCCAGAGTTTGAGAACTCTGGTCTAATTGCCTGGACTACGTTAATGTTGACTTTATAGGAACAAAAGGTACTGCCTTTCAGATGGTCAGAGCTGTACAGCTTCCAAGGATCAGAACCATTCCTATGCAGGACCTCCCTGTTTAACCCCTTCACTGTGGAAGACGTGTGGGGAATGTCATGGGATTCTCCGCTATATGCGGAGGACGTTCCTCACACTTCTTCCACTAGCTGGGCTCTCCTCCAGATGCTCACCTCTCTCCTCCGGGCTCCAGCAGCGATCCGACTTCATGGAAGACGCTGCTTTATACCTCCTTCCTGGCTCACTGACGTCATCGCGATGGGCACGATATCTGTTTCAGGTGCCCCCCCCACAGCAAAGCCGGAAGAGTGCCTGAAAGGAGGTGGGGGGCAGGTGGAGATACAAGAGCAAGAAAGGCACCAGTGAAAGGGCAGAGTCTGCCCTGTGCAGCGATGCCTCTCTTTAGACCTGAGGTGCCGGTCTGCGATCCGGTCTACGCTGAATCGTGGACCTCTCCTGGGGCCTCTCCCTGCACTCTGATGTCATCACGCATCCTTTGGATCCCCTTATCTCCCCATCCGTGGCAGCTAGAGGTTACTGTTTGGTATGTCAAACATGACCAGGTTAAAAGTAAATAAATAAATACTTGTTTTTTCTTTATTAATGCAGCACTATTGTTCACATTTCAATTATAATGTGAACAATGATGCTGCGCTAACAATCTTTTTTTGGGGCGGTGTTTAGCTAAATAAAATCACATAATTTCTCAGAAAAAAGTAACAAGTTCCCAACAAGCGCAACCCATAGAATATATAACCTCAAAGGCTCGGATGATAATATGTGAAAAAAATCATTTTACACACTGTAGATGATTGGAAATTCTAATTTAATTGCATTTTTTGTTATAACATTCTGGCAGGGCATGACTTATACATATAATAATGATATTTTATAAATCTGACGAGTCTGCCGAAAAAAGGAAATATAACTTGTCTGGGTTGTATAATAAAACGTGACTTCAAATCAAGTTGATTTCGTGCATGATGAGCAAAAACAGTAAAATTTGGCTCAGCAAACAGCGGTGAAATGGCTCAGCAGTAAAGTGGTTAAAGGAGGTACTTGGTCTCATTGAATCATACTAACTGCAGTGCGTGCATTAGTCTGTTTCTGAATTCTGGGTACCTGACATCGGCGTTCATGTATTTTCAGACTTTCTGGTTGTTACATTACTGTAGTAACTTATTCCCGCAGTGCCTTGAAGTATGGTCAATAGGTGGTTAAGATACAATTGGTGTCTTTTTCACCATTGGAGTTAGTGTGGTTCCAGTCAGGAAATGAGAAGTAGACAGACACGATTCCATTTGTTAAACAGTTATTAGCAATTATTTTATCCTTATGTCACGGGCGCTTGCTGTGCGCGCGCACAAGCGTGTGACCGTCCCCGTCGCTGCTTCACGCGGCTGCGACGGGAGCCAGTAAGTGCAGGCGCACTAGGTGCGCTCGTCTGACACGAGCCTAAGAGGCCAGATTTTAAGGATTCCCTTAGAGAAATGCAGACTGAATCCTGAGCAGCAAATCACATCACCTGTGCTGTGCTTCAAATATATGGCAAACCTGGCCTGTTAGGGGGACCTGAGGACCAGGGTTGGGAACCACTGCTCTAGGTCACCCCCTGCTATGCTTGGATGCTTCCTATTTGGATTGTTATAAAGAGTATAAAAATTGGCTGTTTTTGGTATACATTTGCTATTGCTTAGTATAAATATGTGTTTTGTTATGTTCTGCCTTTTAAAACGTCTTAAGAACTATCTTAGGTTTATCTGCTTATAAAAAAAGACTACAAAACATTTTGTTATCCTTCAGTTTGCCATTGGTACAAACTTATGAATATGAGGAGGAACTAGAGGTGTGCATTAGTTTTGTAACGAATCTCAATTCGGTTGAAAATTCGTATTAATTTCATCCGAATTAAAAAGAAACCATATATAACGAAATTGATTTATTCTACTGTTTCACAAGAGAGCCATTGATTGAATGATTCCTCTATGCACACTGCAACAAAACTATAATTTAACCCTAGCTTGCCTTTTATCCTTCATGTTTAACCCTAATCTAACAGTAATTGAGCAGGAGTTATTGTTTTTTTATTTTTTTATTTAGTGATCCTAAAATTCAAATAGATCCCAAATTACAAATGAAATAAAACAAATCCGTTTTATTTTACGGTTTCACAAAGCACCCCGTCAATTGGCTGTGGTGCTGAATCTGTTGTATTCAGCGCCACAGGCCAATAGACAGCTCAAAATTTATCCCTAGCTTGCCATTATCCCTAGTTTAGCCTTGCTAAACCCTCATGTTTAACTCTAATCTAACAGTAATTGAGCAGGATTTAATATATATGTTTTTTTATTTTTTTTGTGTGAATCAAGTTCCGAAAACAAAATTATTTTCAAATGAAACCTATTTTTCAGCTGTGCTCGCCTCTAGGAGGAACCCACTTTCATAATTTGCCAAAATTACATTAAATAGACCATATTTTGTCGCCCCCACTTTCAGGCTATTCATATGTGCATTTTTATTACGTTCCTTCAGTACTGTTTTTATGTGATCGTTTACAAGTAGGCGTGCTGTGTGTGTCTAAGTATTTTACTTTCATTCCACAAAGTGAAAATAACTTGGAAAGTCAAATAATGGTTCATGTGGGTTTCCTTACAGTGAAGCCTCAAACCGAGTTACCTTGTGTTTGCTGTAGTAACAGGAATATATAGCTAAGCAAATCAAAACAAATCTGTGTTCCTATTACATTGTGGTAAATGCGGTCAGGCAGCTTGACCCAGGTCACAACCATCTAATTATTGGTTGTTTTTGAGTAGTGACCAATATGTATCCCACCACAGGAATTTTCTGTGTATAACCCACAAAATAGTTATGTTCTTTGCTATCATAAATGTCATTTTTGGAACACTAGATCATCTTATTTGACGTATAGGAGGAAAACTATTATTCGTAAGTGACCATCTGGACCTTCAAAATGCTGTGTAGTGATAACTTTTGTTTTTATCTTTTAACAAGTGCATTGTATTCAGTTGACATTAACCCTTTCCCTACCAGAGTTAACAAAATTTTGCGTTGTGCAATATTTCATATAGATTTTGCAGTCCGTCAAAAATAGGAGTGAGGGAACAGATGCTTATACATATATGTCATTGACTAGGTGGACAGAAGATGTCTAAGAGAAGTCTCTTATAATGCGTATCTCTGCATTATGTATTTGGAGAAGTGAATAGCTGCACGTCCATATAAGAATTCTAGTAGTAATTGAATGTAGATTTGTTTGCACTTCTTTTAGGCTGGGGTCAGACGAGCGCACTTTTCACGTCCGTCTGACCACACTGTTTGCTGTCCGTTATAGGTTTTCAAAGGAGTCAATAGAGAACAACACTCGAACCACATGCACACTTTGCACACGCACGGGCAACGCATGTTGCAACGGACGCCAAAATGACATCGACGTGAAAAAGCTACATGCGTTGCCCGTGCGTGAAAAAGTGTGCATGAGGTTCGTGTGTTGTTCTCTATTGACTCCATTGAAAAGCTACAACACACGAACCTCATGCACACTTTTTCACGTACGGGCAACGCATGTTGCAACGGACGCCAAAATGGCATCGACGTGAAAAAGCTACACGGACGTAGAGCAACCTCTGCATACAGATTTTTTTTTCTTTTTCTCAACATCAGTCAAAACTAACAGGGTTATTCAGAGAGCGTGAAAAGCTGGAGAATGAAAAATTCTAGGTCAAAATAGCCAAACCAGAAAAATTCTCCCTTTCATCTCACTTTCCAAATCGGCTATTTTGACCTAGAATTTTTCATTCTCCAGTCATTCTCCTGCTTTTCACGCTGTCTGAATAACCCTGTAACTGATACAATGTAACCACAATCTCATCCATTATTAAGTGCATCCGTTACTGTGCGCAGTCAGTGCGCTCATCTGACCCCAGCCTTAGTATTTATTTATTTATTTATTTATTTATAAAGAATTTAAGTTACTGCGTTAACAGCAAGGTGGGCAGACCATCTCTGAAGTCGAGAGAGATCTCAAGGCCACATCTGTCTGTTGTCAGCTCAAAGACCAATGCACCATTCTGACAACACTGCATCAGTGGTATATCTGTTCTATAATTCCGCTGGGGACAGGCCATGGAGATAGTGTTTATAAGTCATTTTTCTTCCTTGTGTCCAGTGCCCTGTTATGGTTCATCGCCCTTGTCTGACTACCTGTTTTTTTTGTTGGCTCGTTCACTGTTTACGGTTCTCTCCTTGACTCTGTATTTTCTGCATAAGCATGTTTTTGTTATCGACCTTGGCTTGTTACTCTGTTGTTGTGCTCTTCTTCCGCCTTTGACTCTGACTTTTCTTCTATTGGCTGGTTTGGTAGGAAACCATTGTCTAAGGACCGGTATTTACTTTCGTGAATCTCTTTATTTCATTGTGGTTGAGACTTGCGTGCTGACTAGAAGGCTTATCAATAAATTGCAATCTTTGAGCTTGGATTCCAATATTGTTGAATGGATTAGGCAGTGGCTGAGTGACAGGCAACAGAGGATTGTGGTAAATGGAGTTTATTCGGCGAAAGGTCTTGTTACCAGTGGAGTACCTCAGGGGTCAGTACTTGGACCCATTCTCTTTAATATTTTTATTAGTGATATTGTAGAAGGTATTAATGGAAAAGTATGTATTTTTGCTCTTGACACAAAGATTTGCAACAGGGTTGACGTTCCTGGAGGGATCAGCCAAATGACAAATGATTTAGGTAAACTAAAAAAATGGTCGGAGCTGTGGCAATTGAGTTTTAATGTGGATAAGTGCAAGATAATGCACCTGGGATGTAAAAACCCAAGGGCTGAATATAGAATATTTGATACAGTCCTAACCTCAACATCTGAGGAAAGGGATTTAGGGGTTATTATTGCAGAGGATCTAAGGTAAGTAGTCAATGTAATAGAGCAGCAGGAAATGCTGGCAGAATGCTTGGTTGTGTGGGAGAGGTATTAGCAGTAGGAAAAGGGAAGTGCTCATACCACTGTACAGAGCACTGGTGAGACCTCACTTGGAGTACTGTGTGCAGTACTGGAGACTCTATCTCCAGAAGGATATAGACATCTTAGAGAGAGTTCAGAGAAGGGCTACTAAAATGGTGTACGGCTTGAAGGAGAAAAGTTACCAGGAAAGGCTTAATGATCTTAACATGTACAGCTTGGAAAAAAGACGAGACAGAGGAGATATGATAGAAACATTTAAATACGTAAAGGGAATCCACAAGGTAGAGGAAGGGAGTATATTTAAAAGGAAACAAAGTAGCAAAACAAGAGGACATAGTCTTAGATTAGAGGGGCAAAGGTTTAAAAGTAACATCAGGAAGCATTATTTTACTGAGAGGGTGGTGGATACATGGAACAGCCTTCCAGTTGAAGTGGTAGAGGCCAAAACAGTAATTGAATTTAAGCAGGCATGGGATAGGCATAAGGATATCCTAAACAAAAGATAAATCCAGGTAAAGTATCCATGTAATTGGGCAGACTAGATGGGCCGAAAGGTTCTTATCTGCCGACATTTTTCTATGACTATACGCATTTTTGACATTTTGACTCCTTAACGCTCATTGTCGACTTTGACCTTCCCCAATATTTCCTTTCCCCAGACTCAATATTACAATTGGTCATAAACTACATATTCTGCAGCGCTGTATGATGGTTAGGACATAACAAACATAAAATCAACAAATAATGTTGACATCACTATCTGCTACCCAGGATCACCGGTCAATGCTTATTAATATTATTTATTTAATTTTTTCCATTGTCATTGATGCATACTAGGATTGCAATTAGTATTTTTAAACCTTACGGCAAAAATAAAACTTCCTTACACTTATATTGCACAGTCTGTAGCAAGTGCTTAACAGACACAGTATCCAATATGTCATATTTTCCATATTTAGTTAATTTTCCAATGGAAATCTGATAAAGGAATGACAATGTTTATGGCCAAAATGGTAATCCAATCGAAATGACAAATATTTTAAATCTGATCTAAAATGTCTCTCCTTGTTTCCTAGTTTATCAATAAAATACGTTATATATGTGCAAATTATTTCACTCCATTAACATTGATTTATATTCTGCTTCCCTAAGCAAAGCTGTGAGGCGTGGATGCATTAGACTAGCGAAGTCTGTATTTGACCAGTACTAACACGATGAAGTTCGTCAGATAGCTTCAACTCAGCAAAACTGACACGTAGAAAGATGAATCCAGTTGAAGAGTTTAATGATCAGACTGACAATCTTTATAATAGTGTACAGCAATACAGGTCAAAAGACATTAGTTTTGTCCAGCAGTGAGCACAGAATGGCTGCTATGTAACCAGGAAGTACCATAGAACAAGACACTGAACAAAGGGGTGGAACTAGTTGTATGCAGCAAGCTAAGGAAACCCAGCAGGGACAAAATGGCTATGAAATCAATAGCATGTAAGCAGCAAAGGCAGATTCAACACAAACATTAAAATATACAAATAAATCCTAAATCATGGGGCATGACAATTTATATATATTTTTTTCCTTTATTTCCATTAAACAAAAATTATTTGTGATAACCTATTCCCATATTTCTAACAAGTGATATTTCTTTAGGCCGTCACTGGAAAAGTAGAAGAAAAATGTTCTAATCGTGGTCTACGTATGTCGCTTGTGGTTATCCTTTAGCGTTAGCTCAGCAGCTGTAGGGTAGTGAGAGTGACAGCTGCTTTTCTATAACATGGATTTGCTCTGCTTAGCAGGTTATGTATGTTACAGAGCTTAGGAGGAAATGCTTAATGAGCACTTCTGCCAAGGTCTTGCATGTACAGCGCCAGCTAATTCTTCATTATTACGAGAGAACCAGAGAAAACACATTAGCAATGGGATATGTGGTGAAACTGGCCATGCGCATCGATAAATAAATATCCCACCTTATTTTGTGGTCTTTGCAACCTCCCAGGTAGTGGACACAGCTGCACGTCAAAATCCATAAATAATATTTACCATACAGAAGCATGCTTGTATACTATGTATGCCATCTGCGCATAGATTTATGCGGAGGATTAGTACACTACACTCCCTGCTCCCCAGTCACTAGTCAGTGTGGCGCTGCAGCCAAACCATGCATGCGAAAACTATATATATGGAGTATTAATAGAACGGACTAATAATTGTTTGTGGAAATTACTAAACTGACCCTTTATGTTTGCAGATGTTGTATATAGTGGATAAGAAACATTTTGTTTACCTCAATCTTTTGATATTTAGCATTTGTTTGGACAAGATTTGAAAGAAATAAACTCTGGAAAGAAGGAAAATGTTAAGTGAAAATTAATCAAAGTCTGATATTATATCAGCAAGACCTATGAACAAACAGGTACATTTCTTAACTGTGCACAGGGCAGGATTAACTTTGGAGCTATTGGAGCAGCAGTGACAGGCCCATGTCCCTTAATTATGTCTGCATTGATGGGCATTTGGACCCCTGTATTTTTGACCCTATAGCAGCTACAGTGTCATGTGAGGTACCACTGGAAAGGCCAGAGCATGACAGTGATGCCAAACATTCAAACATGACAAGGTGTTATATAACAATAAAAATAACATGATAGGTAGATATTCTTTTTTTTCTAACACAGCAATATTGTTTACTTTTCAATTATAAAATGAGCATTGATGCTTCACTAACTCACCATCTTATTTCTCATGCCACCAACAAGTGTGGCACAATCCATTGCATTGTTCCATCAAAAACCTAAATCGCTGCGCTGCGAGGAGTACTGGGGGTGACTTTGGAAGCCTCCCTCTCAAATCTTTACACCGCACAAGGTCAAGTGAGGCGTAATTGGACAGTTCAGAGTCTGGCCTTTCTAATGATACCAGAACTGACCATTAGGGATGTGCAACTCGTTTAGTTCCAAATTGAATTTTGTACGAAATTTACCATTTTCGTTCTTTCGGGAGCATTTCCGAAACAAAATATCAGCCGCCCGGAATTACGAAATCTCAAACCAAAGTTTCAGCACAAACTAAATAATTTCCGTATGGGACCTAAACGAAATAAAACGGAATGCAAATGATACGAAATGCTGAAAAAAACTGAACAAAATGATCAAAAACTAAATAAATTTCATAACGAAATGAACTGAAACGAAAAAAAACAGAACCAAATGATCTAAAACGTAAAACACAGCACCAAAAGGTCTGAAACGAAAAAAAAAAAAAAAAAAGGAACCGGTCAATTAATTCAAATGCTAGGCTTTTTTCCACCATAGTTTTCAATGTTATAAAAAAATCCCCGTTTAATAATTTTCAATTGCAGCGAGCAGCCATTTTTTTAAATAATTTTTTTTGGCATTTTTCGGGATTTTTTTCGGTTAAAGTTTAGGTTTCCTAACTTATTTTAAATGTAATAATGAGGTCTGTTTTTCTTCGCATGCAGCTGAATTATTTTCTTACAGTCTGTGTGCGTTCAGCAATAAAAAAATGGCTTTTTGGTTTGCTGCAATTGAAAATTATAAATGGTTTAAGAAATATTTAATAAAAACGTAGATTTTTTTAACATTGAAAACTATGGTAGAAAATTCGAATTGATATCAACTATCGAATTGATCTTAACCTACAATACAAGTAATAGACAGCAAACAACTTTAAGAAACAAATTAATTTTGTTTCACTGTATAATTTGACTCAAATACTAAATCTGTGACACAGCTTAATATTTAACCTTAGCTGGTCTTTTAACAGCAAAATTTGATTAATTGGGGTTTTATTTGGTGATCCGAAATTTGAATTGATATATTAACTATCGAATTGATAATTGATAGATCAATTTGAATCAATATGAAATTTCGAATTGATCCGAAACCAAACGAAATTAGCAACGAAATTATTTTACAATGAAAAAGTAAACGAAAAAATTTTTTCAGCCATTCACATCTCTACCGACCATGTAAAATTTAAAAGAAGAAAAAAAAAGAAAAGCTTTTTTAATAAATGTTTTTATTCCAAAGTCAATTTGTCAATTTTTCACATATAAAGTGAGCAATACCACTGCCATTACTCACCTCATTTCCCTCACCTCGAGCAAGTTCATTATTTTATACATAGTCGGCAGGATGGAGTAGAGGTAATGTCACTGCTCTGCGTGGAGAGAGCCTGTGGAGTGATGGGTTCGATCCCAGCAAGAGCACCTCTCCAGTAAGTGTCCTTGGGCAAGACACCTAACGGTACATACTCACCACCCAGGACATACTTGAAAATGAGAGAAATCTCAAGTATCCTTCCTGGTAAAATCCTTTCTCAAAAAATAAATAATAATAAAAAAAATATCCTCCAAAACACAACGAAAATTTTCATTTCTTTTTTTCAGTTTTTGTTAAAATTGTGTATTTTCTCAGATAAATGCAGTAACAGTTTCCTGTTTGAATGTTTTTTGTTTATCAAGAATGCCCTATAATATATATAACCACAAAGTTTTGGATGATAAAATGTGAAAAAATAATTTTAAATGCTGTAAATGATTGAAATCTGAATTTCCTCACACAGTATCCGCCTGGTTAGAAATACCTGTATCTGCACTAATATAGAACCTAAAATATGTTTTCATTTCACAAAATTCCAAAAAAGCCACCAAAATCTTCAGCTCCAGGCCCATAGAGATCTAAATCCAGCCCTGACCGTGCATGGGACAAAACAATTACTGCAAGGCCTTGTGCGATTGCCTTTTGTTTTCAATCCACCAATCCATACTATATTTTTTCGATGGTTAGGACAAGTGAATATGTTCATTTACAGAGGAGATTTATTGCTGATGGTCTGTTGCCATTTCTTTTTGGAAATGGACTGGTTTATTTAGGACGAAGTCCAAGAGACATATATCATGATTAGTTTTTAGATGATACATTTGGACGTTAACCCTAGAACTCATACAGTTCATTATAATGCTTTAATCATTAATTTTTTATTTCAATCTAGAAACAGAACCAGAACACCAATCAATCCTGGATTGTACGGGTACGGAAAAGTTCCTTATATTTTACCACTCCAAAGTGACACCGGTCAAGAAGGCTTAAGAAGAAGAGCCAAGAGGCAGCGTCCACCCTTGAGTGCAGGGCAAAGAAGGTTCTCTGTTCTCCCATCAAATCCGTCAACGCATCAGGGCAATGTTTACCAAGAAGAAAGCGACCTTCCACTGAGATCCCAGGGGGCACAACTTGCATCAAACCAGCAGCGACTGTCTCCTAATTCACAGATTCTGCCTGGATCGCAAAGTTTATTTCCGGATACTTCCAGCCGTGGCTCTACCACCCTCCAGCTTCTGCAAGATAAACCTCCAGCTCAACGGGGAGGTGCAGCCATCATGTGTGTTGGAGCCTATAAACAATACAAGATTTGTAATAAAAATGTAAGTGTCACTTTATAATATTTTATAAGTGGGGACATTTTAAGTTGTAATGTTTCACTCATTATGCGCTATATTAATGTGACCATGACTGGTGCTTTTTATCTTCTTTTATAGAACATAATATTATGCCACTAGGTCATTCTTTAAATGACGGTACTGGGATAAATTGAAAATGGCAATAAAACTAAGAAAAAGACTGGTACTGAAGGATACTCTGTTGGGAGCCATAAAAAAAGCATCCAACAAATAACAGACCAAAAAGCACCAAAAAGAAGGGAAAATAAACCAGAACAATAAATGTAACATTATGGCGAATATACAGTGCAATGGGACTAGCGAACCATGTCCAACTAGATCAAAGAAAGTCTCGTTATTAAAATGCAGGACTGGGAGACTTTATGGGTTTGTGATAATAGAAAAGCGCAGAGACAGAAGAAAAGGAGATCTAGTTAGTCCAAATGGTCAACAAACTTGCAGTAAATAGAGGGCCCCAGCATAGCCCATTGAGTTCAAGATGGATAAGAAAGACACGCGAGAGTAAAGCTGAGAGAGCACAAAATTCAGCGTGCCTATGTGACTATGAAAGGTCTCTGCCATGCATCTGGTCAACTGCCACCACTACTCCTTCACTATAAATACTGATCTAGTTTGGGGTCAGCTTTGCTACATATATCTAGGTTAGAAATAAGGAACCACACTGATGATACTCCTGATGACATCAGTATTTTTTGGTGAAACGCGTAGAGTAATGGAGTGATGTTTAGTCACACTATGGTCATTCATGTTCTGTAGGGTAAGCTGAATTTTGTGCGCTCTCAGCTTTACTCTCGCGCATCTTTCTTATCTGTCTTGAACTCAATGGGCTATGCTGGGGCCCTCTATTCAGTGCAAATTTGGTGACTATTTTGACTAACTAGATCTCCTTTTCCACTGTCCCTGCACTTTTCGATTACACATGAAGGCTTTCATTCCTGCTTAATAATACATCTTTTTTTGATCTTGTTGGAAATGGTACACTAGTCTCATTGCATTGTATATGCACCGTAGTGTTACATATTTTCCCGTTTTTTTGTCTGTCACTTGTTGAATGCTGTTATTTATTTTTAAAAATATTTTATGGTTCCCAATAGAGTTTGGTACCGGGTTTTTAGCAAACCGTATTCAAGAAACGTTAAAGGAACACTCTAGGCTAAAAATCCCCCCCCCCTTTTATCTTACATTAAAATATACCTATTCCCTACCTAGTTATTGTGTATATATATATATATTTTTTTTAAATGTAATACCCTAAAAACCACTTCTTTCCAACGGGGGTTTTTTTTTTTTTTTTTATACTCCCCTCCCTCATCTTCCGTCTTTCTAACTCTGTAACTTGGTTAATGGTTTACGTGAGATGCGCGCCTCTCACGTAAGTCAGCCAATCAGCAGGCTTCCTCTTCTAATTGGATTAGTGTTACGCGCAGAGGATGCGCGCAACACTAATCCCAGCTGCAGACTACGCTGGCGGCTCGCTGCCGCCAGCTACTGCGGCGAGTTGGAGACCTCATTGCGCTAAAAGCGCGATGACATCTCCTACTCGACAATAGTTGGCAGAAGCGGGAAATATGAATCCCGCTCTGCTGACTGACAGCTGGTAGGGCGGAGTAAAGTCCTCCGCGTCTCTCAGCTGTTTTCAGCTTTTTCAGCCGATCGGCTGAGCGGAGGGAGGGGGGACAGACAAGGGCATACTCAGGGCATCATGACCACCTAAAAAAGCTTAGGTGGTCATGTTGCCTAGAGTATCCCTTTAAGTTTTAATGCTTTTTTCAATTTAGCCCCGTACCGTTGTCTCTACGTTCAATTTATTTTGGGTTACCCCCACCTGTTGTTACTGGACTAAGCCAATATGATTTGGGACATTGTGGATTTTTTGTGGAATATAGTGTATAACTGACACACAGGGTCACATTACGATCCTAGCATTACAACGCGGGCACAAGGGAGAAAAAAACTGTTTTCACCCTTGCACCCGCGTTTTAATGCTAGATTACAATGCAGGCGCAAAAAATGCTGCCTGCATTGTTACTGCGCACTACGGGACGGGGTGCTCGCGGCAGCGCTGAGTGCAGCCGCGAGCATCCACTCGATGGAGTCCATAGGACTCCATTGAGTTTCCCCCTGCCAGTCACATGACCAGCTGGATCTCGCCTCGCGAGATCCGGCCAGTCAGGGTAGTGATACGTAGGGAGAGACTGGGGGGACTTTTTCCCCCAGTCTTTCCCTGCTCCCGCCAGACGGAGGAGGCGGTCGGAGCCGCGGGACAGGAGGGGAGTATCTGACTTGTTTTTTGGTTTTTTAGGCTGGTGTTAACGGATTCTGCAGAAGCGGGATACGTTAACATCAAGTCCTGGCTTTGGTTAACTTTCTGCTAACCAGAGCCGGACGGTAATCAGCATTAGAACTTTGTAATCCTAACACTGATTAACACTTTGTGCTCCCCATGTTAAGTATAGGGAGCGCAAAGTACAGTAACCTTGCGCAGAGAAGCGCAAGGTACCAAACACAAACCGGTTACTTAACACGTTTGCGTTTGGATCGTAATATGTGGTAGACACCGCAGCTAACGTTAATGCTCACGCAGGTGATCGTAATGTGGCCCACAGTGGGTAATAGTGACATTGTGTAAATGATGATGCAATGTAGCATCTGTTTAATTTTTTGTTGTTGTTTCTAGACATAAAGCTATTTTACACATACACATCATGAAAGGGTTATAGGCCATGGCTACCCAATTATTATATACTCCGTCATTTGGGTTCTGCACAGCTCAACTTTGACAAGAAAATATTTGATGTCATTTTGTAAAACTTTTTAGAACGTTCAAGGATTTTCCTAAACATAACTTGTACGTGTCAAACAAAATGTGAATTACCCTCCTCATCATCCAGATCTCTCCATGAGACGTGAAGGAGTTGAGGCAGTTCCATTAACATATTAAAGTAAATCCAGAGTAATGCATTGCTGATTACGTACAGATTGTATGGGTGCACATAATTTGTCATCGAATGATATGACCACCCAGGAATAGGATTATGGCATGCTTGGAATTGACAGTTAACAATAGCTTACAGTGTTGCAAAGTATTGAGATTCTTTCATGCAGCGTTCTGTTGTTCTGTATATGCTCTGCTGAATAATGTAAACTTGATTTTAGAGGATTTATTCATGTTATCTACCCATTGAATATTATTTTTATTAACCTACTCCTTTTCTGTTATCTTAATTACATCCTAAAAAGTCTCATAATGAGCACAATATACTTCTAACAATATACTTCTAACATACCAATTATGCTACCATAATTTTTTTCTTTTTGATAAGCAGGGTTATTCAAAGAGATCCGAATTGCTTGAGAAAGGTTACCGAACGCCTGAACATACGGTGCCTGTTCGAGGGCAGTGAAATCCCCATGAAAAAGCACTGCTTCGTCTATTCAGAGAACACAAACCAGCAGTGAAAGGTTCCCCTAATGCCCTGCCATTCGGTGGTTTAATTCGGCACATTTATTCAGGAGAATCCCATAGGCTTCAATGTTAAAAATATTCCCGTTTTAATTCAATATCTAATAAACCGTTCATTATAATATTCTGCAGTAAAGAGTCTCTTTATTTATAGATTTTTTAGGATATTTTAAGCATTTTTCTGATTTTTATTTTTTTTATTTTTTCAGTTTACTTATTTTTTCTGTAACAGCCCTCTTTATTATCATTCCCTGTACCTCCATATGTAAATTTCAGACATTTTCATTTTCGCTCAGTAGTTTCTTTGCAAACAGCATTTCACTTTTCAATCATTCATGCAAACTGTTTTTCTAATTTATTCACCTCCCCCTGTCTGCGGTGTCAGCTTTTTCCAGCGGCTTCGCTGCGGGTGATCGGCTCCTGCTCGGGTTTTTCCGTGGTTTTCGGCAGGTTAATCCAGATGTTTTTGTGGGTTTTCGGCGTGCATTCGCTGGGTTTTGCGGTTAGTTTTCGTCAGGTTTGCGGCAGCTTTTCCCTGCAATTCGGGGACCCTGTGGTGCTTTCCGAATACACCGCAGGGTCACCGAAATGGGATCGGCAAAAGGAACCGAATTGAAGAGAACGAAAAGTCACCGAACGTGCGCTGACTTTTCAAATCTCTTTGAATAACCCTGAAAGTAATTTACCAGGAAGGATACATTGAGATTTCTCTTGTTTTCAGGTATGTCCTGGGTGGTGAGTATGTACCGTTAGGTGTCTTGCCCAAGGACACTTACTGGAGAGGTGCTCTTGCAGGATTCGAACCTGTGTCTCCACAGTCTCGAGCAGTGATGTTACCTCTTCTCCACCCTGCCGGTACATTTGGTTGAATACTCTGGATTCTGCCTCTGTATCAGGGGTCAACTTGAGCAGGAACAAATGGGAACATTGGTCCTCCATGGTTTTTGCAAGAGGAACGGAGTTTCAATTGAACCATACACTGGAAGGCTTTTATTTAGATGCTCATTCAGTTGTTTCCTTTCTAAGTAAAATTAAATATGACTTCTCAAAGCTCTGCTTTGGAGGCTGCTGGCTCGCAGTACCTTAAATTAAAAAAATTACCAGAGACAGACACCTCTCTTTAGTGAGCATCTGTAGGCAAATGCCTACTTTGCCTTATTATAAATCTGGCCCTACTCCCGTGGTGGAAGTACTGTAGAGTGCAGCTATTCCATATATAACTTTCACAATGATATCTAATCATCGTTTTGGTCAATATTAATAGATCTAAAACAACACAGTAGTTACTCATATTACAAATTGATCGGTAATGATGTACTATGAAAAGTATGGCGTTTCGTAAACGCTGGTGCAGAGAAATGAATAGGATGTTTTTGTTTTTAGTCATTTCCTGAGGAATTTTGAAAAATGCAGGTCATATGTTTTTCATAATGTACAATCCTTTAAAGCACAGCAGTCAGAGGATGTAGGAGCATAATAAATCAGAGGTAGTAAATTACATGTCCTTAGCACATGTTATCTAAGTGACGCTGGGTGAAATACAGGCTACGGGTATTTAACTTTTGTAATGCCTCGGAGATACTTGGTGAAAGCTTTGTGCACATACTCCTTTAATTACTTTTTGTGTTTATGGTTATAATTGAGTCGGAGAGCAGTAATTTCAACTCTTTAACAGTTTCAATTAAACATAAACCAAGATGAAATGACATAGCATGATTATTTATCTTTGCTAAGCATCCAGAAAAATTGAACAATATGGTCACCTTGTGTCAAGTAGTAGCATATATATTAAATAATACAGATTCAACACCAGTTGGCTTCATTTACCTCTTCACTACCGAGCACTTTTTGTTGACAAAAAAGTTATACTTGTTTGAAACATGGAAAACCGAATGAAAGAGGAGACGGTGCTTCCGAATATAAATAATAAATGGTTTACATAGATATTGCATAAAAATAGGAATATTTTTAACATCGAAACCAATGGCATTCTCCTGATTAAACCTGCCGAATGAACACCAGGCATTTCACTGCTGTTCGGTGTCTCTGAATAGATTAACCATTGCTTCTCTATGGGGGATTTCACTGCCTCCGAAAAGGAAAAATTTGGCGAACTGCCTGCTGTCTGAATAGCCAAATGGCCCCAAAATGTCACCGTACGGGGAAATTCACTGTTTGGTGACGTTTCGGGGCCAGATCGGCTTTCTAAATAAAAATATACCGGACAGCACCAGAGTCAAACAATGCGCCCCTAGTCCCAAAAAAATGTGTGCAGATATATATAAACAAACACTTATCCTCTATCTGTATAGAGATGTTCATACGAAGGCTTCACTTTTGGTTTATCCAAAGCATCTACAACATATAAATGCAGCACATAACATAATACTGTACAGTCTTTTATGTGATTAAGCAGCGGTGGATCGAACACACTCACACTTTCAAGAGCTTATCGGCTCGTGTTGATACGCCTCAGGACTATTTCGGACCAGCTCACTTGCCACAACGCTGCCGGTAATGGATCAGTAGCTCAAAAATATAATATGTGAGCCTTCATGGTACAGAACTACACGTATTCAAACACAATGTGAATGGTAGCGATCGCACACTTACCCTCTTGTGAGCCCTACCCGTCTCGAGGATCTCTCGCCCCCCAAGTTGTGTTTCTAGGTCGAACTTGTCAGAAGACCTGCAGAAAATGTTGCCTGAAGATTTTATTTGAAACATGGTATGTGTACTTAACAATTACATGTAGAGTAAAATAACAACAAATGTGCATATAGATTTTTACTCAGAGATAGTTAAAAGGTGAACATTAATTTCATGGGTACAATGGCCCCTGTCAAGGGTTGGGATATATTTGGAGTAAGTCAAAAGTCAATCAGTTCTTGAATTTAATGTATTGGAATCAGGAAAATGGGCAAGTGAAAAGATCTGAGGGACTCTGACAAGGACCATATAGTGATGAAAAGATGACTGGGTCAGTGCATCTCCAAAACGGCAAGTCTTGTGGTGTGTTCCTGGTACGCCGTGGTTAGTACCTACCAAAAATGGTGCAATGAAGGACAACTCCTGAACTGAAGTCAGTGTCCTGCGTGCCCAAGACTCATCGATTCATGTGGGGAGCGAAGGCTGGCCTGTTTAATCCAATCACATACAGGGTTATTCAAAGAGATCTGAATAGGGGCCGACAGGTTAACCGAGCAGTGAAATTCGGCGTTCGGTTACCTTTCCTGGTCATTCGGCTATTCAGAGAGCAGGCAGTTCGCCAAATGTTGGCGAATTGCCTGCACATACGGTGCCTGTTCGAGGGCAGTGAAATCCTCATAGAGAAGCAATGGTTCGGCTATTCAGAGAACAAAAACCAGTAGTGAAAAGTTGCCAAATTTCCCTGCCATTCAGTGGTTTCATTCAACAGGTTTATTCAAGAGAATCCCATAGGCTTCAATGTTAAAAATATTCCTTTTTTAATCCAATATCTAATAAACCGTTGATTATAATATTCTGCAGTAAAAAGTCTACATTTTTTAGGATCTCATTTTTCGGGATTTTTTTGTGAAAAAATTGTTTCCGTTTTTTTTTTAAAATCATTTTATCTTTTTTCTGTAACAACCCTTTTTATTATCATTCATTGGATCTTATATGTAAATTTCAGACATTTTCGTTCTGTAGTTTCTTTGCAAACAGCATTTCACTTTTCAAACATTTTGTTTTTTTTACTCCATTCGTCTGTGGTGTTGGGTTTTTCCGGCGGCTCTGCGCCGCGATCGTCGGCTGCTCGGGTTTCTCCGGCGTGTTCGGCGACGTTAATCCAGATGTTTTTGCGGGTTTCGGTGTGCGTTCGCCAGGTTTTGCGGTGAGTGTTCGTCAGGTTTGCGGCGACTTTTCCCTGCACTACGACGGCCCTGTGGTGCTTGCTGAATACACCGCAGGGTCGCTGAAATGGGATCGCCAAATCGCACCGAATTGAAGAGAACGGAAAGTCACCGAACGTGCGTTGACTTTTCGATTCTCTTTGAATAACTCTGATAGAGCTACTGTGGCTTAATTTGCTGAAAGAATTATTGCTGGCCATGGTAGAAAGGCCCAGTTTTTGTTCTTTTTCTTTGTTGTGATGTCTTTGCATGGCAGATGAGTCTATTGAAAGACATCGAAAAGAAAGATTAAAATATAGAGCGGGATCCTGACATGTTTAAGATTTCACCTACTCTCCAAGCATTGTGCGTTTTAAAAAGTCAGAAGAAATCGTCACATCAAAGGAGCATTTAAAATATAATTTTTCCTTTGAGTTTGGGTTGCCTCTCCCCAAAGAGGATTTTAAGATCATGTTGTCACAATATTCTTGGATGCAATTTTCTTAAATGCTACAGAATCCAGCATGGATATCCAGTATCCAATAGGATATTGTTTGTGGTTTGTTGCTATAGGTTGTCTGTGTATATATTCTTTTGTAGAGTGTTTATTTATACTTTTTTTTTTGCTTTTATAGTTGTCCTCTACATTCTATTTTATTTATATTTGAATTCCTAGTGAACCGCATCCATAACAAAGATGATGATTAAGATTTGGGGGCATCTAAAGAACTATGGGCCCTATTACATTCTTCGCGCGTTTGTTTTGCGTGCGCGCAAATGTGCATTTGCGCGAGTGCAAAAGCAATTGCGCAGAACGTTGTATTAAGACGTTCGCGCAAACGATGCGCGTAATTGTCTACCGCGATTGACCCTGCGCGATCAAATTTTCCTGCGCGCATCCTATACTTAACATTGTC
The DNA here is from genome assembly GCA_009667805.1 of Leptobrachium leishanense. Classification (NCBI taxonomy): domain Eukaryota; kingdom Metazoa; phylum Chordata; class Amphibia; order Anura; family Megophryidae; genus Leptobrachium; species Leptobrachium leishanense. The sequence goes on from CM019065.1 coordinate 78,283,727, forward strand.
AGCGCAAATGAGTTAGTGCGCTGGTACGCGGATGGTATTCCAATCTTCGCGCAACGAAAGTTTACGCGCATTTTCGTTAAGTCTTTGAAAAGCAGGTGGGAACTGTAAATGTGATCATTCTGGGCGAAACGAAATACACCAGCACAAAATAAAAAATACAGCACAGTACAGTTACACATTCTACACATACCCAAACATTAAAATTAATAATTTGTATCATTGTTAATTTTTTTATTTATTTTTTTAGGCTGGTGGTTGCTAATTTTTTTTTCATTTTTTTAGTTTGTAAATATTTTATTGGAAATGGGTGATTGATGTTGGCCGATTCCCGTGACAAAACAGTCTGCCCACCGATTCCTGCACGCAACGTTCATTTGCGAACGGCTTTGCGCGTCGGATTTGCGCACGAAAAATCTTGGAGCAAGAAAAAATGCGCTCTGATCGTAATACCACGTTAATTTTCACGCGATAAAGTTTCGTGCGCCAAAAAAATTGCGCTGCGTGAGCGCAATTGCGCAGAGAATGTAATCGGGCTGTAATGTAATGTAAGCTTTTTAGAATTTTATGGCACAATTAGTCCAATTTCCTTACGTTTGGGAATTTATCTCCAGTAAGTGTCCCTGGGCAAGACACCTAACGGTACATACTCGCCACCCTGGACATACTTGAAAATTAGAGAAATCTCAATGTATCCTTCCTGGTAAAATCCTTTCTAAAAAAAAAATTAAAAAAAAATTTCTTTGCAACTGATTTAGTTCCTTAAGATTTTGTCACACATCATTATTTTGAGGCAGATGTTTTAACATTTTTTTTAAGACCTATGAGAATTTTGTCTTCAAAAGCTTAAAAAAAAAAACTATTTTTGTACCTCAATCTGCGATGTGCGTAAATTCTGCTCGACTGTAGAATTAATGCTTTGGCATCACCGTGATTTGTAAACCTCTTGTGCATCGGCTCTAATATTGAGAGTCACCGTGCTATGGCTAATCCGGCCCTTAACAAAAAAATCCATAGCAGTAGTCATCATATTAGGTAATGCTCAACAAAATGTAAAAAGCAGAAAAGCTAAGCATCCCAATTAAAAGTCGGTATTCAACTTTCAGGTCAGAGGCCCTCAGCGTAGTGGCTGAAGTTAATTCCTTGGTGAGAACTTGCACGCACCATAAAACACATATGTATAATTCAGTTTATAGCACCTCTTCAGTACTGGTGGCCTTTGCCTGACGAATTGAATCAGAATGGGCCTTTATTGCTAAGCGAGCACCTCTTTAAAATAAGAAACGTACTGTAGCAATTACCTATACGGTATGATGCTTTGCTGACTTCAAGGCGAGCGTGGCTGAACGAAAAGGAAATCGTTGAAAGAGTGCAGGAGCCGGAATGTCATCTGAAATGAGACTCATTCTGTCCTTGATTTACATGCCATGTGTTTGTTTTTCTGGGTGTTTTTTGTGTGTTTCTATAGTTACAGGCAATAACACCAAATCTTTTGCTCTAATGAATTGATTGACTAAACTGCCAAAACCCACGCTGCTTTAATAATTATCCAATCAGAATAGATTGTAAAGAAGGTAAAAATAACAACGCCTTCATGTTTGTAAAATCCACCCCACTCCCCATTTTTCTGTTTTTGTTTGTAGAATTGAAACCAGAAAGTCCTATGAGCTGGTGGGTGACTTTTTCCTTTTGAATCTCGCCAGTGTTTGGGTTAATGATCTCTTTATTTACTGGCAATACATTTGAGGCTTTGTTGTGTTTAACAACCTTGTATTGTTTTTAATTCTTTTTCCATAAATACGACATTTTCTGTTCCTTGGTTGAGGACACATTTATTTTTCCTTTTTTAACCCTGGAGTTTTTACCACGGGCTAGATTCACTCGGGTGTAAATGTAAAGGGATAACGGCAAGGAAAATAATAGGGTTGAGGCAACGAGAGGTTAATATTAAAGTATGAGTTAAAAACTCCCCTTCACTCTAACGCTGGGTCTCCCTCGTTACTTTTTCTCTTGTACCTTTGAGGTAGGCTGTTAGGGGGCTGTATGGACACTCGAGCATTCGCATCATCAAATATTTCTCAATGTTACTGCATTAAGAAGCGGTGGCTGGTCGACATTGCACAGAGGTGTACGTTGTCAAACTAGCCCACCAGAAGGCTGTCCATTGCAAACTGCATGACAGCCTCCCAATCGGAGAAAAGCCCTCCACTTTGAAATGTTGTCACAGCCTACGGAACGGGTAATTTTTCCAGATCCTTGTGTCGATTACACCTGTCTTGGAATATGACTTCATGTTCTTTCTGTTCCTTAAGAGTAACTTTATGTTAGTCATTATATTGATACAATGGACAATATATATATATGTGTAGCGCTCACTCCCGGAGGAGCCGCTGAAAATGAACCACGGGTCAGTCTCCCCGCACTAGGGAATAAATATACTCCAACACCGCTGTGAGTTTTTATCATTTAAATAGTTTACTAAAATAGTAAGCAGACGTTGAGACACGGTATTCACAGATATTATTACAGTACTTTCGTATTGCGGTAAAACGCGTAGCGGAAAAGAAACGAAACACGAGGGCTTCGTATTTCGGAAGAATAAAATATTCGCAACCGAACAGAAAAATATATGCAATTGCCCAATAGTTCGGAAAAACAGAGACACGTAGCGAACCCCAAAATACAATCTCTTCGTATTACGATAAACGCGCAGCGCGAAAAAGAGAAAAATATGTATTCAGAACGTAACTTTAACTCCCGTTCCGATTCGTAACAAAATGAGTCCTGCACAGGTTTAAGTCCCGGAATGTAAAAGGTGTGTATGTGTGTGTGGTACCCGGGTACTGTTCAACTGGCCAGTGAATTTAGTCAAGTTGGGGCCCTGTGGACTTTAAAGAGAAAACAGCAGTGTGTTCCTTAATTACATACGGCCTTGGAGGCCTCTCACCCATCCACCGGTTGCTGTAGGCTCCGCTGACCCAGGACGTCTCTCCGCTCGATTTTGACTGGGGATACTAGCGGCCGGATCCGTTGTCTGACTCTCTGTTGCTTGTCCACGACTTGTCCCGCTCACCGCCTGCTCTCCGTATCCGATCAGCTCGCGGCAACTCCTCACTCCAGGTCTTTGGCTTCTTTAATCTGCAGCAATCTCAGGAACTCGGAGGTCTCCTTCTCTTTAGGCCGAATGACCCGATAAGGAACTGACAGGTCTCACTCTTGCTCTGGCCTAGGCCCTCCTGCGATGTCTTGCACTGCGTCTGCTCTCTCTCGTTCCCTCGCGCGCTCCGGCGCGTTCTCCACGAGGCTCGGGAAGTAAGCCTCCTGTGTCCCACCCACTTCCTGTCCTTTTGCAAAGCACGCCGGGAAATGTAGTCCCAATGTCTCGTGTCTCTAATCGCGATTGTCTCCATCTTGTGGCCAAAAATAGGTACTACCGGCAGCAAGATTTAACACAGCGCTACATATGTATACTATAAGGCAGGGGTCAAGTCCTGGGAAAAAAAGTGAGGGAACTCACCCACGAATTCCACAACCCCTATTACCTGAAGAAAATATATATATCACAAGTATAGCCGGACGAGCCAGTGATACCATTTTTATTGGGTTAACTTTACATTTAAAAGACAAGCTTTCAAGAGTGTAACCTGGAAACTATACTGATCAGTGAAAGGTATCACTACGTACAGGTATACTCGTGATTGTGGCAACTGGACTAACGCATTTTATATATAATATATATATATATCCAGGCACAGGCCCCCCAGAATAATATACACACACAGTGCTGAACCCCCAGAATAATATACACAGCGCTGAGCCCCCAGAATAATATACGCAGCACTGAGCCCCCAGAATAATATACACAGCGCTGAGCCTCCAGAATAATATACACAGCACTGAGCCCCCAGAATAATATACACAGCACTGAGCCTCCAGAATAATATACACAGCACTGAGCCCCCAGAATAATATACACAGCACAGAGCCTCCAGAATAATATACACAACACTGTGCCCCCAGAATAATATACACAGCACAGAGCCTCCAGAATAATATACACAACACTGTGCCCCCAGAATAACATACACAGCGCTGAGCCCCCAGAATAACATACACAGCGCTGAGCCCCCAGAATAACATACACAGCACTGAGCCCCCAGAATAACATACACAACACTGAGCCCCCAGAATAATATACACAGCACTGAGCCTCCAGAATAATATACTCAGCACTGAGCCTCCAGAATAATATACACAGCACTGAACCCCAAGAATAATATACACAGCACTGGTTATATGGATATATTTTCCCCAGTTCACTTGGATATAATTGCCCCAGCTCATATGGATAATGCCCCCCCAGCTCTCATGGATAATGCCCCCAGGTCTCATGGATATTGCCCCAGCTCTCATGGATATTGCCCCCTGGTCTCATGGATATGCCCCAGCTCTCATGGATAATGCCCCAGCTCTCATGGATATTGTCCAGGTCTCATGGATAATGCCCCAGGTCTCATGGATAATGCCCCAGGTCTCATGGATATGCCCCAGCTCTCATGGATAATGCCCCAGCTCTCATGGATATTGCCCCAGGTCTCATGGATATTGCCCCAGGTCTCATGGATATTGCCCCAGCTCTCATGGATAATGCCCCAGCTCTCATGGATAATGCCGCAGCTCTCATGGATAATGCCGCAGCTCTCATGGATAATGCCCCAGCTCTCATGGATATTGCCCCAGCTCTCATGGATATGCCCCAGGTCTCATGGATAATGCCCCAGCTCTCATGGATAATGCCCCAGCTCTCATGGATATTGCCCCAGCTCTCATGGATAATGCCCCAGCTCTCATGGATATTGCCCCAGCTCTCATGGATATTGCCCCAGCTCTCATGGATATTGCCCCCCCAGGTCTCATGGATATTGCCCCCCCCAGGTCTCATGGATATTGCCCCCCCAGGTCTCATGGATATTGCCCCCCCCCCAGGTCTCATGGATATTGCCCCCCCCAGGTCTCATGGATATTGCCCCCCCCAGGTCTCATGGATATTGCCCCCCCAGGTCTCATGGATATTGCCCCCCCCAGGTCTCATGGATATTGCCCCAGCTCACCTTTGCTGCTGCTTGCTTCTGCTCCACATTGCCAGCGGCCGCGTGCTTCCTGCTTCAGCGGCCGCTGACAGGAAGTGCAGCCGCTCGCCTGGGAACTATGAAACAGCCAGGCGAGCGGCTCCACCTCCTGTCAGCTGGCCCTTGTAACAGGAAGAACGCGGCCGCCGGCAATGTGCAGCGGCGGCGTTCGGGCTCGGGCCACAGCGGGAACGCTGCGTTCCCGCAGCGTTCCCGCTGTGGGAGAAGTGCGGGAACGCCGTTCCTGCGCGTTCCCGCTCGACTCGAGCCCTGCTATAAGGGTTATTCAAAGAGCTCCGAATTGCTGGCGAAAGGTAACCGAATGCTGAAATTCAGCGTTCGGTTACCATTCCTGGCCATTCGGCTATTCAGAGAGCAGGCAGTTCACCAAATGTTGGCGAATTGCCTGCACATACAGTGCCTGTTTGGTGCCTGTTCGAGGGCAGTGAAATCCCCATAGAGAAGCACTGCTTCGGCTATACAGAGAACACAAAACAGCTGAGAAAGGTTGCCGAAATGTCCTGTCATTCGGTGGCTTCATTCGACAGGTTTATTAAGGAGAATCCCATAGGCTTCAATGTTAAAAATATTCCCATTTTAATTCAATAACTAATAAACCGTTCATTATTTCGTTCTGCAGCAAAAAGTCTGTATTTTAAAAATTTTAGGATCTTTTAGGATTTTTTTTTTTTTTTGCGAAAAGTGTTTTTTCCAGGGTTTTTTTAAATCGTTTTTTTTTTCTTTTTTCTGTAACAGATCTTTTTATTAGCATTTATTGGATTTTATATGTAAATTTCAGACCTTTTCATTTTGTAGTTTCTTTGCAAACAGCGTTTCACTTTTCAAACATTCAAGCTTACTGTTGTTTTTTTTTTCACTCCATTCTTCTGCGGTGTCAGCTTTTTCCGGCGGCTGCTCTGCGCTCTGATCGGCTCCTGCTCGGGTTTCTTCGGTGTGTTCGGCGTGGTTAATCCAGATGTTTTTGCGGGTTTCGGTGTGCCTTCGCCGGGTTTTGCAGTGAGTTTTCGTCGGGTTTGCGGTGGCTTTTCCCTGCACTACGATGGCCTTGTGGTGTTTGCTGAATACACCGCAGGGTGTTCGCCAAACCGCACCGAATTGAAGAGAACAAAAAGTCACCGAACATGCGATGACTTTTCAATTCTCTTTGAATAACCCTGTAAGTTGTTTTTTTAAATTCTCAAGATCTGTGTTTTCTACAGTAAGTCCTGCCCAAGCTACTAAGTGACTGTAGCGCTGTGTTAAAATCTTGCTGTGGCAGTGCCTATTTTTGGCCACAAGATGGAGACAATCGCGATCAGAGACACTGGACATTGGGACTACATTTCCTGGCGTGCTTTGCAAACAGACAGGAAGTGGGTGGGACACAGACGCATGACATCCTGAGCCTCGTGGAGAACGCGCCAGGGAACGAGGGAGAGCAGACGCAGTGCAAGATATCGCTAGAGGGCCTAGGCCAGAGCGCGAGTGAGACCTGTCAGTTCCTTACACCGGGTCATCCAGCCTTAAGAGAAGGAGACCTCCAAGTTCCCGAGATTTGCTGCAGATTAAGGAACCGAAGACCTTGAGTGAGGAGTTGCCGCGAGTTGATCGGATACGGAGAGCAGGCGGTGAGCTGGACAAGTCGTGGACAAGCTACGGAGAGTCAGACAACGGATCCGGCCGCAAGTATCCCCAGTCAATATCGAGCGGAGAGACGTCCTGGGTCAGCGGAGCCTAAAGCAATCGGTGGATGGGTGAGAGGCCTCCAAGGCCGTTTGTAAATAAGGAACACGCTGCTGTTTTCTCTTTAAAGTCCACAGGGCCCCAACTTGACTAGTCGAAGACATTCCTTAAGTAAATTCACTGGCCAGTTGAACAGTACCCGGGTACCATACACACACACATACACACCTTTTACATTCCGGGACTTAACCTGTGCAGGACTCATTCTGTTACGAATTGGAACAGGGGTTGAAGATACGTTCCGAATATATTTTCTCTTTTCCGCTGCGCGTTTATCGAAATACGAAGAGATTGTATTCTTGGTTCCGCTATGTGTCCTTTTTTTCCGGAAATTCGTGCAATTGCATTCTTTTCTGTTCGGTTGCGAATATATTGTTTTTTCCGAAATACGAAGCCTCGTGTTTCGTTTCTTTTCCGCTACGCGTTTTTACCGCGATACGAAAGTACTGTAATAATACCTGTGAACACCGTGTCTCAACGTCTGCTTAATATTTTAGTAAACTATTTAAATTATAAAAACCCACAGCGGTGTTGGAGTATATTTATTCCCTAGTTCGGGGAGACTGACCCGTGGTTCATTTTCAGCGGCTCCTCCGGGAGTGAGCGCTACACGACTATAGCAGTCAAAAGGGTAAAACTGAGGAGAAAACCCTTAAAAGTAAGCAGTTGTGTTGATGGGATATGTAGTAGAATATAAGGAAAGCTCCAGGCTTATTTGGCTGTTTAATTAAAAATATAGAAACATAGAAAAATTTCGTCAGATAAGAACCTTTCGGCCCATCTAGTCTGCCCAATTACATGGATACTTCACCTGGATTTATCTTTTATCATCATCATCATATATATCATCATATATATTGTGATATAATGACTTGCATTAATAGAACTAGTAGCCATGTTTGTGACACACTGATGGGAATCTGTGACGTGTACTTTCTAGTGGAAACATGCATAACCAGCCTCTTCCTTGTGTGTACATGCTGCCATAGGTGTCACTACCGGGGGCAAGGGGGGCAATTGCCCCCCCCCCCCAGCTTATTCCTTGCCCCCCCATGTGCCCCACTACCAGTGATCAGCATCCAGCTTTCCCCACCTATTCAGACCCTGTGTGTTAGACTTGGTCGATCTCGGACCACTATATCTCCGTCCTCATGTATTGTACATAGCTGATTAAGGTGCCATTGGAAAGTGCATAGTCTGGCCTTTCAAATGATACCCAAGGTGTCATTCATTCAAACCATATTCAGTATAAAGAAAAAAAATAATAAATCCTAAAATAAAAACTTTTTCTTTTTATTTTACACTGTTGTAATGGCTCAGCAGTGACGGGGTTAACGGTTAGACTATCAGGGTTATTCAGAGAGCGGTGAAAAGCAGGAGAATGACTGGAGAATGGAAAATTCTAGGTCAAAATAGCCAAACCAGAAAAAATCTCCCTTTCATCTCACTGTCCAAATCGGCTATTTTGACCTAGAATTTTCCATTCTCCAGTCATTCTCCTGCTTTTCACCGCTCTCTGAATAACCCTGTATGTATCACATTGTGTATTACTTTAGTTTTTCCCTTGGTTTAGTTGTATTTTTTTCTATGTTTCTATATAAATCCAGGTAAAGTATCCATGTAATTGGGCAGACTAGATGGGCCGAAAGGTTCTTATCTGCCGACATTTTTCTATGTTTCTATGTTTCTATTTTAATGGTTAATGGGCAGGCTTCCTCACAGTATACCTTTTTTCCCTTGATCAATGGCATTTTAGGGGTTAATGGGCAAGCTACATGCCTCATAGTGTATTCATCTCATGTTTTCCCTTGATTAATGGTATTTTAGGGGTTAATGTGTAGGCTACATGCCACACTGTTTACTATTTTTATTGTATTTCTCTGGTTTTATGGCATTTTAGGGGTTATTATGGAAGTTAGACTCTAAAGGGCCTATTCACCTTTAGACCTTTTGCTTTTCGCCCATTTCGGTGAATCCATTTCACCAAAACTATGGTGAATTCCCTGTTTAGCTAATGGTCACTGTAATTTGCAAAAATTACAGGCTCTGATATCAGAGAAAACCACTAAGGCTGGGGTCAGACCAGTGCACTTTTAACGTGCGTTCTGGCGCACTTAATCACGGCCGCACTAGCAGCAAATGACGGGCAATGACGGCCAATATACGAAGTACGGTCGCACGAAAGTCCGGCCGCGCAACGCAAGTGGAAAATGAACGCATTTTTTCGAGAACGCAGAACCTCTAGTACGGACGTACAGAGTGCGCTGCGCCCGCTAGCGGTGTGTGTGTGTGATTTGGAGACGTCAGACCCTGCTCATGTCCGGCCAACATAACGTCCAGACGCAAAAAGTTTCCTGTTTTGGATTCGTAAACATCACGCACGAAAATGCGCATCGTATGCCCGTTTTCGTATATTCCGTGAAAAAATACATCAATGCGTTCGGACGCACTTTTTTACGTTCGCGTGTAAAAATGCTTTCGTTTGACCCTAACCTAAAAAGCGGGAAATAAATTATTGAATTTAAGTATCACTGTATCACATTACTCTGGTATCTTGGAATCTTATTTATACATATTTATTTAGGTTTTTCTAGTGGTATGATTTAGTGGTGAAAATTATTAGTGATCACCCTCCCCTCGGGTTTGACGGTGGTATCTTATGTGCCCCCCTATATATTGTTCCCAGAGTCGCCACTGCATGTTGCATAAGGTTTTGTACAGGCATGGCTGGCAAGCAGTATCCTGATCCAGGACCCTGTTGTAACCCTGAAAAATGAAGAGGTTATTCTCTAAGGCCCCTAATACATTCCTCGCGCATTTTTGTTTGCGCGCGCAAATGCGCATTTGTGTGAGTGGCAAAACCCTTTGCGCAGAACGTCGTATTACAACGTTCGCGCATACGATGCGCGTTATCGTTTAACGCAGATGGACCTGCGCGAGCGTGACGAACTGTGCACGTCCTATACTTAACATTGTAAGCGCAAATTCGTTCGTGCCCTGTTACGCGGATGGTATTCCAATCGATGCACATCTTTTTACGAACGACGTTTGCGCGCATAATTTTGACGTCTTTGAAAAGCTGGTGGTAACTGCAAATCGGAACGTTCTGGCCGAAACGAAAAACACCAGCATGAAAAAAAAATACAGCACAGTATAGTTACACATTCTACACATACCCAAACAATAAAATTGTGAATTTGTGCGTGTTTTTATTATTGCTGCAGCGTGTATACTCAGATTTACTTTGACAGGCGCAAAAGCTTAAGTGAGTCAATTAAGGTAAATTGATGTCAATTAAGGTTCTTAATTCTGTTTGGCTGAATCCCGCGAAAAAAACAGTCCGCACACTGAGTTACGTGCGCTACGTTACTGCGCGCATATTACTCTTCGTTTTGCGTGTCGTTTTTATGAACGTTATTTTCGGACGGATGAGAACATGCGTTCGGATGGTAATACTCCGTTAAGTTTCGCGTGATAACGCCAGACGATGCACGCAAACAAAATTTGTGTTGCGCCAACGAAATTGCGCAAAGACTGTAATAGGGGCCTAAGTGTTGCAAATTCTGACGAAAATTGCTGATGTTGCAGTGTCGTCAAGCATTCCACAAAAACGAAGATCGAAAGCACAACAGTATAAGCTTCACTGCAATGCTTCTCTTGGCACTCATGCACTCTTTGGTGTTTAGGTTTGTGAAATGATATTGTTGGTCGGCATGGCGATACTGGCGATTTTTGGCAGAAATCGCATCACCGGCACTTAGTGAATTACCCCTCCTAGAGAGGCGTGAAGGAACATATTATTGTTTGAACTTCAAAATTAGTGGTTAATGGATTCCCCTGATGACATCTCATAATGACACACAACACATCCTGACACACAACACATCCTGACACACAACACATCCTGACACACAACACATCCTGACACACAACACATAATGACACACAACACATAAAATATCCTTGAGAAGGAATTGATTGAAACAAACAAAAAACACTTTTAAAATCTGGTCCTACAAGGAATATTTAACAAAAGTGTCAATGTTCTATGTTTCACATCCAATTTATTAAAGTGGACATCACTGAAATCCTGAAAAGTTACACTAATCTGTGTAACGCAAAATAAATACCGACCATTTGTTCTAAATAATAAGTATTGGACATTTGGATGTTGTCATCAGAGAAACATGATGTCGTACATCAATATTACTGTTTAATGTGAATGTTTGGATTTGCTTTTAACATGTCAACATGCTATAAAATGTTTGGAAGACTTTGAACAGCAATAAAAGCTGCATCTTGGATGTTACGTCTGTTCAGTGAAATGAAATGAAGAGTTAGTTTGGGAACACATGTTTGTCTCCTGTCGGCATAGTAAAGCCACTTTTTAATTTGTTAGAACTATAATCTTTTGAAATTGCTTTCTCCACTTAGTCCAATTTAAAAATTCTTGAATCTAAAAAGACCGTCAAGCAAGTTCTCCAAATGGTAACATTTAAACGGAACCATACTTCGGGGTCGATTTGAAATAGATTGGCCGTTTTTATTTATTTACTTTTTATTTTTATCAGGGATAAAAATTATTGCTTAGTTTGGGTGTTTCCCCCCTCCCCCGTAAACATCAGCTGATTCAGTTGAATGGATCTGTCCATGGGCAAATTTCATAAAATGTCCCCATTTTGAGAAAAAACATTAGTAATTGTCACGCCCATGCTGTTCTTGTCCCTCGGCGCCCGGCAGAGTCTTCCTCGCAGCTCGCCGGCCAGGCACTGTATGAAATGCAGGGCAGTTGCAGTCACGTGGGTGGGACGCTGCGATATAATGCGGCGCCTACCGGCTTTACAGCGACTAGACTAAGGTATACTCGTTGCCCTGACGTGGTTTTGCCTCCTCTCAGTGTTCGTCCGTTTATTGTTGATTGCTATTACTCGTTATTGACCCCTGCTTGTCTGAATTGCTCTCCTGGCTCTTAACCCATTGACTCCTGTTCTGACTATGCCTTCTGGCGATACAACCCTCGGGCATACGGCTGACACTCTCTCTGGCAATATTATCCCCTGGCATACGACTGACACTCTCTCTGGTGATATTGACCCTTGGCATTCCTCTATTGACCCTGTCTGTCAGGTTTGAACCCTGCTGTATTTGTAGTATTTGTATTTGCCTTATGCTGATTATGGCTATAGGTAGTTGTGCCGACCATCTCAAGGATCGGAATGGTAGGATAGTCATACCGCATACAGGGTTCAGATTGATAGATATCATGGAGGATAGTGGCAGTAATAATGTGGAAAAAAACATTATCTGCCCAAAATTTACATTATTATCTTTTTTTTTTATAGGATATTAATATTACTGTGGGTTTAGCAAGTCTGTGAAAAACAGGAAGACTCCTTTACCTGTACAGCTGTCCAGGGCATCCATCAACTTGTCATGCCCCTCTGGTATCCCTCTCTAGTTTGTGTCATCTCTTATTATCCCACAACGCCAGGAGCTAAAGCTGGTTTTAGCGAGCATGGGGTCAAGTAGTGAATAAACGAACCAAAATTTTTATCAGAATTAGAAATGCCATTATGCCCTTAAAGCCACAAAATGGCCAAATTGTGGCCGAAGACGCAAAATTACATAAATCAAGCCCTGGCCCTTAGTTCTTTGGCACCTTTAGTGAATTCTTGGACAATTGTTGCTCGACTGTATGGTGGTGTTATAATGTAGAATTTCTAAATACCGCTGGACCTTTATGGTGTCTGAAATGAGTCCATGTTACAGTAAGAGGTTCAGAGAGTTTGCCTGTGCTATAATAGTTCGTGACTCTCGTGACCCACATTGTTAATCTTTAAAAATGTAGAGGTTGATGGGTATCGTTTGTTGGACCTTAAGTTTCTATTGATTTTTATTTATTTTTTTATTTTTTTAGTTTTTATGGCAAAAAAAGTCACTTCTATTTCCCAATGTTATTTACTTCTTGCCTGTTGCAGCCTCCAACTCAACTGAGTGGATTTGGTTTTGCATTATTTGTGTGGAATGCTGCCTTCTGCATTGGATCCGTTTTGCACCACTAATCTGAACTTACCCATTTCTCCAGCACCAGCTCCTCCATCCACTTCAATTTGTAAATGAAAAATGCTTTATTTTATGTTCTCTGGACTATTAAACACATTCCTTCCCTGATGCTGGTTACTTAACATGTATCTGGCTTATCGTTCGTTCTGTGTGTCTGGGAGAAATGATTGGCATGCGCCGGTTGTTAACATTGGAATAGGGTTCATTGTAACAGGATTCAGATGCTCTAAAAGTATTTTTCATATAGTACAAGTGTTTTATACCTAAATAATAATTTGTTACTCATTTTAAACCATAAAAAGACTACCCTGAAAACTATGTGCTAAAATACAATTCATTTCTTTTAATAAACACATAATATATATTTTTTCCTTTTATTGGAGTTTTTCTTGTGAACTGTTGGAGTTATGAGTAGCCAAGTGATTGGGTGTTTAAAATCACTAGAATTCATAATATTGTACAGTGAACCTAGCCTTATGAATGGATTATTTCTTATGAAAAATATGCCTACGGTTTAAAAATTTTTGGCTCGTCACATGGTCTGAAGTCCTCCAGATGTGCCCAGGAATTTCAGATTCGCAGGTACACTGTAACAACATATTTTACATGTGACCATAGGCGTGCGCAGGGAGTGTAAATAAATATCGACTGTATCTCGGATGGCAGACTTGTTATTTCTAATGGAAAATGTGCATTTTGTGCAAAAATCTTCTAGACCTACGTTTTCCGATAATAAATGTTGGGTAGGTGCACACCATAATGTAATGGGCTGTGCACACCAGTGCATGTGACTAATACATTATTGTGAAGCTATATCATATATTATTATATACGTTACATATACTATATTATTTTAAGGAACTTGACTCTTTTGCCCTATGGGCTTGATTTTTAGTTCGGCCCATTTTCTGAACTTGTTACATTTTTTTTTGTCTGCATTTCAGCTATTTTTCGTTTAGGAAGAGTCTAGGTTTGTCAAGTTCCTCGCCACCGACGACTAAGCAGGTCCAAATCTGGGTCTGTGGTCTGGAAAATGCTGCCGGGTTTCAGGATGGCAGACCTCTGATCCAGCCCTGTACAGCAGCCAGTCCCCTATTCTCCAGCCCGGGGTTTCCTGTGGATCCATGAAACCCTCAGGTTCAATCAGTCACCACCTGATGTATCCTCCATATATGGAGACTACGCCCTTTTGCCTTGGACTTCAGTATTGAAGTTGGACTGTGAAGTCTCATGCTGTGTGGATCTCTGCCTGCTCCTGTATTTCAGCCCTGTTTGATGGACGTTTGTATACCAGATCCCTTACCTTCCTTAATAGGACATCTTTGTGTACCAGATCCCTTGCTTTTCTTACCTGGACGTTTGTCATTTGGATTACCCCTCTTATACTCAGGGACTTTTGTTACACCCAAAGACTTTCATTATTCCTATGGACTCCCGCTGAGCCCTGAACAAAGACCACTTTTGCTTCAACAACTACCATAGACCCTCTGTTACCATGTATCTGCCCCGTCATCTGCCTTTGTTTATATTCTGTCTTTCTGTAGGTACCTTCTGTCTCTAGTTTCTTTTTCATGTCAAGCCCCTCTGTCTTTAACCTCTGTTTAGTTCATTCAGTTTCCTCCTAGTCTAGTAAGGCCAGGGTCAGACGAGTGTTTTGCAGAGCGGAAGGAACGTCTGTGAGAGTGGACATTCCTTCCACTCTGACGACCGTCTGGCCACCTCGCTGAGCACAGTTAGTGCTACATAGGGATGTGCGTTTCGGGTTTCGGAATTTCGGAATTTTCACGAAATTTCCCGATTCGTGTTTTCGGATGCGGCCGATTTTCCAAAAATTTTTAGATCCGAAAACGGCAGATCCGAAAAGTTTTCCAAGCCAAAACGAAATATTTTGGGAATTTTCGAATGGACTTGAAATGTGTCAAATCTAAATTTATTGCTTTGAAACGAGGAGAACAGACGTTCCGAAAAAACGAAAATTTTCTCGAAATCACGAAAAGTCGATACAAAAAACGAGCAAAGTGACACGAAAATACGAAAAATGTTCGATATTCCGAAAACATCTACAATTTCGAAAAACGAAAATTTCCGAAATCACGAAAAGTCGATACAAAAAACGAGCTAAGTGACACGAAAATACGAAAAATGGTCGATATTCCGTAAAAAAAATGTACACGAAAAACGAGTCGAGCCGAACCGAATCGAAACAGAAATCGGTCGAAACGAGCCGAATCGAAAAGTTTGAAAATCCGAAAAATCGAATCGAACCGAAAAAAAATCGGTGCACAAGCCTAGTGCTACAGTGTGTGGCCGGCCCGTCGAAGCGTCACAACGCTGCAACGGATGCCAAGATGCATGTCAGTACGTGCACACACAGTGCGCTCATCTGACCCCAGCCTTATCTGTTCTGTTCTTCTCGGCTCCTTTCCTGTCTCTTCCTTGTGTCTAGTTTCCTTGTCAGCTCCTTTCACGTCTTTCCCCTGTTTCAATCCTCCTCCCTTGCATTCAGTATCAGTGAGCTGATTTTTGTTGTTGTTGGAAAAATTACAAATGGTAAAAGGTGTTGATAAATGGATTTTCAGGCAGGGAATTGAAGAGAATGCGACTGAAATCTTTTTTTAAACATTGGATATTTCTAGCAGATATGTTAAAAAAAACTATAGGGTGCAGGCTAAAAAACAGCAAATATTTTATCGGTCCACTTTTTATTTTATACATATTTTTTTAATCCGTATCATTTTTCAAATTTCGTTTTGGACAAAAAAAATTCAGTCGAATCAGCTGATATTTTGAAAAAAAAATTGGACCGAAAACTGAAACTAATTAAAAAAAAATAAAGTGTTACAGAGCTTTATATGAAATATTTCTAATATTAGTTATTTTGCTATACACAATCTATCAGAAACAGGTTTATATACTTTATTTGCACTCTGCTTTTCTATATATTATATCAGAACCAGATATTTGAAATACCATTTAGGGGGTTTTGTATGGTGTCCCCTAGCGGAACATGGTAGTAAACCTGCAATAGCATAGCCCCATGGCATTTCTATTCTCCCTGTACAAGATGCACTTTAAAGCATACAGCCGCGTCTGGTGTCTTCATTTCAGAGCTACAATCACTATTGCAGGAGACACTCAGCGGTCTCTTGCAAACCACTCAACCCAGGAACGGGATCCCTAAGGCAACACCGCACCATCTCTCCAGACGCCGGACCAACGCCATTTCATCCATTTCATCCTCCAGGCCGTGCCACTCGGTAGTCGGGCCGGACGCCACCAAAGGGGGAGGGGTCAGATAGAGCAGGACCGCAGGCGGACTTCCATCCCGCCACAGCTTATATGCACCACACATTACAGAGAGTTTCATGGCAGTGGATTCTGTGATAGCCCCCCCAAGGGGGGAGGGAAGGGGGGCACTCCTCACATCCTGACTATTTTAAAATATAAAGTGGTCAGAATGTGTAGAGTGTTCCTTTAAATTGATTTGCAGCTCTTCAGCTTATAAAAAGGTTGTCACAGTATCAAAAATTGAATTTAAGCAAGCATGGGATAGGCATAAGGTTATCCTAAACAAAAGATAAATCCAGGTAAAGAATCCATGTAATTGGGCAGACTAGATGGGCCGAAAAGGTTCTTATCTGCCGACATTTTTCTATGTTTTCTATGTTTTCTTATGGCCAGCTAGGACTTTCTATTGGTAGGGGTTTTACAAATTTATTTATAAAGTGTTTTACCAGGAAGGATACATTGAGATTTCTCTCTTTTTCAAGTATGTCCTGGGTTCAAAAACATTAAGGCTAGGGTCAGACGAAAGCATTTTTCCCCGCGAACGTGAAGAAGTGCGTCCGAACGCATTGACGTATTTTTTCACAGAATGCGCAAAAACGGTCAGACGACGCACATTTTCGGACGTGATTTTGTACGGATCGTCAATAAAACTCTTTTTGCATCTGGATGTTTTGTAGGCTGGACATTAGCAGTGTCTGACATCTCCTAATCACGCAAACACGCCGCTATGCCGCAGCTGCGCACTCAGTACGTCAGTACTAGCGGTTCAGCGTTCTCGGAAAAATGCGTTCAAATTCCACTTGCGTTGCACGGCCGGACTTTTGTGCGGCCGTACATCGTATATTGTCCGTCATTGCCCGTCATCTGCTGCTAGTGCGGCCGTAATTATGTGCACCAGAACGCACGTTAAAAGTGCGCTGGTCTGACCCCAGCCTAAATTGTTACAGTAGGGTACAGTTACAGGCATTTATATAGCACCAGCATATTCTGTGGGGCTTTACAATAGGGGAGGACAAACATGATAAATGAGGAAAAGACATGGCATTTTATCTTAAGGAAAATCCTTATAATTCTTTGATACGTCCATATACGCCACCTCCCAGTTTTCATATGAGCATAACGAAACTGGGAGCCATTAATCTATAATTCATATTTACTGGACTTTAGATCAAAACATACTTGCAACAAAGTTCATTATTCCAGTTCGTTACAGTTCTAAAGAAACATAGGCAACACTAGAGGCATTGTGTCGTTCATGAGTGATGTCTGAATATAGTTCTTAAGTGAGAATATTACAGGGTTTAACCGGCTTTTTAAAATGTTGCCAAAACATACATTTAAATTGTGTGGATTGAGACCTTTTTTTTGGACCATGTGTTCTTGTTCTTACTTGAAGAAACACATTAGTTCAGTGTTTGGAAAATATAATCACAGCAGAGTCCCAAGAACAAGACAAAAGAGACATTTAATACTTTATGTAGTGTTTTCACTATTTATATTTAAAGTGTGTGTGTTAGTGTGTGTGTTTAACACCACAAACAGGACAATTTGGGTTTGATCTCACTTCCAGAGTATGTCTGTGTAGGCTTCTTCTATGATCAGATGGTGAGTGTGTTTTTCTTTAAATATGAGTTTTTAGATAAAACCTACTTGTGACTCCTCTAATATTTGGTTGCCCAAGACTATATTTCGTTACATTTCAAATTCAGCACTGCAGGGTCCTTAACACCAAGGGACAAAGGGACGCCAGCATGTGTAGCTGCTCAGTTGGTTTGAGTATCTTTAATAAATACTTCAGTAAATTTATTCTTTGGTTTTCCCCCAAATCTCCCATGGAATGGAGCCAAGAAAGTCACCGGTGAATAGACAACCGAATGTGATATTTCAAAGGCTGAACTTTTTCTCTTTGGATGTACTGTCTGCAACACATTTTTAAGAGATAACTACAACTACTATGTTTATTAAAATGTATTGTAACACATGACAATTCCAAATGGTCTCCTGGAAGCCGTAAAACCCTACAATACATCATGTAACATCAAAAGGATTACTTTCGGGGAGAGGAAATGAAAGACATATTTTATACCTCTGTGGATCCTAACAAAAAAACAAAAACATCTGGAGTTTGTCTGCATTAAAATGAAAGAAAACAATCTCCTGTTGACTGAACCAAAAAGGTTTTTTGTTTGCCCAAATGAAGGATATATATATATATATATATATAAGCAAAAAATAGGTAGCGGGAGGCACTCGGGGTCTTGTAAAAATCCAATTTTATTCAAATCGTTTTCAAAGATCCGATGTTTCGGCCCCTTAAGGCCTTTCTCAAGGTAAAATGTATGTACAAATGACTAGAAAACATATATATATATATATATATGTGTGTAAACCTAGAGAATACACTCACCAATTCCGTCCCTGCGTCCACCACATTCCGGCCGGAGGTATCCTGGAAGTGCCAGGAGGGTCCTGCACAATGACATAATCAGACCGCGACTCAACGTCAGGTCGCCATACCGATCTGTGAGGACGAGGCGGTGGACGCGGAGCACCAGAATACAAAGATTAATTTAAAATTAAAAAAACCCTAAGGGGTTGAAACAAAAACACGAGTCAGGGTCTAGGAGCCAAATTTATTAGTCCGGGTATATATATAAATATATAACTAATTTCAATACAACAGTAATGAGTGCGTGCAATTGGTCACTCACATGTACCAAGTAGGCTGAGCCGAATTGTTCTCATTCACTGCCATTGTGTTGTGGGATATCACCCTATGTTTTTGCTCTGTTTCTTAAAAAAATGTGTAGTAAAAACCTTAACTACAGCATTTACATTACAGACATGTTGTACATGCCAGTATCTTTGTGTGTTTGTTAGTATCCTGGAGGGAGGGAAGGGGACACAACTGGGTTTTCACTCATCCGTTCGTGGCAAGATATTGTATATTCATTAGACCACTATACTTCAGAGTGCTTATAGGTGCCAGGTTGGCCTTCTCACTGCAACACAAATGAAAATAAAAAAGTAAAGAACCAGTGGGTAGGTGGCAATATACTGGATGAAAGAGGACTGCAAAGGTTATGAGAAATCTAGCATCTATAAAGCTTTTTTAAAATAGCATAATTTTAAAGATCAGCTAATTTTCTTTCCAATGATGCGTTGTGGGTATGTGGGCCTTGTACCAACAGCGGTAAGGGTAAAAAAAAAAAAAAAAAAAGAGACTCTTACCCTGATGTACAATAACAAGCTTTTTGATGATGGTGCATTAGTGACATCATCACACCCATCACACCCATCAGAACCAGAAAGTAGATTACCAGGCGTGTTGCTGCAAAAGAACACCATGATCGGCATAGAAAATATCGCCATAGAAAATAGATAGGTAAGTGATCCCACAGGAAGATGGCATGATGCCAATGTCAACATTCTAAATCAGAAGCCGCCAACGTCATTATGCCTTCCTTTTTAAAAAAATTATTTTGCACTATTTATACCAAAATAACAGTTTTAGTTGGTTAGAATTGTATCTTTCCAAAAATGAGTTTTAGGGATCCTAGGCATTAAGATAACAGAGTAACGGGGGTCTAAATGATCCGCCATTCCTCTGCAGAGTAAAATTCATCAATTCATGGGTTTTAAGATGTTGCAGTATGTAGTTACGCACTAGTCATCTACTCTTCACTTGCTACCTCTGTGTAGAATTGGATGGAGGGTAATGGCAGTGGCATTGTTCACTTCATAAGGGAAAAGTGGACACTGATGCTATGTTAGAACAAAAAAGGCACTTTTTTACTTCTTTTTTACATGGGCATGTTGGGTAACATTGGAAAGGTCAATTTGAGAAGCACCTCACCAACAATTATCCGTAATAATAGAAATTGGTTGGTGCTATACTCCGGAAATGTCTTTCGTAGTTTGAGTGGTTCCAATACGTTTCCTATAATAAATCCACATTTCTGTGTCGCAATGTTTTATTGCAAACATCTGCAACTGTGTGTGTGCTAGATTGTGGTGAGGCTAGTATTCTGTGGGTGGGCTATTTAATTTTTCAGATGTAAACGTCTGTATTATCCATCCTGTAAATATTTTCCCCTCCTAAAATAAACTGCGGTGAATGTTTGTATCATCAGTTTGTAATTGCTCGTCTAATCAGGTTTGGTAAAATCATTAATGAAGGAATAGTGGAAGAAAGCAAAAAAAAAAAAAAAGCCAGACTTCTAAATCATCAGATTAGCCCTCGTGAGAAAACAATTTAAGGTCTTTTTGTAATCTGTCATATATTACATAATCTTCTACATCCATATTCATAAGATAAATGATCACAAGAAAATAAAGTGCATTAATAAGCCCTTATGCTTTCCTCTATACACATAAAAGTAAATTATAGCTATCTAAAAAATATACAGATAGTTTGTTTATTATTGCAGAAGCCACTTGCACATCATAGCAATACAAAGAATTGCATCCCAGAGATTCTGTACTACACTCCCCATGTGCAGCAAGGAACTCTGGGTAGGATATGCAAATGACCCCATCTCGCTTTTATGCATCCTTGGTTTGTTATTACACACAACCCTAAAATCAATGCTATACCACACACTCAGGGTAATTCAAAGAGAATCAAAGTCACCGCACGTTCGGTGACTTTTTGTTCTCTTCAATTCGGTTCCTTTTGCCGATCCCATTTCGGTGACCCTGCGGTGTATTGAGCAAGCACCACAGGGTCCCCGAATTGCAGGGAAAGGCTGCCGCAAACCTGACGAAAACTAACCGCAAAACCCGGAGAATGCACGCCGAAAACCCGCAAAAACATCTGGATTACCCACTGGAAACCACGGAAAAAAGCCCGAGCAGGAGCTGATCACATGCAGCGAAGCCGACACCGCAGACGAGTGAAGTGAATAAATTAGGAAAACCGTTTGCTTGAAGGTTTGAAAAGTGAAACGCTGTTTGCAAAGAAACTACTGAGCGAAAATGTCTGAAATTTACATATGAAATCCAATGAATGATAATAAAAAGGGCTGTTACAGAAAAATAAGTTAAGTTAAAAATAAAAAAAATCCAGAAAAATGCTTAAAATATCCTAAAAAATCTATAAATAGACTCTTTACTGCAGAATTTTAGAATGAACGGTTTATTAGATATTGAATTAAAACGGGAATATTTTTAACATTGAAGCCTATGAATAAATCTGCCGCATGAAACCACCGAATGGCAGGGCATTTCGGGAACCTTTCACTGCTGGTTTGTGTTCTCTGAATAGACGAAGCAGTGCTTTTTTATGAGGATTTCACTGCCCTCGAACAGGCACCGTGTGTGCAGGCAATTCGCCAGGATTTGGCGAATTGCCTGCTCTCTGGATAGCCAAATGGCCAAGAAAGGTAACCGAACGCTGATTTTCAGCATTCGGTTACCTTTCTCAAGCAATTCGGATCTCTTTGAATTACCCTGTATGGCTTTGTAGCAGAGATAAGGTTTATGCAACTGGTCAAAGCCACTCCTAGGACAGCACTGTTTCGGGTTTGTTGGACTCTCATCAGCTAGGAGCTAGGCATGATGACCAGTTGCAGTGGATGCTTGGACCCCTAGGGTAAATCAATACTTACAAGGGTTGTGGGGGTCATTTGCCTATCTTACCCAGAGTTCCTTGCTGCACATGGGGAGTGTAGCACAGGAGCTCTGGGATGCAATTCTTTGAATTGCTATGATGTGCAGGTGGCTTCTACAATAATAAACTAATTAATTATAGCGTGGAGGCTTTTTATCTCGCTTTTTGTCCTCCACCAATATCTATCACAAGTATAGCAGTCTGTAGTGAAACCTTTTTTATTGGACTAACGGTACATTTAAAATACAATATATATTTTAAACCTTATAACTTAAGGTCCACATGTAACATACAACATAGAACAAGCAATACAGAGTGTGATTCCAACAGGTCCCTCCACCTACATTCCCAGAACAACTGCCAGATACAGAAAACGCTAAGGGCAAGGACGAACGTACCGTGCAATCATTGGGGCCCAGTCCCGAGAAAACATGGAAGGCGAGAAGGAGGGTGAGTAGTCGGCAACAACGGAGAACCCTACAAAGAGCAGTTTAAATACCAACATGTGTGTTCAAAAGTGTTTCGGAATCGCAACAGACTTTTATATTAACCTTTACTTAGAGATTCAGGACACAAAAAATTATCACAGTATGTAACATAAAATTGCACTGCAATAGGACTCCTACATGACCACTTACAATATCCCGTAGCCAGTTTACCAGAGTAATAAGAAATGTCTCTAATCCAGACATTTGTGATGATATACTTCAACAAATGATAAATAAGTTCTCTGACAGAGGTTACCCCAAAATTCTTTTACAAGAGAGTATATGCTATCCAAAACTTTGGATCGCACCACTATCATTTCTCAATTAAAGAATGAAAAACATAAAGAGTCTCGTATTCCATTTATTACTAAATTTAATGAGGCTAGTAGATCTATCCATCAGATTGTACGTAAACACTGGCAGATTCTTCAAAGAGCCTATGATGGGATTCCATCTTTTCAGTTTGCACCTATGTTTGCTCATAAAAGAAATAGAAACTTGAGGGATTCCCTCGTTAAAGCTGATGTGGGATCTCTTAGGAAATATCAACAAGTTACTCTAGCACCGAAGAAACATGGGACCTTCCCTTGTTTACATTGTGCCTCGTGCAATGCTGTGATCAAGGGTGATTCCTTACTACATCCACAGACAGGTGAGAAAATACCTATTCAAGGTTTTTTCACCTGTGATTCCTCATTTGTGATTTATGTTTTAAAATGTCCATGTGGCCTTCTGTATGTAGGCGAAACGACCACGAAGGTGAAAGATAGAATCAGTAAACATAAATCTACGATTCGCACTATGTGGCTAGAGCTACCCGTTGCAGAGCATTTTCATCTTTGCTCTCATAGTGTAGCACAACTTCGTTTCCAAGTCATTGACCAAGTTCCACCACTTAGACGTGGTGGTGATAGGACTCGTTTATTAAAACGCAAAGAAAAAAAGTAGATACATAGACTCGATACTCTGTGGCCAAAGGGCTTGAACCGAGAATTCGATCTAAATGTATGCTTTTGAATTCTACTCTAGCTTGTGTTCTTCTTCTTCCTTATTTTCCCCTGGATAGTAACATGTATCCCCCAATTTGTGGGGGCTCCATGTGATGGTCTTGGGTTATATACATATTTCATATGTTTCATCATGGTAGACTGTATGCATTATAAAATATGTGTATGATATACAAAACACCTATACTATCTACACATCTGTATTTTATATTATGAATGATAGGATCTGCGTATATGTGTATGTGCCTTACCCTGTACTAGTGATGTGGTGGCAACAAGCAATCACTATGTGGATACATATATGTTATATGACACGCACATATAGAATGTATATATTTGAAGATATTGATTATTCATTGGTATGGACACCCCTCCATTTTTCTTTTAGCTTTTCTTTTAGCTTTTTAAAAACCCTTTTATTTCTTTCTTTCTTTCTCTCTGTTAATCACTTTCTTTTACTTTCTTATACTAGGCCTCTGTTTCCACAATGTTCTTGGGGCTGCATGTTTGTAACATAATCTATTTGCTTATTTATTTGCTTAAAAGGTTTGATTGTATAATTGATTAATTGTATAAGCATGCAGGCAATTAAGGCAGTATAAGTAAAAGGGGTTGTTGATGAGTATGCACATGTATGATTAAGACCTGCGGGTCGAAACGTCACATCATTTTGAGGTCTGCTGTACCCGAATAAACTTTTTCCTCACTTGAAGATCCCACCTCTCTTTGTGTCTACTTATCTATGTGACTTGCGGCGTCCCCTCGGTGGTGATCTCGTGAGGTTTTTCAAGTCTGGGCTCCCTTCCGGTGGAGGTCGTGGCATTCGTCTTTTTCACTTACAATTAGGGATGCACCGATACCACTTTTTTAAGACCGAGTACAAGTACCGATACTTTTTAAAAGTACTCACCGATACCGAGTACCGATACTTTTATTTAATGTCATGTGACGCTTTCCAATAGGAACAGATCTCATATAAAAATTTATATGAGATTGACCGCAGCTCACATGGATTTGCCCCCAGGTCTCATGGATTTGCCCCCAGCTCACATGGGTTTGCGGCAGGTCTCATGGATTTGCCCCCCGGTCTCATGGATTTGCCCCCAGGTCTCATGGATTGGCCCCCAGGTCTCATGGATTGGCCCCCAGGTCTCATGGATTGGCCCCCAGGTCTCATGGATTGGCCCCCAGCTCACATGGATATGTCCCCCAGGTCTCATGGATTGGCCCCCA
Organism: Leptobrachium leishanense; assembly: GCA_009667805.1. Classification (NCBI taxonomy): domain Eukaryota; kingdom Metazoa; phylum Chordata; class Amphibia; order Anura; family Megophryidae; genus Leptobrachium; species Leptobrachium leishanense. The sequence continues at coordinate 78,308,286 of CM019065.1, forward strand.
GGTCTCATGGATTTGCCCCCAGGTCTCATGGATTGGCCCCCAGGTCTCATGGATTGGCCCCCAGGTCTCATGGATTGGCCCCCAGGTCTCATGGATTTGCCCCCAGGTCTCATGGATTGGCCCCCAGGTCTCATGGATTGGCCCCCAGGTCTCATGGATTGGCCCCCAGGTCTCATGGATTGGCCCCCAGGTCTCATGAATTGGCCCCCAGGTCTCATGGATTGGCCCCCAGGTCTCATGGATTGGCCCCCAGGTCTCATGGATTGGCCCCCAGGTCTCATGGATTGGCCCCCAGGTCTCATGGATTGGCCCCCAGGTCTCATGGATTTGCCCCCATGTCTCATGGATTTGCCCCCATGTCTCATGGATTTGCCCCCAGGTCTCATGGATTTGCCCCCAGGTCTCATGGATTTGCCCCCAGGTCTCATGGATTGGCCCCCAGGTCTCATGGATTGGCCCCCAGGTCTCATGGATTTGCCCGCAGCTCGAACGCTGGGGAAGCTGGCCGTGTGCATGTAAAGCACGCGGCCAGCGTTCCCCTCCGGCGCGCCAAATACTCACCCTTCCTGAAGTTCCGGTCTCTGGGCAGTGATGCGGTCACGTGGCCGCCGGGCGCTCCTGTGATGCGGCCTCTCGGCTGGAGGCAGCGTCACAGATGCGCCCGGCGGCCACGTGACCGCATCTCTGCCCAGAGACCGGAACTTCAGGAAGGGTGAGTATTTGGCGCGCCAGAGGGGAACGCTGGCCGCGTGCTTTTCATGCACGCGGCCAGCTTCCCCAGCCCCGCGGATACCGGCAAGCCGGCCCAGCGCCGGCTTCCGGTATCGGCGGGATGTATCGGGCCGTTTGCACGAGTAACAAGTACTCGTGCAAACGGCAATATCGGCCCCGATACCGATACTAGTATTGGTATCGGTGCATCCCTACTTACAATATCTATCACAAAAGCAAACCACACAAGTTCGTAATGGCAGAGAAAATGAAACCATAAAAAAAGAAAAAGAAAAAAAGGTATAATTGTAAAAAAGCCGATGTCCCAAAGTATAAGGGGGGTAACCCTCCTAAACTATATAGAACAAGGAAAAAGTGGGTATGGACATCGGTAAACAAATGATAATGCAATTAGAACCTTTATTAATTGCCCATTGGCATACTTAGACATAACATACACACTAATAAAAACCATAAAAAAGTATTATGGGGTTGCTGTTAGTACAAAATTGGCACAATACATTCAAAAATAGATAATAGGATCACCAAAAATACATGCCTAATATAATAGGGTGAACATCGCTCACTCTGGGTGTAGCAGAGTATAGAGTAATAACCACACTTGAATTGAGGCTTATGTGAAGCTTAATAGCCAAATTCCAAAGGGGCACGATTAATGCACACTGAACGGACACAGCTCATAATCGGAAGGAACGTAAGCCACAGTTTACTTTCCAGTGGCATGCCGCCAGGATGATTGACAGCTGTGAGCAGGAGAGGCATCCTACAGGACAGCCTTCCACGCACTCCACGCGCCTGATTGCAGGCCGGTGGAGGGACTGAGAAATCAGCACATCAACATCACGACTGAGGGCCAGATGGCCTGCGCTGTGTGAAGTCTGCCAGTAAAGTCTGCCCAAGGAGTAGAAGCCTGGTGCCTGGCAGTGGAAGGGGCGCGAGTAGAGGCTGCAATATCTCATCAAAGGATGATGTATCACAATGCAATACCCATCTTGTGGTGAGATATCGCAGGCAAAGTGAACATTGCTTGTATATCTCATAAAATCTGAAACTTCCACATACTCTACGTTTTATCAGCTGATCTGAAAAGTCTAAGTTCTAAATTTTCAGTAAATAGATGTGTTTAAACCATTTTTTTCCCTTCAAGGACTGGAAAGGTAATTTCTTTCATAATGTTTCAAATGCTGTTGCGTGGAATTTTGATCTTGGCTGCATCTACATTTTTAGACTTTGTATATTGGTTGAAGAACCATTCAACGTCAAGCATTTTGGTCAGTTTCATTGTATCTTGGCCTGTATCAACCACTCTGTAAAGCTTGTCTTGGGAGTATGTGTTTTAAAAGCCTAAATACACCTTCTTTCGAGGCCATTTGGTGGATCATGTTTCTCAAGTTGACGTTCTCCAGCAGCCTGATAACTCTCATGTAGCATATCTGTAAATTAGACGATATTGATGTTATTTTTCTGCTTAGATCAGCTCATCATGTATTTGTTCTTAAAATGTTAATGCTTTTTAATTCAAACATCTGTATTATATATAAAGGCAGTTCGGGGATCCCTCAAGTTTCAGCTGGTTCTTATTTTCGTATCACAGCATTACCTTGCCTTTGTGTTGAGCTCCAGGCTGTTGGCTAACAGAGTATGCAGGTAATTCCTTGGTATTTAGAAACTAAATGATACAACATTCTTTGGACACGGTGATAATACACCTAAACCCCAGATAATACATTGTATGGAATAGGTAGACAATGCCGTGACAATTGATATCTACCAAAAATGATTACATTGAACCTCCCAAGTTATGGGGTGTGGACTCTCTCTATTGATGTCTGTTTGATATAATCGAAAATAGTTAAAAATTCAGGCTTTGGCTAACGTTTGACATCTTGTTTTAATCATGTGCATAGAAAACATTCAGAATGCAGTGAAATGTCTATTCCCACTTCAGAAACCATGTAATAGTTTGCGGTTTCGAAAAGGGAATTACCAAAACCTCATATGATGTAGAAAGGCTGCTTAGTTTTAGATTTGGAAATCTTAAACTCTAAGAGGTTCTCAATATGAAAATCTAATGATATTTCAAGCAGAACTTATTACAAATATATTGGCTCAAGCAGTTTTACTCGATCTATGTTGAACTTTGCAATAACATATCGGTGAAAAAGACTGTTAGTCATTATGAATGCAATGTGGTAAGTTCATGCACTTGCTGCCCAAATAATACAAAATGACATTATATTAGTTCTGACAAAGAGCTATTGGTGGGTCAGGATAGACTGGGATATCCAAGATTCTTCCTGGATTAAATCGTTTGAGCCTGTGGATCGGAGCCCAGGGATTTGCTGCAAAAAACACTTAGTGGTGAGTATTTTCTTTTGTTTGTGGTTTTCTTTATCATACAAGAATATTGGGTGATAAATCCACAATCCTTGTGGGGTTGTGAGGGGAAATCACACTAGTTACCTTTGTTTGCAATTTAGTGCTGTGCAGTTCATCAGAGCCTAATTAAACTCAATAAACTTATTTTACTGTGGCCACCAAGACAACGGTCTCTACAGGCTGTGCAAAACCATGCATTATGTTGGGAGTTGACGTAAGAGCGCCAGCATTTGCTGAAGTCTGGTAAAAATCATTGTTTTTGCAAAAGCAACAAAAGCCAGTGTGTCAAAAAATGAGACTCAAAAGAGGAGCAGGAGAAACATCACTGGTGGGTTTGAACTTTGCTTTTGTGAAACGCTGGCATTTGTTGCCACTGCAACTATTTGACCTCTGTATTCTTTTTGGAACATGAAGACCTCGCCATATTCCAACTCTAACTGTGATTTTCGTCGGTGGTTGCAGATGTTGCAAACACTGACTTTTTTAATAACCCCATTAGCGTCAATGAAATGAAACCAACTTAGACTTTCCACCATGCTGCAACCACTAAAAGCAGAGTGGTTACATTGGTGAAATGTTTTATAAGATTCTACAAACTAATCATCAAAAACCTAAACTTTTCATGTAGCATCTTAGCTCTTTCTTCCTTTCTAATCTGTGGTAAGGTGTCACCTCATATTACCCACCTTCAGGTATTCTAGCCCAGTTTTACAGCTCTTTAGTTTTTATGTGCAGCTGACATATACCTTATTCTCTCACTTCAGTAATTGCTAATTTTGCAATATGCTGGGTTGAGCAATTTTGTTGAGGAATGAATAAAAGAAACCACCTCTGTAGTACTGCGCCTATGTCATGGAATGATTTAGTGATAGTCTACATGTGTTCATATGTGCATTTGATTCCATGTAAACAAAATTCTTGTGTATTCAGACCTTTCTTCCATATTGCTGTGTGTGCAGACTTTGTTACTACCTCTGTGTACTCAGCACCAAGTTCTTTTGGACGATATGATCTGGCTGGAGAAGGACAGCCTGGCGTAAGATAGAAATGGCCAAGCAATAGATCCCACAATGTTTGACATCTGCTCTGCTGGGTATTGATAAAATTTCCAACAAAAACAGCCCAAAAATAAAGTGATTCCATCAGGTTCCCTTTCCAACGGTATCTCATGAAGCCAAGGATAAGTATTGATGAGCTGTTACTAAAAAGGATTTACCTAATATACAATTAGACATGTTGAGTACAATTGCATGATTTTTCATTTGTCAGAAAGTCGACAGTCACGTCAACTGGATGCAGAGGGGTGGAGAAGTGCAAAAATGGCGGCTCTTCTGCTCTTACTTCTCAATGTTCATTGGCACAGTGGTTTGTAGAGGACATCCCTCCCAAGATTGAAGCTTGCTGGATGGCCACTGAAATACAAGACTGTCCCTCCTAGAGCGGGACGGTTAGACTAGGGTCAGACGAGCGTGATTTCTATGGACTGTACGTCCGTGCACACTGACGTACGTCAGTACAGAAGACGCAGTGGTGGCCACACAGTCCGTTTATCACTGATGTATATTTTGACGGATGTAGGAGAGAAAATAAAATAAAAAGCAAAACCATTTTGTTCGTCAAAAATGCTGGACGTATAAATGCAGTCCGTCTGACCACGTTCCATCACTCACACACAAAGCTATGCAGACGTTGCGGACGCAGCGCACTTTGTGCGGCCATTCTAGGGGTTGTACGTTCTTGCCTGCCTTGCGTCCGTGGGCCGCGGCCGTTGTGCGTCCGCAGTTCAGTGCGGACATACTTTGTGTAACAGGCTCCGATGGGCTTTCTGTCATGCTATCACGGACGTACTTTTAGGCGCAATCACGGACGTGAACACTACGCTCGTCTGACCCCAGCCTTACTCCGTATGTGAGGATGCTATACCAACATTATGGGATTCTATCGATTGGGGCTTTTTTTTTTAACTAGAACAATATATACAAATAATTTAAATCCTTATTGAAAGAGCTATAGCTGTATAAACCATAACAGATTCACTTTAAATCAAGTGGGTCTTCCATGTTGTGGATCAGGTATCTCAGACTCTGGCCCCCCAGGTATTAGTGGCCTACAATTTCCAGAATTCTTTGAACAGTGCAATAAATGTTCAGAGAATTGTGGGGGTTGTGGTTCAAGAATACTTGGGGGGGGGGTAAAGTTTGAGATCCCTGTTATATAAATGACTTACACAAGTTTAGGAGAGCTAAAGTAACCTGTGTTTAGAAAAACACGTGAAATATGGTATCTGTCCCAGTCCTTATTAACGTGGATGTGGAAGTAATAAAACGGATACTTGTAATATTAAAGAAAAGAAAATAGTTGCACACGTTAGCTGGCACAGACCCGCTTCAGGCATGGAATCTCTGTGGTGATTAAATAAATCTATACAACTTAATTACATTCGCAGAGAATGTTTAAACCAATTTGTTAGAGTATGGGATGCTGTGTTTTTTCTTTGCCATTATCGATGTGATGTATGGAAGAAAACCACATGTGGACGGGAATCCCCAATTACTAAACGTTCGACTTACTGAATGTGCGCTTTATATCTCTAATAGTTTCTCCACATTCTGCTTCGATCAGGCTGGATGTCCAGTTTGGAAAGGTTCCCAGTTATCTCACTTACTGGTGCAGCGCTATAGGAGGATTTCACCAGCTTTATATGGATACGTCTTTATGGTCCTAAACTCTTTTATGGATTAAAGGACCTGTTTATTTTATTTGAGTGTTAAAAATGGTCTTTCAGAACAAACAGCGTACATTACGGTTCTTTCAAATAAAACATACACACAATTTTTTTCTCATGTGGCTGTTCATGGAGTAGGAAATAAATTAATAAAAGTATAGTTCAGTGTTAAAGTAAATGATGTGCCGTTATTTTTTTTTTCTTTTTCCATAGAGTTTTTACATTTAATCGCTGGTGGGACATAATTTTGGGCAGTGACATTAAAGGAACAATCTAAGGGCTCTATTACGTTCTTTGCGCAAAAACGCGAAGTGTTTAACGTTAACGCGCGTAAATTAACGCTGGTATTACAATCCTCGCGCATTTTTTCATCCGTCCAAAAAATAACGCGCGCAAAAACGAGTGCGTATTAACGCTGCGTGCAGAAATCGGTGTGCAATCAGAACTAAGAACAACCACAATTGTCTCCCGTTCAGTTTTTGCGCCTGTCAAAATCAATCTGAGTATATATGCTGCAGCAATAATAAAAACACGCACAACTTCTCAATTTTATTGTTTGGGTATGTGTAGAATGTGTAACTATACTGTGCTTTATTTTTTTGGGCTGGTGTATTTGTGTTCGGCCAGGACGTTCAGATTTGCCATTATCACCAGCTTTTAAAAGACATTAAAATTATGCACGCAAACATTGTCCGTTAAAATTTGCCCATAGATTGTAATACCATTCGCGTACCAGCGCACAAACGCGTTTGTGCTCACAATGTTAAGTATAGGACTCGCAAAGGGTTCGCGCAGGTCCACCCGCGTTAGACGGTAAGGTGCATTTTTTGCACGGATGTTGTAATGCGACATTCTGCGCAAAGGGTTTTGCCCCTCGCATTAATGCATTTTTGCGCACGTGTTAACGTTTGCGCGCAGAATGTAATCGAGCCCTAAATCGGCAGTCGGCAGCCTTGACTCTCCAGATGCTTTGGAACTACATCTATACCCTTCTGACGAGGTCTAGCAAGGCTGGAACGATCGTCGGGGGTTGCTGTACCTCTCGCACAGGGATGATGTCCTTGGCATATCTGTACTGGCCACCCTTTCTGGGTGAGAGCAGTCTGATTTGCATATGGAGCAGTTGTCCCTGCAATGGCACAATCGAGCTAAAACCTTGTGAGACCTGAGCGGGCACCACCGTAAAGCAGGCCACTAGTGCTGTTGCTCATTCTCAGGACCCTCACAAACCTCTCTGTTTGGAACTACTTAGTTCCAGATCATTCATGGTAAAGTTGTATTCTACCGAAGACACAAAGGATCCTATTCTGATGTTGCCGCACAGCGCTCGAGCCGTTAAGCAGAACAGCAGAAACGTGTCTCCGTTTATACCTGTATTATTTTTACCTTGTTTTTTTAGATCAGAAACCAACTCAGGGAGATCATGTCGAACTAATCTTATTGGTTTTTTTTTGTTGGGTGACAAAAATAATAGACACAGGTGGTGCAGTAGACATTGCTTATTTAGATTTCAGTAAGGCTTTTGATACTGTTCCGCATAGAAGGCTTATCAATAAATTGCAATCTTTGAGCTTGGATTCCAATATTGTTGAATGGATTAGGCAGTGGCTGAGTGACAGGCAACAGAGGGTTGTGGTAAATGGAGTTTATTCGGCGCAAGGTCTTGTTACCAGTGGGGTACCTCAGGGGTCAGTACTTGGACCCATTCCATTTAATATTTTTATTAGTGATATTGCAGAAGGTATTAATGGAAAGTATGTCTTTTGCTGATGACACAAAGATTTGCAACAGGGTTGACGTTCCTGGAGGGATCAGCCAAATGACAAATGATTTAGGTAAACTAAAAAAATGGTCGGAACTGTGGCAATTGAGTTTTAATGTGGATAAGTGCAAGATAATGCACCTGGGACGTAAAAACCCAAGGGCTGAATATAGAATATTTGATACAGTCCTAACCTCAACATCTGAGGGTTGGGATTTAGGCCCGTGTCAGACGAATGCAGTGATCATGTCCGTGTTGCCGCACAGTTTAACATCCGCCGTAGCATAGAATCATGATCAATAGAGACCCACACACGAAGTATGTTTGCACCGAACTGCACACGCACAACGCACGTGGCAAACGGACACAAGTTAGGCAAGAACGTAAAACCACTACCACGGACGTGCAGAGGGCGCCACGTCCGCGTAGCGTTCTGTGTGAGTGATGAGATGTCAGACGCAGCACATTTGCGACGTCCAGCACCTTGACGCACAAAATGGCTTTTCATATCCTTTTCAAATTTTTAGCATTTTTCAGATAATTTTATTTCCCATAGTTACCTTTTTTTTCTACGTCCGTCAAAAAAACCGGATCGTGTGGTGTCTACATTATCTTTCATCAGTACGTCTGTCCGATATGCACGCACGCAGAGTGCGCTCAGACTGCGTTCATCTGACTCTAGCCTTAGGGGTTATTATTTCAGAGGATCTAATGGTAAGTAGTCAATGTAATAGAGCAGCAAGAAATGCTGGCAGAATGCTTGGTTGTGTAGGGAAGGTATTAGTAGAAAGAGGGAAGTCCTCATGCTGTTGTACAGAGCACTGGTGAGACCTCACTTGGAGTACTGTGTGCAGTACTGGAGACCGTATCTCCAGAAGGATATAGAAACATAGAAAAATGTCGGCAGATAAGAACCTTTCGGCCCATCTAGTCTGCCCAATTACATGGATACTTTACCTGGATTTATCTTTTGTTTAGGATAGCCTTATGCCTATCCCATGCCTGCTTAAATTCAATTACTGTTTTGGCCTCTACCACTTCAACTGGAAGGCTGTTCCATGTATCCACCACCCTCTCAGTAAAATAATGCTTCCTGATGTTATTCTAGCACCTTAGAGAGCGTTCAGAGAAGGGCTACTAAAATGGTGTACGGCTTGAAGGAGAAAAGTTACCAGGAAAGGCTTAATGATCTTAACATGTACAGCTTGGAAAAAAGACGAGACAGAGGAGATATGATAGAAACATTTAAATACGTAAAGGGAATCCACAAGGTAGAGGAAGGGAGTATATTTAAAAGGAAACAAAGTAGCAAAACAAGAGGACATAGTCTTAGATTAGAGGGGCAAAGGATTAAAAGTAACATCGGGAAGCATTATTTTACTGAGCGGGTGGTGGATACATGGAACAGTCTTCCAGTTGAAGTGGTAGAGGATAAAACAGTGATGGAGTTTAAGCGGTCATGGGATAGGCATAAGGCTATCCTAAACAAAAGATAAATCCAGGTAAAGTATCCATGTAATTGGGCCGAAAGTTTCTTATCTGCCGATTATATTCTATATTTCTATGTTAAGTACCCCATAGGTGATTCAAAGGGTAAATCCCTGTGAGATGCTGCACCTTGTGCTTCCTGTCTATGTGTCCAAACTGCAGATTGATCAGTGCCTTTATAAAAGAAAGACCAGTGTAGTGCCTTTAGCAATCCATCCGGGATGCAGAGGAGCTGACAATCTAAAAGTCTCCAGTACAAACTGCAACAACTGTCTGCTACATTGTGATACCGCAAGGCTTTTTGTGTAAGATTACATTGGGGTGGTGAGATCATATGTATTAGCACTAAATAATAGTTTGTTGATTAAATAAGTGCACTGGTGGAGAATTACACATATCTTTTACTTGTACATTAGCGTCTCCTATACTTTGGAAGATGTTAATATGGCCCCAGCAGATGGTGAATGAGCTATTCCAACGAGACAGTTCTCAATCTGCGTCTGACGTTATCCTGAAAAGAATACCGTCTTTCAGACCCTGGTGTTAAGTGACTGCACTTCAGCGCAATCACATAACACATTGATTTAACCCATCCAAGAAAATCCCATACTCCTCATAGATCCCTCAGTGGTGAAAGCAGCGCGATCTGTCGCTTCCTCGCTCTGTGGCAGAGGTACATTGGGAACAAATGGTTGTTTTGGAGCTGATACGACCCACGGCCCTTAGCGTTGCTGGTGTTATCATGTAAAACCTTGGCAGTATTGCGTCCGGAGCTGCTGAGAAAGCGTCGCCTTTCGTAATATGGGTGTTAAATGGCAGGCGCTAGTGGAAAGCGGCAGATGCTCAGGTTTTCCCATTAGCATCTGCCATTTAGCACCAACTTTGGAATAAGTCCCAAACTCTATTTGACAAGGTACAGCATTCTGTCACTCAATGGTCTAGTTGAGCAAATAGAGAATTTACTCACATAATTGTATATACCCGTTAAACATACATTTGCCATTGACATGAATAACTTTATTAAGTATTTTACCAGGAAGGATACATTGAGATTTCTCTCGTTTTCAAGTATGTCCTGGTATGTCTCGTTTTCAAGTATGTCACTTTGTGAATTATCTATGTATACTATCAGGGTTATTCAGAAGAAAGGTAAAAACCAGGAGCACTGGCAGGAGAAGAGAACAATCTGGACCAAATAGCTCATTTGGAAAGTGAGATAAATGGGAGAATTCTCTGGTTTGGCTATTTTGACCTAGAATTTTCACTTCTCCAGTCATTCTCCTGAGGTTCACCTTTCTTTGAATAGACCTGTATGTGTTTGATCAGCTTTCTGGTCCTTTCATTTGCATTTTTTCCTAAGGAGTCCACCTCAAATGTGATATGTATTTGGCAGACATTGAAGTGCGAGGAAAAGACCATTAGGTTATAGTTATTCAATACTTACAAATCCATTCCATTACTCAACTGTTAGAATTCTTAACTGTTCCTAAATCTGTTGCCTTGAGCTATTATTGACATCTTTTGGACCTCGCATTTCATTGCCTACTGTTAAGATATTTGTGTTATTTATATGTTTGGGAAAATAAATGATTCTGAGTGTGGTTGGGTCTCCAGCTAATACAAAATGGGCAGCAAACTATATGACTGAACAAACGAAAAGAACAACATGCTTCTTTACAATGTAATCAACTGTTAAATATATATATGGAATGCATATACTGTATATGAATGCATACTTATCCATGTACTGTATACTGTATATACAGCACATAGACCTAAAGAGATTATGTTACCATTTTCTGTTTTTGATTGTTGATCCGTCTCCTGGGGTATATGGCTGACATGTTTTATTCTGGGGTCGCTTAAATTCTATAGATTTTGCAGAGGTTTTGTATAGTCTTACATAAAATTTATCTCTGTTGCCATGGTGATGACATATGTAGCACAGCTGTTCTTGAGTCCAGGGGGTTGTTTGTTTCTGAATGATGCCATGAGAGTGTATTGCGCCAAACACCTGTACAATTTTACTATCATGACGGTTTGTGTTAAAGCCCCCCGTTAAAAAACACAATGTGTGCATCACGATTATTTTTCTTGCCCTTGAGCATTGTTGGCTCGTACGTTCGCAAATAAAGCGGCTGTCTGATTGTAGTTTGTGTTTTTACTGGTATCCCTGAAAATCACAGATGCCGGGCTTGAGAATTAAGAATAGAAATTCTTTCTCATATATATATATGTGTGTATGTATATATATATATATATCTCAAGAAGCAATATGAGACGCACTCAGGGACTTCCAATAAAAATAATAAACTTTATTGTATAAATGTCAAAATTTACTGGGTAAGAAAATTTGACTTTGGAAAGAGTGCTGGACCCAGTGTACAGGCATATATATATATATATATTTATTATGTCCTACAGGTAAAACTAAGAATTACTATAAATGATACTGCCAGTTGTTGGCAAATAAGACTATAGTATATTTTTAACAATACATAGAAATGTAGATTAATTTATTTTTATCCTGATTTTATTTGATATTTTTTTTTAGTTTAAGACTTTATATGGAAGCAATTATTTGAGAAGGTTGAATATACTGTGTAGACCAGATACATGTTTTTGGCTGATATTTTTGTAGGAATAAAACACTTCAAAACATTTTCCTTTATCTACAGGCCGGTAGATCTGGTAACGTCTCGCCCTTTGATGGCTCGTAGTATAAATACAATGGCAGCAACGGTTGGAAATTTTTCTATTTCTTTACCAATTAGGACTTGCTAATCTAATTAGTTTTTACATGATTTCATATTTGCAGACGTTTGTCACAGAGCACGTCTAAGAGGTGACATGGTGCATATGTTAGTGGTTATAAAGAACATAAACTCGTTAGTCACTAACCACCGTTCTTCATTAAAAGAGCCGTTTTCTTCTGTTGTTTTTTTTTTATCATGTGTGAACTGCTGAATCAATCAACCGTGAAAAGGAGGACTGCCACCATAATTTGTCGAACGTTCAGCATTCGTTTTTGTTTTTTTTAAGGATTTTACCAGGAAGGATACATTGCGATTTCTCTCATTTCCAAGTATGTTCTGGGTGGCGAGTATGTACCGTTAGGTGTCTTGCCCAAGGACACTTACTGGAGAGGTGCTCTTGCCAGGATTGAACCTGTGTCTCCACGGTTATAGAGCAGTGAGGTTACCTCTACTCCATCCAGCCGATACACAATGTTGTTTCTGTCAAAGTTCTTCAGTGTAGGTTTCATTGGGACGTCTACAAAGATCAGATCACCACTTTAAAATCACCTAAGAACATTTTTTGCAAAACTGATCAAACTGTGGTGACTTGAATAGACAGAGTTTATGCCTCTTATGGTAAAACGACCGTTCTGTTGTTTGCAGGAACTTTGCCTAGTCATGTTAGATTTTCCTACTCTGGATTGCCGATATTCACCAAAGTTACAACAATGGTGAACATTGGTGCTTAGTGAATTACCCCTACAGGGTTGTTCTTGCGTCTTGGCTAATATGAAAAGTTTTCCTTGTCTTGTTCTGTGGTCTGATGTGGGTCACCATTTGTAGTCCTATCGGCCAGACCCATGTGCCTACTAGAAATTACTCTTGATAGGTTGTCAGGTGTAAGTGGTGATTAGGGATGGCTGGGCTCAAAATATGTATGGAGAATGGGATGAAGATTACTAAATGGGCATAAAATAGCCTAAATATTCAGAGATTGCTGAAAGAAACGTCATGGCAGACTTCTGTTTAACTAAGTAATCAGACCAGACCCATCATCTGGTTCTGATCTATCTATGAATGTGTACACACTATATCTTGTCTGTGTATATATACAGTATATATATATATAAAAAAAAATATTGAATGATTTTTAATGTTTATTGTTCCTTTCACTAATGTGTTGCTGTTGACACAAGAAATATGCCGGTTTTTCTACATAACAGACAGTATGTATCTGAGGATATCAATGTCAAGGAAGACAAAGTGAAGTTTCTTTATAATCCAAACACTGGTACATATACACTCATTGTGTTGATAAATCGGTTCGCATTCAATGACATTTTAAAACTGTGTTTGGAAAATTTTAAAGAATTTTGTAAATCTTATTTGTTACTGAATGAAGGGTTTCTAAACAGTTGTCTGATTATTTATTATAACAGCCTTGTCCAGGGAATAACAGAGGCATCAGAGAGGTTCAATGTGCATCCTATAATAACAAGCCGTTCATGGGCCGGTTGTATGAATGGGAGCCGTTTTCTGAAGGTAAGAAAAAACAATATTACAAACTATTCTTTCAAAGCAAAAATGTTTGTTAAATTAATATTGTGCAGTATTTTGTGTTGTTAATATTTGGCATGACACGGCTGGGTACAATACCATTTTGAAGACCCATAGCAGGGTATGGAAGCTCTAGATCAGTGGTAATGAACGGTGGCCTAGCGTATATATTGGAGCTAAATTTCACACAAGGCTCTGATGACCTAATGAGTGACTATTATGCGAGACGTAATTCCAAAACAACTGGGAGGACCAAGGCTGATTTGGGTCTCCTCTTTAGAAATGTCATATGGTATTCTACTTACTATCTCTGAGATGAGAAAAATGTTGTGTGATTTTAGGTTTTTATTAAATGTTCCACAAATGTTCATTGGATTGGTTCATTCCATTATTACTGTGGTGGTTGACTTGTTTAAAATGGTAATCTGGGGGAGTTTGTCCTGTATTTATTTATTTATAAAGGATTTTACCAGGAAGGATACATTGAGATTTCTCTTGTTTCCAAGTATGTCCTGGGTTCAAGAACATTGAAGTGTTACAGTTACAGAAATACAAAGTAATACAATGCAAGATATTAAAAAAAACACATATACAGATTAACAGAAAATAAATATGTAGGAAATAGTCATTATGTTACATGTTTACAGGTGCATTCTGTATTGAGGTATGTTAGTAAGGAGCTCTTGAGTGACTTAAGACTGGGGGAAGATTTGATGGTGTCTGGGAGGTTATTCCATAATTGTGGTGCTCTGTAGGAAAATGAGGACCACGCCACTGTCTTTTTGTATTGTGGTATTGCAAGTAAGGTGCTGGAACTGGATCGGAGCTTATAGGATGAGGGAGCTGCTGGGGGAAGCAGTCTATTCAGATAGGGTGGCAGCTTCCCAGAAAAGCTCTTAAACACCAGGCTGGAAAGGTGAAGGGTGCATTTAGACTCCAGCCTTGGCCAGTTTAGCTCTTTTAACATGTCACAATGGTGGGTCATGTAGTTACATTGTAATGCAAAGCGGCAGAATGAGTTATACAATGTAGTAAGTTTCTGAAGACGTGTTAGCGGGGCGGCTGCGTATACTACATCTCGTATTCAATATCCGGCATAAGCATTTGTTGTACAATCTGCTTTCTTACCGCGGGGCTCAGGCAGGATTTATTTCTGTACAGGGCACCTAGTTTGGGGTAAAGTTTAGATGAGAGTTTTTCGATGTGGGGGCCAAAGGATAGATTAGGGTCCAACCACATACCTAGATATTTGAGAGAAGTGACTGTGGTCAGCGTGCCATTTGATTTTGTCCCAACACATAAGTGGCGATTTAGCAATTTGTGTAGTTTAGGTTTTGTTCCAAAGAGCATCGTTACAGTTTTGTCATTATTTAAAAAAAGTTTGTTGTGTTTGATCCACTTCTCTACCTCTGTGAATTGTTCTTGCAGCACGGCTTCCAGCTGCCGGAGATTTGGTTTGCTGGTATAGATTACGGTGTCGTCTGCGTACATGTGTACAGTTGAGGCTTTGCAGACGTTGGGCAGATCATTTATGAATATTGTGAATAGCAGGGGGCCTAGTATTGAGCCTTGGGGTACACCGCAAGTGACAGGGAGGGGGAGGGAGGAGCTGCCAGAAATTGACACATATTGTGATCGGTCGGATACATATGATTGAAACCAGGTTAGAGTGCGATCACCAATGCCAGAGTTTTTAAGTTTTTCTAACAAGATGCCATGGTCTACTGTGTCAAAGGCCTTGGCAAAATCAAAGAAGATGGCTCCAGTTAGGTTTCCTTGTTTCATCCCAGCTTGGATATCATTGCAGACTTTTAAAAGGGCGGTTGTAGTTGAGTGATTTGGACGAAAGTCGGATTGATCGGGGGTTAAGTAGTTCCAATATTGATAATAATCACGTGTAGCGCTCACTCCCGGAGGAGCCGCTGAAATTGAACCGCGGGTCAGTCTCCCCGCACTAGGGAATAAATATACTCCGGCACCGTTGTGGATTTTATAAATTATATAGTTTACTAGAATGAATGGCATATAATAGATAACACGGTGTTCGTAGATATATTTACAGTATTTCGTATTTCGGGAAACGCGCAGCGGAAAAAGAAATACGAGGCTTCGTATTTCGGGAAAACGCGCATCGGAACAGAAAATATAGTGCTTCGAAATTCGAGAGACGCGCAGCGGAAACAGAAAAATACAATGCTTCGTAATTCGAGAAACGCGCAGCGGAAAAAAAGAAATAAGAAACAAATCTTTAATCCCTTTCGGAGATTAGGAAGTGAGTCCCGCACAGGTTAAGTCCCGGAATGTAAATGTGTGTGTGTGTATTGTGGTACCCGGGTACTATTCAACTGGCCAGTGAATTGCTTAAAAGGTGTCTTCGACTAGTCAAGTTGGGGCCCTGTGGGTTTTAGAAACAACAGCAGCGTGCTTTCGTTAATCACAAAACGGCCTTGGAGGCCTCTCACCCATCCGCCAGATTCTTAAGGCTCCGCTGACCCAGGACGTCTCTCCGTTCGATTTTGACTGGGGTGCCGGCTACTGGATTCGTGGTCTGGCTCTCTCTGCTCCGGCCGTGACTTGTCCAGCTTACCGCCTGCTCTCCCAATCCGATCGACCTGCGGTACGCCTAACTCGGGGTCCTCAGGCTTCCTCAATAGCAGCTTGGGTAAGATGGTGGATCGCTGGGTCTCCCTCTTGCAAGGCTGAACAACCCGATCTGGGACTCTGATAGGCCGCACCTGCGCTCCGGCCTAGTCACTCTTGCGTTCTGCAGCACTGCGTCTTGTCTCCCTCACTCCCTGGTGCGCTCCCCCAGCTATCTCCACGAGGCTCAGGATGTCACGCTGTCTGTCCCACCCACTTCCTGTGTCCGCCCGCAAAGCATGCCGGGAAATGTAGTCTCAATGCAAAGTTCAGTGTCTCTCATCACGCTTGTCTCCCTCCGGTGGCCAAAAATAGGTACTGCCATGACAAGGATTTAAACACAGCGCTACACACGTAATTGTGTGTAGACGCATTTGTCAAAATTTTTGACGTTACAGGGAGCAACGATATCGGACGGTAGTTGGATACCAAAGTACTGTCACCACTTTTATGGATAGGTACCACTCTCGCAGTCTTCCAGAGTTTGGGTATGTATCCAGTTGCCAGTGATTCATTGATTAGGGTTGCGACAGGATTTGCAATTGCCGGTGCACTGATTTTCAGATAAGTTGTGTATAGGATTAAGACGAACCTGCAGTGTATAGACTTCATGTGTGGACTCTTTTCATTTCTAACAGAGCTTAGCCCAGCAAAGGTGCCACACACCGGGATAGACAATACTTCCAGATAAATATGTAGAGCAATAGGCACCCAAGCATAGGTGTAACAAGCTGCTTTATGTGGACAGTATCACATACAACGTTTAATCTCTTCCACAAAAGTCAAGGAGCCGAACCATTGTACATTATGGTGTTCAAATATAAGCTTCTTGTTACACCAATGCTTGGGTGCCCAGTTCTCTGCTTACTTATCTATGATTAAAAAAGACACTTTACTATTCTCGGTTTTGAGTCCATTGTGGATTAAATTCTTTCGTATCTGTTTGTTTTTGTGTTGGAAGAAAGACACTTGGGATGAGATTGGAGCTTTGGATGCAAAATCGTGTTTATGATTGAGCCATTGGTTGTTTTACTTCAGTTTGGGAATACGTTTTTGGGAGTAAGTGTAAGAACTTATGCGAACAATTAAGACCTTAGAGCAGGTCTGTAAAACTCTGCCCCCCAGATGTTTCTGAATTTCAACTCCCTTGATTCCCTGGCCATCTATTACATTGGAAGAATTCTGGAAATTTTAGGCATCAGCAACCGGGGAGCCGTGAGTTTGACAGCCCTGCCTTAGAGTATTTTGGTTTATGTAATGGCACCTTAGAGTATGCTGGTTTAAGTAATAGCATCACCCTTCAACTGCTTGGATCCAGTGTGGTGGAAGAGGTGCAATGTAGATTTAGTTCATGTACAGAGATGTCCTGAAGGGTCCTAAGTTGTCTCTGGCCTTAGCAAATAAATTCAAAACTGAAATATCTCCCTAAGGTCACTGTAGCAACCATCTTTACTTTGGCTGCATCATACCATCAGGAAACAGATGTTGCATTGGTCTTGAAGATCCCTTGATGAGCTATTGCAACCACTAATTACATGAGCGGCTCCATGTTTTCTCTTCCATGGGCAGAGCTTTTGAGGACTGTCTTGCAGCACTGCATGTTTGGTCCTCGGTGGGGACTTGGGCATGATGAGATAATGCCAATAGAATGCACCAATGCACAAGTTGTTCTATAGGACTCTCAGAGCTGTCACTTCCCTCTGCGTTGTGCTGCATGGAAGTGAGTGATAGTGAAATTGTAACTGCAAATTACTCACTGTTTTCAATTATATGTGTTGGCAAAAAAAAGCTTACATGAGTATTTTGAGTAATTCCCTGTCAAATATGTCCACCTTCCGATGGTAACAACGGGTTCACTTTAAGGTCTTGATCTGTCTTCATAGCAATTGTAATGTGGGTTATATTGTGAATGCATTTTGTATCTCATGACCTTTTTGGCCTTTTACATAATTATTTGCTTCTTTTTCTATGGTTTATAATTTTCCTTCGTAATAATAATGATTGTTGAATTATTTGCACAACTTCACCTTTTGCCGGCATCCCTAACATCAACTACAGTATTGAAGCCATGCGTATTTTATAAACTGTATATTTTACATCATATCCTCTGTTTTTTTGGCAAACGTTGCTCAAATTGCGCTTTTGATAATATGAATCTGTATAATGCAGTACCTGAAATCGTATAATAATATTTGAGCGTGGTATCTAAAATAGATTAAAATTACATCTGAAAGACGTGGTGCTTCCAGCTTGACCAATAAAGTAACCTTTTTGTTACATAATAAGTTCTTAATGATGCCTTGCTTTGCCAGCAATGTCTGGCTCTCCACGAAAATCTCATTTTTCTGCTACCTGGGGATTCCAGAGACAGGATCTTGTTGCCATCAGATTGAATTTTACTCTAAATCGAATCCAACATTTTATTATCGCACTGTTTTCAGGAAAACATTCGTTTTTTTAATGGCTTGAAATGGAATTCAAATCCACATTTTTTCAAGTCGGTACGTTTAAAGTGGAATCGAAGACACTTAACAATTTACCAGTGAACCTGACATATCCCAATAAAACCAACGCTGTCATGCCTGAAACAGGATGGGCTCATTTGACAGGGAACCCTCATGTCACTGGAATATACACCAGGAGGATGGACTGCTCTGAGCAGAAAGACATCCTACAGGACATTAAACTTAATCCCAGATCACCCTTACTTTTAGCTCAATTACGACAATTACCCTTAACCCAGTACCGACCCCTAACCCTATCCCTCTTTCTAACCCTTTTAAAAAACACACGCATAAAGTCACATTGCTGCATAAAACATGGACTCCTGTGCAATTGACCAATATATGGCAAGTCATCTTGTATCCTCTATTCATACATCTGAAGGTTTTATCTTTGGCAAAAGCCAAAGGTTGTCTTCAATGCATTTTTGATCTAGATAAACATTCTACCAGATCTTGATTGGTATGAGCCTTTTTCTTGTATGAGTCATCACAACCAATGACTTACTGCTCTGGATGGTCCTTTAACGAATGAAGAATAGGAGGTTACTTTAGCACAGTGTTGCCCAAACCTGTCCTCAGGACCCGCTGACACACCAGGTTTGACAGATATCTGAAGCAGAGCCCAGGTGATATGATTTACTGCTCAGTGATTGCAGGATTCAGTCTGCATTTCCCCAAGGTGAGCCTTAAAATCTAGCCTGGTTGAGGGTCCCAAGGACAGGTTTGGGAAACACTGCTTTATCAGATGGCTTATGCTGTTAGGTATAACCGATTTCCCTCCTGATATTCAAATTCTTCATGATATTTCCAATATGTAATGTGATATGGCCAATGAGGAGACCGTTTTCAAGTGTTTGAAGGAATGTGAAAAAAACCAAAACACAAATAAAAGCTTACTCCTTCCTAGGAGGCTAACTAAAGAAGTGTATTTTTCTCTCTAGCAGCATTGGGCAGCTAAGCTACTTTCCAGTCCAAAACAATGACAAGAAACAGGGTTTCTTTGCTTCCCTTAGTAGTCAGGGTCATGCTCTTCCTCTGCTGGTGCCAAGTACCGACACACCCCAGGGACAACCTCCTCACACTCACACTTTAAAGAGCTGAGCAGTCTCTATTAGCAGGCTGCTGGGAATTAACCTTTTTATCCCTCTCCTAAGAGGGGAAAAGGGCTTTTCCATCTGCCTGCTGATAATAAACTGTGATCGATCAGCCTGCCACTAATCACACTGTCACAATATACACTGTTAATTAATCCTACCCTTTATTAAATTGTTTTAAAAGCACAATATAGTCAAATGTAATTTTAGATCTCTGTTGCCAGATCCAAACATCTCTATATCTTGGTAGTAGAGTGTGTGGTGTAGAACACAGTATCTCTCAAAATTATGTTAACTGCTCTTCAACCTTCTGTTTGTTCGTTGTAAAGTGCGTGTTAAGGGAAGGATTGCCTTTGGACATTACAGGGGCGTTAGGCATAAATACATTTCTACAGCACACATGGATGTCCCCTGGTGGTTTTATGACTTGACAGCTGAATGAGGTGAAGAGCACAATCCCTGGAGTGAGAGTGAGGAAAAGCATGTATAGTGGAAAATGCACTCTCCGCTGCCTGCTTTAGAAAAAGCCTAATTGCTTTAGTGAATTGAGTTATTTTGATAGTTGGAGCATATTACATGTCATCCATTATAAACAGCAGTATTTTTATTTTAGTGGATTCATTTCTACATATTATAATCTGTTAAATATCATATATTTTCTATTGTTGCTTAGACAAGGACTTGGAAATATAATAATGGTTTTCAGATGCAAATCCCGTTGACACGGTAAGCAACGGGAAGTGACCGTGTGTTCTGTAAAGAAAGGATGTGTCTCCATCCAAGAAACTTGGTCTGTTCACGTAGATATAATTGTGTATTAAACTGCAGAGCTGCTCACTATATAAAAAAGAAAAAAAGAAATAAAATTACCGGGCTTTTTGTTAACACTTATTTTGGTATCCGTTTTGCTGAATGAATAGAGAAGACCAATTTAATTATTCAAAAAGCATGGTTTATTGGTTTATTCTTCCTTTTTATTTTACTAATTGGTAGACTTTAAATATTTTATTTTCCATATTATGGATTTCACTGTAGAAGTATTTATGAAGAGCACTCAAGGATTTGTACATTAAAGTACATTAAATTTTTTTAAATATTTAATACACTTTAATTTACAAATCCGCTTCCATGCTCTTCCCTTTTTTGCTTCAATTACTTTATCCTCATCTTTTAAAAAGTTATAAGTGGGCAGGTTGTTTCATAAGAATCAAAGTTAATTTTGAGTCCATATCCAGCCCCTCGAAGTCGTCAAATCAACCTAAACTACTGCTATTCCACCTGTCAGTGTTACATTAGTAGCTGGTCAAAGGGACAGTGTTTGTGCTATGTCTCTGATGGCCATTCTTTCCAAAGTATGCAATAAACATGTCAGATAAACTATAGCATACCATTATTGTTCTAGAAATGTGAGAAGCTACTTGAAAAGATACTGGTAAAAAATCTGTATGCTTTCTCTATGCGAGTAAGCTATTTGGTCTACGACATAGAATAACCTGTGGAAAAAGGAATTGGTTTTTTTGTTTCTCGTTCGAATTAGTATCCAATAATTTCAACTTTTCATTATAAATTTTTGGTCTAAAGAGTTATTCACCGAGCGCTGTCGCTGACAAAAAGCTGGAATTTGACACACAGCTAAAATCCAAAGAGCAACAGGAAAATCTTAACAATGCAGCTTGTTCTTCTGCTATTTGGATTCTAATTTTCTGAAGTGCCGGTGTTTGTCATCGCTGCAATACTAACAATTTTCATCAGTATTTGCATTCTCAGCACTTGGTGAATAACCGCTTTAGGGGATGCTACTACTTGATCCTTGCGCTTTGTTAAAGTAGACTTTTTATACCCGGCTGTACATATGATTTTTGCATTTAAATGATCCATTTCCTTCGGTCTCTGTGCAGTGCATTTTAGAGGGAAATTCTACCCTCAAAAATTTAAAAAAACACAAAAAAAAATTAACCTTAATAGATGTTTTTCTTCTCTTCTTTTTTTTTCTTCTTTCTTTTAATGATAAAAACTTACATTTACGATCATCTGTAATGTCTGGACCAGTATAGACACCTAGCTACAGTAAGTAGCTGGGCACCAGGCACAAATACAAATAATCAAATACAAATCAAAGTTTTAGGAGACTGATAGATGCCAGAAATTCAAACCTCTGCCATGGACTGTCAGCTTTTAAGGTGGATTAAAATTTATTTTGGTAGATATTTATAGGAAACTCTGTGCACCATATCAACTACAAACCCAGTTTCCAAAACTGTATATATACATGTTTTTTTCTTGTATTTATTGAAACCTGTGTACCATACCGAGGCTTGCTGTAAAATAATTATCTTTTAATTCCTTGTATCTTAAGCACATTGAAAGCTTCGCCTAGTTAGCATGCCCCCTTTAGCTCATTTTAAAATGCTTGCTCGCAGTATCCTCTTGAAACTTAAGAAAGTAGAATACAGGAAATTAACTGTCCAGACAGGCCCCCCTTCCCCCATTCTAGTTGCTGGGAAGAAGAATAAAAAATACATATTTCTTTGTTTGTGTATAAACCATATATGGTAAAATATGTTTTGTGGGTTCAAGTATGGTAATTATGTGACATTGGGAATATCCTATTGGCTTGTAAATCTGAGCTATTTTGCGTGTCCTATTTTGTATAAAAGAGCTGATCTAACAAAGGAATAACAGATATTTGAAGAACGAATTCTGTGTATGATGTCTTTATTTATCTCCACTAGAGTAGCTCTGCACAATGCCCTACATGATGATAAAGACAGAATACAGGATACTAAATTGCATGTCTTGGTAAATATGAATAGGAATTTTGTTTCATAACACCTGCCTGTTGGAGAACCATGGTATTACACTTCCTAAACCTCAGACCAACTCATGCCAATGAGCTATTAACATGCCAAGGTATTGCTTATTCTGTATAAGATTTAGAAGTTCATCCATATTTCATGCACTTCTTTTTGAGTAGCATTCCTTTTAGGAATGATCATCAAATTATGCCTTAACTAAGGTAGGTGACAGGATATTGGGTCAGTCAGCCTGGGGGAGGGAAATAAAAGAGTTGGCATTATTTATTATTAATCATTTTTATCAGTAAAAAATACAACTAACAATTTTTTAAGAATATTCCATAAAGGTTATTCAATGGCTAGACTGTTTCTTTAAAATCTGAAGCATATATAATTTCAATGTGGGGTAAACAGAAAAATGAGCCATTTGCTCACCTGAAAGAGCTAATATTCTGTTTAAAAGCTGAAATTAATATTTAACTCTGCACATTT
The DNA here is from genome assembly GCA_009667805.1 of Leptobrachium leishanense. NCBI lineage: Eukaryota > Metazoa > Chordata > Amphibia > Anura > Megophryidae > Leptobrachium > Leptobrachium leishanense. The sequence continues at coordinate 78,331,192 of CM019065.1, forward strand.
AATATACACTTCATGTTTGTATTGGAACACTAAAGGGTGAAGCAGAAAATGTATCCAAGAAATTTAGTATAGCAGATGGGAAATGAAGGGAAACGTTGCAATGTTGAGTAATTTTTTTCAAGATATATTAATCTAAGTTTACATAAAACATTTTATGTAGGTTAATAGCTAAAAATCATAGAGCATGTATAATTTTAATTATTGTGATACCAATTGAAACCTCATTAATCAATTTTGGAACATGCATTCTATTTGTACTCTGTAATGGCTGATTCTAATTTAACAAACCTTTTAGAGTACCCGTTGTGTCCATGCTGCAATATATTATTTCAGAACCATGTGTTTTATATGATTCTTATTTTTCACTATTTAGAACAGGGGCCATCATAATGGAGATTGAATGAGAAGCAATGCTGTTTAATGGTCAGGACAGGAAGTGTAAGCTTTCTAGGGTTTCAACTAGATTCCAGTGATCAAATTGAAGATGGAAGAATAATCTTGCAAATATTAATCTATAAATTGATGGCGTTCTCATCTCCTGTAACTCTGCACTGCAAGATATGTGGGGTGTGGTATACAGTATAGCATCCTTTGTTGTTCTTATATTCAGAATGCTTAAATTAAAATAGAATTTGATTAAAATCTATATTATGGTGACGCTATGGTGGGAACAGTGCAAGAAATCCCCAAAAAGCACTTTACAACAAAGAAAGAGAAAAGTAAATTCCACAAGTGTATTTCAAAGTGATGTTATGATTAATGCATGCTTAACCTGTCCCCGTGGTGGATGGGACTGAATGCTGTGGGGCTGCATAGCACTCCACTGGCGTCTATGAGCCACGAGAATCCTGCCCACCAGTTGGCACGGCACGCGTCATTCGCTGTCGTGGGATGGCCTGAACTCCATCTGCGCATCAGCTGCTTAGACTAGCCAGAGGAGGGAAGCGAGTCATACGGGTTAACGCCCCTGCCAGGCACAACCCGCCCAGCGTTAATAGGTTAAAAAGGCCAATGTGCATGTAGTGTATGGCTGTATGGAAGAAATTCCTTGTGTACAGAAACAAAGCAGAAGAAAAACAATAGAGCTTATCATTGGTAGATTCGCAGAATTCAAGGAAGGACATCAGCATCCAGGAATCTACCAACCATCAATGGTGGGCACTACCTGTAAGCATCATATGCTCTATCTACGAGCTGGTGCGAAATCTCAGGAAATTGTACATAGTTTGTACATCTGAACCTCATGTATGTATCATTGGGTACTGCTCTTTGAATTTTTTTTGTGTTTTTCTAGTCATGCGATCAAGACACTAAAGGAACCATAAAGAAAGGTTCACTCAGCCTTATCGACACATGCCGCGAGCCAGAGCTGGACAAAAAAAGGCCCCTACCCAACATGAGTTCCTAAAAGAAAAAAATCTCTCCCAAATGTTTATAATTGAGTTGCACCATTTGTGTTTTATAGTTTCCCATTTTTCCCCAAGGTGAAATCATTCATGACTGTGTATAATAAAGAATCCCTTTAGGTTCCACACTGATTTCCCTTCTTCTGTTTCCTTACATAAGGGATTCTTTTTGTAGAACAGTACATTCTATGTAGATTGGGCTGTGTTAAGCATGCTTTAAACTACTATACAGTGTGCTTGTGGAATTAGCTTTACGGTTTCCAACAGTATTAAAGCCTCACTGTGTTCTTCAGTCATATGAATATACACAAATAAAAGTAACAGTGGCAAAAGACAAAAGTACTTAACTTGTACAATATAGATAAGCTTACAGTAGGTGATTCCAACGCTCCCTTATATGTCAGTTATACAACAGGGAAACCTAAGACTTGCTTTTATCTGTGCGGGGGACACTGATTATTCGTACAGTCCTGCGTGTGATGGTTATCTTCTTGCAGTTTGCAGGAAGAGCGTTAAGCACAAAAACACAAAGTGTCTGCTTACCTCAGATTCCATCTTTGTCCCCCAAACACAGAGCTGCAATCTCTTCCGTCTTCTGCTCCTGCCTGTTGGATTTTAGGAACGTTTGATGTTGGCTCGACAGCTATTTATTTATCCTCTGAACCTGGGCTGATCCTAGGGGGAGGAGCCGTACGGTCCACAAGCTGCAAGAAGATAACGGTCACGTGCAGGGCGGTCAGAATAATCCGTGTCCCCCACACAGATAAGGAAAAGCAAGATTTATGCCTCAGTGTCATCGTTTCGATAAGCTCATGCAATGTTACAGCATTTATTTCCGTTCAGAGTTGCATTAATTTTTCTCCAAAATCTTGTATCGATGATCGAAGAGTCGCAGCGCTGCGGAAAGGCTTCTCCAACACATTATCTCAAAGATTCTCAAGGGGGTTAAGATCTGGACTGTGTGGTGGCCAATTCCTGTGTGAAAACAATGTTTTTATGCTCTCTGAACCAATCTTGCACAATTTGAGCCAGATGGATCCTGGCATTGCCATCTTGGAATATGCCCGCGCCATCAGGGAAGAAATAAATCCATTGATGGAAAAACCTGTTCATTCAGTATTTTCAGACAGTCAGCTGACCTTATTTTTTGCCAGCTGAAACATATTAATCACTACAGTAATTATCAAATTGAAGGCTCACACCTATTTCCGGTACAGTTTATGGTTATCTGCATAGTTATATTGAGGTGATGACTTTTTTTGTGGCCCAGCAGTGTAGAAGCTCCGTGAATTTTGCACGAGGATTGCTTATCCCTAATTCAACAGCAATACAGAAAAGAGTAATGTTGCCAAACACACTCACAAGTAATGTAGATTTAATACTCAACCACTTGTTTTGTGAGTAGGAAAGATTATCATTTTCCTTTGGTATTTATCCATTGTATTGTATTGTACCATGCACGCAATGGCAATATGTAAATAATGAGAATAAGAAGAAAGATATATGTGTGTATGGTTTTTCTACTTGTATTCCTCGTTTAAGCAGTTCCTTTTGTCATATATAAGTAAAGAATTCTGCTTTGTTTAACCTCCCTGGCGGTATTCCCGAGTGTGACTCTGGGTTAAATTTCGCTACCGCGAACGATAACGCTGAGCCACACTGGGGCTGCATACTCCCCTCATTCTGCGCTCCCTCGCTGTCCCCCGCAATGTGATCGCGGCAACTTGCTTCCTGGTAACGCTCCCTGCGAGTCACACGATTGAATATAATTTATTTGCATTATTTTGGATAATTATCTTTGGGATAATAAATTATTATTTCGTCTTTCAAACTTTACCTGGGCTCTATTAAATTCTTTGCGCAAACGTTAACGCGTGTGCAAAAATGCATTAACGCGAGGGGAAAAACCCTTTGCGCAGAATGTCATGTTACAATCCTTTTGCGAGCGTAATGTACTGCGCGTCCTATACTTAACATTGTGAGCGCAAATGCGTTTCTGCGCTGGTAAGCAGATGGTATTACAATCTATGCGCAAATTTTAATGGACAACGTTTGCGCGCATATTTTTAACGTCTTTTAAAAGCTGGTGTTAATGGCAAATCTGAACGTCCTGGCCGAACCCAAATACACCAGCCCAAAAAAAAATACAGCAAAGTATAGTTACACATTCTACGCATACCCAAACAATAAAATTGAGAAGTTGTGCGTGTTTTTATTATTGCTGCAGCATATATACTCGGATTGACTTTGACAGGCGCAAAAACTGAACGGGAGACAATTGTGGTTCTTAATTCTGATTGGCTGAATCGTGTGAAAAAACAGTCCGCACACCAATTTCTGCACGCAGCGTTAATGTGCGCGCATTTTTGCGCATCTTTTTTACACGTGTCATTTTTTGATGGATGAAAAAATGCGCTCGGATTGTAATACCAGGGTTAATTTACGCGCGTTAACGTTTAACGCACAAATTGACACGCTGCGCGAGCGGATTTGCGCAAAGAATTGAATAGAGCCCAGTGTGGTCTTACCACGGATTTCAGTGAGTTATTCCTAATTATTACAAGCTTACTATATAAAACAACACGTTTCCTTTGAAAAATTTTTTAGACGCTTTTAGACACAAAAAATGTTGAAAAAATTAGACCGCCAGGGAGGTTAAAGAATAGGGGCCACAATATATTCTTAACGCAAAAATCCTCGCGCAAAGTGAAAATCTTTGTGCCAAGCGTTAAATTTTTTGAGCACGCAAATCACCGTTGGAATTACAATCCTTGCACATTTTTTCATCCGCCGATCAATAGTGTGCGCAAACGCAATGTAAAGCAGTGTATTGGTTTGGTATGCTTTGAATGGGCCACTGTACTTTGGTGTATTCCATTTTATGGGCTTGGATATTTGGGGTTAGCCGGGTTGTTCAAATTTGCCAATAGCACCAGCTTTTAGCTAAAATTATGCGTGATAAGGCCATGCGGTAATTACCGCAAAATAGATTGTAATACCTTACTTGTTCCAGCGGACATTCACATTTGCGCTCACAATGTTGAATATAGGACGCGCGAAGTACAGTAAGCTCACGCATGGTTCGCGCAGGTTCACACGCGGTAGACGATTGCGCGCAGTTGTTGTGCTTAGTATGTAATACGGAATTAGGCAAAATGTTTTTAACCCACGCGTTAAAGGAACACTCTGATAAAAAATCCCCCCCCCTTTTTTTTACATTACTTTATCCCTATTACCTTAATAAATAGGTAGGGATTTCTTTTTTTTTTTGTAACTGTAATACTTACCCTAAAACCCACTTCTTTCCAACGGCGTTTTTTTTTTTATACTCACCTCCCTCCTCTTCCGCTCCCGTCCTTGTTCCTTTCACTTGGCTAATGGTTCACGTAAGCCAGCCAATCGGCAGGCTTCCTCCCGGCTCCATCTGCTGAGGATTAGTGTTGCACGCAAGAGGATGCGCGCAACACTAATCTGAGCCGCAGGCTATGCTGGCGGCTCGCTGCCGCCAGCTACTGCGGCGAGTTGGAGACATCATCGCGCTGAAAGCGCGATGACGTCTCCTACTCGGCAAAAGTCGGCAGAAGCGGGAAATATGAATCCCGCTCTGCTGACTGACAGCTGGGAGGGCGGAGTAAAGTCCTCCGCCTCTCAACTGTTTTCAGCTTTTTCAGCTGATCTGCTGAGCGGAGGGAGGGGGACAGGCAGGGGAATACTCAGGGCATCATGACCACCTAAAAAAGCTTAGGTGGTCATGTTGCCTAGAGTATCCCTTTAATGATTACTTCTGCAGGCGCAAACGTTTGCGTCAAGATAGTAATGTGGCCCTAGTAATGTTGCCAAGATTTGTAGATTTCAAAACCTGCTTGAAGCTTAAATATCAATTTTATTCCATGACTTGGCGATTACGGAATGTATCCTTTGTTGTACATTTTCACTCTCTATTTCTTCACAAAATGGGCAAATTGGACATAGCTATAACCGTGACAGGCAGATCCCATGGGGTCATTACAGATAAATCTTTTAAGTGTTGTGATATGTGTAGAGATTGTTTTTTACATCTTTTGGATAGGAGACTTACTTTACATTCTCATGAGTACATTACTTCTTTCTGATTTTTCTTTTACTTTTCTTGAGACGATGGCACGGTCAGAATATGATATGTCGCCAATTATTATCTTTATCACTTTACATAATTTTTTAATTTTTTTTTATTCACTGACGTATATTTTTTATTTTCAAGATTTTATTTTGTGAAAATAGAAAAGGTCACACGTCGACCTGCAAAGATGGCCTCGCAGGGCCAGTATATGAGCATTTAAGAAAAACAAACAAGGGTAAACAATCAAACGTATTCCGGAGAGAGTCAGCGCATAGAAAACAGGAAAGAAAAGAAAGTAGTGAAATAGGGAGGGGGGAACAGAAGGGAGGGTATAAACAGGACGATATCGTCAACAAGGTCCACACGGAGGGGCCACGAAGGCAGCTCAGGGCAGTGGTGCGTACAAAAAAATAAAAAAAAAATAATAATAAATAAAACAAGTGGGGAGAGAAAGTGGAGGATTGCCAATACGAGGACGCGACTTTCCCGGCTCACCCCTGCTTCTTATCAAACGGACAAGGGGCCGTGGAAGAGGCCGCATGGCCGGGCGACCCAGGGCCAAAAGAGCAGGTAGAGCCATGGTGCCCACACAGTCGGCTCACCTGTTGCCACCCTTATTCCTGCCACACAAAAAAAAAAGGGGGGGGGGCCGGGAAAAAGACCCAGTGCCGCCGTTGGAGCCCCATAAGCAGCCAAGTCCCGCACACAAATTGCAAACTGGGAGAGGGGGGAGTAAAAGAGTCTCTGTTCATAATACAGCATTGTACCGTAAGGGAGACAAAACAAGACTGTATAGTCTTTCAGGGGATATATCTTCAGAAATGGGGGAAAGGTGTGGAGGGGCAATCACGTCCAGGTAGGAACTGGGACAACTAAGTACACTTTACATAATTTATATGTCACCAACCTTTTCTAAATGAGTTCACTGTGTAAAATAGGGGGATTGAATCCACACAAATAACACCAAATATGCAAGGTTTTGTTGTTTTGAAATGAATAGGTGTATCTGAATGGACTTCTTGCGCAGATTTCGAAAATGACCTTCAAAATTCCGTATCACGTCAGGTTTTTTCACAAATGACGGAAATGTGAAAATTTAAAAAAGTGTTTCATGAACGGTCTTTGTGCGGGGATTTCAAGGTGATTGGAATATTGCTCGGCCAACAAGCAGGCTACACCAAATTTCCTTGCTTTTTTGTGTGAATGGGACTCCAGAGCAAGGACGGAACATTGGGTTCGGCAGCAGTGGCCAGTCAGAAGTACATTCACACCTGGCGAAAAAAACATTGTTTCACTTCCACTGGTTGATCCCTCAAATACTGTTGCCACCTTTACACATCAAACTCGGCTTAATGAAGCAATTTGTGACAGCTTTAAGCAGGGACAGTAAATGCTTTCAGCACGCCTCAAAATTTCCACTCGCCTACTCACATTTGGCGAGTGGGAATTACATGAGAGCGAGTGGAAATGCAGATGCAGGCAGGGCAGGATAAGGGTTAGGTGGGGCAACTAGTGGCGAGTAACTCTTAAGGCCTGGCTAGTAGATTGGGACTTTAAATTTTGAACCCTGCTTTCAGTATCTTGGTGGTAAGTTTCCATCAATCACGTCTGAAAAAATTAAAGCTGGCATTTTCATAGGCACTCAAATAAAAAAAAATTAATGGCAGACAACGTATTCGAGGAAACCATGAGTGCGAATTGCGAGCATGGACTGCATTCAGAAATGTGGTACACAACTTTTTGGGGAACACGAAGTCTTCAAATTACACCACTTTAGTCGAGGATATGCTGGAATCCTATGAACTGCTTGGTTGCAACATGAGCGTCAAAGTTCACTTTCTTCATGCTCATCTAAATTACTTTCCTAACAATCTTGGTGATTTTTCGGAAGAACATGGCGAGCGCTTCCATCAGGATATTAAAGTGATGGAAAAGAGATACCAAAGAAAGTGGACTGCTGTTGGATGTTGAACAGAGACTGTACGGACGCACACCGAAGACAATCCAAAAAGAGGAAGTTTGAAGGGGAGCCCAGTGGCGAATGTTTTGTATGTTTGCTTTTGAATATGTATTTATGTTTATCTATTCCTTAAACAATCATTCCGCCCTTCCAGAGAACATTTTCACACGTTACAAACGTTGCCATATAGCAATGTCGTTAAAAAATAAAGTTTTTTTAAATTTTCACATTTCCATCATTTGTGAAAAAACCTGACGTGATACGGAATTTTGAAGGTCATTTTCGGAATCTGCGCAAAAAATCCATTCAGATACACCTATTCCTTTGAAAACAACCGAAAAAGGTTGAAAAATTGCAGATCCATGTAATCTGTAAATATATGAAGACAGAAATGGGATGTAGAGGGCACTGTCAAAGGAGTTTACAATCTAAAGGGATACAGTGACACATTTTACTAGACATTCCACATTTTTTTTATTAAAATGCTAATAAAATTTGACTTCTCGTTGTATTCTGTAGCTGCACATTTTTTTAGCATATAATAAAAATGGCAAAAAGTGATTTTATGACATCATTATGGCTTAGCATATTGAAAATACACATTTATTAACCAGTTTCGATTTTCCTTTTGAAAGTCTCAAGACAAGGATTTGACGCGCCATATCCTTTTCATTTGTAAATCTCCTCTTACAGTCTGTCAGAAGTAAACGGTTATTGCACGTGAATTAATCAGAGGAAATCACTACTCATAAAGAGCATTTAACTCTGCAGATTTTTTTTAATGGATACACTGTCATTTCTAATGAAAAGCTTGTGTCACAACATGAATACATAAAGAAATAATACAGTGATGAAAGAATAGAAAGCGGAAAGTCTCTCTTGATAAAATTGAAACCACTTCCACAGGGCTTTAACTCCTGAAAATGTCAACATGAGCATAGCTGGACCTCCTGGTTCTGATACATCTGGGAGCCTGAGAAGGCAACTTAGATGTTAAAACAAGAATAACGGCAATGAATAACCTGGAACATAAAATGTTATTTAATATAAGAAAATAATTTTCATATATTGATCCCTGGGGATTGACTGCTAGTCTGAATAATAACATTAAAACTAGAATTCCATATTTAGATCTTTAGTAGATCTGATGTGAATCACAAATTAGAAACCAGGAATAATAAATACTTTCTAAAATAATTTGTTAGAGATAATTAATACAATTGAAGAAGATGGGAAAACTCTGTTATGGTTTACTGTTTAAAAAAACAACAAAAAAACCCTTACTATTTGGCAATGAACTTTCCGGCTATAAAGGCTTTTCCTGTTCTGATGTTTTTGAAAAATGCAGTTAAATGTAAACTCTTACGTATGGTAGTTTTTGGCACAGTCACGAATTCTAAAGGTCTGGTAGTTCTCAATCAACACATTCATGTATAGTTTCTTATTTTTTGTTAGCACATTTGTTTTTTCAGGGTAAACTGTAACTTAATTGTGAACACAATAAATAATGCCATTGGGCAAGTATAGTATTTTTTTATAGATTTCGGGAATTTTAAACTACCAAAACTACAAATGAATCCCCGTATGAGAATTGCCAAAGGGACCCGCCATGAAGTGCATATTGTTTCATTTGAGTTTTTGTTTAGGGTACTCTTAAATCCTCTTTATTTGGATATGAGTCATTAGAAGAATGTTGACCTGAAGCTGTTTTACAAAGCTAGGAGCATCATTAAAAATGACAGCACTGAGAAGTTGGTGTTGGTGCACTTACGCTTTGGAGGTGTTTAGTGTTAGGGGGCATTGAGAACATGTGGTTTTCATGGTAACTGAGAATGGCAGACTATTATGAAGAAGTTGAGGGAATGCACTCACAAATGAATAGGAATCGCAGGAAATGTTACTGGGTGCTCATAGACTCCAGGATAGTCGACATGCTTGTAACAGTGAATTGAAAAGATGGAGTCAATACACAGCCAGTTACCAAATGCAAGTCGAACATTTATTGGAGTTTCGCAATGTCTCGACTGCCAAGCAGCTTTTGTCAAGCCTCAGGAGACTGGCTGAGAGATACTAGTTTCAATTCATGGAGAGTTAATGGAAGGACCTGGTCCATACGTAAGTACCTCAAACAGGCCAGATTTTAAGGATCACCTTGGGGAAATACAGACTGAATCCTGCAATCACTGAGCAGAAAATCATATCACCTGTGCTGTGCTTCAGATATATGGAAAACCTGACCTGTTAGGGGGACTTGAGGTCCAGGATTGGGAACCACAGCCCTTAAACCTATACTGATCCTACCCTGGTATCCCTCCAACCCTTTAATTCCTCTACTGCTTTACTGAGTGATCACCCATGTGTTATGACAGGACAAGATTAAAACAGCTATGCTTTATTTACACAAGCATTTTGAAAGCTGACATTGTGATGTCTGCATTTTCAGTGGACTAAACCGAGCAGATTGTAATTGAACACTGTGTACTGTATTTCATAACCAACATAATCAAATGTAATTTATAAGCACAAGAAAAGGTTAAAATTGAGCCTTTAATACTATAAGGGACCACTGTCTACCTAGTTAAAATGTGTATACTGTGGGTGTCCTTTATTATTTTACATTTTAGAACACCTGAACATGTCAAAATAATTCAGACAAAAACTGTGCCCTCACAATGGTGCCCAGAGACTGACCTATGCAGGTTCTGGAATTTGTGGGGTCAGCGTTTACAGTGCTTGGATTTTTTCTTTGCCCATTAAATTATGCCCATCCAGTTGGATGCCTTCCTAATGAACCCATGCCTTTCCTCCATGTGATACCTCTTTCTTGATCATGTATCAAGACTCTGTCTCTACTATAAGCTGTAAACTAACTTTGAACCCATGCTATGGTCTAAAGTTCCACCTCACCAAGCAACCTTAGATTCCTGTGCCGGATTGAGACTTTTTTATATTTGTTTTATTGTTTGACAGCTGGTAGACACCATTCTTCCATTTCTATTCTAGGGACATTGTCCCAAATTAAATAGTGTTTGTCTGAATTCCATAATAAAAATACATAACCTCTACATTGGTGGATTGAGCACATATATTCGTCATAGGGATGTGCACACTCCTTGTTTTGTGCAAGTTCTGTAGGGTGCAATATAACGGTCGTATAATAGATCCATGAAGGTCTGGGAGATCAAGGTGGACTTCACTCCAGGATAGAAATGGCTGAGCAGGACCAGACTGGGAATACTTTTTGGTTTTCCCCCATGCGATTTATTTTGCTGTACCTGTCCTTAATAGGAGAAACTGTCCATGGTAAAAAAGAAATGACCATTACTATATGTTAAGTGAGTTGTCAGTTCAAAATGGTGGATTTAGTGATCCCAAGACAAAACGGCCAAAATGAAAGATAACGTGTTTGCATTTGTACATTTAGGAACCTTTGAAAAGTGTTTAAAATGTAGCTTTTGTGTAAAAAGAGTAGACATGATGTTTGTCACAGGAATGCTGTGCATGCCTTTCTTTTCTTTCTGATTCTGTAACTAGATTATAAATCATATTGGGTATAAAATCCATTGAGGACTGACCGGACAGAATGTTTGGTAAGCACACATGTTCTTTTATCCCCAAAATAAAAACTTTTAGATATAATAACATGTAGTAATGACTTACAAATGTTTAAGCGTGAAATTACCCGTGTGATTTATTGTAATATGGCCATGCTCCTTTAACGAAACTGAGAGATCCTGCTCACACAATGAGGAATCAAGTAACCTTCTCATAGAGCAATAAGATATCCTTGAAATCATATTTTACATGGATGAATGACTGACTAATGTAGAGAAATACTGTATAAATGAGCTAATGTACTGTATTGCTCTGAGGGGGTAGAGGAACGGTATTGAATTTTCTATTTTCGCTACCAAAATAAATAGAACATAAACTGTTGAGTTTTGTTTGGTTTGCAGTAACTTTCAAAACAATACGGTTTACAAATATTAAAATTCCAATGATGTCATTGCGACATTACTAGAAAATTATCTAAATAAATCCAGTGCATACTAGGGAAAACAAATGGGAAAAACTGGGAAGTCCTACAACTGGAATTTGACTTTCCCATACGAAAGAAAGAATTTTTAGTTAGCAATATTTTGATTGAGACCTGAGCAGGCACCCCACCGTGGAGCAGGCAATTAGTGTCATAGCGCGTTCTCAGGACCCTCACACACCTCTTCCTTTCTCACTATAAGTTTACAGGGTATCCAGGCGTGGACCCCTTGCTCGATGTGCCTAGAGGGGGTCTGCTATACCCTCCTGACGAGGCCTAACAAGGCCGAAACGATCGTCGGGAGTTGCTGCACCTCTTGTGCAGGGACGACGTCCTTGGCATTTCAGTACTGACCACCCTTTCTGGGTGAGAGCAGTCTGATTTACATATGGAGCTGTTGTCCCTGTAATGGCACAATCGAGCTAAAACCTTGTGAGACCTGAGCGGGCCCCACCGTAGAGAATGCCATTAGTGCCATTGCTCATTCTCAGGACCCTCACAAACCTCTTCCTTTCTCACTATTTGCCAATATGTGAATATTTCAGTTAGTAAAAGGGAGTATAAAGTCTTGGGAAGATTGCAAGAAAGTATTGTTGCTTTGTGGAGTATATCAAGAAGTCATTTGCCTTGGAAATGAGTTTTTATAATAGTTGAAACACTTCACAACATTGTGAACAAAAACAGATCTATGAGAACACACAGAACCGGCAAAGACAGTGGCGTGTGCCCACACAGAGGTCTCTTAGAAAGATTTAGCCCGATGGTGCCATTACAGAGGAAACTATACCATAGGCAAATCAGACGGCAATCACCAAGAAATGGTGTCCAGTAGTGAAATTCCAAGTAAGTTTTCTCTACACAAGAGCTGCAGCAACTTTTGACCTTTGTTGGAGGGTATATCTGGTGCACCTCTAGACACTTCAAGCAAGGGGTCCACATCTGAATTACCCTCATAACTCTTGTAAACAAAATAGATCCATGAGAAAAAAAATAGGAAGGTTTTGGCCTAATGGTTCCATTACAGAGGAAACTAAACCATATGCAAATCAGACTGGTATCACCCACAAAGAGTAGCCAGGGAAAGCCAAGGAAGCTTCCTCTGCACCAAAGATACAACAACCCCCGATGATCGTTTTGACCTTAGCTTAACACTTCTATATCACGTTTATAGAAAATTCCTTTTCATACGTAAAGGATAATATTTCCCCAGATTCCAGCAACAATGTTGCCATGGAACGTATTTGGAGTTCCCTGGTTTCCAACTATGACTTGTAATATCCTTGAAAAAAAATAATAGTAGGATTGAGGGAATGTTTGATTGTGTACTGATACCAAAGTATACTAAATAATTTTACAGATGCTCAGTTACAAACTGTCAAACGAAAATGGTCGGGTGCAATTTCCCCTTTTTTATGGTTGCTGTTTAGTGGCATACAAAAAATACTTCCATAATGACTAGAGATGGTTTAAGGAGTGCAGGGATGAATTAACCTCTTAAAGACCACTGGCGTACATAGTAAGTCCTGGGGAAAATTCCCCTTAAGGACCAAGGACGTACTATGTACGTCATGGTCCCTTAACCCCCACCCTCCTTATAGTCACCTCTCTGGCTGGGGTCCCACATTGGAATGGCTTCCTTGAAGCCTGCCCGATGGTTTTATGGGTCCTGGTCGTCATGATGAAGTCATCGCCGGGCGCCCACAGTGCCTGCACTGATGAATGTGAAAAGGGAGGGGGTGCTCCTTTGGAGCCCTTCCCTCCCGAACGGTTCCAGCTAGGGAAAAAAATGAGCGGCACTGCCGAAGAGGGCAGAGTCTGCCCTTTCCAGCAGTCCCTCTGTTTAACCCTTAAGGTGCCAGATCACAATTTGCTGCGGAAGTGGCTGACATCCAAGATGGCAGCCAAGCCTCTGGGTCACCCCCTCCCACTGACATTGTTGCCATATGTGTGATGTCAGTGGGCCAGTTAACCCCGTAGCTGCCAGGTGGAGCTAGGGGGATCCTTTGGATCCCCGTATCTCCTGATCCGTGGCAGCTAGAGGGTCATGTTTGGTATCATCTGAAAGGCCTTTCCAATGATGCCAAAGATGACCAAGTTTGATGTAAAAATAAAAAATAAAAATAATAAATAAATAAAATAAAGTGTGTTTATTTTTAAAAATGTCTGGGGTATAATAAAGTAGGACTTCAACTGATGTTTATTTATTTATAAAGTATTTTACCAGGAAGGATACATTGACATTTCTCACATTTTCAAGTATGTCCTGGGTTCGAGAACATTGAAATTTTACAGTCGTTACAGAAATACAAAGTAATAAATGCAAGATTTTAAAAACAATACACAAATATACAGATTAACACAGAAAATAAATATGTAGGAAATATAGTCACTATGTTACATGTTTCCAGGTGCATTCTGTATATAATCACTATGTTACATGTTTACAGGTGCATGGCGTCTGGGAGGTTATTCCATAATTGTGGTGCTCTGTAGGAAAAAGAGGATTGAGACACTTTCTTTTTGTATTGTGTATTGCAAGTAAGCTGCTGGTCCTGGAACGGAGGTTATAGGATGAGGGAACTGCTATAGAGAAAGCAGCCTATTAACCCCTTAGTGACCGGGCGGTTTTACACAAATCCGTCTTTTAGTGACCGCTGCTGTTTTTACGTTTCTGCGCTGTTAGTGTTTAGGTCAAATTTTCCTCTTACTCGTTTATTCAACCCACACATATTATACACCCTTTTTCCCGCCATTAAATGGACTTTCTAGAAATACCATTATTTCCATCATATCGAATAATTTACTATAAAAAAAAATATGAAATATGAGGAAAAAAATGGTAAAAACACACTTTTTTGCAATTTAATCCCCAAAATCTACAACCACCCAAAACGACCCCGGCTAAATAGGTTCAAAATTTTGTCCCGAGACTAGAAATACCCAATTTTTACATACGTTTGCTTTTTAACCCCTTCACTGCTGAGACAGTTCACCTATGTGCGCTGCGCTCATTCTGACCATTGTGTGCTAATTATTTTTAGATGACAGCCTAGGTCCTATTTAATTAAACCGCCCCCAGACAAAAAAACTTTTAAAAATTTTTTTAGTTTATTTTATTTAAATTTTTTTTTTTTTTTTTTTTTAAATTTAAAACCAAACCTGGTCATGTTTGGTATCATTTGAAAGGCCATAATCAGGCCTTTCAAATGATGGTAAATATGACCATCTAGCTGCCATGGATCGGGAGATAAAGGGATCCTTAGGATCCCCTTATCTCTACATGGCAGCTAGAGGGTTAACTGGCCCACTGACATCCTCACACATATGGTGAGGTTGTCAGTGGGTGGGGGGGGACCTGGAGGCTTGGCTGACATCCAAGATGTCAGCCCCCCTCCAGGTTTGAATCACGTTTTGGCGCCAATTGGCGCCGCAACGTGATCCGGCGGCGAAACGGTTAATTCCATACACCGCTGGAAAGGGGAGGCTCTCCCCTCTCCAGCGGTGCAAACGGCATCTCCCTAGCTTCAATGGTTGGCGAGATAGAGGGCTCCGAAGGAGCCCCCCTCCCCTCCATTGAAATCCATGGGGACGCCTGCTGATGACGTCACCACGCAGCGTGGCAATGTCATCAGCCTCGCCTGCCCATGTAAATCACATGGGCAGGCTTCCTCCCTGCCAGATCGCCGTGGGATCCGGCGAGGGAGGGGAGTATCGGGCGGGAGGGGGATTAGGTGCCGCTGACGTACCCTGTACGTCTGCGGGTCTAAGGGAGACCCGAGGACAAGACGTACAGGGTACGTCAGCGGCCCTTAAGGGGTTAAGGTAGGGCAGCAGCTTCCCAGAAAATCTTTTAAACACCAGGTTGGAAAGGTGGTATTGCAAGTAAGGTGCTGGTCCTGGATCGGAGGTTATAGGATGAGGGAGCTGCTGGGGGAAGCAGTCTATTCAGATAGGGTGGCAGCTTCCCAGAAAAGCTCTTAAACACCAGGCTGGAAAGGTGAAGGATGCATCTAGATTCCAGCTACAGCCAGTTTAGTTCTTTTAACATGTCACAGTGGTGGGTCTTGTAGTTACATTGTAGCACAACATTGTAGCACAAAGCGACAGAATGAGTTGTACAATGTGGCAGGTTTCTGAAGGTGTGTTTGCGGGGCAGCTGCATACAGTACATCTCCATACTCAATAGCTGGCATAAGCATTTGTTGTACAAGCTGCTTTCTTACCGTGGGGCTCAGGCAGGATTTGTTTCTGTACAGGGCACCTGAATCCACATAGATAATTATGAAACCGCCTGCTTCTTTAAATCATGTACAGGCATTCTTGAATTTATTTAATTGATAAAGATAGAGGAGGATGGTTTCAATAAACTGGATTGGATAGGTTAGCACTCCCTTTGGGTTTATTCCACACAAATATACACATGGATAATTTATTATTATTGTTATCATTTATATAGCACCAACAGTTTCCGCAGTGCTTTACAATAACCAAAAGGACCAGGATACAGATAAATGGACATATGATGGAAACAAGAGGTGTAGAGGGCCCTACTCATAGGAGTTTACAATCTAGAGGGATTGGGGTTGCGTAAAACCAGGGGAATATTACTAGATGGCAGCATCATTTTTGCCAGTGGTTTGGGAATGGCGAGGCCTTAGAAGCAGCTTCAATCATGTGTGAGTAGGTGAGCAGAGGGATGAGTTGCATCAGTGATGTCGTACGATAATCTTAAGAGATAGGTTTTGAGGGATTTCTTGAAGAAAGGCCTGAAGATCAGGGGAGGGTTTGATAGGGCGAGGCAAGTCGTTCCACATGTCCGGAGCTGCCCTTGAGAAGTCTTGGAGGCGAGAGCTGGCCATGTGAATGTAGACAGATGACAGGTGGAGAACGCCTGCCGACCGAAGTTGTCTAGATGGGACATGCTTGCACAGTAACGGGGACATGTAGGGAGGAGTTGAGTTATTGAATTTGAACGTGAGCGTCAGTATTTTAAACTGTATCCTGAAACGTACAGGAAGACAATGGAGGGACCGGCAGAGGGGGAGGTACATAAGGTGCGTCTGGTGAGAAAAATAAGTCTGGCCCTTGCATTCATTACAGATTGCAAAGGGGCAATACGGGAGTTGGGGAGGCCAATAAGGAGCGTGTTGCAGTAATCAAGGCGTGAAATGACAAGCGCATGAACCAGCACTTTTGTGTCTTGTGTCAGAAAGGGGTGGACATGGGCAATGTTCTTGAGTTGATAGTAACGGGATTTGGTCACTGTCTGGATGCGGGGAGAGAACGTTGGGTCAGAATCAAAAGTGACACCAAGGCATAATGATAGTTACAGAGAGATGTTGGATGTTTTTATTCGTACATAAGAAATCCTCCACATGACTTGCGTTCCAGAATTTTTATATGAAATAAATTCTAAAAAGATGCAAACGTTTGCATTATAAGAGATTTGGACCTCTTTGCTCTCAGAATTGCTAATTTCAGGGAGAAAAAAAAATTAAAACCAGAGATTTCTATTTGGTCCTTGCATATGACACGCCTACAATGACCCTGAATGCCTTTTTGAATTAATCATTAGATTAGTTCTCCTGAGGGAACAATTCATTAATATGACTTATCCAAAATCCCATAATAATTCTATATCATTTTGCAATGAGAACAATCTAATTTACTGTCAGATATTGTGACTCTGCCAATATTTTGATTTTGGATTATTCTCCTTGCATAGCTTAGTTTTGGAAGTCCATTATCCTTGAATGTGAGATTTGCCAAGAGGAAAAAAAGGACATCAGAGAATGCTTGTATCTGTGGTTACTGTGGAATGGAGATATATGCAGATACATTCTTGCTTATTTTCTATTGTTTTTAATATAAAAAATATATTCAGCATTTGCATTTATTTTATCAAAGCAAATTTTATCACAATCAGGACCATGGTTAATGATGGCAGGCTTGGAAGTGGAACTGTCCATGATCTGACACAATGTAATGTATCCATTTGCAGATTGCACACAGACTGTAAGAAAATATTTCAGCTGCATGCTTTCAGCAAAGAAAAACAGACCTCATTATTACATTTAAAATAAGTTAGGAAACCTAAAGATTAACCCAAAAATTCCTGAAAAATTAAAAAAATGGCTGTTTGCTGCAATTGAAAATAATAAACGGTTTAAGAATTTATTTATTTATTTTTATTTTTTGATGATTGAAATTTTATTGAAAATTAACATTTTTTTTACAATTTTGTTATAGCATTTTCGCAGGGTATGACGTATACATATAATAATGATATATTATTAATCTGCCAAGTCTGCCGGAAAGAACGATATATAATTTGTCTGGGTGGTACAATAATACGTGACTTAAAACCGCGTTTAAAACCGTCAAAATGAGCTCAGCAAACTTCTACTTCGAAACAGCGCCGAAAAAGAAATATTTAATAAACCGTTAAACAGGGATTTTTTTAACATTGAAAACCATGGTGGAATAAAGCCTAGTTTCTATAAAATAAGTTAGGAAACCTAAGCTTTCACCCAAAAATTCCCAAGAAATCCTAAAAAATATAATTGAGACTTTCATTTCATTAGTAGTAATCTCTGTCCTATTCTGAAACAACCGGTAAAACACGAAATAACTCCTAAAACTGAATACAAATCAATCCAAAATACAAAATTACTCACGAAAATGAAATAGACAAAATAACCCATTGAAACAGAATGCCGAATCGACCCGAAGTTCCGAATTGATCAAAATTCAAAATCAGCCCGAAATCCTGAAACAAAACGGAAACCTGACCGAAACAACCCGAAATGGAAAAAAAACAGACCGAAAAAAACCCGGCATGCACATCTCTAATATATACTGTGTGTATGTGTGTGTATATATATACATATATATATATATATATATATATAATCAAATTTGAGCAAAGAGTGATCTGTAAAGTAAGAGATGAGAACATTCGATTGGACCAGAAATATTGGTGAGATCCCACACTTTATTAACCTCCCTGGCGGTCTAATTTTTTCAAAATTTCGTGTCTAAAAGGGTCTCAATTTTTTTTGAAGGAAACTTGTTTTTGTACATAATTAGCCTGTAATAATTAGGAATCATGCACTGAAATCCGTGGAAGCAAGAGTCCTTACTGGTAAAATCCTTTAGAAATAAATTAATTAATTTAAAAAAAATAGTAAATACACGGAGTCCGATAAAGTTTGAAACCCGACCTAATAATTTATTATCCCAAAAATAATTATCCAAAATAATGCAAATAAATGATATTCAATAAAATACAACAAAAAAACACTGAAATCTGTCTGAAAACAAGGGTGAGATTATGTATGGTCTGTTTCTTATCCTGTAGTGCCACCTAGTGGCCGTTCATTAACATCGCACTTTGGATTATACAGTGTTTTATAAAAAAAATTCTAAGTTTGCTGCTGGTCCCGCCCCCTTCATCGTGTGACTTGCAGGGAGCCTTACCAGGAAGCAACTCGCAGCGATCACACTGCGGGGGACAGCCAGGGAGCCAGGAGGAGGTGAGTATGCATCCAGCCCGAGTGTGGCTTGGGGTTACCGTTCGCGGTAGTGAAATTTAACACAGAGTCACACTCGGGAATACCGGCAGGGAGGTTAATGTAAAAAAATAAATAATTTTATGACTTGACCTTTGCCATAAATCTCGAGTGATATGCCATCCTAGTTTATGAAATCCTTCCCCAATGTCTAAAGTCAAGTCAAATCCCAGCAAGAGCACCTCTCCAGTAAGTGTCCTTGGGCAAGACACCTAATGGTACATACTCGCCACCCAGGACATACTTGAAAACGAGAGAAATCTCAGTGTATCCTTCCTGGTAAAATACTTTCTCAAAAAAAAAAAAAAAAAAGTCTTCAGATCTATTTTCTACAGTTTAGTTGCAATAGTTAAGCACTCCAGGATTTTATCCAAGAATAAAGACTCACTTGCCAAAATTGGCAAACCAAAGGATAATTTTTTGGAAATAATTTTGTAGGAGCTTTGTGTACAAATAGATTTATTATTTAGTTTAATTTTACAGTCTTTTTAATATCCGTTAAGTTAATATAATCTGCCTGGTTTAGGTTAATGATATTGGCTTGGATCGGTTTCGAAGATTTACAGGGCTTCTTCTTAATTTATACACCTAATAGAAAAGGAATGGAGGAGATTAAAACCAATGCCCTATCTGAAGAAACTACAAAGACACCCACATGTAGTGAACACCAGTGTATGTTTTAGATTTATTATATATACTGGCCATGCCTTCTTAGTTAGGTTGTATCACCTAATGTACATTATTCTGAATATAATGTCCTCAAATAGCGCAAAGAATGTGAGATATGATTTACTTGTTTAACGCCATTTACTTCCCATAGATTGTAAACTCTCGAACAGGGTCCCTCCTCCTACTGTTCTATGTCTGTAACGTATATGTATATTTGTTATTCTGTCTCACCCATTTTACAGCGCTGCAGAACTTGTTGGCTCTTTATAAATACTTGTACCTGTCAGATGTTTTTCTTATTTAAGGAATGATAGAACATGTTATTAATGTAATTGTAGACAATAAGTCTGAAACATTGCTACTGACAATTCGCTGATGACATAACCATTAGGGAATTAACTGCTTAACTTTCCCAAAGCGAGTTAACCCCACCCTTTCCAAAACAAAAAACATGTCTGGACCCAGTGTTTTTTTAAAAAAAAATCATAATTATACAGTTAGAAATATTTTGGAATATCCCCAATCTGGCAGGCAGATGTTACCATCCGCTGGCCAAAATGAGTTACTGCAGCTCTCTTCTCCATGCAGGACCAGCTGGGAACATGTCATTAAGACACATTCACAGCTGGTTTAAAAAACGGAGAGGCGTTAAATCAAGTCTAAAGCATTTTTTAGTTGAGTTATTGAACAAAATGTGCATAGGTGAAGTAGAACAGGATGTTCAGGGTAAGTGCTGAATTTCTTTTGGGGGAAAAGTGGATTTTTTCCTACTAGAGCTCAAAAAACATGGTTGTTGCTGTGGAGCTTTGTGATACACCAACTTGTACTCTATATGGTTCTATTTTATCTTTAAGGGTAGATATTGCACAATGCTCCAAAGGCAGATAACAATGTGCCCAGTGGCCTTCAAGTAGGTTGATTTTGAGACCCCTGCAATAGATGGTATAGCACAGGGGTCAGCAACCTTGGCTCCCTGATGTTTTGGGAACTACATTTCCCTAATGGCTCAGTCAGCCAAATGGGTGACTGAGCATCTTGGGAGATGTAGTTCCCAAAACATCAGGGAGCCAAGGTTGCTGACCCCTGGATAGCATATTGAGACCAATAAAAGAGTAGAAGGTATGTCAAATAAAACATTATGAACTTATAGCATAAAATCCTCCATCAGGCCATTTTTGTAAGTATATATCCTAATATATTTTCCCAGTCAACAATGCTCTGATTGCTTCCAAAAGTTTAACTATATTGGAATGTTTTCCCTTTTCAAGATTAATAAATCTGAAGAAAACGAGTGACGTGTAACCTAAAACTTGCCTGTAAATGCTTCAGTTTAGTGTATCTCGAGTTATGTAAGCTTTATTGGCATAAATATTTAGTTTTTCCTAATAAACAAATTTCACAATGTTATTTTTTTTAACATTAATTGGGAACATTTGTTCTTGCAAACAAATGGTTGTTCAGTCACTGATGCTGTAGGTTCCAGAAATGTTTTTCAACCTGTAAACAGAGTTGCGCTATCATATGGTCTAAAAACAGATAAGAAATCCACTCTGTAATATGGTAAGAGGGAAGGGGATAGAGAAGGCTACAGGGGTATAAAGAGGAATAGTATAGAGTAGATATTGTCTACTGGTCATTAGCCACCCAAACCACAGAAATTATCCAAAACCAGAAAAAAGTGTGTATACATGTTTTTGCAATAAAGCTGCACTCTCTACCCTTAAAGTTCTACAAACTTTACTGTTTCATTATGTCAGCCAGGGAGAGGGAAGAATGCAGGGAGAGCTCTAGGGTCACTCAATACTGTAGAGGGATAAGAGTCAGGGGGGTTACCGTTTCTGAAAATATTTTTATAATACAGCTATAAGGTGTTACTGTATTGTTGGAGCAGGACTTGAGTATATATTCGTAGACAAAGTTAGCCGTTCCTAAAGAGAAATTCCTGTGTCTTACTATGAGACGAGATCATGGAACTAAACAGGTCAGACTCTACAGTACACGTTTCTTTTAGCCTCACCAATTGTATAAACCCAAAACTGTGGCTTTCAAGAAAGGCATCTTTAACAACTATCACAATTGTCTCATTTTTCCATTGTGTAAACAGAATACCAAGGACCAGGGATGTTTTCTATCAAGGGGGAATCACTGTTAAATGAAATGACACTGCAGGGAGCCTGATACTTCTACTCCTTGTGTTGAATACAATGCTAGAAGCTCTTCTGTTCCTGTGTCCTTTCAGTCACTTCCTTTACAGCAGCTTTTCATACTTGAGTATACACACGTTTTAATTTTATTTTTATTTTCCATTGTTTTGCCGATTCTTAAACACAGCCATAGTGCAGCGACATTACGCCGCGACATCCCCTCGTGATCGTTCGTGCCGTTCACAAACCTTCTTGCACTCTGATGCTGACCAATAGTAGCAGATCTGACACTAGTTAACCTCCATTCACCTTCCTTGCAGTGCTCTGTTATGGTTCTATGTACCCGAGAGAGTGTCATAAATGCATTTTGTTTGTTCTGTGTACCAACCCTGGCTATTCTTTATGGCTATTCTGATCTCTGGTGTCCTACCTGAGTTGTACGATTACCCGGAGTGTTACCGACCTTTGGCTTGTGCAACTACCCCCTCTAATTCTGACCTCGACTTGTTTATTATACTTCTCTTGTGTGTGTTTTTCTTTAGTCTTTTCAAGGAGCGGTAGGTTTAGGTTGTGACTTGTTCTGCGTGTTTGATGTCTCTGTATCTGACCCAGACTGATTGGTTAAATATGAACTATTACACCATGGAAGTCTTCAAATCATTAGTGTCAGACCTGAATAACCATTGCAATAGCTAGAGTAGCCCTCTCGCTATGCTTCAAATGCATTACACAATAGGGCAAACGGAGGGCAAAGCATCTGTGCTTAACTAAATCTATCCCCGTGCTTGAAAACATTAGCTCTTCTTAAACACACTTGGGCTTGCGAAGCTTCTCTTGCTTTAAGCCAGCTATTGTATATTTGTCCTCTGCTTTCCACCCATTATGTGTCCACATTTTTCTTCCTTTTCTTTCGACCTTCTTTCCTTTTACGCTCGTTGTCCAGGTTGGGGAATGGACTGAAATACACACCTGACCTTTACTAGGGTTTTTCTGTACTGTTAGGCTGGGTTCACACAAGAGCGTATCTCATATGCGTGTTTTATGCGCGTTTTTGGCGGGCGTTTTATGAGCGTTTTTGACAATTAGAAACGCGCATCGTACGTACGTGCGTTTTTTTTTTAAGTCTATGGCTGCAAACACGCTATAATACCCCCCAAAGAAGCTCCTGTACTTCTTTGGGCGTAGGGCGTTTAACAGCACGTTCCTATGTGCTGTAAAACGCCCATGTGTGAACCATGCCCATAGGAAATAATGGGATTTCAGTTAGGGATGCACCGATACCACTTTTTTAAGACCGAGTACGAGTACCGATACTTTTTAAAAGTACTCACCGATACCGAGTACCGATACTTTTCTTTAATGTCATGTGACGCTTTCCAATAAGAACAGACCATATAAAAATGCCCCAGCTCACATGTATATCCCCCCGATATATATATATATATATATATATATAATATATATATATCATATGCCCCCAGCTTATGGATTTGCCCCCCCAGCTCACACATGGATATGCCCCCCAGTTTATGGATTTGACCCCCCAGCTCACACATGGATATGCCCCCAGCTTATGGATTTGCCCCCCCAGCTCACACATGGTTATGCCCCCCAGCTCATGGTTATGCCCCCCAGCTCACACATGGATATGCCCCCCAGCTCATGGTTATGCCCCCCAGCTCACACATGGATATGCCCCCCAGCTCATGGATATGCCCCCCAGCTCACACATGGATATGCCCCCCAGCTCATGGATATGCCCCCACAGCTCATGGATATGCCCCCACAGCTCACACATGGTTATGCCCCCCAGCTCATGGTTATGCCCCCCAGCTCATGGATATGCCCCCCAGCTCACTCATGGATATGCCCCCCAGCTCATGGATATGCCCCCCAGCTCATGGATATGCCCCCCAGCTCATGGTTATGCCCCCCAGCTCACATATTGATATGCCCCCCAGCTCATGGGTATGCCCCCCAGCTCACACATTGATATGCCCCCCAGCACATGGGTATGCCCCCCAGCTCACACATTGATATGCCCCCCAGCACATGGATATGCCCCCCAGCTCACACATTGATATGCCCCCCAGCACATGGATATGCCCCCCAGCACATGGATATGCCCCCCAGCTCATGGATATGCCCCCCAGCTCATGGATATGCCCCCCAGCTCACATTGATATGCCCCCCAGCTCATGGATATGCCCCCAGCACATGGATATGCCCCCCAGCTTGGACCCCCCCGACGATACTTACCTTCCTGGGTGCCGCCGGGAATGTCTCCACGCGCTGTGCTCGTTGGAAGGACCCCAGCCGCGACCAAGTGGGACCATGTGATCACGGCTGGGGTCCTTCAAGGAGCGCGGCGGGGAAACTTTCCCGGCGTCGCCCAGAAAGGTAAGTATCGTCGCGGAGAGCAGCTGCAGGGCTGTCTGAATGCTCTATCTGCATTCTGACAGGCCCTGCAGCTGCTCACTGTGTTTATACTTACCTCCTGGGCGCTGCTGGGAAACTTCCGTGCGCGCGCTCCTTGGAAGGACCCCAGCCGTGATCACATGTCGCGGCTGGGGTCCTTCCAACGAGCGCCCGCGCGGAGACATTCCCGGCGGCGCCCAGGAAGGTAAGTATCGCAGGGGCGGCTGTCCGAATGCCGATAGAGCATTCGGACAGCAGCCGCAGCCCCTCGGATGCCGGCAAGCCGGCTCAATGCCGGCTTCCGGTATCGGAAAAAATATCGGGGGGTACTGCACGAGTACCAAGTACTCCTGCAGTACCCAGTATCGGCCCCGATACCGATACTAGTATCGTATCGGTGCAACCCTAATTTCAGTGTTTGACCGTTTTTTAGCGCGTAGGAACGTGCTGTAAGGCTGGGGTCAGACCAGCGCACTTTTAACGTGCGTTCTGGCGTGCATAATTACGGCCGCACTAGCAGCAGATGACGGGCAATGACGGCCAATATACGATATACGGCCGCACAAAAGTCCGGCTGTCAGGTCTCACCAGACCCACGGGCTCCCCCACCGCCGAGCCCCGAGCCGCAACCCCGCGCCGCGATTCCGGACCCCCTGCGGCTTCCTTAGCGGTAGTGAGGGCTGTTCCCACGGCACAGTGGCCCCCAGTGACAGCGCTCCATACCGGGGACCCCTTCAGTCAACCACACACCCCCCGCAACACCACAGATTCCCCTAGCAGCAACTCACCCCCAGCATCAGCTACCTCGCGTCTCGGCGTCCCACGTGGTTCCTCCAAGATGGTGTCACCAACCAATCAGAATCCAGTATCCCCAGGTAACCAGATAAACTTCTCTCCTGATTGGTCCAATTCCCACAGGCGCCCTATTTAAATCCCAGTCTCTCCAAAACTCATTGCTTGGTTGTCCTGTTCCTTCCCTTTAAACCTCCCTCACCTGAGCATACCTGCCTATGACTTTTCGATCAGCTTTACCGTGTACCGAACCCCTGCTTGTACCACCGACTACCCTCGATCAGCTTACCGTGTACCGAACCCCTGCTTGTACCACCGACTACCCTCGATCAGCTTTACCGTGTACCGAACCCCTGCTTGTACCACCGACTACCCTCGATCAGCTTTACCGTGTACCGAACCCCTGCTTGTACCACCGACTACCCTCGATCAGCTTTACTGTGTACCGAACCCCTGCTTGTACCACCGACTACCCTCTATCAGCTTCTCCGTGTACCGAACCTCTGCTTGTACCACCGACGACCCTCTGCCAACTTTGCCGTGTGCCGAACCTCAGCTTGTATCATCGACTACTCTGCAAGGTATTGAGCCTTACGTTATTTGCTATACACCTTGTCACATCCAGACTTTCCCCCAAAACGGCTTGTCCCGCATCCTGATCTCCACAAACACGAACCTGACACCGGCCGTGCAACGCAAGTGGAATTTGAACGCATTTTTTTGAGAACGCAGAACCGCTAGTACTGACGTACTGAGTGCGCTGCTGCGGCATAGCGGCGTGTTTGCGTGATTAGGAGATGTCAGACGCTGCTAATGTCCAGCCAACATAACGTCCAGACGCAGAAAGTGTTTTATTGACGATCCGTACAAAATCACGCCCGCAAATGCGCATCGTCTGCCCGTTTTTGCGCATTCCGTGAAAAGATACGTCAATGCATTCGGACGCACTTTTTCACGTTCGCGGGGGAAAATGCTTTCGTCTGACCCTAGCCTAAAATGCCCAGGTGTGAACCAGGCCTTAATTATATATACCCCCTCCCCCATTTGTAACCTGTGTGGGATCAGTGAATTTGGGGCTTTCCTACTAATTATGTCTTGTATGTATCTCTTTGTTTAAAAATGTTTGGTTCTAAAATTGTTTGGTTCTAAATGTATATCTTTTGGTGAGATATGTTTCTGTATTTTATTTGGTACTGATCTGCATTTTGACTAGTAAAAAATAAATAGATCTGTGGACCAGAATCCAATATGCTGTGGAATTGGCTCCTTGAATAAAATGTAAAGGTGACCTACTCTAACCATTTACAATGCAATCCTGTCACTGTACAAACCAGGTGTCACAGTCCACCCGGGGTACCCATATTGCTCAGCCTGGTCCCGACTGCCTTTTGTCCTGGAATGCTTCTGTATTGGGCTCCAATCCGGGGTTTACTTCAGCCCAGTACCATGTCCAGGCTCCTGGAGATCCAGCCTGGGTTTTCCTGTCAAGCCTAGGATTTACAGCTGAGGCCCATCTGCTATCAAGCCTCCTTAAATAGCAGAGAGACCCAACTAGCAGTGAGTCTGCATTATTGTTATCCTTGACTGAAGTCCTCTGGATGTGTGCTTACCTGCTCCAGCTTATCCTGTGTATCCAGTGTCCATCCATCTGCCCTGTTATTCCTGGATACCTCTGTCTGTGCAAGGGACTCTCAGCGATCTCTACCTGTGGATCATCAGTTAATCTCTGTCTCTGACCAAGGTACCGCTGTCCAGACTTCTCCTTGGTGGGCCCTGTCTGCAGTCTGGGACTGCATAGCCCACAAACCTCAGACCCTCCAGTCTAGAACTCTCCCAGGACTTTATATATTTCCTTTGTTCGTTCAAGTACCTGCAGTTAAGGACTATTTATGTTTCATTAAAGCATCTTCATTGTATGATTTCTGTTTGGCCTCCCCTCTGTGTTGCCGCCTGCTGGGCTCATACCAGAACCGCACACGCCACGTGACACCAGTAGAGCGATCGGATTGGTTGGGTTCACATAGTCTGTTGGGCTGCTGTTCGGTTCAACTGCTCTATAGTAGAGATGAGCTGTTTGGTTCGATCGGTTCGGAGTTCGATTCGAACGTTGGCCGTTCGAAAGTTTGCGAACTTCGAACATTTTGGGACGTTCGCCAAAAGTTATTTATTTTATTTTTTTAAAAAAAAAGTATAAAAAATGCTTACAAAATACTAAAAAATCTAGAAATAAAGAGACTCTTTACTGCAGAATATTATAAGCAACGGTTTATTAGATATTGAATTAAAACAGGAATATTTTTAACATTGAAGCCTATGGGATAAAACATTCTTGTTACTAACACATCAGGCAGACACGGCCCTCTAATCAGGCACTGTAGAGGGCAGCCTGCCGGGGCCTCCCAAGGATCCCCTTGAGGAGCATGCAGCCGCCGGATGACAGAGCTGCGACTGTGCGGGTTAGCCGCCCGTGTGCATGTGGCAGAGACAGGCGGCTCAGGGAGGGAGCCACTGCACCTGCGGCCACGGCAGACCCCCCCCACAACCAGGATCCAGGGAGCTCCCACTGACCACCAGGCTAAGGTAAGGCTACACATTTCTTAAAAAAAAAATCCAAGGATATTTTTAAATGTCCCTGGGAACATAAAATAAAACTTTTTTTTTCTTTCTCTACCTTGCTGAATGTGTTTAATTATAAAAATTAGATGCATTCAGCCAGGTAGAGGGGGGTGGCATGTGGGCTGCGCAGGGTCTCAGGCAGTGGTTTGTTTTTTTTGTGTATATTTTTAACAAATTTATAGGGGAAGGTAAGGGCAGGTATGATCTATACATATATACAGATAAGATATATATCTATATTCTTATAAATATATATATCCAGACTTGTATTACACACACATTTTGGTAACTAATTCCCCCCCCCCCCATTTGGCTGATCCCTCCAGAAGAAATGTTGAACCTGATAGAGCAGAGAATAATATATATATATTCTCTGCTCTGTCGGGTTCAACATTTCTTCTGGAGCGATCAGCCAAATGGGGGAGGCGCATTTAGTTGAGATTGTCCACATGCCACCCCCATGTGTGTATGTGTATATATGGACTGAGGTCTGTGGGTGGGTGTATATATATATATCTGCGTGTTGATATATACGTATATATAGGTCTGCATGTTGATATATACGTATACAGTTGTGTTCAAAATTATTCAACCCCCAATGCTGTAAAGGGTTTTAGGGAATTTAGTGTACATTTGTAATTGTATTCAGAATGAAATCCTACAAGGACTTTTTAAAGAACCATATGCAACTAAAATGACATCAATTGGTTTTGTAATACAGTAGTAAATGTTTCTTTTGTGAATTCTTCATTGACACAATTATTCAACCCCTTAAAGACTACCACTCTGAAGAACAGAGGTTCATTCAAGTGTTTTCAATCAGGTATTGAAAACACCTGTGGATGTCACGGAGCAGCAATAAAGCATAATAAGCACCAATTAGGCAGCTTTAAAATGACTGTGATACTCAGCTCCTTCTAGACATTTACTGGTGTGGTTACAAACATGGTGAAGTCAAGAGAATGGTCCAGGAAGACAAGAGAAGAGGTGATTACTCTTCACAGGAAGGGCAATGGCTATAAGAAGATTGCAAAGATGTTAAACATACCAAGAGAGACCATAGGAAGCATCATTCGCAAATTCAAGGCAAAGGGCACTGTTGAAACGCTACCTGGTCGTGGCAGAAAGAAGATGCTGACTTCGACTGCTGTGCGCTACCTGAAGCGTAGAGTGGAGAAAAGTCCCCTTGTGACTGCTGAGGAACTGAGAAAAGATTTGTCAGATGTGGGTACTGAAGTTTCAGCTCAGACAATACGACGCACACTGCGTAATGAAGGCCTCCATGCCAGAACTCCCAGGCGCACCCCCTTGCTGTCTCCAAAGAATAAGAAGAGTCGACTGCAGTATGCCAAAAGTCATGTGGACAAACCACAGAAGTTTTGGGATAGTGTTCTGTGGACTGATGAAACAAAATTAGAACTGTTTGGGCCCATGGATCAACGCTATGTTTGGAGGAGGAAGAACAAGGCCTATGAAGAAAAGAACACCTTGCCTACTGTGAAGCATGGCGGGGGGTCAATCATGCTTTGGGGCTGTTTTGCTTCTGCAGGTACAGGAAAGCTTCAGCGTGTGCAAGGTACCATGAATTCTCTTCAGTACCAGGAGATATTGGATGACAATGTGATGCAGTCCGTCACAAACCTGAGGCTTGGGAGACGTTGGACCTTTCAACAGGACAATGATCCCAAGCATACCTCCAAGTCCACTAGAGCATGGTTGCAGATTAAAGGCTGGAACATTTTGGAGTGGCCATCGCAGTCACCTGACTTAAATCCGATTGAGAACCTCTGGTGGGACTTAAAGAAAGCAGTTGCAGTGCGCAAGCCTAAGAATGTGACTGAACTGGAGGCTTTCACCCATGACGAATGGGCGAAGATACCCGTAGATCGCTGCAAGACACTTGTGTCAAGCTATGCTTCATGTTTAAAAGCTGTTAGTGCAACATCCTTTTACAGTTATAAGTACTAAGATTGAATGTCACTTGGGGGTTGAATAAAACTGATAATGATGTGAGCACAGAAAAGACATTTGTGGTTATTTCATTATAAATGTTATGTTATATTTGTCTGACCTACACGTGCCTCTTTGATTTAATTGTAAGCAAGATGACTGAATGATCAAAATCAATGTCAAACTGGCCAAAACACTCAATTTCAGTGGGGGTTGAATAATTTTGAACACAACTGTATGTCTGTGTGTGGTATCAATGCATCCCTACTCTATATACAGCGCTCCGTGTCCCTATAATATATATGATATGGGGTTACCTTTTTTTTTAGATTTCTATACTATTCCTTTTAAATTAACAGTAATTTTTGATGTATTTTATTCAGTAGAAACTTTTTTTGCCTATATAACATGTGCTTTGTGAAAATAAAACGGTTTTGTGTGTACATTTTAATTTAGTTAGTGGATTCCTGTTCAGTGCAGTGAGAAGCAAACGTAATGCAGTGTAGACATGCTACGAGGCGGAACGGAGTGAAGTCAAGCCTGCAAAATGTTTGCTTCTCTTCGCTTCGCTACACTGTGCATCGCTCCATGCTCAGTGTGTCTCAGCCTTTATTCCCGCATCTCTAGCTTACCTAATCAGTTTGTATACTTGTTACTGACCCTGCTTGTTCTGAGGACCCGATCTGTTGCCGACTTTGCCTGCCATTTGACTATTCTCTCTGTGTATTCCCTGCCTGTTCTGTTTGCTTTCTGTTGCTACTGGTGTGCGCCGATTCTCACCATATACAGTAGCGAAGTACAAGGGCCTAAACATTGCTGACCTGGATTTGTTATTGCTGCTGATGTAACTGAATAGATCGGGGATCTCTTCTGCATTACCAAAACCTCAACCACTGCACTCTTCCACAATACCTCAGAGGGGTTACGGTGTGAAGGCACTTGCTGCCACCAAAGGCACAATATTTGGGTGCACTGCCACTGACGCCTATACCAGATTCATATAATTTTAATATTAGACCGCAGGGTCCACCACTGCAATCTTCCACAATACCACAGAGGGGTTACGGTGTGAAGGCACTTGCTGCCACCAAAGGCACAATATTTGGGTGCACTGACGCCTGTACCAGATTCATATAATTTTAATATTTGACCGCAGGGTCCAACCCTGCACTCTTCCACAATACCACAGAGGGGTTACGGTGTGACGGCACTGTTGCCGACACTAAAGGCCCAATTTTAATGCACCTATTGTCACTTTCATCCAAAGCCTGCATAAGTTTCACCATAATTTAGCCCAAAAAAATCACTAAACTTGTTCTGCGTGTCCTAAAACGTCTCCTCTTTTCATACAGGCTGCCGCCCCAAGCAGTTGTTTATGAATAGATTAAAGGAAAACCATTTTCCGTCATTTGAAATGTCATATTTTTTTAAAAAAATGTTTCTATACATCCTACAAATCCGCAACTTCACGGGCAGGTTATGGGGACCTCCTAGGCACGATATTTGAAGGAATTTTTTTTTTTATTCTTAACCCTTATTTCATAGAAAACTCACTGTTCCTTTTAAAAAAAAAAAATTTAAAACTTTTTTTGTCCTTGTTTCCTGTCTTCCAGGGCACTACCCGGACCCCCATACACCTTTCATTGCAAATATCTTGCATATATGCCCTCTTGGAGGGCACTCTAAAAATCGAACTTTCGAGTCCCATTGACTTGCATTGAGTTTGGCTCGTGTTCGAACGCGAACATTTGAAATTGTTCAAGTTCGAATGCGAACCGAACACGGGGGTGTTCGGCTCATCACTACTCTATAGACACGCCATTGGGCTTTGTTTAAAGCCATCACAAGAGGTGTATCATCAGTTGCACAGCAATGACCTGCTGTCTGTCCTCATAATTTGTCCCTGGTTGCAATATTTTATGGACTTTGACAGTTTTTACATAGGGTACCAAATACAGTGAATTTGGACAGCGAGCTCTCCTATTGGCAAAGCTGGAGTTGGAAATAATAAGCATTCTGTTCTCATTTCTGAGCGCCCCCCCCACACACACACACACACACACACACACTGACACACCCCTACCCAAAGACACTGCAAGGTCAAAATAAACAAGAGCGGAAGTAACTTTTTATGTTTAGAAACATAATGGGCCCCATTACATACTTAACGCCAACGTTAGTGCTCAGCTGTGTGAGCGTTAACATTAGGTTACGTGGCCCTAGCGCCGACCATATTACAAACCAAACGCTAACTGGTTAAAAGAGCGATTCAGAGATTGCGCACGTTTACTGTAGTTTGCGCTCCCTATATCTAACATGGGGAGCGCAAAGTGTTAATTAGCATTAGGATTACAAAGTCCTAACGCTAATTACAACCCACTGCAGTGAACTCAAAAGTTAATCACAGCCAGGACCTGGTGCTAACTGATCCCACTTCTGCAGAATCAGGTATCACCAGCTTCAAATCCCCCCAAAAATACGATCCCTCTCATTTCGTGGCGAGAACGGCAGCCCCATCCGCTGCTTCAGGCCACCTGGCGCAGAGTGAGACTGGGGGAATAAAGTCCCCTGTCTCACCCGCAAATCACCCCACCGACCTGCAGGATCTCGCAAGTGGCAAGATCCGGCAGTCGAAGCCTCAATGGAGTCCTATGGACTCCAAGGAGGGGATGCTCGCGGCGGCAGTCAGCGCTGCCTTGAGAATCCTGAAACTTAGTGCTGCGTTACGGGGCAGGCTGCTGATTTAGCACCTGCCCTGTAATATGGAGCTAAACAGGGACGCTAAGGAGTAACCTGCAGGCGCAGGTTTTCCTCCTTAGTGTCTCGTTTTAGCGAGTAGAATGTAATACTGCCCTATATCTTTCCTCCAATATCAGCAATGGCCGTGCAATGCATGCATACTTCTTTATACAGTATGCTGTCCTCACTGCGCTGTACTGTATTTATGTCATTTGACTGTATGTAATCCAGGGTCATATACGCCCTTTTGGATCAATAAAGAAGTGAAGAAATATGTGTGATACTCGTGTGTTGACTCATATCAGTCATTTTGCCGTCAGGGAGATCATATATATGAAACTTATAGGGCTACATTACAATCCCCGCATTAAAACGGGGGGCGGTAGGGAGAAAAAACTGCGCCCAGTTTTTTTTTCTTTGGCTGGTGTTAACGGATTCTGCAGAACGGAATCCGTTAACACCAAGTCCTGGCTCTGGTTAACTTTCCGCTAACTGGAGCCGGACGTTAATCAGCGTTAGTAATTTGTAATCCTAACGCTGATTAACACTTTGCGCTCCCCATGTTAAGTATAGGGAGTGCAAAATACAGTAACCTCGTGCTGAAAAGCGCAAGGTACCAAACGCAAACGGATTACTTAACCCGGTTGTGTTTGGATTGTAATATGCGGTAGACACCGCGGCTAACGTTAAATGCTCATGCAGGTGAGCGTTAACGTTAGCACATAGATTGTAATGTGGCCCATGGACTTTACCAAAGGTCCGCCAGGGTCAGATTTTCGACCTTATCAATGGTGTTGGTGGACTCTTCTCTGTACCGGCTGGGTGGAGTAGAGGTAATGTCACCGCTCTGCATGGAGAGAGCCTGTGGAGTCATGGGTTCGATCCCAGTGAGCAACCTCTCCAGTAAGGCTGGGGTCAGACCAGCGCATTTTTAACGTGCGTTCTGGCGCACTTAATCATGGCCGCACTAGCAGCAAATGACGGGCAATGACGGCCAATATACGAAGTACGGTCGCACGAAAGTCCGGCCGCGCAACGCAAGTGGAAAATGAACGCATTTTTTCGAGAACGCAGAACCTCTAGTACGGACGTACAGAGTGCGCTGCGCCCGCTAGCGGTGTGTGTGTGTGATTTGGAGACGTCAGACCCTGCTCATGTCCGGCCAACATAACGTCCAGACGCGAAAAGTTTCCTGGTTTGGATTCGTAAAACATCACGCACGAACTTGCGCATCGTATTACCGTTTTCGTATATTCCGTGAAAAAATACATCAATCCGTTCGAACGCACTTTTTTACGTTCGCGTGTAAAAATGCTTTCGTTTGACCCTAGCCTTAGGCTAGGGTCAGACTAACGCATTTTTCACGTTGTCCGTGAAAATGTGCGTTCGAAGAATGGACGTATTTTTTCACGGAATACGCAATAGCGGTCATACTATGCGCAGTTTCATCTGTGATTTTGTACGGATCATCAATAAAACACTTCTTGCATCTGGACGTTATGTTGGCCGGACATTAGCAGTGTCTGACATCTCCTAATCACGCACACACGCCGCTAGCGGACGCAGCGCACTCTGTACATCAGTACTAGTGGTTTAACGTTCTCGAAAAAATGCGTTCATTTTCCACTTGCGTTGCGCAGCCGGACTTTTGTGCGACCGTACTTCGTATATTGGCCGTCATTGCCCGGCATCTGCTGCTAGTGCGGCCGTGATTAAGTGCGCCTGCACGCGCGTTCGCACTGCCTCAGTCTGACCCTAGCCTAAGTGTCCTTGGCAAGACACCTAACGGTACATACTCGCCACCCAGGACATACTTGAAAACGAGAGAAATCTCAATGTATCCTTCCTGGTAAAATCGTTTCACAAAAAATAAATAAATGTTATCCTCGTTTATATCTTGCTGTTGTCATATTCTATTCCCTGTGGTTGCTAGTATCATGGAATGTCCTTCTTATTTGCAGTTCCATGGAATTCTGCTACTGCTAAAGGAATGGAATGTTCCATTGGGAACCAGGATGTGTACAGACCTGATTTGTTATGTTTGTAATGCTATAAGTACGCAGAAAATTGTATTATTTGTTTTATTTTTAATTATTTCTCCTTTGTCTGCACTTTTTCCATTGTCCCTCTGCTTGTCATCAACTCCTACATCCTTTCCTTATAATTTCAATACATAATGCAATTAGTCACATATGTATGTATTTATAATTTTCCACGGTTGCCTCCGCCTTTTTATAAATGTATAATTTGCAAAAAGGAAAAAAAAAAACAACCTGAGTACTCTAGTGTATAATACATTTCCCGACAAATTAAGTAACAAAGTAAATAGCTGCATCTCATCAATTACCAGTATTTTTTTTTTTATTTTTCTGCCAAAAATGTATCTTTCCTTCCCCCCCTCAGAGCAGGTTTTGCAATCTGACATTTTAATTATTCCCATAATGCTACATGAAGGAGGAAAAGCAATTTGTCCAATAACTTCATTATATATCATCACTGGGAACTAAAAATAGCGGTCGCATGGAAACCTAATGAACTCACGAAGATTCAGAACAGGAGCTTAAGCCTTTTTTTAGCCTCGGTGTTCCTTGACGTTCCATAAATCTCTTTAAACAAACCATGAGAGGAAGGAGAAGACCTAACTTGTTATAAACATCCCTCTGGTGAAATCCCCCTTTGCTTTTTCCCTTTTGCTTGGTTGTCAAATGGCTTGAGAGCACTAATTAATTTGTAAAATGACAACAGGGGCTTTAATGTGGAAAAACTAATTAAAATGATCATTTCGAAAAAAAAAACCCCAGCTCTGCTTCCACCTATCGAAGGTCAACGTTTCCAGCATATGCGATGATCACATCTGGTTTTTATTGTGTGTGTCTGCAATTCTTTATTAGAAGTATTAAGGGCTGGGTTAAAAATGTTCATTCACCAGCTTTGGTATTTGGCACACGAGCACAGTTCTAATATAAAAATATCTGCCAGTTATGTACTCGCCAATCTGGAAAAACTTGAATTCCACAGACAAAGTACAGTGGGCTCACACCTGGCGTTGTGTCTTGGTGTTGCCACCTATTCAATGTGCTTTATTAATTTTTTTGGAGCGTTTCATTCTTCTTTATGCATTTCCTGATGTGCTATTAATTAGAGGGTAGAAGCTATAAATGTATAGTAAAGTCTCTGGAAGAGTTAGAGGTCTGGTATAGGGAAAGGAAATTAGGAAATCGTATAACTGAATATGCAAGATTTGATTGTAGGAACTGGCACTTGGGTCTCGCTTTAGTATATATTTATGAGAACCTATTTTTATGACTTTTTTATAATATGTACTGTGTATATATATATATATATTAGACTAAGGAGGACAAACTACACAAACTGCAAGACGTAATAGAAGTTGTCATTGCAAAAAACATTTACACATCTGAGCGAATCAGTGACTTGCTTTGCCCACAAAGATCCTTGGCCACACTCCACATATGTAGCCTTAGATTCTGGATAGGACACGTAAATGAAGGACATACCCAGGACATACTTGAAAACGAGAGAAATCTCAATGTATCCTTCCTGGTAAAATCGTTTTATAAATAAATAAATGAAGCCCACAATTTCTTACACTTTTGCTTCAAAGTCTCTTTTAACACAAATATTCCACATGGCATACTAGCGGCCCTATTGCTCTCCTGCTGGTAAGACAGTGGCTGGAGCCGATAAAACAGGCCTGCTCCAGCCATTATCTTTAAGGGCTGGACAAGCCACTCCACTCTTGCCATATAGTAAGTGTTAAAGGGACACTCTACTCATCCTGACCACTTTGTTGTAAAGTGGTCAGGATTTGTAGAGTCTCCCTCCGCCAACTCCCCCAATCTGGTGGGTGAAATCACTGGGTGGAGGAGGTTCCTCCAACCCACCCAGTGTCACCAGTAGCCAGAATTTTTGAATTTCCCGGCTGCTGGTCACCAGTGAAGTAAGCACGCAGAGAGCGGGCCGACATCGCCCTCTCTGAGAGCAATCGGGGTAGCAGAGAGGCAGCCGATGGATTGGACCTGTGCATGCACGCAGCTCTAATCCATCGTTCTGCACAGGTGCTATGGAACTTGTGTACATAGAGACCGAAAGTCCCAAAGTGATGCGTAATTTGCAGTTCCTACACTACTTGAGTTGCATAAGAGCGCAACTTGTAGAGAAAAGCTTCAGGAACTTCCGGGGCCTGCAGTCTCTTATGCCAAAGAGCAGGAGCTGTGCATGACGAGGGGCAAAAGGTGAGTAAAATAACCTTAAATAAAAAATTAATTGGTCACAGTCTGTCTGCAGGTTCTCTCCAATTATTTAAGGGTAAAGAAAAGGGAACTGTATTTTTTTTATAGAGTATCTTTTTAACCCCATAGTGACCAGGTGGTTTTAGCGATTTTAAGTCCGAAAGTGCCCACTTCTGTGTTACGTTTCTGCACGGTTTGTGTTTAGGTCTAATTTTCCTCTTACTCGTTTATGATACCCGCACATATTATAAACCATTTTTCTCGCCATTAAGGCTGGGGTCAGACCAGCGCACTTTTAACGTGCGTTCTGGCGCACTTAATCACGGCCGCCCTAGCAGCAAATGCCGGGCAATGACGGCCAATATACGAAGTACGGTCGCACGAAAGTCCGGCCGCGCAACGCAAGTGGAAAATGAACGCATTTTTTCGAGAACGCAGAACCGCTAGTACTGATGTACAGAGTGCGCTGCACCCGCTAGCGGTGTGTGTGTGTGATTTGGAGACGTCAGACCCTGCTCGTGTCCGGCCAACATAACGTCCAGACACCCAAAGTTTCCTGGTTTGGATCCGTAAAAAAATCACGCACAAAAATGTGCATCGTATTACCGTTTTCGCACATTCCGTGAAAAAAATACGTCAATGCGTTCGGACGCACTTTTTTACGTTCGCGTGTAAAAATGCTTTCGTTTGACCCTAGCCTTAATGCACTTTCTAAAGATTCTATTATTTCCATCATATCATATAATTTACTATAAAAAAAATGAAATATATATGACAAATGGCAAAAACACACTTTTTCAAAATTAAATCCCTAAAAAAGACCCAGGCTAAATGTTTCAAAATTTTGTTCTGTGATTGGAAATACCCAATTCTTAGGTGTTTTTGCTTTTTTAACCCATTCACTGCTGACATCAATTGAAGTCCTATTTTATTATATCCCATCTAACCACTTCAATGCGGAGGACGCGCTCAGCGCGTCCTCCGCATTACCGCTGCTTGGGGTCAGCGTTCGCCCGGGTTCCGGCCGATCGCTGGCCCCCCCGGTGCGGGCTGACCTCCTCGCTGTCAGCCGCGCATCCGGAACCGCAGCCGCTGGAATTAGGTGTCATCGCGGCAGCGCGATGACACCTAATTCAGGCCCCCCCCGCATGTGCGGAGGAGGCGCCTGAAAGGGAGGGGGGGGAGGTCCTTCGGACCTCTCTCCCTCCCGATCGGCGGCGTTGCGGGGGTTAACCCAGGCACCATTTGGAAGGGCACAGCCTGCCTGCTGAAAAGCGCCGGTTCGCGATCCTTTCCCGGAGCTGGCCGACATCTTGGATGTCGGCCAAGCCTCCAGGAACTCCCCCTGAGGACTGGCGTCATCGTGCGTAGCACGATGACGCCAGTCCTAGAGTTAACCCCTAACTGCCACCAACGGTGGAGATAGGGAGTTCCAATGAACTCCCTATCTCCCGATCCGTGGCAGCTAGGGGTTAATGTTTGGTATGGTTGGATCGGCCAGCGCATGGCCGTTCCAACGATACCAACACTACAGTGAAAAAATTTTTTTAATTTTTTTAAATTAAAATTAAAAATAAAAATATATTTTAAAAAAAATTATAAAAAAAAAAATAAACATTTTTTTTCTTTTTTTTGTTGTTAGTGTAGCAATATTGTTCCCATTTCAATTATAATGTGAACAATGATGCTGCACTAACGATTTTTGTATGCGGTGCGTTTGTTAAAAATCGCGTAATTTCCCCCAAAAAAAATGTAACGAGTCCCCATCTCTAATTTTTTTAACAAGCGCACCCCATACAAAATATAACCGCAATGCTCGCATGTTAAAATGTGAAAAAAACCACTTTACACATTGTAAATTATTGAAAATACATATTTTATTGCATTTTTTGTTATATATACAGACATGACATAACGTATACATATAATAATGACATATTATGAATCTACCGAGTCTGACGGAAAGAACGATATATAATATGTCTGGGTAATATACTAAAATAAGCCTTCAAAACACGTTTAAACATGATGAGCAAAACAAGTAAAAATGACCTCAGCACAGAGGCGGGAAAAGCCTCAGCAGCGAAAGGGTTAAAAAAAATAAAAATTAAATTTCTTAATTTATTTTTACACCAAACCTAGTCATGTGTGGTATCCTTAGAAAGGCCATAATCAGATATTTCCAATGATACCAAACATGACCATCTAGCTGCCACGGATCGGGAGATACAGAGATCCAAACAATCCCCCTAGCTCCACTTGGCAGCTAGGGGGTTAACTAGCCGACTGACATCATCGCACATATGGTGATGACATCAGTGGGTGGGGGTGACCTGGTGGCTTGGCTGCCATCCAAAATGTCAGCCACTTCTGGGTTCGAATCACAATCCGGTGCCGAATTGCGATCCAGCATCTAAGGGGTTAAAGAGAGGTGCCACCGAAGAGGGGAGACTCTCCCCTTTCCAATGGTAACCTTTCTTTTTTTTCTAGCTCTAACCGTTCGGGAGGGAGAGGCCTCCAAAGGACCCACCCTCCCCTTTCAGGTTCCCCCTGCAGGAGCAGGGGACGCCTGGAAGTGGCATCATCAGGCACGGCGATGGCATCATCACAGTAGCCGGGTCCCATGCACAAGTGGGGCAGGCTTCAAGCTTGCCAGACTGCTGTGGGAGCCCGGCCAGAGAGGTGAGAAAACAGAGAGAGAAGGGGTTAAAGGAACATGACATACATAGTACGTCCTTGGTCCTTAAGGGTAATTTTCTCCAGGATGTAATATGTGCGTCAGTGGTCCTTAAGGGGTTAATTCATAGTGTGAACAACCATCAGATTTCACTGCATTAGTGAGTATCATTATTTAATCCCAAGGAAAAATAGTTCTGTATGTTAGTTTGGTTCAAATAATGAGGTTTGTTACTCTCGTAGATTAACGACTTCATAATGCAGAAGTAATTATGATGGTGCTTTATTTTTTTAATAGGTTTCAAGTGAAGGTTGTGACCCATGCAATTTCCGAAAATTAACAACTTGTAGTGCTCCAAATGTACAAGGATTAAGAGGTTCTCACACATAAATTGAATATGCTACGGTGTGGCAGCACCAATACATGAAAAATGTATTTTCTGATGTCATTCCTGAGGTGTTACTAATGGAATGCTGTATTAATTTTAGCAAGATTATGTGGAAGGTCAGAGCTCTGGAAATGAAATATGGTCTGTCAGCATCTTCATTATACACGTATTAGATTCTCAGATGTGATAGGAGCAAAACGTGGTGTTAAATGTGTCGGTGCATCCAGTAGGATTTACTGAAAGTAATTGAAGGTACACACAGTAAAACTTTACATTTTCACTTTGAGAAGTGTCCATTTGGGGAATAAAATATGGAGACGTTTTATGACAACTCCATACTATGAAACGTGAAGAAGGAATTCAGTAATTCTGAGTCGGTAAAGCAGTATAAAGTAAAGGGTGATATTAAACTAAAGGCGTAAAGTATTGTACCCTTTACATTTTGTAATCTAGCAGGATGTGTCTGCGGCATTTAATACTTTACACAAGAATTCAATCCTCCCTTTGGGAACCCTAAAACAGCCCTTTCCTGCTCCGTAATTGTGTTTTCACTTTCTGCTTGTTCAGTTTAAATGTCATGGACAACGGACGCCACACGGGCATTTTCAATATGTAAAATTCTGTATTGAATTGGGATAATGAGTTGCTTCTTCTTACTGGTATACTTTAAGTTTAAGCTCCTCATAATATGAAACATTTCTCCTTTTAATAAAGCCATTTTATTGATGTGGATTATGTTCTAATGCTGAGTGATTATTCGCAAGATAGGGATATATTTTAACATGGAAAATGGGGGCATAAAAACACGGGTAATATCTGACAAAAAAGGAACTAGAGGTACATGAATATGTGTGAGAAATAGGAACTTGCGTTCTTTCATAGTTGATATGAAAAAATTACATTTTCATCCTATTCCCTAAACCAAAGAACTACTATAAGATAATGCCCTGGCCATAAGGATGGCCACATGATGGCTTCACAAGGTTGTCTATCTCTTTCTGTATTAAGTGATCCTGAAGACATCTGAAGAAGGTTACTCTGTGTGCAAACTGATTCTAGGCAACAATCTCCAATGGGGGACCAAAGGATCCATTATGATTGCAAACAAGAAACATGGTAACATGAACGAGGTCATTGCTCTCTAAATGGCACCATATTACAGTGCTGGGGTCCTTTAAATACTTATTGCTGTTCAGGCAGATTAATAGATCTATAATAAAATACTCAAAGGAAAAAAAAAAGCATGTAGCTCTACTCCTGCGAGAGCCGCTGAATTTGACGGGCCTTCTATCGGACTCCAGTGATTCCCACCTTCAGCGCCAAGTAATGCCAGGACAAGATTACTTTAAATAGGGGTTTATTAGGACTAGTGAGCAAACCCTTTGTAGGACAAAGTAATCAACAGTATATAACCGTATTGAAAGCGTTAATTCAGCATCACTATTCAACACAATGATGAATGAACGAAACGGCATACTTCAGTGCAGTTCGATTATCAACTATGATCAACGTAACCAATATCAGTAACCTGTCTAAAAATTATACATTCTGCCTAACCACTGGCCAGTGGAAATTACACAAGCGTTCAAAACTGCTATCGTTGGGGCCCTTGACTTCTATCGTTGGGTACCTCTAACATGAAACCATATTTGTATTCCACAAAGTGAGAAAGAAATCTTCGCAAAGTGTCACAGAACAACAATATTTGTAACTGCAGCGATCCTCCTTTTAGCTGTAATTGCACGGGCAGTAGAACTAGGCCAGACAATAAAGTTAGCAATATCAACTCACGCAGGATGGCCGAATACCTCTCTCCGTTTGATACGCTCACCCCTTCCTTCCTGGACGGTAGCTCAATCGCTATCTCTTAGCGCTGAAATCACTCAAGGACAGCCGGATCCCTCTCCGCGGGACACACAAGGACAGCTGGATTTCTTCTCCACTGAATGTACTCGGTCGCTTCCTCTGTCACTGGAACACACACACGAAGGCAGATGGACCCCTTCTTCACTGGATGCACAAGGACAGCCATTACTCACCTTCTCATTTCCCACACTGGGAGCAAGTTCAGTATTTTATACATAGACATATTATTCATAAAACCCCATCCTCCAAAACACAAGGGAAATAATTTTTAAAAATTTGTTTGGGTTTAAATTGTATATTTTCTCAGAAAAATGCAGTAACAGGTTCCAATTAATTTTTTTTTAACAAGAATTCCTTATAGAATATGTAGGAATCGCTACGTAAACAAATATATAACCACAAAGGTTTGGATGATAAAATTTGAAAAAATTTATTTTACATATTGAAATCTGATTGGAAATTTCCTCACACAGTATCTGCCTATCAAATAACCTAAAATATGTTTTCATTTCACTAAATTCCAAAATTCCACCAAAATCTAAAGATCCAGGCCCATAGAGATCTTAATCCGGCCCTGTGTAGAGTCTCGATTAGGGTTTAACCTTGTAGATTAATTTAAAGCATAAAAACAAGGAAAGTCTTAATTAAGACTTAATTAAGCCTCGCTTAATGACACTCCGTCCAAATATATTAAAATGACTTCTTTATTTATTACAAACCTTATAGACAAAATCCACATAACGTTTAAAAAACAGAGTGCAATATGTACAAAAAAGTGGGATGGGGCACCCAAGTTCCAATATGTATTTTCCTTACTTTCAAGGTACACGTCACCAATAGGGATGAGCTGTTCGGTTCGATTCGCACATCGGCCGTTTGAAAGTTCGCGAACGTCAAACTTTTTGGGACGTTCGCCAAAAGTTCGAAAATATATTTTTTTTAAAAAAAGTATAAAAAATGCTTAAAAAATACTAAAAAAATCTAGAAATAAAGAGACTATTTACTGCAGAATATTATAAGCAATGGTTTATTAGATATTGGATTTAAACGGGAATATTTTTAACATTGAAGCCTATGGGATAAAACATTGTTACTAAAACATCAGGCAGACACGGCCCTCTAATCAGGCACTGTAGAGGGCAGCCTGCCGGGGCCTCCCAAGGATCCCCTTGAGGAGCATGCAGCCACCGGATGACAGCGCTGCGACTGTGCGGGTTAGCTGCCCGTGTGCATGTGGCAGAGACAGGTGGCGCAGGGAGGGAGGCACGGCACCTGCGGCCACGGCAGACCCGCCCCCCGCACAACCAGGATCCAGGGAGCCCCCACTGACAACCAGGCTAAGGAAAGGCGACACATTTCTAAAAAAAATTTAATTCAAGGACATTTTTAAATGTCCCCGGGAACATAAAATAAAACTTTTTCTACCTTGCTGAATGTATTTAATTATATATATTAGATACATTCAGCCAGGTAGCAGGGGGGTGGCATGTGGGCTGCGCAGGGTCTTAGGCAGTGGTTTGTTTTTTTGTGTGTATATTTTTATAGGGGAAGATAAGGGCAGGTGTGTATATATATATATATATATAAGATATATATCTATATTCTTATAAATATATATATCCAGACTTGTATTACACACACATTTTGTCAACTAATTGCCCCCCCCCATTTGGCTGATCCCTCCAGAAGAAATGTTGAACCCGATAGAGCAGAGAATAATATATATATTTGCAAGCCTGCAAAATGTTTGCTTCTCTTCGCTTTGCTACGCTGTGCGTCGCTACACGCTCAGTGTGTCTCAGCATTTATTCCCGCGTCGCTAGCTTACCGAATCAGTTTGTATACTTGTTACTGACCCTGCTTGTTCTGAGGACCCGCTCTGTTGCCGACTTTGCCTGCCATTTGACTATTCTCTCTGTGTATTCCCTGCCTGTTCTGTTTGCTTCCTGTTGCTACTGGTGTGCGCTGATTCTCACCATATTACAGTAGCACAGTACAAGTGCCTAAACATTGCTGACCGGTTTTGTTATAGCTGCTGATGTAACTGAATAGATCGGGGATCTGTTCTGCATTACCAAAACCTCCACCACTGCACTCTTCCACAATACCTCATAGGGGTTACGGTGTGAAGACACTTGCTGCCACCAAAGGCACAATATTTGGGTGCACTGCCACTGACGCCTATACCAGATTCATATAATCTTAATATTGGACCGCAGGGTCCAACCCTGCACTCTTCCACAATACCACAGAGGGGTTACGGTGTAAAGGCACTTGCTGCCACCAAAGGCACAATATTTGGTTGCACTGACGCCTGTACCAGATTCATATCATTTTAATATTGGACCGCAGGGTCCAACCCTGCACTCTTCCACAATACCACAGAGGGGTTTCGGTGTGACGGCACTGTTGCCGACACTAAAGGCCCAATTTTAAAGCACCTATTGTTACTTTCATCCAAAGCCTTCATAAGTTTCACCATAATTTAGCCAAAGAAATCACTAAACTTGTTCTGCGTATCCTAAAACGTCTCCTCTTTTCATACAGGCTGCCGCCCCAAGCAGTTGTTTATGAATAGATTAAGGCTGGGGTCAGACCAGCGCACTTTTAACGTGCGTTCTGGCGCATTTAATTACTGCCGTACTAGCAGCAAATGACGGGCAATGACGGCCAATATACGAAGTACGGTCGCACAAAAGTCCGGCCGCGCAACGCAAGTGGAAAATGAACGCATTTTTTCGAGAACGCAGAACCGCTAGTACGGACGTACAGAGTGCGCAGCTGCGGCATAGTGGCGTGTTTGTGTGATTCGGAGACGTCAGACGCTGCACATGTGCGGCCTATATAACGTCCAGATGAAAAAAGTGTCCTGTGGTGGCTGTTGTGGTACCTGGCAATTGCAGAAGATGGCTGGTCTGGATATTGATGTGGAGCATTTGATAGCGGCAGTGGCGGAGCATCCCGAGATTTGGGACAAGGCTTGTGACCTGTACAAGGACAAACCGAGAAAGGCCAGCGCATGGGTAGCAGTCTCGAGGGTGGTGTACCTGGAGTATGATACGTGGT
Source organism: Leptobrachium leishanense (assembly GCA_009667805.1). Lineage (NCBI taxonomy): Eukaryota > Metazoa > Chordata > Amphibia > Anura > Megophryidae > Leptobrachium > Leptobrachium leishanense. Next base: position 78,375,842 of record CM019065.1, read on the forward strand.
CTGACAGAGAGCAGAAGCTACAGAGTGAGTACATTATTATTTAATTCATAATCACATGTAAATTGCATGTACGATAAAAGTAAAGGCAAACATAATAGGTGCCGTCACATGTTAAATGCTTCCCAGCTGCCAGGGCACCTGCCCTGCATCGCTAGTAAAATAATTAGACAGAGCATCGCGAAACCTGTTGCTGTGTCTATTCACAGCTATTCTGTCATGGTTTGCATATTCATCCAGACCCGTAACTGTGAGGGTATCAGCGAAATTAAAACCATCCCTCGCACGAACATAGTTATGTAGGATGCAACAGCATTTCACTATATCCACACAGAACTCCACATTTACATCAAGCGGTCTATGAAAAATCCTCCACTTGTTGGTCAGTATGCCAAAGCTACACTCCACATACCGTCTCGCCCGCGACAGCCTGTAATTAAACACCCGCTTCCTCACAGTCAGGTGTGTCCCTGAGTAGGGCCGTAGGAGATGTGTGGATAGGCCGAATGCTTCGTCACCCACGAAGGCATGGGGACTGCCACGTCACTGCCAGGCAATGGTGCGGGTCTGGGTATGTGCAGGGTCCCACTCTCGAGCTCATCCCACAGTGTAGAGTTCCTGAACAATGTGGAGTCAGAGTCTTTGCCGTATGATCCGACATCCACATACACAAAATCATAGTTGGCATCTGCCACCGCCAGTAGGCCAATGGAAAATAAATGTTTATAATTTTGATACAGTGAGCCACTGTGCAGTGGCTTCACTATGCGGACATGTTTGCCATCCACGGCTCCAAGGCAATTGGGGAAGTTGGCTCTCCCGCAAAATCCTGCTGCAATTGCTACCCATGCCTCGTCCGTGGGTGTTGGTAAACCTTGCTTCTTCATGGTTTCCCATATTGTTTGGCACACCTTGCGGACGATCTCACCAGCTGTTGATCTGCCAACGCGGAAGTTGTAATGCAGATCCTTCAAACTGCATCCACTAGCAAGATACCTGGGAAATATGAATTAAATCTGTGTTATGATCACATCATATGAAGCGACCCTAATGTCACTCTCATTATGTTTTGCAGCACATGAACTTAGCAACAAGTAGCGCACTATCAGGGACAACTACACCCGGGTCCTGAAAAAGGAAGCGGCAGCTGCGCGCTCTGGAGCTGGGGCACGGAGGAAGGTGCACAGCTATCTTTATGCCGAACAATTGTCGTTCCTCAGGAGGACCCAGGAGCCAAGGCCAACTGCGAGCAGCATTGACCAGCCATCCACCTCTGGGTCACAGGAGCAACACCTGCCGGCAGGGGGTTCTGGCAGCTGGCAGGAGGAGGTTGACCAGGGTGGCACGGACTCGCAGGTGGAGGGGGAGGTGGAGACCGGACCGGTGCCAGCTGCAGCACCGAGAGACAGCACCAGACCGGCTCACAACAGGAGGAGGGGACCGCCTAGCGACTTCGAGCAGGCCATGGTCAGGTTCATGGGGTCGCACAATCCACAACCTCCACGCTGCACCATCACTGACAGTGAGGACATGTCCTTTGTCCATTCCTGTCAATCCCTGCTGGACCAGATGACCCCGGCGCAGAAGGTGGAGTACCGTCGCAGATCCCTGGACCTCATCCATGAGATCCTGTCCAGAACAGGCTGCGGTCTACTATGGTGCGGTGCCACAAGGTCACCATGCCACTGGTTATGCCAGCCACAGCCAGGCGCCACCCACCCACCCACCCATGTCCCATGTTGCTGGGCCTCCCCCAGAGTCTGGCTACCGCCGCGGATCCACACATGGTCCTCATGAGCCAGATGCTCCTCTGTACCAGGATTTGTGAGGTGTCTTGTCTGTTTTATGTTTTTGGTTGACATGCTGTTCCTGTTGTCACTGTTATGTTTTGTCCTTCATGTTATTTTCTTTTGTATATATGTTACAAATATGTTATTGATTTATTTTCTTGTTTATTACAATATATTTCTATTTACATACATTCTTGTCAGTGTCAGAGGTTTTTTTGGACGTGTCTTGGAATGTGATGCCTGCGTGTGGGTGGGTATGAATGTGTTTGCGTACATGTCACTACAGACCGACAATAGGGGCTCTGCACACCGAGCACATGTCTGCTGACTGGCAGCGAAGTCATGCATGCTGGTGTTTGGAAGTACTTACCGCAAAGTGATGACCAGCATCTCCTCCGGTGGTATGGCATCCCTCATGTTGGTGTCCCTCTTGGTCAGCGGCTCCCGTAACTGTGACAACAGTTCATCGAATGAGGGGATGGACATCCGCATGTAGTTGAAAAACTTCACGGGGTCCCTCTCTTGCAGTGGCCTGTACAGCGTCACAAAGTGGCCATGCGTGTGTCTGGCAGCGTTGATGGGATGAACCCATGTTCGCCGTTGTCTTTTGTGCTGGAGGTACAGGTAGCCCGTTGCAGCAAACACAAACACTTGCAGTGCATCCATCTTGGTGAAACGCCACCATCCACGAAATGGCTTTTTATACCCCTTCACCTTAATTTTTGATTCACCTATTGATTTGGTAAATTAGATAACGCGTTTAATTGCAGATCCGTAAAAAATCACGCACGAAAATGCGCATCGTATGACCGTTTTCGCAAAATCCGTGAAAAAATACGTCAATGCGTTCGGACGCACTTTTTTACATTCGCGTGTAAAAATGCTTTCGTTTGACCCTAGCCTAAAGGATAACCATTTACCGTCATTTGAAATGTCATTTTTTTGTTTTTAAATGTTTCTATACATCCTAGAAATCCGCCACTTCACAGGCAGGTTATGGGGACCTCCTAGGCACGATATTTGAAGGAATTTTTTGCTTTTATTCTTTATTTCATGGAAAACTCACTGTTCCTTTTAAAAACGTTTTTTTTTTTAACTTTTTGTCCTTGTTTCCTGTCCCTCAGGGCACTAATCGGGCCCCCATACACCTTTTATGGCAAATATCTTGCATATATGCCCTCTTGGAGGGCACTCTAAAAATCGAACTTTCGAGTCCCATTGACTTGCATTGAGTTCAGTTCGTGTTCGTGTGCGAACTCGAACTTTTGAAATTGTTCGAATGCGAACCGAACACGGGGGTGTTCAGCTCATCACAAGTCACCAATACAAGGCTATCGGAAGACAACAGTTCTTTTTATATAAGTATACCTCTTTTTGCATCACATACAGGGTTATTCAAAGGGAATTGAAAAGTCGCTGCACGTTCGGTGACTTTTCGTTCTCTTCAATTCGGTGCAATTTGGCGATCCCATTTCGGCAACCCTGCGGTGTATTCAGCAAGCACCACAGGGCCGCCGTAATGCAGGGAAAAGTCGCCGCAAACCCGCCGAAAACTCACCGCAAAACGAGGGCGAATGCACACCGAAACCCGCAAAAACATCTGCATTAACCCGCCGAACACGCCGGAGAAACCCAAGCAGGAGCTGAAATGTTTGCAAAGAAATCCCAAAAAATGCCTAAAAGGTCCTGAAAAATCTAAAAATAGAGAATTTTTACTGCAGAATATTATAATGAACGGTTTATTAGATATTGTATTAAAATGGGAATATTTTTAACATTGAAGCCTAGGGGATTCGCCTCAATAAACCTGCCGAATTAAACCACCGAATGGCAGGGCAATTCGGCAACTTTTCACTGCTGGGTTTTGAATAGCCGAAGCATTGCTTCTCTATGGGGATTCACTGCCCTCGAACAGGCACCGTATGTGCAGGCAATTCGCCAGGATTTGGTGAATTGCCTCCTCTCTGGATAGCCGAATGGCCAGGAAAGGTAACCGTATGCTGAATTTCAGCGTTCGGTTACCTTTCTCCAGCAATTCGGAGCTCTTTGAATAACCCTGATAGTTCTCATTGTCTCAGTAAGGCCAAACCGCTATGCCTACACAGGCCTTTCCAGGTAGACCTAAATATATTCCAATGTTAAAATCATGGAGTCAAAAAGGCTCTATCCCAGTGGTTGCCAACCTCGGTCCTCAAGTCCCCGTAACAGGTCAGGTTTTCCAGATATCTGAAGCACCGCACAGGTGATACGATTTGTTGCTCAGTGATTGCAGGATTCAGTCTGCATTTCCACAAGGTAATCCTTAAAACCTGGCTTGTTAGGGATACTCCAGGACCGCAGTTGGGGACCACTGCTCTATCCTATACCTCAGCACTTCATGATGCCTAAGAGTACCAAAATTCACAAATAAACCCTAATATTTTAGGGCAAAGTGTGTTTTTCTCGTTTTTTGTGCTTGAGATCTATAATAAAGACTGTGATTATGCAATATTCCTTGTCTTAAAGGGGCCGGTCAAATGTTTAAATTATTGGGCAGAGAACGGGACCTTAGGCAGGAAATGCCTTTGAATGCTAGAGAAGGAACTTTGTTACTGGTGGGAAGGTAGAAATAGGGGACATGTCACCCCAGTGGGGGGTTGGTGGTGGTAGTACATAAACAATATAAATAAATAAAAAATGTCAAACTGGGACTTGTTAGACTTGAAATGTAAACTGGATAAAAGATGGGCAGCCTGAAATAGAATCAACAGGGAATATGGGGACACCACCATAACAGTTGGTAGGTTGTTGCTCTCTAACACTGAATGGACACAATAATGCCTTTCACTTGAGATTGGGTGTGAGAGACTTGGGACCTGTTCCTGGAAATAATGGTGTAATAGAATGGACCTATAATTATGGATATGTGCTTTGAGAAAATGAAAACCGGGTAAGAGAAGCATACCAGTAACTGGTGAGATAGGGGAATCCTATCATTATAAGGTGGTATCTGAGAAAACTGATCCTACTGTAAGAAGGTAATCTGTATTAAAGAATGGAGGTGACGGATTATTGGCATTATGTAATAATTGGTTCCTGTTGGTGGTAGCTATCAGCTGCAGAGTCTAGGTCAGGGGTGTGCAACTTTGGCCCTCCAGATGTTCTAGAACTAAATCTCTCATAATACTAACCAATCATTAGGTCTGATGCTAAAGCTGTGAAATGTGTTGTGCGTCTTAATGCACAAGTTGAAAATATAATTGACCATTACTAAGGTAAGCAAATCTCCAGGCTCTGAACCTTCTATAGTTACATCCTCTACAATGCAGAATTGTCACACGCTCCTGTTAAGGCCTTATATAATTGTATGACAATGAAAATATGCCTGTTAATAACCAATTAAATGAGTTGAATAATGGTGCATACATGTACAACAGAGCTATATAGTGATATTTCCCTTACATGACAACTATTAGTCTTGTTATGATGATCAGAGTTCATGGTTGTGTATCTTAAACCAGATTCAAATGTTTTGACAAAGCTGGGAAGTTTCCTGTTGTGACGTGTGTCATTTGGACTTGGGGTGCATGGATATGGAGATGTGTTTTGGAGGTGCAGGCCTGAGGTTCTTTATTATTTTCTTGCCCTCTCTTGTTTGCAGAATGTTGGTATAATCTGTGATTATGCAAGAATGCTATTGTCTGTCTATTGTCTGGTTCATGTGTTTATCCTGTTATCTGCTATCTGTTTAGGATTAACCTGCCAGCTTGCTCTTTGTCTCAATAATGTGTTTATCTGTTTATATTTGAATAGTTTGTAAATCTGCTGTCTGTAATCAGTTAACATCCCGATTCCATTGTCTTGACTCGTTTTAGAAATGTTACGTAATGTTTGTCTGTTCCTAATCTAATTATGTTTCACATTCTAAGAGTCACATGGTTGTCCAATTATCTGTTATGGTCTGGTTGGGTCCCCCAGCAGTTTCTAAGGGGATTTTGTGTATGTAAATGACCCATGCGTGACTGTATAAATGTATGTGTATGTCCCTGATTAAAAACGTTCCATTCTAACCCCGAAAGACCTCAGATCTACAGCCTCGTCTTATTTCTGGGAGATGCTAGCAGGCTAAGGACTGAAGGAAGGCACGGGAGTCTGCCTGGGTAGAACATGGAGGGTCCTCCAAGGAAGCGGCATTGGCTAATGTGACCCTTTCGGGGTACAGAGATCTGTCACACCCTTCACATGGAGCCTTGCCTTTCTTCTCAGATTCTTGAGTGTGAAAGTAGAACTATACGTACTACTTAAAAATCTTGAAACTCATAGAACACTGTTACTGTGTTCCAGTTAATTAATTGTTCCAGAATTTCCATTTGTACATATCCAAGCGTACCAACCTTACACTAGGGATGTGCGTTTCGGGTTTCGGAATTTCAGGATTTTCACGAAATTTCCCGATTCTTGCATTCGGATTCGGCCAATTTTCAGAAAATTTTCGGATCCAAAAACGGCAGATCCGAATGAATTTTTGAGCCGAAACGAAAACTTTTCGGAATTTTCGAATGGACTAGAAATGTGTAAAATCGAAATTCATTTTCGTTCCATTTGTGATTTCGGCTCCATTCCTGATTTCGGTTCCATTTCAGTAATTTCGGACATCGGATTTTTCGGTTATATCACTGATTCTGTAATTTTGTATCATTCCCATCTCAGTGTATCCTTCTTGTAAAACATGAGAAATCTCAATGTATCCTTCCTGGAAAACCAGAGAAATCTCAATGTATCCTTCTTGTAAAACATGAGAAATCTCATTGTATCCTTCCTGGAAAACCAGAGAAATCTCAATGTATCCTTCTTGTAAAACCAGAGAAATCTCAATGTATCCTTCTTGTAAAACATGAGAAATCTCATTGTATCCTTCCTGGAAAACCAGAGAAATCTCAATGTATCCTTCTTGTAAAACATGAGAAATCTCAATGTATCCTTCTTGTAAAACATGAGAAATCTCAATGGCAGAATTATCGTATCGGCAGAATTATCGTATCGTATAATTATCGTATCAGAAAAACCATTAGTTTACGTCAAAACTAATAGACACTTTGAAACGAGGAGAACAGACGTTCCGAAAAACAAAAAAAATTCCGAAATCACGAAAAAAAAGTCGATACGAAAAAACTAACCGAAACGGAAATCGCTCGAAACGAGTCAAAATGAAAATTTACAAAATCCAAACGAACAGAACCGAATCGAACCGAAAAAAAATCTGTGCACAAGCCTACCTTACACATACCAAGAATAGTTCTGTACGAGTCTGAAAGTTGTGACATATTCTAATAGTTTAACAATATCCTTGAATCGGAGAAATGGAAGATACATTTTGTGTCTTTTAACTCAAACTGTACGCTCATCCAGAGAAATTGCTTTCTGCACCGCTCTTTTAACAGTCATAAAAGAACATGTTGACATTAGCAGAGCAAAGGTGATGCTAAGCCCCTTGATCGTAATGATGAATGGAGCTGTAAATGTTACAGGCTTTTGATAGGAAGCTTCAGTCACACTGATGAATAGAAGTTCTACTGTTTTGCTCACCGTATACTGCCAGCTTCAGCTTCAGATTCAGTACACAGGACTCAAAGGGTTTTCTCATTGTAGGGAATAGTGAAATTCCATTGAGCATACCAAATATTTGTATTCTATTATAATGCACATGGCTTGAGCGCTGATTGCAAGCATATGCTCGGCTGTGACTCACACTCCACTGCTCTATTTACTGTATTTAACCTTTATTCCCAAACCTCCTGCAAAATCATGCTTTCACATGCCACAGCACAGGTCTCTGTTTTACTGTCATTGTTACGTACAGACAGATTGATGTACTTTTGTTTCCTTTTTTTTCCCCTCTCCATTATGAAGGAATGCTCACTCTTTACTGCACTTTATGGCCTCTTCACTTTCTAGAGGTTTAGGAAAACAAGAGACAATCACACTAGCTTGTGTTTTAAAGGGCGATTGTGGAATGAGGTAAAATGCGGACAGATAACTTGACAATTTGATTAATAGTGCAAACCAAGTTACCCATCTTTAATTATTCATATTTTTTCCCCAATTATACTTTATATAATAACTTTTTGAAAATGCCCTCAGACTGCAAGCATATGGCAATATTCCTAAATTGGTGCTAATTTAGGCTAGGGACAGATGAGCGCATTTTCTGCGGCCACCGTCAAAATGTACGTCGATGCGTGCGCACGCATTTTTTCACGGAATACGCTTAAGTGGTCAGACGACCACAGTCGCACAGTCGCAGGTACTCACCAACGCAATTCTAGGGAAATCCGGCTGTTTGAACGTTATGTAGGCCGCACACTAGCAGCGTCTGACGTCTCCTAATCACACACACACGCTGCCATGCGGCCGCAGCGCACTCTGTACGTCTGTAGCAGCGGTTTCACGTTCTGAGAAAAATGCGTTCATTTGCCGGTTGCGTGGTGTCGGCGCACTTTTGTACGCACGTACTGCGTATATTGGCCGTCATTGGCCGTTATGTGCTGCTACTGCCGCCGTGATTTAGTGCGCCTGCACGCGCGTTCCGACTGCCCCACTCTGACCCTAGCCTTACCCAGAGCTGTTGTAAACGTAACAACTCCATAGACTATAATGTCTCTGGTAAGTTTACAACAGCTCTGGTTAAGTTAGCACCAATTTTGTAACAGGTTTTGAGTATCTTTGATTCCTGTTTTCTTTTGTTCAGTTACTTCACTATTTTACTGTCTAACCGTCTATCCCAGGTACATAGAGGTCAATCGCTAACACAAGATTAGTAACCCTTATCTGATATTATTTTGGGTGCTGAAATGACTCTGCAAGTGTAAAATTCCACACCTCATCTTGTGACGGAGAAAATTATTTAAAATATGGTATAAAATTATCTTCAGGTTACGTTTCAAACGTGTATATGAAATTTCCTGTTTAGACTACGGTCCCATCCTCATTATTAGGGGCGGACTGACCCATCGGGCACTCGGGCACTGCCTGAGGGCCCGTGGGTTGGTAGGGGCCCGGTTTTGGCTGGCTCAGTGGGCCCCCAGTCTACCCTGCCGTCAGTTTCACAATGTCGCAGCTCCGGATTCAAGCTCTCAGAGTCTGAATCCGGAGCTGTCTACCCACACAGCGGCACTGAAGTTACTGTGCCTGTCCCTCAGTGAGGCAGAGTGACTGCTGCGTGCATCAGCGCAGCTGCAGTCACTCACTCACACTGCATGCCTCCAACATTCAAAAGAACCCGGCACCCTTATGTGACTCAGCCCCCTTTCCTCACGTGCTGCGTGTAGTGCACTGTACGCAGCAGCAGAAGAGGGCAAGCACATGTTCAGAGTGCAGCCCAGTCCCAGCCTGCGTCCTTTCTACACTGGGAGACAGGAGGACACCTAGAATACTCAGGTCAGGCCCCACACTTCTACATCATGGTAAATATATAAAAAAATGTCCTCCTGTGAGTTACATTTCTGTGGATTGTGTATCTGCTCATACACCCCAGCGTGTCCTATGAGTTACATTGTTGTGGATTGTGTATCTGCTCATACACCCCAGTGTGTCCTGTGAGTTACATTTCTGTGGATTGTGTGTCTGCTCATACACCCAGCGTGTCCTGTGAGTTGCATTGCTGTGGATTGTGTGTCTGCTCATACACCCCAGTGTGTCCTGTGAGTTACATTGCTGTGGATTGTGTGTCTGCTTATACACCCCAGTGTGTCCTGTGAGTTGCATTGCTGTGGATTGTGTGTCTGCTCATACACCCAGCGTGTCCTGTGAGTTTTATTGCTGTGGATTATATATCTGCTCATACAACCCTGCGTGTCCTGTGAGTTACATTGCTGTGGATTGTGTGTCTGCTCATACACCCCAGCATTTACTGTGAGTTATATTGATTTGTATTATGTGAGTTTTGTTGCAGTGGAGTTTTATAATACGATTAATCATTATACATGTCCAATCAACGTCTTCTAATCCATTCAGAAGAAACCCCTACCTGATGAGAGAAATTTCTGCAGAAGAAAGTATAATCGCACAGTATATCGATCCACCATCAGAGGAAAATGCAACAGTTGTAGTCCTACTCACATTCTATTGAGCCCAACCTTGGCTCTAGGCAGTGGCGACTCTAGGAACAATATTTAGGGGGGCACAGAAGATACTGCAGTCAAAACTGGGGGGGCACTAATAATTTTCACCACTAAATCATACCACTGAATAAAAGTAAGGGCCCTATCACCTGGTGTGAGCTAAAACACCATCACTAAAGGAAAAATTTAGTGCGAGTCGCTAAAACTTACAGGGTTATTCAGAGAGAGGTGAAAAGCAGGAGAATGACTGGAGAATGGAAAATTCTTGGTCAAAGAATCGGCTATTTTGACCTAGAATTTTCCATTCTCCAGTCATTCTCCTGCTTTTCACAGCTTTCTGAATAACCCTGTTAGTGCCTGACGACCTACTAACAGATCACCTTGACTGCAGTAGTCCATGAACAAGGTCGTTTGGCGCACGCTAGGGAAACTAAGACCCAAGTTGAGACCCAGCGCTAATGCGGTTGTGTACAGGATAGAACGTTTTTTCTTTTCCATACCTATCCCCCACCCTCACAAGCTTGAATATGAACACATCCAGTGAATAACCTCTCACCCCTGCATTATTAAAATCCTCCACGGTGGCCGTATCATCCATGTTTTGATGCACACATATATGAAGGCTGATGGGCATTGCATGATAAATGCCTCCCAGCAGCATGTTGAATCATTACACTGCATTTAATAGATCCAAAAGGAAGGCCAGGTGAGCGACAAAAATTTCCCTGCTACAGCATATAAACAATACATGTTTCAGGGCAAGACTTATCCATGTGTTCCTTTAAACATGGTCCACACAGTCACCCTAATAATCAACTGCTTACATACTATGAATAGCCCCCAGCATAAAATGTTTAAAATTAGGCAATATATTAGAATTAGGATATATGTGGATAAAGGATACATTTATAATAGAGCCGACTGCAACAGCAGCGACATTGCTGACCATATCCATTACTATGGTGTATGGGGCCAAGAGAACACCTGTGTTGCATTCCTTTCAATTGCCTGTTAATTTTGGACGAGGACCTGTTTTTTTCGGAGTTAGCACCAGGGCTGAGCAGTAGGTAAAATGTTGCAATTAGTGCACCTCAAAAAATTTAGTGCTGGCACCAAGTGATCTGTAAAGATACCTAGCACTCCCCGTGTTAAGTATAGGACGCGGAAAGTACAGTAAGCTCGCGGTACAAATCGCTAATAGCGACGCGCTAAGTGATTTTTCCCATTTGTAGCGGGAGGCAAACGATCTGTTGGTCAGGCGCTAGACTGAATTAACCTGGCGCTAACGCAAAATCACGCCGACGCAAGGGTTAGCTCACACCAAGTAATAGTGCCCTAAATAAGTATATATATAAATAAGATTACAAAACCCCTGATTAATGTGATGCAATGATGCCTTTTTGTTGTACTAACCTGATACTTAAATTCAATATTTTATTTGACGCAATTTGGCAGTTTCCGCTGAATGTCTGATAACTGCTTCAGCGACTCCACTTTTAGCAAATTACAGTGACCATTCGCTAAATAGGGAATTCACCTTATTTTCTGCAAAATAAATTCCCCGAAATGTGACGGAAAGCAGAGGATCTACAGATCATTAGACCCTTTAGATTCTAACTTCCATAATAACCCCTAAAATGCCTTAAACCCAGAGAAATGCAATAAAAATAATAAACAATGTGGCATTTAGCTACCCCTCAACCCCTAAAATGCCATTAATCAAGGGAAAAACAAATGTATACTGTGAGGGATGAAGCCTGCCCATTAACCCTTAATATACAACTAAACCAAGGCATAAACTAACGTAATACACAATATAATGTATAGTCTGAACATTAAACATTTCACTGCTGAGCCATTTCAACCCTGTGAAAATGTTTACGTTTAAGTGCACGTTTTTATTTGATGTTTTATGACTTTTACATCACACTGAATATGGTCATGTGGGGTATCATTGGAAAGGCCAGAATCTGCCCTTTCAAATGTCACCTAGTTCATCCATATACGATGCATAACTACGGAGATATGTTGGTCCGAAGAAGTGTGGGAAGCTGGATGATGATTTTTGGTGGGGGGGCACATGGGGGGGCAAGGAATAACCTAGGGGGGGCAATTGCCCCCCCTTGCCCCCCTGTACAGTCGCCTATGGCTCTAGGATGGATAGCAATTATGGGTCTTCAAAAGATGTTCAGGTGCCCATAAACCCGCAACGGAATTCTTCAAATACTTTCCCCTGCAGTGGATCAGAAGAAATACCAACGCACTATCTGGTGCAATATCGTTTAAATATAATGGTGAAGTTGGTGCTTATATATGGTCACACTCACATGTTAATGAGCCGCATTGGCTCCAAGATGTCGCATAGGAATATTAAGGTAATTCCAAAACCTCTTCTTAATCACGTTACAGGAAGCAGCAGTAGTTTAAAAATAAAATAAATTTATTAATACATAAAATATATTACCAGAGCGCGTTTCGCTCCTCAGAGCTTCTTCAGCTGACACCCCCTCTAGGCACATCAAGCAAGGGGTCCACGTCTGGATTACCCTGTAAACTAATAGTGCAGAAAAGAGAGGTTTGTGAGGAAGGACTACTCAACTCATACTGTGTTTTGATTTCCCCCCCCCTTATTTCACTTGCCCAAATTACCCTAATAGGGTTAATGTGTTTGTCACTGTGAGACAGATATCGTAATCATTCCCCTCCTTTAGCACGGCTGTTGGAAATAAAAAGAAGTTGATAGCAGTCAGTAAACAGGCCTACAATGTCAAAGCCACCCTTTTTTAACATCCTGTATCCAGAACATCTAATTTAGCATTTGTAGATTGAAATGAGGATGTATGTAGCCAAAATGACAAGTTATGTTTTTTTAACATAGAAATGGAATTTGTATGGAGTTCTCCTCCAATAAGTGAAAATTACATCACACAGAGAAACCATGACTGGCCTATTTCTAATATACCAGTAGTTTGCTTTCCCCCCCATTCCTTTTTAGCTCGATGGTAGACATGTGCATTCGTTTTAGTACTAAAACGATTTAGCACGAATTTTGGGATAATTTAGTTTTCGTATGACTCGAGAAACGAAACTGCTCAGTACAAAAAACGAAAGAAACTAAAATAAAATGCACTTCATTTTAGTTTCAGTCCTTTTTGTGATATTACATTGATGAATGAAGGAGACCAGCAATGAAGAGCGCAACATCGCAACATCCGAAGTTCTGCACCCTCCACATGCCAATGCAGTAGGATGTTCTATACAGAGAGGGGAATTAATTAATGCAGGAGGATGTTCTATACATTATACAGATAGGGGTATTAATGCAGGAGGATGTTATATACAGAGAAAGGTATAAATTGAGGAGGATGTTCTATACAGAGAGGGACGTTAATTAATTCAGGAGGATGTTCTATATATTATACAGAGAGGGGTATTAATTAATGCAGGTGGATGTTGTATACATTATACAGAGAGGGGTATTAATTAATGCAGGAGGATGTTCTAAACATTATACAGAAAGGAGCCTTTTTTTTTTTAGCCCTTTAAATCCAGTGGCTGTGAGCGCTGAGATCGGCTGCTTGTTACATTATCTCTCAGTACAATGTATCAGGCTCAGCTGTTAACTGTAACAGCGCTCAGAGTTTCAGCAAAACACGGAAAATTATATTGCTCTAATCTCTTATATATAAAAAAATTATTTACTAGTTTTACTGAAACTCTGAGCGCTGTGATGAGAAGCAGTCAGTTACTGTAACAGCTTTGGAGAAATCACGGGAGGGTTCGGTGGAGGCGCTCGTAACTAGATGTAAGGTGTAAATATGTATTTGCTGCCAACTAGAGGGTGGCACAGGCTCTCGAACGAATGTGCAGGTAGAATCAGGCAAAAAATGGGGTAACTAGTGGCGCAGTGATTTCAGTTACTCCTTATGTAATACCTCAAGAGCTAATTGCATGTACCATACAAATCATCAGTATGCAATACAAAGTGCAAATGCGAATCACAAAGGGTATAGATAATCACAGTAATCTGTATATGCAATACATTAAAGTGCAGTAGCAACAATTAGGGTAAAGTGCAAGTGCACCAGTGAGTAAAAGGGCAGGTGCAGCGATAAGGACAATACAACAGTGAAAATGAGGGTCTAGCTACAGTATCCAATCTAGTCCATAAAAAGGACTTTCCGCCAATAGTCAAGAAAGTCTATGATGTTGACATTCCAGTTCCTAAGTGGATGGGTGGTGCATCAAAAGTGCTTGAGATTAATTCCAATGTTACCCCTTCCACAATTGTCACAGGCTTGCTTGGGCGTGTCTACTCCTCTGGTGGTCTTGATGAGCTCCACGGCAGGAGATATAAATAAGAAAAAAAGGGAAGAAGGGGGGAGATGATAGTGCAGAAATGCAACGATGACGCCAGTCCTGGAGTTAACCCCTAGCTGCCACCAATGGTGGAGATAGGGGGTTCATTGGAACCCCCTATCTCCTGATCCGTGACAGCTAGGGGTTAAGAGCATGGCCTTTCCAACGATATCAAACACATATATATATAATACACAAGAAGGGCAGCACTCAACCTTAACTACGCTTTCAGTGCGGGTGCATCTCAAGACAATATAATACAACAAATCAGAAAGAGAGCACACCAAACAACATGTTCAAACAGTACAGAAGAAACCACAACAGCAGCTAAATTCATTTAAACAGGAGATTTTACCAGGTTTAACCCTTTAAATGCCTACAAACAATTCTTATCCCCTTCAAATGCACTATAGTTCTTAACCCTTTGATGTTGAGCTGTGTTGAAAATGGTGGAAGTTTAGTTTGCAATGGATGGCCATGGATTGCGTAAGCCTGCCAACAGCGACAATGTATTCCACCCTTGGCAGGTCCTAACATACTAACCTAATGACTGCTCTTATGGGATAAACTTACTTGTTGAGGACCCAGTCCTTTCTGAAGCTCCCTGCAGATCAAGGTTTAATAGAACCTGTGGGTGGAGCACCTGTGACAGGGAGGGGTGCTTGCCCAAGGGTTGTCAGCCCTTTTCATACAAAATACACAAGAAGGGCAGCACTCAACCTTAACTACGCTTTCAGTGCGGGTGCATCTCAAGACAATATAATACAACAACTCTTTCTGGTTTGTGAGGTGTGAAAAGCCTCCGCAGCGAAAGGGTTAAAGAGCGTGATTTATTGATCGAATGGCCATAGATCTGACAAAGTGGCTTGATTTAGTTACAATGAACTGGAAGTAATTTATATCTGGTTCTTTTCAAACATTGTACCGATTTGTAAAAATATTCAGATATGACAAATGATTAGTCCTACCCATTCCTCTCAGGAAGGTGACGACTCCCGCTGGTGAGGAAGCTGAAATTTACGGATATTAGGTTTTATAATCTAACAATTGTGATGTCACCATTGAGGATTAAAATATACTTAAAAATGTATCTTCTCATAAATCCCCTTCGGCATTTCTTCCTCTTAACGCCACAAACAGAGTTATCAATCCAAAATTGGGGGATGTACGATCTATAAGACAAAATAACATCTCATGGTGCAGAGGGTAGCAAATTTCTATATTAACCCCTTAAGGGCCGCTGACGTACCCTGTACGTCCTGTCCTTGGGTCTCCCTTAGACCCGCGGACGTACAGGGTACGTCAGCGGTGCCTAATCCCCCTTCTGCCCGATACTCACCTCTCGCTGGATCCCTCGGCGATCTGGCAGGGAGGAAGCCTGCCCATGTGATTTACATGGGCAGGCGAGGCTGATGACGTCGCCACGCTTCGTGGTGACGTCATCAGCAGGCGTCCCCATGCAAAGCAATGGAGGGGAGGGGGGGCTCCTTCGAAGCACTCTATCTCCCCAACCATTGCAGCTAGGGAGATGGTTTTTACACCGCTGAAAAGGGGAGAGTCTCCCCTTTTCAGCGGTGTATAGCATTAACTGTTTCGCCACCGGATCCAATTGGCGCCAAAACGGGATTCGAACCTGGAGGGGGGCTGACATCTTGGATGTCAGCCAAGCCTCCAGGTCCCCCCCCACCCACTGACAACCTCACCATATGTGTGAGGATGTCAGTGGGCCAGTTAACCATCTAGCTGCCATATAGAGATAAGGGGATCCTAAGGATCCCCATATCTCCCGATCCATGGCAGCTAGATGGTCATATTTGACATCATTTGAAAGGCCTGATGACCAGGTTTGGTTTAAATTTTTTTTTTAAATAAATAAATAAATAAATAAATAAATAAAAAAAATTAAATAAAATAATTTTTTTTTTTTTTTAAGCTTTTTTGTCTAGGGGCGGTTTAATTAAATAGGACCTAGGCTGTCATCTAAAAATAATTAGCACAAAATGGTCAGAATGAGCGCAGCGCACATAGGTGAACTGTCTCAGCAGTGAAGGGGTTAAAAGCAAACGCATGTAAAAATTGGGTATTTCTAGTCTCGGGACAAAATTTTGAACCTATTTAGCCGGGGTCTTTTTGGGTGGTTGTAGATTTTGGGGATTAAATTCCGAAAAAGTGTTTTTACCATTTTTTTTCCTCCATATTTCATATTTTTTTATAGTAAATTATTCGATATGATTGAAATAATGGTATTTCTAGAAAGTCCATTTAATGGCGGGAAAAAGGGTGTATAATATGTGTGGGTTGAATAAACGAGTAAGAGGAAAATTTGACCTAAACACTAACAGCGCAGAAACGTAAAAACAGCAGCGGTCACTAAAAGATGGATTTGTGTAAAACCGCCCGGTCACTAAGGGGTTAAAAGGCCCCCGCTATCATAGCACTCACAAGATTAAGAATAATTGTAGGCATATAGTATTGCTTGTTACCGCTCCCAGAGGAAGATCTTCGGGCGAACTAAACGAAGATCTTCCTCTGGGAGCGGTAACAAGCAATACTATATGCCTACAATTATTCTTAATCTTGTGAGTGCTATGATAGCGGGGGCCTTTTAATATAGAAATTTGCTACCCTCTGCACCATGAGATGTTCTTTTGTCTTATAGATCGTACATCCCCCAATTTTGGATGGATATTAGGTTTTGACACTTTCCCAGAATTGTCCCGATGTGTAAACTATCAACTGTATCCTCCAACACATTTAATATGAAAATTATAAGGATATTACAGCCTATTTGGGTGTACAGTTCTTTCAGTTTTTGAACTGTATATATTGATTGCTCTGGGACCATTAAATGACACTGGGAACTGCGTCTTTTATAGGGTGGGTAGATAAGCCAGAGCATAGGCTAAATTTATTCATGACTTGTAATAGATTCTTCACTTGTAGGGAGCAGAAAGTATTAGAATTAAAATGCAATTTAAACAGAGCATTTTATTGATAAATCAGCAGGGAAGATGGCAAATGATAAATAGCTGATTATTGTTACTAATGTCAAAATAGAGGGGTCATGTTACTTGCACTTTGGTGGTGCCTTGGCGCTCTAAGATCTCACTCTTTTGCTGCCTTCTCCTTGCTCACGGGCCAGTCATTTTGATGCCGGTCACTTGGTTGAGTTGTTATCTTAAGCTCCTGTTGCTGTGCGTCTGTCGTTCCTTCCGTACCGTTCTTGGACGTTAGGGTGCTCAGATTTTAAGACCGCCAATAGGAAGGACTCTAACGTTATTTAACAGCCATTCACTGGCTATACTGTGCTTGTTGCTTCTTGTTACCCAAGTGTACTTGTTATATGATAGTGATTCCTATGTACCGACCTCTGGTCGTCCTTGTTACATAGTTGCAGAGGCCGAAAAAAAGACGTGCGTCCGTCGAGTTCAGCCTTTCATGTATTACCTACTGTGGTTGATCCAAAAGAAGGCAAAAAAATATAGTATGACACGCTCGCCGATTATGCAACATACTGGGAAATAAATCCTTCTTGATCCCAGATTTCTCCTTGGATCACATAGCCATTATCACCTATTGAGTTTTATAACCCTTAATATTCTGTTTTTGCAGGAAGTCATCCAGTCATTGTTTAAAAGTCTGTACAGAGTCTGACCCAACCACCTCAACAGGCAAAGAATTCCACAGTTTTATTGTTCTCATTGTATAAAACCCTTCCTATGCTTTAAGCTTATTTTCCTTTCGTCCAGTCTAAATGGGTGACCTTGTGTCCTGTGTATAGTCCCATTAATGAATAGGTTTCCAGACAATGGTTTATAATGGCCCCGTATATATTTATAAAAAGTTATCAGATCCCCTCTAAGGCTAGGGTCAGACGAACGCAGTTTTAACGTGCGTTTAGCCGCACGAAATCACGGCCGTGCTAGCAGCAAATGACGTCCAATGCCGGGGAACACACGACGAACGGCCGCACGAAAGTTCGTCCGTGCAACGCAAGTGGCAAACGAACGCATTTTTTCGAGAACGTCAAACTGCTACTACTGACGTACAGAGTGCGCTGCGTCCGCATAGCGGTGTGTTTGCATGATTGGGAGACGTCAGACGCTGCTAATGACCGGATAACATAACGTCCAGACACAAAAAGTGTTTTATTGATGATCCGTACAAAATCACGGACGAAAATGCGCATCGTATGACCGCTATCGCGTATTTCGTGAAAAAAATACGTCCGTCCGTTCGACCGCACTTTTCCACGGACGATGCGAAAAATGCGTTCGTCTGACCCTAGCCTTAGGCGCCGTTTCTCTAAACAGGTTTAAGCTGGTTAGTCTTTCCTCATAACTTAAATCTTCCATTCCCCTTATTAATATAGTCGCCCGTCTCTGCACTTTTTCTAGTGACCTAATATATATTTTTGAAACCGGTGCCCAAATTTGCACGGCATATTCAAGGTGTGCGGTTTTACCATTGATTTATAATCTGGAATGTTCTGCTGGTAACTCTGGTTAGTATGACTACCCCCTGTGTCGCTGACTTTGGTTTGTTTATTGATGTTGCTTACTGTCTTGGGTTTGTTCTGTCTCCTGGCAAGCTTTTCCCGGCCACTTCAAGGACCAGTTGTTTGGATTGTGCTTGTGTTTGTGTGTTGGAGTCAGGAAATGTTATAAGAGAGAAATTATACAGGCAACCATTTAATCATTTGTAAATACTTAAGAAACTGCATATCACATTTTTTTATAAATTTTAAACTTTTTTAGCTTTAAAATTCTTTTTAATGAACTGCTTGACAAGGAAAGTGTTTAGATGGGAAGTTAGCGGTTTATTTTCCTTTTCTTTACATGGCCTCCATAAAAAGCAGAATGGTTACGCACAGCAGCACTAATTTGGCGTTCCTTTGCATTTTATATACAGTGTAACTCTATAAGTTCGAAATGGTGAAATACAAAATGTTTGCTTTTCTTTTTATTAAGCAAAGCCTACTTATGTATTCGGGTACAGCTTCATCAGTAGATATTAAATATTTTATGGGATCACGCTGCCAATAACATTTAGAAAACTTTGTATTACAACTCCAAGGAGCCTTTCAGTCTGCTTTGGACTGTTTGTATAGTAATTGGTGGTTTACTGGCAAAATATGTTTGCTTTTCTGTATATGTGAACAAAAGTTTAAATTCCATTCCACATTTTAATATTTTAGTTTCTGTTTTGTGGCTATCCACATGCCCCTGTCCACATCATAAAATAAGCAGTTGTGTCATCACCAAACCACCATGTCAACAGCATTGAGATGAGTGAACCGCAAATCCTGAGTTCTCAAATACTGATCTCAGTTCCAGTTTCATTTGACGTGAAAAGCAGATTGAGATAGTTTCATTGGTCAGGAGGAACTCAAACTGATAAAACTTTATGAATGAATTTAAATAACTTTTTGATTCAAAAGGCCTTTAGCATTGTGTACACTATACCACTTAACCGTAATCTTAGAATTCTCGGTGTGTACGAATAAGGCTGGTCGTCCACTGGATTCAAAGTCATATGATCAACTGGTCATTCAACTATGGACGACGCAAACCGTACGACGGAGTGTTGTCAACTGGAGGTGATTGCATCAGATGTGACTAAAAGGGTTATTCAATGTGCACCAAACTTTCCACTGAATTGCACTGAACTGTGAATTTCACCGTACAGTAGCAGTTCAGCCATTCCTAGTCGCCAATCTTTCTCTTACCCCTACCAGAGGGTTTATCTTGATGAAGCCGGGCGTGTAACTGGCGAACCGCGTCAATGTTATGCTGTTCAATACATCTTGACTCCATACTGCTCTTCGAAGCATTTATAATACTCTGGTGACAATCTAAGTGGCTTTTTCCCTGTTGTTTAGTAGTTTGGTGGTTTGTGCAACCCTCACTACACTCCTGGATTTAATTTTGGTATTTGTATATCTCTATAGTTTATCCTTAAGGCCCTTCCTCCTTTCCTATTTTATACAGTCTCAAGAAGAATTGTTTCCCACTTTGATAAGGAGCTGACCTATACGGTTTTGCTTGGCACTTCCTCGTATTACTAACACAGTATACCAGAGAGTATCCGATTATTTATGAAACGATTGGCGCCCACTTGGGCCATCGTGGTGGCGAGAAACAAGGAGTGTAGCCCTGTAGGCAGGTGAGCTCCTTACTTGATACAGGACAGATCAATAATACAGATTCCAGGGCTATGCAGGAACCAGACTGAGACACAAGGGACAGGAGGGCCAGGAAGAAAACTAAAAGGATCCCTATGCTGGGAATGATTTCTATCTAAGAAACCCTCACAAAGAATAACAGAGCAAGGGGAGCAAGAAGGGCAAGGGTTAACAAGACAGACAAAAATCCTATACTGAAGAGGTCCTTGTATGGTGGCCTCTGAGTATATTAAACTTAGACAAACAAGGTACATAAAACATGAAACCTAGGAATGGTCATAACAAGCAGAGGTTGGCAACGGAACTGGCATACAGTGATACAGGGAACAGGCAATATAGAGATCCAGAGAACACGCTAAGGTCATACACAGGAATGGTTCTCAGCCAGGCTAGGTCAGTGACAAGTTATCAGAATACAGTGTACCGGGAACCAGAAAGAGAATGTCCAGAAACGAAAGCCAAGATTCAAAACCAAAAAAATACAAGACTTGAAGCTTGTCAGCAACGCGTGAACCAGGAACAGAGCACACGAACCAGAACCACCATGGAACTCTACAAACGATCAATGAGGCTCTGTGCTGCTGGGTTATACAGGTATATATGGAGTGGGTCTGTGTGATTGTGCCATGTGACCCCAGACCAGGAGATCACAACAGAACCCCAGATCAGCCCCAGACAGCACCGCCAAACACATAGGGAAGAACAGACATGAAAGCCTTTCACCACCAGGGGGCGTGGCCAAAACCGGGGAAAATGTGACAATTTATTCCAGGGAACTAGCTTTTTAATGTTTTGTATTGTTTCTTTTCCTTTTTTTGTTTACACTGGTATTGTGCTAATTGCTGCACTTATACACTCTCTATTTTGTTTTTTATTCTGGTGCTGCACTGTGGTTGTTTGTTTGAACAATATTACCAGCATTTGCCATTTAATCCTTTCCGCTCTATTCATTGTGGTTTTTTATTCATCTAATGTATATTGATAAAAGTTACGTTTTATTTCTTCTCTCGCTTGTATTAAGGCTCATTGTCGTTACCTATGTTGCAAGGGTTACCCCCTATACCTGCGTCCAAGGTAATTACTGTTCCCTCTTCCCTTGAGGGTACATTTCAGTTCAGCCATTCAGAAAGCTGGCAATTCGCCAAATACTGACGAATTGCCAGCGAAGTGTGGTGCAATTTGCCTCAGATCGCTGCAATTTGGCAATCTTCGGCAGCAGTGAAATTGTCCCATAGAGTAGTATTGGTTAATCTATCCAGAGATCGCCGAAGTGTCAGTGAAATGTCCTGATTCTCAGTGCTTAAGTTCGACAGGTTTTAACAGGCGAATCCCACAGGATTCAATGTAAGAAAAATACTATAGTTTTTATATTTTTCAGTTGCAGCAAAATGCCTTTTTAATCTTTTAAAACTTTTTTTCTGGAATTTTTTTTAGGCAAAATTTTTGATTCCCATCTACTTATGCCGTTCTTTTAAATTTTTTATTCGGCAACAGACCTTTCTATTATTTTTTTTATAGGATCTTTTTTTATTATTTCCACACATTTTTTTGTTTTAAACACCTTTTAAAAATAGCAGAGTTCCGTCTTTTTCTTTTTTCTTCTTTTCTTCTGCACTTTCGTGGCTCCACATTTGGCACACTTCGGGGACTCTGCAGTGAATAGTGAATTCACTGCAGGGACGACGAACTGGAAAAGCCAAATCGCACTTTTGAATAACCCTTTAAATCAATTTGTTTGTGAGTTCTCCTTGATAGAAAGTACGTAACATTTACTTTTAAATTTTACCGCTGCATGAACAGGGCTCGGCGCTCCATACTCTGCCATCAACCATGTTTTTAACTGCCCTGATTTGTTTGTGTGTGTATGTGTGTGTGTGTGTATATATATATATATATCTATGTATAATCATAATCTCCGGTGATAATCCAGCACTCACAGGTTCCCAGTTTCATTCCCGGTGCAACGTCAAGCCATACACACAGTTCAGGAATCGGCAGCACTATGCGTCTTCTCTACAAGTGATACTTTATTGTTCAAATCGTCAACGATTCAGCTTGCTCGCCGCAAGCTTTAATTCTCTCCAGTAAGTGTCCTTGGGCAAGACATCTAACGGTACATACTTGCCTACCACACAATATCGGCAGTGGAGTCCAGTGGTAACATCTATGCCCTTCGACCGTGGAGAAGCAAGTGAAAATCTCATTCAGCACATCCCTCCGATACAACTGTGGAGAAGCAAGTCTCGTCTTTAACCCCTTAACGCCACAGGACGTACAATTACGTCCTGCATTAGGCGGGCTTTGACGCCACAGGACGTAATTGTACGTCCTCGGCGTTTTCAGCCCCCCGGGTAGATACTCACCACCTCCGGCAGGTCCCCTCGCTGATCTGAGTCCCACGGAGTCAGATCGGCAGGGTTTCCTCCTCCGGCGCACTGATGTCATCGCGCCGGGGGCGCGATGATGTCAGTTTCAGGCGTCCCCCCCCCCTGCCAAAGGAGGGGGATCCTTTGGGTCCCTCTATCTCCCCACCGCCGGGGACCAGGACGCTGTGGCCAGCATCGCTGAAAGGGTCACAGCCTGACCTTTCCAGCGATGTATGGGGTTAACCCCTTATTTGCCAGGTCGCGACCGGGCACTAATTCGTGCCCGATCGCGGCCTATTTCCGGTGGGGGCCGCCATCTTGGATGGCAGCCCCCACCTCTGGGTCCCCCCGCGTCAACTGACTCATCGCGCCATGCGCGATGATGTCAGTTAACCGGGGAACCCCCTAGCTGCAAAGGGATTGCCTATGGAAATCCCATAGAGGAGATAGGGAGGTTCTTTGAACCCCTTTATCTCCTGATCGGTGGCAGCTAGGGGGTCATGTATGATATTGCCTTTCCAATGATATCAAACATGACCATGTTAAAAGTAAAATAAAAGTTTAAAAAAAGTAAAACTAAATTTAAAATTAAGTAAAACTAATAAAAAAATAATTAAATAATAAAAAAATAAATACGTGTTTTTTTTTTTTTAATGCAGCACTATTGTTCACATTTCAATTATAATGTGAACAATGATGCTTCACTAATGATTTTTATTTTGGGGGGGTTTAGCTAAAATCACGCAATTTCTCCCCAAAAAAAAATGGGTTCCCCATTCTAATTTTTTTAACAAGTCTACCCCATACCATATGACCGCAAAAGCTCGAATAATATTTTTTTTTAAAAAAACACTTTACACACTGTGAAAGATTGAAATTTTATTGAAAATTCCAATTTTTTTACTTTTTTTTTCCATTTTTTGTTATAGCATTTTGGCAGGGCATGACATATACATATAATAATGATATATTATTAATCTGCCGAGTCTGCCGGAAAGAACGATAAATAATTTGTCTGGGTGGTATAATAATACGTGACTTAAAAACGGTCAAAATGAGCTCAGCAAACTTCTACTTCCGAAACAGCGCCGAAGTTGTAAAATTACTCCCGTCCTTAAGGGGTTAAGAGAAGCGGGTTCAACCTAACCACCAGGTCGCTGCTCTACAATCATGGAAAGACGACCCAATCCCACTCAGAAGACGCCACCAGCGATTGTCCTTGGGCAAGATGCCTAACGATATGGATGCGCCTACCTCACAAATATACAGAAACTTTAACATCTCATAGATTGAAAGCAGGGTCCCCCTGAATCAGGTTATCATCCATCTTGTAAAGCGCTGCGGGACTTGTGGCGCTATATAAATAAAGGATAATAATAATAATAAAAATAATCGTTATAAACACTTAATTAGTACCAATTAAATATTCTTACTAGAAATTAGGTTATAGCATCACTGTGTTGTGTTTGCGTTCACTGTAGATTAGATATTTTATATAAAGTTCTGAAAGTTCAAATGGGGTTTAATGTCTTTTAATCAAAGAAGGAAAAAATAAATACATGAATGAATCTTTCTTTAAGCCCGTATGGCTGTTTTTGTTCATTGTTCTGTAACCCTGGAGGGCACCATACTGTAAGTTTTTTACTGTTATCCTACCAATTACCATGGTGCTGATAAAATTGTCATCTGATCCCAGAAGGATATTTCAAGTATAGATTGAGAGGAAATGTCTAGATTACAGCTGATATTGGATGAATTTCTAGCTACATGATGTACAGCTGGTGCTTGTTTCAGTCTTTTGTGTGTAGTATGACTAGTGATCATTAAACAATGAAAAGGGGGGGGGATATATTCCAACTATGGAATTATGGGTTCGATTTAGGCTAGGGTCAGACGAAAGCATTTTTCCCCGCGAATGTCAAAAAGTGCGTCCGAACGCATTGACAGATTTTTTTCACGGAATGCGCAAAAATGGTCAGACGACGTGCATTTTTGTGCGTGATTTTTTACGGATCGTCAATAAAACACTTTTTGCGTCTGGACGTTATGTAGGCTGGACATTAGCAGCGTCTGACATCTCCTAATCACGCAAACACGCCGCTATGCCGCAGCTGCGCACTCAGTACGTCAGTACTAGCGGTTCTGCGTACTCGAAAAAATGTGTTCAAATTCCACTTGCGTTGCACGGCCGGACTTTTGTGCGGCCGTACATCGTATATTGGCTGTCATTGCCCGTCATCTGCTGCTAGTGCGGCCGTAATTAAGTGCGCCAGAACGCACGTTAAAAGTGCGCTGGTCTGACCCCAGCCTTAATGCTGCCATCAGATTTGTTGGGGAAAAATATTGACGAGTTTCGACCATTCACTTGAAAATTTTGTCCAGACCCGAAACATCAAAAAATTATGCTGGTAACGGAAAAAAAAAACACTAGCAGGTAAAATGCCCCCCAAAAAACCTGATTTTTCATACAGGCATGCAGTAAAAATCAATAGAATTCTGGCAGAAAATATAATTTATAAAAACAGGTTTCAGTATGATTTTCTTTTTCCCGTTTCCCTGACTAAAACATATTTATCAACTCCTTTCAGCGCTTCATTTTTTTTCATGCATTGGCTTACCGATATTTTTGAATTAGCCCCTTCACTACCAAGTGGTTTTCCAACAAAAAATTGTCAGAAACCAGTGGTTTTTTTGAAAAATCATTTTTAATTAATTCTAAAGTAGGAAATATTTGCATTTATACCCATTTTATGTCTTCCTGATAATAACCTATTTTTGGCCAGTAGATGGCGCCATCTACTACCAAATTGAGTTAGAGGTTTGAGTGGCTGGTCGATTTTTCTTTTTTTCTCCCTGCGTCTGCTACTGAAAGGCCGATGTTTCAGAGCTTTCAGCAGCTGATTTTACAGTTTTAGCTCTTTGGGCATTATGCCAACAGGGCTAAAATGTTGGGGCACCTTCTGCAGACCAAAAGCAAATGATATTTATTATAGATATTTCGATAACAGGGCACCAGATGGTGCCTTTGAAGGACGATATATCTTGATATCGGTAGTGAAGGGGTTAAATGACTGAAGCTGAAATTTCCCTTAAAAAGTATAGCCGCGAGTACTGATATTAGAACTGGATTTCTATTGGGAATGGAGATGCCGGTAAGACGTTATTTGAATTTAAAGAATTTAAAAATGGCCGAATCGCACCCCAAAAAGCTGCCAATTCACTGATTAGTCCAATTTAATCAAATCCTGTATTTGAAAACCTATTAAGCATTAAAAAAAATATTTATTTTATTCTATCCTCTCCTGAGCTCTTGTGATGCAGCAGTAAACGTTGTTGGCCTTTTCTGCTATAGGAAGAGTGGGGGGGGCTGCTTGTTTCAGCTCTTTTGCAGTCATACAGGGTGACAGGAGTTGATATGAGAATTTTAATTCTTCACATGGAAAACTACAGTAATGTTATTAAACTTGAATGTCCATTAGCGTTCCGATTGTAATATGGTGTGCCCGCGCTAGGGCCACCATTGCTAACTTTAACGCTCACATATGTGAGCATTAACGTTAGCGTTAGGATTGTAATAGTTCCCCAAGTGTTTAAATTTCAGTGTATTTCGGCGTTTCCAATTCGCCATAATTTTTTTGCCAAAAAATGGTCACCATAGTGCGTTGAAGATGGATTCGCCGAAGCAGTTATCAAATGTCAGCGAAAACTGTCGAAGTGCACCGAATTGGCATCGGCGAATTCCACCGAACTGGAAAAAAACCCCCAAAAAAAACCCAAAGTCTCCTATTCTATGTGTTTAAACCAGTAAAATTGTATTAAAATGTGTCTAAAAAGGTCCTTTAAAAAAATTATAAAAAGGTCGGTTACAGAATAAAGAAAAAACGCCTGTTAACATAAACAAAAATGTTGTCAAAAAAGAAGTACAAGAAGGTGTTCTAAAAATAAAAAATATAGGGTTTTTGTTGAAAATGGAGAGAATTTTTTTTTAAAGATATTCCGTTTTTACATTGAATCATATGGGAGTCGTCTGTTTAAACCAGTTGAATGGAAACACTAAAAATCATGGCATTTCGCTGGAATCTCGGTGCAATTCGGCGTCCTGTGATAAGTAGACATGATAGTCGTCTATGGTGTAATTTCGGTGCCGCCGAATTGCGGCGAACTACACCATATTTTGCTGTCACTTCGCCTGTATTTGGACAATTGACAGCTTAGAGAATAGACGAATTGGCTCGGAATTGTCAAACTCGATGGATGGTTGTGAAGTACATTTCATGTGAAGCTGTGACAGCCGGTAAATTGTTAGTCATTGTGTAAAGTAATCTATTTTCACAGTGCAGTACCTCAAAACTGGGCAGAAGTTTATGTTGTTTAATAACGTGATTAATATTTTGACTTCCCCCAAATTATTTTGATTGAGTGCCTCACCTGGAAAACATGTTTGACGTAAATGTTTTGCTCCAATAAATAAATGTCGGTAATCCCCATCCCTGTGTCTTGTGAGCTGCGACTCCGTAACATAAACTATGGCAGTTTGCGGAATTCTAAGTAGCCACAATACGTTAGAGATTAACAACGTTCCCACGTGCATTCTGATTCAACTCAAATACAGGCTAATCTGCTGGCAGGTTTAATTAATACCCAGAAATTAAGAAACCAAAGAAATATACTTTTTTTTTTTACACGCTGGGTTATGTTTGAAAGGAAGATAAATGATCTCTAACATCAGGAGATATTGCATGAACATAACTTCCTGTAGCATCCATCCATGCACCAGTAAGTTCCGTTTTCAAAGCTATATTTAAAAGAAAAAAAAAATGCCAAGTTTTTATTCCAAGAGCAGACCAGACCCTCACGGCTATCTATTCTATAAACTAAAACAATAGTTTATTTCTATAACAGCCGAAATAACTGCTACTTACCACTATTTTGTAAATATAATTCCTCTCTAATTACGTAGGAAGCTGAGATGCGTTTTGTAACTTAATATACCATTAGGTGGTTGTGGTGTATAAACATTATTACAAGATTGATAGATGTGGACACCTAATTTCCTTGACACGGTTCTTTCATGTTTTTTCACATCGACGATGCTGAAAACTGTTAGTTTAGCAGTGACATCTAGTGGATTTTTCAGTCTGCTTCATGCTAATGCGCGGCTGTCAAACTCTGGCCTCCCAGATTTATTTATTTACTTGCAAAGTATTTTACCAGGAAGGATACATTGAGATTTCTTTTGTTTTCAAGTATGTCCTGGGTTCAAGAACATTGAAATGTTACAGTTGTTACAGAAATACAAAGTAATAAAATGCAAGATAGTAAAAAAACAACACAAATATACAGATATCACAGAAATTAATATGTAGGAAATAAAGTCACTATGTTACATGTTTACAGGTGCATTCTGTATTGAGGTTTGTTAATACAGATCTCTTGAGGGACTTAAGACTGGGGGAAGATTTGATGGCTTCTGGGAGGTTATTCCATAACTGCGGTGCTCTGTAGGAAAATGAGGACTGAGCCACTGTCTTTTTGTATTGTGGTATTGCAAGTAAGGTGCTGGTCCTGGATCGGAGGTTATAGGATGAGGGAACTTCTGGGGAAGCAGTCTATTCAGATAGGGTGGTAGCTTCACAGAAAAGCTCTTAAACACCAGGTTGGAAGGGTAAAGGCTGCATCTGGATTCTAGTGACGGCCAGTTTAGCGCTTTTAACATGTCACAATGGTGGGTCATGTAGTTACATTGTAGCACAAAGTGGCATTATGAGTTATACAATGTAGTAAGTTTATGAAGGTGTGTTTGCGGGGCACCTGCATACACTACATCTCTGTATTCAATAGCAGGCGTAAGCATTTGCTGTACAATCTGCTTCTTTACCGCGGGGCTCAGGCAGGATTTGTTTCTGTACAGGGCACCTAGTTTGGGGTAAAGTTAAGATGAGTTTTTAGATGCGGGAGCCAAAGGATAGATTAGGATCCAACCACATACCTAGATATTTGAGAGAACTGACTGTGGTCAGCGTGCCATTTGATTTTGTCCGGATACATAGGGCAGTATTACAAAGTTTGTGTAAACTAAACCAGAGCTGTTGTAAAGTTAACAACCCCATAGACTATAATGGCTCTGGCAAGTTTACAAGCGCTCTGGTTAAGTTAGCACCGGCTTTGTAATATCGCCCATAGATGGGGAGTTTGCAATTTATTTATTTTTTAGCAGGACTGTTCCGTAATTGAAAAACAATAGCAGGTACTCACAATTCTTCATTAAATGTCTGTTTTTGAATTGTATTCCAAAATTACAGTGTCAATGTTTTGGCTCCACTGAGGTGTTATCAGGACACATCAGGACAATTTTTAAAGAAGACCCGTGAATGCCTGACATTTTTTCAATTTGGAAAAAAATATATATATATATTAATTGATATAATTTATTTCCTTGATAAAAGCCTCAAGGGGACAAGACATCTGATCTTTTATGAAGGCAATAAAGCTTTTGCATTTTATAAGACCCTGAGAGCCTCCCTCCACCTCTTTTCATTATATATATATATATATATATATATATGTTTATTATCGCAGAAGCCATTTGCACATCACAGCAATTCAAAGAACTGCATCCTAGAGCTCCTGTGCTAAAGTCCCCATTTGCAGCAAGGAACTCTGGGTAGGGCATGCAAATGACATCTGTCTCACTTTTTTGCATCCTGTGTCTGTTTTCACACAGAACCCTTCAATCAATGCCATGTCATACTTGATGGCTTTTTTTTTTGCAGAGATCAGGTTTATGCAACCGATCAAAGCCACTATATTATTTATTTATTTATAAAGGATTTTACCAGGATTGAGATTTCTCTCGTTTTCAAGTATGTCCTGGGTTTCAAGTATGTCCTGTGTGTGTGTGTATATATATATATCTTCATGACAACCCGCAACACAGAGACTTCTTAAAAGTATATTAAATTCTTTATTGTAGTTCAACATTTCAGTCCACACAGGGACTTTTATGAAGATGATTATCAAAATTTATCAACGTTGCACTACAATAAAGAATTTAATATACTTTTAACCTCCCTAGTGGTATTCCCAAGTGTGACTCGGGGTTAAATTTCACTACTGCGAACGGTAACCCCGAGCCACACTCGGCTGGATGTTTACTCACCTCCTCCTGGCTCCCTCGCTGTCCCCTGCAGTGTGATCGCGGCGAGCTGCTTCCTGGTAAGGCTCCCTGCGAGTCACACGATGCAGGGGGCGGGACCAGCAGCAAATTTAGAAAAAAATTAAAATACACTGTATAATCCAAAGTGCAATGTTTATGAACGGCCACTAGGTAAGTGGATAAGAAACAGACCATACATCGTCTCACCCTTGTTTTCAGACAGATTTCAGTGTTTTTTGTTGTATTTTATTGAATATCATTTATTTGCATTATTTTGGATAATTATTTTTGGGATAATAAATTATTATGTTGTGTTTCAAACTTTATCGGACTCAGTGTATTTACTATTTATTTATTTATTAAGGATTCAGTAAGGACTATTGATTGCACGGATTTCAGTGCATGATTCCTAGTTATTACAGGCTAACTATGTACAAAAACACTTTTCCTTTGAAAAAAAAAAATTGAGAGGCTTTTAGACACGAAATTTTGAAAAAATTAGACCGCCAGGGAGGTTAAGAAGTCTCTGTGTTGTGGGTTGTCGTGAAGATTTAAATAGTGGCAGTCAATTCCCAGCACCGGAACATTTGATGGAATACAGATGGAATGTGGAGACCGTGGATGATTATTTATATATATATATCAATTAAAATATCAAAATTCTTTAAATGATTTTTACAGAAAGTGGAAGGAAATTAATTCAGTGGGGCGGCTATACTTTTTAAATGCTAACTTTTTATTTCGTGATCAAGAGCTTTACAGCAGAATAGTTTAAATATTTACTGTTTGTATGTAATAAATGTTACACATGCGCAAAACCTATAAGTGGGCTGTGTCTTTGCAAACAGATCCACATCTGTGTCAAACCCGGTTTATATTATACTGGAAGGATATAGAATGATATGTGGCAGTGGAAGAATACCAGACATATATGCACGAACCACTATTAAATATCATACATTTTAATATGTATTCTGAATCTGACATTAATAATTGCTTTTACAGTCAATCTAAAATGAATCGGTCATCTTTTCAAAATCCCCCCCCCCCCAGTAAATTCTGATAGACCTACCGGGTATCTTCATTGACACATTTAGGATGGGACTATAGATCGTTAATTACAAAATTATACTAGGAATTTATAAAGTACACATTGTCTATTAATAATCGATTATATACAAAGTTACATTGTCTGGTAACGTGGTCCTTATAGTAAACCGAATATTTCCAAAATGTGTGGATGGGGACCTAGGAGGGGAACAGCAGGACCAATCGTACCAGGCGCACCCAATAGGGTATCCTACTGATAGTTTGAAGTTTAAAGACGACACTATAACATCTAATGCAGAGAAATGCTGAAAGATTACAATTACTAAATACTATATTCATATCCAGATTCATAATCTTGGGCTGTTTTCCAATCCTGGTGCAAACCTAAGGCTAGGGTCAGACTGAGGCAGTGCGAACGCGCGTGCAGGCGCACTTAATCACGGCCGTAGTAGCAGCAAATGCCGGGCAATGACGGCCAATATACGAAGTACGGTCGCACAAAAGTCCGACTGCGCAACGCAAGTGGCAAACGAACGCATTTTGTCGAACGTAAAACCGCTAGTACGGTTGTACAGAGTGCGCTGCGTCCGCTAGCGGCGTGTGTGCGTGAATTGGAGATGTCAGACACTGCTAATGTCCGGCCAACATAACGTCCAGATGCACAAAGTGTTTTATTGATGATCCGTACAAAATCACGAACGCAAATGCGCATAGTATGACCGCTATTGCGTATTCCGTGAAAAAATACGTCCATTCGTTCGAACGCACTTTTTCACAGACAACGTGAAAATGCGTTCGTCTGACCCTAGCCTAACCAGAGCTGTTGTAAACGTACCAGAGTCATTACAATCTAAGGAGTTAAGTTTACAATCGCTCTGTACAACTTCATAGACTGTTACGACTCTGGTACCTTTACAACAGCTCTGGCTACATTTATACCAAGGATGGAATAGTGCCTCTTGTATGGTTACTACCTAACCATCCGTTACTGGAAAGCACAGTGTATATCTGCCTAGTCATTTGACACATATTGTAACCCCTTAACTCCAGGGCTGCGCTGGGAGGCAGGTGGAGCAGCAATCACACCCCATGGCTCTCCTGCAACTCCCCCAACCCGTCTCCCTTCCCTTCGGCTGGTTGCCGCAAATGACTGGAGATGCGACTGCCTGAATGCCAGCAGCCCACCTGCAGCCAATTGTAGTGATTGGCCACAGGGAAGTAGGGCGGGTCAGGGGAGTTGCTGGAGAGCTGTGAGGCATGCCATGTCGTCCCTCGGCATTCAGGCCCACATGCCAGTGGGACAGCATAATTTGTCTGGGGGCATCAAGGGGTTAAAAATGTATTGCATGTTCATTTTAGATGCCGGCAGGCACATGAGAGATATATATATACCAAACCGCAGGAAAGTTTGTTTTTATTTTCTTTAGTCACCACCCCCCGGCGATAGAGAGGTGCAGGTAATCGGCGTTGAAAGCACCGCGCTTTGTATACATGCTGGGGTTCAGGGGTCCAAGGCAACCAGCGTGATGTCAGTAGGAGGCGCCGGGAGACGGCGCCTGCGCAGTAACATAGAGAACACGCCAGGATTGTGATACACCGGCTGGTGAGTGATTGGGAACCTTGTTTGTACATTGATTATAGAGCTTATTTAAATGATGTATGTCATTGTGTATACATGTTTGTCCTGAAGAAGGCTCATTCAAGGCCGAAACGTTGACTTTTTATGGATCAATAAAGTGAAAATTTTCTTAATCCCTGGAGTGCTGGCTTTCCTGCGGTTTGGTGTCTATTGAGGCCATAGCTGGGCACCGGGTATTGAAAACGAGTGGTGAACCGTGAGTGCATAACCTTTTTGACACATATATATATATATATATATATATATATAATATATCGAAGGATAAAAATAATATATTTAAACACTAAAATAAGGAAGTGCCCAGAGTGAAGAAGTGGGTTATTTCGCACGTGGAAACATTTACCAGGTCCTACATGATACAGTATTTTAAAAACAAAAATAGCCGGGGCAGCACTAAATCATTTTTGTGATACACTATAGATATAATACTGAAGAACTGTTTTTAATAACAATTTTAAAACGGAGGTATTTATTCTAGCAGCTCTATAAAGTAATTCAGTCACAAACCGTTGAAAGTCAATCAACCGCTATTGTTTGACAATTTGCACCTCTGGTTAAGCCGTTAACAGGTCATTTTCCATCATTTATAAGGAGAATGGACAGGATGATTAGATCAGTGTCGCTGGGTATTTCTTTGATCCAGCAGGTAGTTTATGTAGTCATGTAACTGAACGATTTGCCCCTGCCACATCTGACAGCTATAACCACGTTTCCAAGCTTGAGAAGTTACAGGTCTTGGTCTAAATGAACAAAAGGAATCCTGAAAGTAACGTGATTCGGGGCTATTTGTGTGGATAATGAGGAGTATTTGAAAGATTGTACAATATAGTCTGGATCACCATAAGCAATTTGAAGAATTATTCTAACTTTCAATATATATATTTTTGTTTGACTTTTATATTGCTTTAGAATGTTGACATTAAAGTACTTTACTTTACATTCATATGTTATTATTTAATGAATTTACTGTAGAACCCAAGTGCAATAGTACAAAGTAGACATGACATTCGCTTTCATCCATTGTTTCGTTTATTCATTCGCTGATCTGCCTCCACCCCTGCTATACCGCAATTTCTTTTCATTGAAACTATTGGACGAGTTTCAGTCAGAGCACATTGTGGCTCCTACAAATTCAGATGAACAAAATCATACAAAGTTTTCTGACCGATAAATAAATCAGATTTCTTTTTGACTGGTATAAACTACATAGATATTTACCCATATGGAATAACACGATATAATGTTTTTTTTTATTTTACTGTATCCCATTATTTATAACTCAGAATTTAGGTTTAGTATTTGTAGCGTCCCTTTTTGTTTACAGACTGGATGAGTGTGACTGCACGTATCAACAATAAAGAACATTTTCAATGAGTAAGTCAACTGACTCGGCAGACATATGTTATGTTCTCTGAAAGATCTAATAGATTAATGTAATTGTGATGTCAGAGAAATCTTGAAAAATGTCAATCTTTTTTTCAGAGGTACTGCAGACTGTGTATTGTTCCTATGCAGCAAGATGTGATAAACTAGACTAAGTGCAATCCTTGTATTCAAAAGACATCACCAGGGCGTAATTAGAAGTCATTTAAGCTCCCTGTCTCCTCTCAGGCAGCTGCCATCACTTATCTCGGGCAGCTGCCTTCACTTATCTCGGGTAGCGGGAAATTCACTCCTCCACTCCATTCAGTGTGAAGTACTGTAGAATATAAACCACAGCAGTAAAGTTAAACTTTTGCTCAGATTTTCATAAATGTTGCATTATGGGAAAAATCCCTAAAATGGAAACAGGAGAAAAACAAACT
This sequence comes from Leptobrachium leishanense, assembly GCA_009667805.1. NCBI lineage: Eukaryota > Metazoa > Chordata > Amphibia > Anura > Megophryidae > Leptobrachium > Leptobrachium leishanense. The sequence goes on from CM019065.1 coordinate 78,410,287, forward strand.
AACTTTATTTTTCCCTTTCACATGCAATTACTTCAAAGGAAGAAAAAAAACCAGCAGCATGTGTTTTATAAAGTGGTTTTATTTCTAATGCAGATTACAATAATCTAGTTACAGTTTATGTAAGTGATCGTGTCCCTGTAATATAACAGACTAGAGGTTGAGCACTCGCTGTCAGGAGTGCTTGGGACTCCAACATTTAAGAAACCATAGTTTTCCAGATTTTGGAATCTGTTAGGATTTCATACAGCCGGGGCAGAAATAGGGACATAGTGGGAAAACTGTTGGTCTCTGGAGCTGCTGCAGCGTGTGTCTAAGACACTGAGAAATGGTACCCAGCCCCTACAAGGGAAATACTGTGGAGCACCAACGTGTTTCTCGCTGGTGTAGTGTGGCATGTCTTCTGCTGGTGCTGCAGAACACACTACAGTGCCAGAGGAACACCAGACGGGAGGAGGACCTGGCAGGAAGGTAAGTATGCCTTGAAGACTCTGAAATCTTCCAGTTAAGGAATTAAGGAAGGTAATGGCTGATAATGGCTTGCCATTCTTGTTATGGGAACCAATGTGACGGTGTGTCCCTTGGCCATCGCATCCGCCTTCCTCCGCTAGTCCCTTGTTTCTTCTGATAGCAGCCAGGTAGCATTACTGAATGTCAGATCTTAGTTTCTCCCAAAAAAGCCGATGACGCCAATCAGATTGGGTTAAACAGACTGCCTGTCCATTCCAGGAAGACCTCCTTTTATTTGGTACTGTAAATAATCAGATAACAGTTAATCCCATTACCAAACTCAGCCCACCCAGACATCCCGACACTGCAGTCAAAAATGCTTCGCATCAGGACCACCTAGCACAGTCATAACAGTCATAGAGAGAAATGGTCCTGGTTTGGGGGGAAATCAGGGGAGCAGAGGCACTCATGGCAACTCGGTACATAAATAATAAAAAAAATAAAATCGCAGGAGGACCATTCTGAGCACAGGGTTCCATGACAATTCTGTACTGTGATTCTTGTGATCATGCCCTGTTTTTATTGTGGGCAGCCTATAAATCTGTTCTCGTAAGGCTATAGCTACACTATATTGCCAAAAGTATTCGCTCACCAATCCATATGCGAGTCAAGGCAGGTGAGCGAATACTTTTGGCAATATAATGTACAGTTGTGTTCAAAATTATTCAACCCCCACTGAAATTGAGTGTTTTGGCCAGTTTGACATTGATTTTGATCATTCAGTCATCTTGCTTACAATTAAATCAAAGAGGCACGTGTAGGTCAGACAAATATAACATAACATTTATAATGAAATAACCACAAATGTCTTTTCTGTGCTCACATCATCAGTTATTTATTATTATTTATTCAACCCCCAAGTGACATTCAATCTTAGTACTTAGTACAACATCCTTTTACAGATATAACAGCTTTTAAATGTGAAGCATAGCTTGACACAAGTGTCTTGCAGCGATCTACGGGTATCTTCGCCCATTCGTCATGGGCAAAAGCCTCCAGTTCACTCACATTCTTAGGCTTGCGCACTGCAACTGCTTTCTTTAAGTCCCACCAGAGGTTCTCAATCGGATTTAAGTCAGGTGACTGCGATGGCCACTCCAAAATGTTCCAGCCTTTAATCTGCAACCATGCTCTAGTGGACTGGAGGTATGCTTGGGATCATTGTCCTGTTGAAAGGTCCAACGTCTCCCAAGCCTCAGGTTTGTGACGGACTGCATCACATTGTCATCCAATATCTCCTGGTACTGAAGAGAATTCATGTACTTGCACACGCTGAAGCTTCCTGTACCTGCAGAAGCAAAACAGCCCCAAAGCATGATTGACCTCCCGCCATGCTTCACAGTAGGCAAGGTGTCTCTTTCCATAGGCCTTGTTCTTCCTCCTCCAAACATAGCGTTGATCCATGGGCCCAAACAGTTCCAATTTTGTTTCATCAGTCCACAGAACACTATCCCAAAACATTTGTGGTTTGTCCACATGACTTTTGGCATACTGCAGTCGACTCTTCTTATTCTTTGGAGACAGCAAGGGGGTGCGCCTGGGAGTTCTGGCATGGAGGCCTTCATTACGCAGTGTGCGCCGTATTGTCTGAGCTGAAACTTCAGTACCCACATCTGACAAATCTTTTCTCAGTTCCTCAGCAGTCACACGGGGACTTTTCTCCACTCTACGCTTCAGGTAGCGCACAGCAGTCGAAGTCAGCATTTTTTTTCTGCCACGGCCAGGTAGCGTTTCAACAGTGCCCTTTGCCTTGAATTTGCGAATGATGCTTCCTATGGTCTCTCTTGGTATGTTTAACATCTTTGCAATCTTCTTATAGCCATTGCCTTCCTGTGAAGAGTAATCACCTCTTCTCTTGTCTTCCTGGACCATTCTCTTGACTTCACCATGTTTGTAACCACACCAGTAAATGTCTAGAAGGAGCTGAGTATCACCGTCATTTTAAAGCTGCCTAATTGGTGCTTATTATGCTTTATTGCTGCTCCGTGACATCCACAGGTGTTTTCAGTACCTGATTGAAAACACTTGAATGAATCTCTGGTCTTCAGAGTGGTAGTCTTTAAGGGGTTGAATAATTGTGTCAATGAAGAATTCACAAAAGAAACATTTACTACTGTATTACAAAACCAATTGATGTCATTTTAGTTGCATATGGTTCTTTAAAAAGTCCTTGTAGGATTTCATTCTCAATACAATTACAAATGTACACTAAATTCCCTAAAACCCTTTACAGCATTGGGGGTTGAATAATTTTGAACACAACTGTATATATCTGGGTTTTTTCCTGGGTTTTTAAAGTTTATGTGGAATTTTATAAAATGATATATTAGGAGCTATTGGCGGAGATTTGTTTTTTGTCGGCTTCTATTTTTTTCCTTTGCTAGTTTATATTCTTCTATAATAAAAAGAAATCAAAATGCATGTTGTAAATTCCCACGAGAAACTTGTTATGATAGTATCTTGAAACTGACCCTATCGTTTGTTATTCCTTCTAAATCATTATGTCTATATATGTTATAGTAAAAATGTCATTGTGTTGCTCTTGGCACACAGAGAATGTTTCAATGTTACACATGATCTAGAAGATAATGTATTCCCAAGCTGATTATGTAGCATGGTGATTTTATTGTTACAGTTTGTTATTTAACTGAACACCCTGTAATAATTCCAACAAATCCTTTAAAACATTGCTTTAACCCATGACGTTAAGTTGTTCTTCATAAAAGAATTGAAATTAAAATGGAACACTCTATAAAATGTTTACCCCTCCTTTTTGCCCTTAAATGATTGGGCAAATGTTGTCCAATAATTTTTTTTAATCTGTGTTTTAGTTTAGCTGTAAATATTCACTTTTTCCCCCCTCGTTGGTGCTGCTCCTCCCCGTCAGCTCAGGGCTTCTGAAATGCAGAATCCCTGGGAGCTTCTTGTGCAATTTGCATAGTGTAGACTACAACTTGCGAATCTTACGCAACATGCATTATTTCGTCATCACCAGTCCCTTTGTTGGTCCCCAGGAGGTGGAATATTAACCCCTTAACGCCGCAGGGCGTTCCATGCCGTCCTGCATTTGGCGGGCTTTAACGCCGCAGGACGGTATGGAACGTCCTCGGCGTTAGGAGCCCAGCCGCAGGTTATACTCACCTCCCCGGCGGCTCCCATGCAGATCTGGCTTCTATGAAGCCTGATCTGCGTATTTTATAGCCTTCCGGCGCACTGACGTCATCGCATTGGCGCGATGACGTCAGTTTCAGGCGCACCCCCCGCCGGAGCATGGGGAAGCGCCTGGAGGGATCCTTCGGATCCCTCTATCTCCCCATCGCCGGGGGCTAGAAGGCTGTGGCCAGCATCACTGGAACGGTCACAGCCTGACCTTTCCAGCGATGTATGGCGGTTAACCCCTTAGTTGCCAGGTTGCGACCGGGCACTAATTTGTGCCTGATCGCGGCCTATTTCCGGTGGGGGCCACCATCTTGGATGGCAGCCCACACCTCTGGGTCCCCCCCGCGTCAACTGACTCATCGCGCCATGCGCGATGATGTCCGTTAACTGGGGAAGCCCCTGGCTGCAAAGGGATTTCCTATGGAAATCCCATAGAGGAGATAGGGGGGCTCTTTGAACCCCTTTATCTCCTGAGCTAGGGGGTCATGCCTGATATCGTTGGAAAGGTCTGAGCATGGCCTTTCCAACGATATCAAACATGACAATGATAAAAGTAAAGTTAAATTGTTTAAAAATAATAAAAAAAATAATTAGTTAAAAAATAAAAACGTGCTTTTTTTTTTTTGGATGCAGCATTATTGTTCACATTTCAGTTATAATGTGAACAATGATACTTCACCAATGATTTTTTTTTGGGGGGGTTTAGCTAAAATCACGTAATTTCTCTCCCCTCCCCCAAAAAAAAGGGTTCCCAAGTCTACCCCATAGAATATAAGCGCAAAGGATCGGATAATAAAATACTTTACACACTGTGGATGATTGAAATTTTATTGAAAATTCACATTTGTTTTTACATTTATTGTTATAGCATTCTGGCAGGACATGACGTGTATATATATACTTATGATATATTATTAATCTGCCGAGTCTGCCAGAAAAAACGATATATAATTTGTCTGGGTGGTATAATAATACGTGACTTAAAACCGCGTTTAAACATGATGAGCAAAAACTTCAGCAAACTTCACTTCCGAAAGAGCGCCGAAGTTGTAAAATTACTCCCGTCCTTAAGGGGTTAAAAATCCTGTCTGCTGAGTGATAGCTTTCTGGGCGTAGGTAACTCCTCCACTGCACACAGCGCTATGGGTCAAGTAGGATTGGATGGATGGAGCCACCTCGCCAGGTTTTCCGGATATCTGAAGCACGGCACAGGTGATAGGATTTGCTGCTCAGTGATTGCAGGATTCAGTCTGCTTTTCCCCAAGGTAATCTGCATAATCTGGCCTGGTTGAGGGTCCCGAGGACAGATTTGGGAAACACTGATCTAACTGGTCATGGTGCGTAGCATGTCCCATTTAACTTTGAAAAACTGGTCAGTTTTCAGTTCCTTCAGACTACAGAAAAATCTGAGGGCTTCAAAGAGGCTAATTGAACATGGTGGCTGCAAGATTATTGAACCCAGAAACCTAACATCTAGTATTTTCCCCTGCACTGTTTGACCAGTTTAGTTTTGATGCTTCTGGTGGTTCAAACCTGATGCCTACATAAAAATCAAGAACTCAGACACTTAAGGAGTTATTCAGAGACCACCGAAATTTCGGTGCGCTTTAATTTGGTGAGCTGAATTCGCCGACCCTGCTGTAAATTCAGCATTCACTGCAGGGTCCCTGAAGTGCACCGAGTGAATCCTCCAAACGCATATGATAAACACTGAATGCAGCCGACAATCCACCGAACAGACCGCCGAAACCTTACCTTACCTTATTGCCCATTATGCCTATTGGCATGTAGGGCAACAACAAAGGTTTGTCATTCCTGTTTGTTCTGGGCCAGCTTTTGTATGGTACCCCACGTATGATTCATAGTCTTGAGTTCTCTGTCCACCATTCAACGCCAGGTGCTCTTTGGTCTTCCTCTCTTGTGTTTTCCTTCCAGTGTCCAATGAAGGGCAGTTCTGGTGATGTCCCCATGCTCTTTTCTTTTGACATGCCCAATCCATCTCCATTGTCTTCTTGTGACGATAGTCTCCATAGACTGCCGAAAGCCTCCGAAAAAAGCCAACCAGCTGTCGAACGGGGGTAAAAAACATAAAGTCAATCTTCAAAAGACGTTTAAAACAAAACTAATTCATGAAAATGCATGGCAGTAATACACAAGGTCTTATGAATAATAATAAAAATGTCTGTTACAGAGTAAAAAGAAAAACGCCATTTTAAAAAAAAACTGAATTAAAAATTTAGATGAAAAAAACGCCTAAAAAATTCTAAATAAATTAATAAAAAGAAGTTTTGCTGCAAATGAAAAAAATGGTTGAATAAAATTTTTATAAAAATTTAACATTTTTTACGTTGAAACCTATGGGTTTTGCCTGTTTAAACCTGTTGAAAGAAACCGCTCAAAATCTGGACATTTCGCCAACTTTTCGGGGCTGTTTGGCGTTATTTGAATAGATTAATAATTACTGCTCTACGGGGAATTTCACTGCCGCCAAATTGCACTGTATTTGCCAGGTTTCTGAATAGCCGAATTGTCACGAAATTGTATGGTACAATGAAATTCACTGTTCGGTGCAATTCGGTGGGAAATTCTGCTCTTTTTGAATAACCCCTTTAGAGTACACTCATCCTCATAGAATACAGCTGAGCCAGATTCCAGTGCCCTTGAATTGATATTCTATTTTGCATGTTGCCATGCTCCTGATTATGGTTTCAATCTTGGACTTTCCTTGAACCCTTAAAAAGAAGAAATCCACTGTATATGCAAATTAACAAAGTAATTGCATTACAATGTCAAATCTCATTAGGATATAAAATGTAAACGTCGCCTAGAAAATGTTCAATTGCTTGCCACCGCTTCAAAGTCAAGTCCATGAACAAGAGTTACAACCCCGACAAAGTTGATTGGCAAAATATCCGACCATGTGATGGTGACATTGATATAATAAATTGCAATAAAGCTAAGCAGATGATTCCTTATTGAATACTTGTTTCTGAGGATCTTTACTTCTTCAAAGACAATCTTTAGAATATTCATAAACAATCAGAAAATAGTGAGGTTCTGTGATACAATATATACCAAATTATCTGTTCTATTTTGCATTAATGAATCATTCTACAGTACGTTGGATCCTGTTTCGATACAGCTTTTGGGGTTCAGTTTCCTTTTCCTGCTTTTATAAGGAGCCAATATTATCGATAGACTCAGCACACTGCTGAGTCAAATTTCTCTTCTTTTAACTACCAAGTAATTTATTTTAGATCACACTTTGTTGTTTTTCTTTTTTAACATTATCAATTATGTATGGTGGTCCATCACCTAATCTTTCCCCAGAGATTTTCCCCCTAAAATGCAGGCAGAAAGAACACACCAGCCAGAAAAATATTAAAATATTGTAATTGAGTTAGAGATTATATCAGTCTCAGAATAATGTGAGGGGGATAGATTTTATTTATTATATACACTGTATTATAATGTGTCCACAGAATTTTGTTTTCTGCTTTTGTTCTTTCCAGGGTCCTTATATTTAATATTGAACATTTTAATACAAAAACTGAAGTTTGCGTACGATCCACTAACTATTGGTAATGTTGAAGATTATCACCAGTCTAACCTTAAGGCCCGTGTCAGACGAGCGCACTGATCACGTCCGTGTTGCCGCACATTTGTATGTCCGTTAAAGCATATAATTATGACCAATGGAGCCCCCACACACAAAGTACACCTGCACGGAACTGCGGACGCATAGCGGACTCAGCAAACGGACGCAAGTTAGGCAAGAACGTAAATCCACTAGAACAGACGCAGAGAGTGCGCTGCGTCTACAACATCTGCATAGCTTTGTGTGTGAGTGATGGAACGAAGTCAGACAGACTGCATTTTTGACGGGAAAAATGTTTTTCATATTATTTTCCCTTCTACATCAGTCAAAAAAAACGTCAGTCACAAAAACGGACTGTGTGGCTACTACCTTTGTCAGTCAGAAAGTATGTCCGTTGTGCACGGACACACAGTCCGCACAGAATGCGCTCGTCTGACATTAGCCTTAAAGCTCTTAGGTATAAACATCTGTGAGATGAGACTTTCCTCTATGCAACAGCAAATCAAACTATAAAACACAATCAATACCTCAAAGACACTAAAAGCAAAAGTCACAAAATTTACTATTGGATGTCATCAAACCCACTCAAATTAACCTCCCTGGTGGTATTCCTGAGTGTGACTCGGGGTTAAATTTCACTACCGCGAACGGTAACCCCAAGCCACACTCGGGCTGGATGCATACTCACCACCTCCTGCGCTCCCTGGCTGTCCCCCGCAGTGTGATCTCGGCGAGTTGCTTCCTGGTAAGGCTCCCTGCGAGTCACACGATGCAGGGGGGCGGGACCAGGCAGCAAACTTAAAAAAAATTGTTTAGGATCTGCCACTAGGTGGCACTACAGGATAAGAAACAGACCATACATAGTCTAACCCTTGTTTTCAGACAGATTTCAGTGGGTTTTCTTTGTATTTTATTGAATATCATTTATTTGCATTATTTTTGGGATAATAAATTATTATGTCGTGTTTCAAACTTTATCGGACTCAGTGTATTTACTATTTTTTTTTATTATTATTTATTTATTTATAAAGGATTTTACCAGTAAGGACTCTTGCTTGCACGGATTTCAGTGCGTGATTCCTAATTATTACAGGCTAACTATGTACAAAAACCCGTTTCCTTTAAAAAAAAAATTGAGACGCTTTTAGACACAAAATTTGGAAAAAATTAGACCGCCAGGGAGGTTAAAAGCAAAAACCCACTAATTAATAGCGTTCCACTCTAATGATCTCTGTACTGGAGGAATTATTTGTATATATAGAAATAATTCCTCAACTATCCAAGGAAACTGTTAAAAGTCTGAATCTGACACATGAAATGGGTAGGTTCCAAATTAGGCCAACTATTCTATAACTGGCATTCCCCGGTAAACTCACATGTTTTTGAGCAATATAGCCAGACACATATCATTCATATTACTTGTATCATAGATCTGGCTTATCTCCGTGGTTCCCAACCTTGGTCCTCAAGTCCCTTTAACAGGCCAGGTTTGCCAGATACCTGAAGCACAGCACAGCACAGATTATATGATTTCCTGCTTATTGATTTCAGGATTCAGTCTGTATTTCTCCAAGGTAATCGATAACATCTGGTCTTTTAGGGGTTCCGGAGAACCAGGTTTGGGAAAGCACAGAAAGTAAAGCAGCCACCAGGGTTCAAATATCCAGGGGGTGATGCCTTTTATTTATTTTACTCGGATTTGCCCCAGAAAGCAGATATGTATGTCCTTTACGCAATAACATCCCTGGTGAGGTAGGAAAGAATATGAGAGGACCTGACTGTTTCAGAGATCTGGAGCAGCTTGTGAAAATGCTTTGCAGGTGGAGAAAACATATATGTATAGCAATACATGTAGTGAACAAGCACAATTATGTAATGTCTTATAAGTGGGGAGAAAAAGCATATATTTTTAATTTTAAAATTTTAAGAATTTAAATGTTAAACGTTTTATTAGAAGCAATGTCTTTGCATGCCTCAGCAGAGATGGGGGCAATTATCATATTTATACATACAATGCTTGTCAGAACTATCTTGAAGTTTTCTTCTCCTCTTTTTATTGGATTCCAATTGATCCTCATTAAATATTTTTTGTTCTTATAGGAAAGGGAGCTTTAAAATGTGAGCTGACCTGCAGAGCAATGGGCTACAGGTTCTATGTAAGACAGGCTGAAAAGGTAATCGATGGAACACCCTGCGACCTCAATGGGACAGCTGTCTGTGTTTCTGGTCAATGTAAGGTAAGGAAATTATGTTACTGGACTAGAAGGCTACTTGGTGACATTTTTTGTGATTACAATTTTTTTTGTGTATGGGAGGTAGACATAGAGCCCTATTCCACTTGAGGCTTTAGAATTAACGAATGGACAATACGTACTTTACTGCTGTTATGACTGCCTGAAGCACTTCCTCTACTGTATCCATCATCCTGCGATGAGCAGGACAGTGTGACCTGCTGCCACCTCTGCCCATAGAGGGAAGGACATGGAGAATAAATAGTTCTCCAAGTGTTCTTCCACCCGTCCTGTTTTGTCCAGTAAGATTGCATATAAGCGTTTTTGAGCTGTACTCCCAAGACTCTCCATGGAATCCTATGGAGAGGATTCCTAGTGAAGGCACGTAGCACAGTTGACAGTATAACTTACCATCCTTGGCCCTCTAGATGTTTTGGAACTACATTTCCCATGAGGCTCTGTCAACATAATGAATAGTTTAATACCATGGGCGATGTAGTTCCAAAACATTTGGAGGGCCAAGGTATCTGGCCCCTGACTTAGAAGTTTACGTAAATTATCAACCTTCTACCATAGGAGGTCATACATAAGAGAGCCTGTAGTATGGAGTCACAATGCTTAGGAGCTTAGCAACTCATGCCATCATTTTGCACTAGTGGTCCACTCTTACCGGCTCGGATGAATATCTGCCATATTCTACCAGAACTATTAGCTAAACCAGCTTGTTACAACTAATGGATC